>FR997769.1:12077759-13277759 GCA_905475315.1 Autographa pulchrina
AAAATATCTTGCTATTGGGTTTACCTGACAACTAGGTATCATATTTGTATCATGTAGATTTGTTACTAATTAGTTTTTATTTACATAATGCCTTTGCAAACCTGATAGTTGTTGTTAACAAACAAATTATATACGAACACTGGTTATGTAACTACAAAAATAGCTTATATCTGATCCAGTATTTGCTGGTTTCTACATAATTGATAATTTTGTTGACATTTTTTAATAATTTTATTGAATATAATATATTCAAATATATCAATATATATATATTAATATAATATAGTTGAATAAAATCCCCAAATAAAACAGGTATCTTGATGTGCTTGTAACATACACTCAATTTTCGAATGGCATGACCAATGTAATCTTTAACAAAGTACATTTTCTGAGACCATGTATTTTGTCTTAGAAAACACCTTATTTATATTTTATTTAACGTAACCTCATTCAATTAAATGTTCCCCATTAAGGCATCAAAAACGTTAAATGGTTCAAGAAAAACATAAAGGTTGTTTAATTATATTTTTCTTATAAAAGCACTCTATTTGCTCCGTTTTAATAGGCATTTCTTTCATTAACTAAAAGGAAAATAAAATTTTATAGCTGTCTTACCAACGCTTCGCTGTTTTGCTCGTAATTAAGGTGGGGTTCTTAATTAATATCATCATTAAGGACCAGTCCTATAGCAGAGGGATATTATGGTCCTAAGAGTCGTTGTGAGGTGTTCGGATGACATAAAAGTTGATCAAATATTCGAGAATGAGGAAAGAGAAGTGGAAGGAAAGTGTAATGAAGGTTTAAATAGACTGAGCAATGATTCAGTTTGTTATTTTGCTGTTAGGGTAAAAAGCCTTAGTAAATAATCCAGCCTGTTTTACAAAAAAAAAAAAATTTTAGCAGAAGTTTCAGTCATAAAAAAGCCATAAAAAGTCATAAAAAATCAACGACGACACATCTTTAATGAGATTACCAAAAAACATATACCTACTTAATATTAAATATTTTTTATATCGTCTGTTCTTTAATTACTTAAAATTAATTAGTACATCAAACATTTTCTTTACAAAATAATTAATAAGGCCCAATAAATTAAAAAGCTTTTCTAAAAACAGTATAAAAATTACCAATTCTAATTACATTTTAGGCGGGTCCTTATGCCACAAAAATACCGTTATGAAAATAATATTTCTACGTAATAGTCTGCTAAAGCATAGTATCCCCCATTAAATGGGTGTTTCTTAATAAATAACGTTTAATGTCCTTACGTTGGCTTTAAGGTGCTCATTCGTTGTAATTATGTTACGTTTGCCTTAAGACTTCGTAATTGACCCGTCCCGGTTCACATTGTGCGGGGAGTGTTTAAATGGTGTACCTTAATGTATGAATTAAATATTAAAAATATTTATAGGGTAACATATTTGAAAGTATGTTAGATGACTCAAACATTATGGAAAATGAAACTAAGGAATTGAGATTTTGACGCACATAAATTTTCTAGTTGTCGCCAGCTTTAAGATCCCGGGTTCAATCCCCGGATGGGTAGATGTAGAAAAAAATTTTTCTTTTTTATCTCGGTACCTTCGTTGTCTCTGATTTTAAAACAGATGTGCTTTTTAGGTACTTTCTTTAGGCTGAGAACAATGTATGTAATTACATTTATTAATTTGGCATTATCAATTTCTAGCTTCCTTCTAGCATTCTCTTTTTAGCATGCTATATAAAGATTATTTTTAAACTAAATATGTTATATATTTATATTACCTGCATTAAGTCTTACAACCATATGCTAAACTAATGACAAAAAGACCATACATTTCTGTACCAAAGGACCAGTTGAAAAACGATGTCTTGTCGTCATAACCCCTCACTGCTAGCTGGCAGGCCGCCAGAGCGCGAACGAGCTGTTTTACCAACGCTTTACTATTCAAGTAGTTCCATAAAATATTAGCCGATCTAGCTTGTAATGTACCTGTAAAGAGCTACGTTAAAAGTTATGTGGTTTGTTATTTTAGGGTTATGCCTACTGTTTTGTTTTAAGTATTATATTTAGTGGTCAATGTTAGTGTCAGAGTAACAGCCTTAAGTGGAAGACCTAATTAAGTCTAGAGAGCTTACTGTTTCTGTAATTTTTACAATTTTCCTAAGAAGAAAATATTCAGGTTAACTACTACAAAATAGTCAACCATCCCTGATTGGCCAATAATATACCAAACTAATCTGTAACTTACCCCACACTTTTTATATGATGATACACATAGAGTCAGCTACATATATGTGCAATAGCAATCACAATCTGGTTCAGTATTGATGCGACAGCTGCATGGCATATAACGTGATATGCGTTCGTAATTACTGAATAATAACAGCGTAATACCCGACCGTAACCCGAATGCAGAAATACAACGACCCCTAATGGAAGGGCTGACAAGCTCATTACACCAAGTTTGAACTCAATAGTTAGCTATTGCTTCAAATTTTAGGTCATATGTCTGAACTTTTTGTAAACGCTTATTTCCCGTAGGAGTCGACAGAGACCACTTGTTTTCGCTTACTACGATCCTTACATACTTGTTTCGCTTCGTCCACTTTCATTATTCCCTTCAGACATGCTCTTCGGTTTAGGGTACTCTTGACCTGGCCTTTTTTCAAGACCCTGGTATTTTTATGTGAAATCTCAATATTGATTAAAACTTACCTATTTTTGTGGAGAAGACAGGAGATGTTCCAACAGAGTTCTGAATAGTACTGAGTCGTCTTGTCTTGACTAGTTGTTTTTTGCGAGTCTTTGAGAATTAATAATGTATCTGTTGTATCGACAAAAACTATGTAAGTACGGGTTTACATGACAATAAACAGTAAGTAGACGATTGAAGTTTGTTTGCCACAGATATTCACTTAAATGCTAGTTTGAAATAGTTTTTGATTTTCAACCGGTAAGGCAAAAAAACGAAACTTCTTGTTTGTTTTAATTTAAAATATAGTCGTAAGTGTTTGTTCTTGCATTAGATTTAAGTATTGAATTGTAAATAAAACATTATAAATTACGATTATATTATATATCTCTAGCTCAGAAGCGCTCAATCTTTCATAGTAGAAACACATAGTTCACAGGAAATATATCAAAAACCCTACGGAAAAAAACTAAATCAATATTTCCATAAGATTTCCATATCCAAAGCCGAAACGTATTACAACACGCCAGACTTTAAACAGAATTATAACAAGGTAAAAATTCCGTGCCAAAGTACACAGGGGCGCGGAGTCACAGCCGTGGCTAAATTCTGTGTAAGCACAGGTTCGAATCAAGCCACGTTCCGTTTTAAGCTGCATTACGTGATCACGCCCTGTCTGTTGCTCGAACAGATATTATGTGTTTGCTGTCATAGGATGGGTTAAGGTGTAAGAAATTAGCGGAAATTCTGTGTTACGTCCCGATTTTTAAGATTCACTTACTTTTACAGATTAAGAGTCACTCCACCATGCCCCAGGGCATGGTGGAGTTACCAACAAATGCAGCAAAAAAAAAAGCAAAACCTTTTCTGGAGGAGCTGCAGGGCATTTTCGACTCTTCTGGAAATTTGTTGTGGGTAAACCTAAAAGGCTCAATTTCAGTGAGTGCTCACTAAAAATTGTGATACATTTGCCTATACAACACAAAATTTTTAACCGCTTTCACCATTCACTTAGACCACTTTAAAGAAATATGAGCTAGGTATAATGCCGTCAGAAAGCTCTTTAGACACTGAGTTGGAGATTTCTGGGGAAAACGTGATGGAAATTCTTATAAAATCGAAGCAACGACTTTTATTAACATAAAAAGTGACAAAATATGAGTGTATTTTATGTCTCAATAAGTTACATAATTATTACAATAAAAGCATAAGCACAGATTACTAAATAGTTACTACGTAAGCATAAGGGTTTGTAGTATTATTTTGTACATTGCTATTAAACTTTCTTAGTTATGACTAAATGGAAGGCTGGACAAATCGAGGTCGCAATCGGACACTACTTAAAAAAATCCTTTGTTATCAACTTATCAATAACAATCTCGAAATAGAAATAACTCACTTTTGTTTACCATATTTGAACTTATCTAGTCTTTTTGTAGAGGTATGAAGCGTATGACACCAATATACAATTTAAGTTTCTAAAATCATACAAAAAAGCCTTGCTCGGATGCAGAAAAAGTCTAGGACTTCCAATATTCAAGGAATAGTTATTACTAAAAACAAATACGCTAGCCTAATGCCCCTATGTGATGGCTATGATAATACTTACTAATAGAAATAAAACACCCAGTCAATAAGTTAATATTATTGTGATAATACTTTCAGTTTTCACGCGCAGATCATCGTATAACGTGATGAGTGCGTCCCGTTCATCCAGGTGGACGCGGTGCTCAACCACTCAGGGGCGCTCAATTTGCCGCTCCGATGTTTTTCCACTCTGGTGGCGGTTACAGAAATATGTGAAAAGGTTTACTTGGAACAACCTGTTTGTAGGTACTAAAAATAATATAACTTTTTGTATTTATAACCCGGGACGAAAAAAGAGGGGTGTTATAATTTGTCTGTTTGTTTGTGGCATTGTAGCTCCTAAACCATGGAACCTAATGGAACAATTATGATGCGCTTTTTTTGTTAAAATCTGACGTCAAGATGTTTCTTAGTAATAATACATAAAGGTAGACACACGGTATAGATCAAACTATGCTGTACAAGATATAGTTAGTTAAATGGAAACACCGTTATGAGGGTAGGAAGGTAAGACAGGCAAGGAGGTCTCAGCTGTGGGTGATTTCAGGCTTTAGTAATAGTGTTATGATACAACATAAAAAAAAATCCCAAGTCTTCTGCATTGCCCTTTTGTGATGGCCCTCCGATATTTTTACGCGCTCACACTTGCGCGACGTAAAAATTTCACACAACGCTGACTGAATTAAATCCACCGTGAATCGAGGTTTTTTTAGCTGTGTAACCTATGTTTTATTTGGGTGTCAAAGTGGCTATATTGTGATGTGTTCGTTGACACAAATCGTGGAGCAATTGTCATGGGAAGTGAGTTGCCATTGCCAGGAAATTGGTATTGAATAGTGTGGTAAAATGGTTTGAAAGATAGCATATTATTGGCGATCTGGTTTTCTAAAAAAATATGATGGTAAGTACTTCTTTTGTATACTAAATTATATATGAGAACCTATATAATTATAATATTATTTAATGTTTTTTCTGCTTGATCTTATTTTCCAAAGAAACAATTTCTTTATATTTACACAAAGAGAATTGTAATTACTAAACACTGCTTTGATTAATATTTAATATGGGATCAAAAACCACTTCTAATCACGATTTTATATAAAAACCTAAACAACCAATTTAATCAACATAAAACAAGAACAGTAACTCAAAAAATACTTAATTAAAATAAAAAGCGAAGAAATAAAAATCTAATTATCCAAGCAGACTGTTTAGCAATAAACAACGGGTCGAAACCTCTAATCGCTTTGCGGTTCGAACCGGGTATCATTACCCGGCCCGGTAATGAGTACCGGTAATGACCGGCCGTATGTAGTTTATCTTTGTTTGATTTTAAACCGGGTATTTATTTTGTCTAACCAGTAATTACCGGTTGCTTGTGTAGGTAAGGGTTTGTTTTAGCAAATATTTGCGTTTGTTATTTAGTTATGTTACAATTTCCTATTGGGTACCAGTACTGGTACCTCTGCAATAAACACTGTATTTAAATACATGCACTTTTTATGGTTGGCGGAAAAACTAGCCATGATGATAAAAATATAAGCATAAGAAAATTACTTACAAAGTAGTCAGATTTTAATGTTTTTAGTTACATATAGCAGTTAAAACTATTCGTAAATAACGTAAGATCATGTTCGAAAAAATAATGCATACTTAACATCAAAATTGATTCATCCGTTTATCGTTTTTGTATATCAAGAACCCACAAAAACGTAGGAACGTAACAATCAAATCAAGTTAATTACGTGTACAGTAACGAACTCGAATTCCCATCGTTTAGGCTAATGATGTTAATGAAACTGTATTCAGTTGTGTCGGAACAAACATTGCTAAAGCGAGCACATTAACAAGAGTATTCACCCTTTTTAACCGACTGCTGAAATTGAGGGTTGCTATTTTAGTTTTTGTATTTTGGAGTTTATTTCGTTTTTGTTATTTAGGTACAACACTATCTTTATTAAATCTTGGTCTTTCTTGATCTGATTTTTTATTGATTTTGGTGGTACCTACTTTGGTGGTACTCGCTAGTTAGACTGCGTGTATATGGACTGCTTGAAGCGTTCGACTGTTCATGGAGCAAGGCCGGGAGGCGTTCCTGCCGCGGCTGTGTGATTGCGTTGATCATAGTGTCACTGCACGAGCAATCCGTGTACGGGTGGCCTAAGGACGAAACTTTGTCCATTTTCTAGAACCGGTCTGTTCTATTTTAGTAATTCCGATTCTAATTAACCAGAAATATTGCATTAAAATATTCCTCATCATATATACCGGTACCTACTGTCCACTGTAGAATTAAGGTCTCCCTCGCCCTTTTGCACGTACTTCTATCTTATGCTAGAACGAATAAAAATAATAAAAGACCCTACTAAAAATTTTAAAGAAATTTCACTGCATCATTAGGGCGGTAACTAAAGGTAACTACAATTCAAACCCAATACGCATTACTAGACAGTTAACTTAAAACTCACGAATCCCACAAATGATAAAACAATAAATCAGTGTCACGAGGAACGGGAACTATTATATAAATCACGGGCACTAATGTAACATGCATTAGCAGAACATAAGTTATAATGAATAGGGACCGACAACGGTTTCATTACCGGCTACCATCATTACTGAACTCTGTTACGGAACTAGATATTGAAATGCATTTGGGTAAGGATGTTGGTACACTGTGTTATTTGTTGTGTTCATGTGTTGTTAGGGTATTGATACATAAGGGTTGGTTTGAAAGTGTGTGTGTGTGTGTGTGTGTGTGTGTGTGTGTGTGTGTGTGTGTGTGTGTGTGTGTGTGTGTGTGTGTGTGTGTGTGTGTGTGTGTGTGTGTGTGTGTGTGTGTGTGTGTGTGTGTGTGTGTGTGTGTGTGTTTATTCCGTTTTCATAGTCAAACATACATGAACAGATCGTAATGTAAGTGAACGAAAACGCTATATCATAAAGGTTATATTTGGAACAATACTTTTCCTTCCAATTCTTTCAGGTCCTTTAATTAAATAAGGTTTACAAATAAATAACTCGACCCTTACTATGAAATTTATTTTAAAACAGGACTGTTAATGTCGTTGAAGGAAGAATCCGCTACGTGTTTTCAGTTTAGTGCACTATCTCACTTAAGCAACGCCAATGCTTCTAGAGTTTATGCATGGTTCGTAACAGATTGAATGTTTTTAACTATATTTCATTTATTCGCATAAATATATACAAATCTTTTGAGTATAATCTTACAGCGAAGAATATTAAAAGGAAGAAATAACAAAAGAACCAAAAATAAGCTTCTCGCGACAAAATGAACAAAAAAATACCAAAAAACATCTCGTGGTTAACCAATGACATTTATTATATTAAGTACCAATATAACAATTTCTCCTTTAGCAATGGTCATAGCAATATTTCCTGTAGCACCGCCTTCTCACAGTGAAGCCATGAGTTCCGCGCCTCAGGGAATGGGATGCCATTACAATCTCACTGACCATTCCTTTTATGCCATAAAATATATTTTCAAACCAGTAAGCAGTGTAGATGGTGGTTAACTAGTAACGTGAAATACGAACTGAAACTGAAAAATACTTACACTAGTTTTTTTTAGTCAGGTTTTTGCAAAATTCACAGCTATGCTTCTTGAACTTCTGGCATACTGTTTTCTTGGTTTCAATCCTACCTGCCGCTATCATATTTGAAGCATTTCTACCATGTATTGCTACTGCCTTTTTTAGCGTAAAATTAATAATAGTTCTTGTAAAGAGAGTACAAAGCGACAACGAGGCGATTTTATTGCATTTTATACAAATCACGAGATTTCATGAAGGTTGCATAACCTACATACGCAAATTGGTTCTTTGTCTCACCAGTGTGAACACAGCCTAAATGTGTAACCTCGCCCGTTGAGGAAGACAGCACATAAATTGTAGCGCACATGCATTACTGCTAATGTGCTCTAGAAAATAATTGAGTGCAGTTGCCTTGCATACAGTTTGTTGCTATGCTCCGCAGGTTTAAATCACAAGGGGTTGTGAAGTGGTCTTTTAATCGATACTAATGTTCAAAGAACAACACTACTGTCGAAAAAGTTGTATGAAATAAAAAGAAAAAAAAAATACAGAGTTATGCGGGTATTGAACCGAAGCATCCCAATTGCAATTTGCAAGTCGTCAAATTTTATCCGATTTGTTTGCACTAAATTGCAAATCTAAATAAAATAAATGTTAAAACTGAATCGCATCCTAACTCGCAAACTGAACAAACGACAGTTTTATAGTATTCCAAAATTTTTCGGCAAAAAATTGCAGCATCAACGGACAAAGCGTTCCACTTTGTCACAAACGCTACAAACAAAAGTTCCAAAAAAAACGAGAAACATTTCAAAAAATAAACAAAATCGCAGCTAAATCGAAACTTTCGTCACAGTTTAAATGGGAAATAGTATTTTTACGAAGTTTCGACACTCGAAACCGAGCAGGAATTGTATCAACTCGTACGAGCTCACTCCGCGGTTTGCGGCTGAACCGTAACCCCTACTGCTTGTTTCAGTTAGAATAATTATTATCTCCCCTTATTAGGGTGAATAGGGGAATATGGCTTAGTATTTATACATGCTTATTGTGCTATCCTCACTTTAATGGAGAGGATACGAGCGCGCTGCGTCATTCCTTCGCAATCGGAAGTTCAATGACTTGTAGTGATTTTACTATCACTAAGTAACAAAACACAAGTATCCAAATTATATGTACGTTTGTTTTTACAATATAATTATGGGAGATTTAAGAAACAAAGTAGATACAGTACTGCTTATTTACCAATACAAAAAAATATCAGTTAAAACAAACTTTTAGCAAGGTCAAGAGTAAAGTTCCTGCCTTCCAATTTAAGAAGGCTAGTAAATTACACGTGTTCCGTTAATTCCGATGATTCTAGTTGATTGCCATTACCGTAGATATATCAAGGGAAGTGATTATCCAATGAGACACAACAGTACCGAAGCCATGTCGTAGGTCAAGCGAGCTCGCCAACTCACGTAATTGAACGACTAAATGTTTATTTTTAAAGAGCATTTCGCTTGAAAGTAGATCAAAAATGTTTGCACTACTTTTTTGTGTGACGTCACTTTAAAGCGCATTGTGTATAATTCTGTTTAAGAGTGAAACTATGTAATTGGAAAGCTGCATTTGGGATGTAGTTTTGTAGGCGTTTACACTCTGCATTTACATACATACATACATACATATAATCACGCCTGTTTCCCGTAGGGGTAGGCAGAGACCACTTCTTTCCACTTGCTACGATCCTTACATACCTACTTGTTTCGCTTCGTCCACTTTCATTATTACCTTCATACATGCTCTTCGGTTTAGGGTACTCTTGACCTGGCCTTTTTTCAAGACTCTGCATTTAAACTTACTTTATTATACTACTTTAGTTAACGCTTTCACGACTAAGGAAATACGATCTCAATATGCTTAAATGGGACTTTAAAGTGTTATTAAGATAATTCTTCTACAATACTAAAACAGAGCCAACACATTCATTAAAATATGATCCCAATTATTTATCTGTCTTGCCCCACATACAGAAGTCTATTTGTCAATATTTGTATCCTATTCAAGACGTACCAATAGCTATATCTAGTTCAAAAATCAATCATATTTGAAATTGGCGATACACATCTATATGAATAACAGTTATTTATCCTTTTCCAAAGTAAATAAAAATGCGATCCTTAGCAAACAGAAAATTAACTAATGTCGTTGCTAATAGGAATATGGTCCTTAATAAGAATAAAACACCAAAATTCAAAGTCAAGTGTACACCCACTGCTGGCTTATCTATTTATACACAAAACATGATCAAAGGACTTACAGTAACAATACGACTGATAAGACCCCTTTCAGGGCATAACTCTAGAGAAATCCAATTCCTTCTAAAATGTCCCCAAAAAACAAATAAGGGCGATGAACATTATTCACGGCGCTCGCATTACGAGTCCCATAGCAACATATATCCCGCTCACACCATGAGGACTCCCTGAGTTATGGCCGCCATCATTTCTTCTTTCTAAATGTCTTTATGGATATATATATAAATTGAATGTTATATGTCAAAGTTGAGTGAAGACAGACAGGGGTTTCGTTCACATGTTATTATTTTGTAAAAGTGAAAATACTTTAGATTTAAAGGTTCTGCAGTTAGAGTAAGCAAGAAATAATATAATAATATTTCCTCTGTCTTGAATTCATAAAGTATACACAAGGAAAAACTAAAAAACTTGACGGTACTAATTTGTAAGGAAATCACATAGAATGTAGGTAAGACATATATATGAGACATACATATAAGATATGCAAATGACATTAATTATAATATAGACATACATAACTTGTTAGCACATAAAATCTAGTTAGAAAAATGAAAATAACTCTATTAAGCAAATAGGCGATAATCTTTAGTTAGGAAAAAGATTAAACTACAGTGTAAACCAAACTACGATGAATTATTTAAAAAATGTAAAATACTACCAGTGCATGCAAAAGTAGATTACCTCATTGCATTAGAACAATATAAGCTAAGTATGTACAAAAATCCAATTACACACAAATATCGCACTAGGCAGGTTGATCAGGGTAAATTTGTAATACCATCTGTGAGAAACTACTATGGTAAAAGAACAAGGCAATATTTAACTCCATTATTATTTAATAAAATAGACTTTTTAAGAAAGTCCAAAGATGTCAATAAAGTTACTATAAAGAAAAGACTGAAAGATGTATTACTAGTATAAATAAATAAATATAGAAGTAAGAAGTAACAGATCTCATTACATATGTTGTTAAGAATAAGCTAATCTAAATAAGAATCACAATAAATGTTTCCTAGTATATATAAGTTTAAATTGTAATAAGTATAATTAATGTAGTGAATAAGATAGTTATAGTATATTAGATGTATGTATATTAAACATATATAAGTGTTATAAATAAGTGTTGTAGATGATAGATAAAGATAATAGATACACAATTACTAAATGATTGTTACTCAAGAGCGCTATTATCGCCAACAAACTGTTGTGCAGTTTGGCGATATTTTATGTTATTAATTCAATTATGTCCATTTTTAATAAATAAATAAATAAATCAATTGAGTTAATCTATTGTCTTAAATTTTTCCTTTGTTTTGTCCTACGTTAAGACAAATTTGTATAGGCAGATTTATTGTTTTATTTGTCTTAGCGATGAAAAAAAAACAGTTAAATTTAATTTCATCTAAAGCCTTCGTCAAGTCATTTGCTATGAAAGTTTAGTAAGGCACAATGTAGGTATTGTGTGCAATTTATTTTACATACTCACATAATCCTATTATTACAGGGTAATCCTGTTATTACTTAAATGCACCTGTCGAACTATCATTCTAATCAGATTTTAATTGTCTTTTAACAGTTTATAAATTACAGTTTAGTATCTAACCATAATTAAATAGATTACTAATTATTGTTTAAAATGATTTTAATGGTGATACGAAAATTAGACACAAAGGTTGAGTTTTGTAAAATTTTAATAGCATCACTCTCATAGTAGTTATAGAATAGTAAAGATGATGTCTAACATGACTAACATGATGTATTTTTCGTCAAAATGAATAATCCTAATTAGTTGCATCTATTTTTTATTCTATTCCTTACAATGAATAAGGAATAAACTACGAACAAAAAGTGAGTCGTATAAACAAATATTTAGCAGTCTATGTGTACAATGTAGTATGACGTCATGTGAAACAATAACATCGGACATAATTCATATCTACTAACGTAATGCAATAACATACTAACAACAGACTACCAAAAAAATGGCAACTCATTGGTCTGTGTCAAAACTGGTCCTTAGGTACATATAACCAAAACCACTACATAACACTACAATTTCAAACTAAAAGAAAATCATTTTAAAATGAAGACCAAATGTATTAAATAAAATACAGACTTAATTATAAAAATAACTTTATTTGTTCATTATTTTTTAACTACCCTATTATAAGGCGGATCAATCCAAATCGGATCAAATCTCATTCATTTATAAACGAAGATCAATAAATCTTCTACATAACGTTCTTAAACAATATTGTACGTCTTAATATTCGAGCTCGAAACCGACACATTTACACAATTTCAATCAACACACAATGTTTAACACATCACGTAACTAGGTCTAGTATTACCTAAACATCGATCACTCAATACCATACAATTCTGTGGACACGTAAAACACACCGGTAGCATTCCCAGGGTTATTATAACCGGCTATAGTTACTTCGTTTGCTGCGCATCTACCACCAGAATAATGGTCATAGGTATCGCAGGCCCACGCTAAGTACCCATTCTGCAAATGTACGGACATAGTGTAGTACCTCACGCATGCTTTGTGGCTGCATTTAGCTGCGTCACTCTCTCCCTTAGCTGGGATTATGCCTTCGTGACAAGATGGCTGCTTGTGTCCTTTTTTGTTGAAGAAGAAGTCAATGTCACCAAGTACTGCGGTAGTTCCTAAGCCGCCAGCATTACAATGGTATACTTCGACGTACTGACCAACTCCAGATCTGATTTGGTTATCAATAAGACTGTTTGAGAAGCAAGGACCGGCCGGATCTAAGCCAGTGACTCTCCAAACCTTTTCGTTCGTGATCTCGTAGTACTTCGTGCCAGCAAATCCTAACATTTGACTTCCCAAACTGTGTCCGATGCAGTGAATTCTGTTTGAGGGATATCCTCGTTTATGCAGATCAGCCAAGAATTTCCCGAGAGCTGAACCAATGTAGTACGAGAATTTGACTGAGCGTTCATAGCTGGCAATTTTACCTCCACGGCTTGACGTGTATGCTGAATGATCGACGATGATCAAATAAATGTTTGGAAGAGTACTGAAAGCTTGACGGAAAAGGTCTTCAGTATTTTTGCTGATATGAGACTTATATCCAGGAACAAAGAACACAAGTTTCCTTGTCACGTCCAAGTTGTAGCTGGCGCTGATGCCTTCGGCTGCGCTGTCGATTGGGAAACTCAGGTTGAAGTTATTCTGGAAGTCGTAGAAGAATATTTGCGTTTCACTGACGCCTAGGTCTTGGGTTTTGTCGTGGTCACCTGAAAAGTAAAACGAGACTAGTGAGAAACATATATTCATAACCAAACTAAATGGTATGAACGACACTCGATGCCTTCTATGGTAGGAGGCCTTTGACCAATAATAAAGACTTAGAGGCCGGTATGACAATAAAATGTATAATCTTTTCGACGTGTACTACTGTACTTATTAAATGTACTATGAATGTGATGTAATGGCGTTCAATGACGTTGTTCAATCAAATGGTTGGTATTGAAAATTAGACACTAGACGTACCTAATGTGATAATTTGCCATGGAACTATTCAGAATCTTCTCCCAGATAACTACTGTGATTTAAATCAAAATAATTGTCAAGAGAATAAGTTGTTAAGACTATCAATGATAAAAAAACGGACGTTTTAATTTATAAAATTACTTAATAGTGTGTAATGACTGTTTTGATGACCCGAGAGCATGACAGAGATTTGGCACAAGGTTTTAGTAAAATCTTAACTGGCTAATTGTAGTACGTCTTAAATTATATATTTTTGAAATGATAAGCTGTTGTATAAAGTGCTTCAATATAATATTATATTTTTTATTATAATCTGTAATGATTAATCGTTACATGTTGATGTTATGATGTTTTAGGTATTTAAATAAAACAGCGCATCTGATAAATTACCACTGAGTTTGCCACATAACTATCTAAACATTAACAAGTAGATATTACACAATATATTCTAATTAAGGTAAATGTCCTAATATTACAAGTTATTATAACAATGTAAGTAATTAAAAATACATTGTTACCTAATGAAATTCCGTTTCATAACGATGCCGATGTCGTTCTTCATAAGGCAAATATTTAAGAACGACGATGAATTTTAATTAGATTCCTGTGATTTTGGAAAACCGACTTAAAGAACAAATAATATTACAATTTATTGTACTATAGGCACCTACTAAATAATTTGTGAAATTAAGGTTTAATAAGGAAATCATAAAGGTGATATTTTGACCTCCGTGGTCGAGTGGCTTAAACACCGGTTTTGACGGTGTCACCGCTCTAAGGTTCCTGGTTCGATCCTCGACAATGTAGAAAACCACAACTTCGGGTTCAGAGTAAAGTAGAAATTTGATATTGTCTAATAGCCGCTCGGCATAAACCCGGCGGCATTGCCGCCGGCACTGTGTGTAGGAGCCATTAGAGTAGCAAGAGATGAGAGGACCTTTTTTGAGATCCAAGCATACCCATACGAAATTTTACCAAAATCGATATAGCGGTTTAGCCGTGAAAAATTAACAGACAGAGTACTGTCGCATTTATTATTTAATCTTGTATGGATATAGATGTTGTTTGGAATAAAATCACGATCAATCTTATACCAAGGTCGCTCAATGAATAACAATTAGAAATTGCAACGTTCCGAGTTATTTGGTTCCGGGGTAAACCTCTTAGTCATTTTCAAGGACATTGACAATTCTCAAGGATATAACAGGGAATAAGAGGTTAGCTTTACCTATTGTCCTTGTTTATTGAAAAAGGTTAGATTGACGTGGGAATAATTCCCTACACGCTTTTTTATAATCTTTGTCCCACAAAATGTTTGCCATCTAATGTATTTTGTTGCAGGATCAAAATTAAATCTATAATATACTATTGAAAAAATATATAAGATAAATTATTTTCGCTTATCTATTAGTGTGAAAAGACATGACATTTCGTCAAAATCGGGTCAGTGGTTTAGCCATAAAAGGAAAATATACAAAGAGACAGTACATCTCATATATTATGGATATAACATAACAAACAATGAATGACTAACCAGTCAGCTGATTTGTACCTAATATGATTTGTTACAATAAGGCTTGTCTTGTCATTGTAGTAGAGAATGGACAGGAAACTCTAGTTAGGTATGCTATTCATTGTTTCAGTGAATTAGTTTTCACATACTTATAGGCCTTATTTGCTGGATACAATATATTCTACAATAGCCTAGTAGTCGAGCGGTGCATACACTGGTTTTCAAGGTTTCAGATTTGTAGTCCCGGGTTCGATGCTCGGATGCATTAATGAAGAAAAACAATTTTCTACATTGTCTCTGGTCTGGATGTTCGTTTATTATTTTATAAATCTTCTTTCACAGACAACAACAAAACATGTAAGTACTAGTACTTATAAGGTTGACAACCTTATAAGATATTTTATAAGCTAATATGTAACGCAAATTTTGTGGCCTCTATTTTAACTGATAGTCAATATTGTTTACAAACACATACGTATACTAGTCTTGAAATATATTGACACACGAGAAAATTATGCATCTTTAAAAAAAATAGTGTTTGCACAAAAAAAAATCAAATGTGATTGATGTGATTACAATACATTTAGATAATAATTAAAATATATTACTTCTTACTTCGGTCAAGTCGAACCACGTTTTATAAAATCACTTGTGCAACAGATATAAACGCAAAAGTTCAATAGTTTAAGAAGTAGACGATATCACTGAAGGCTATCAACCTTATTTATATACAACATACAACTACCACTAACAAAGCCCTATAAAAATATGAATAAAACGTCACTTACATGTGATCAAATCTGAGTACAATAAGGTATTGAATGTTCCAGCACGCCCACATGCTATCACAGCACTTAAAACAAAACAAAATAAATATTTATTCATGCTGATAACCTTCTCGTCCGTCCCTGTCGACGGTCAGACGTCAAATGACACACGTGCGGCGACATGAAATGAATCATGCGCCTGCGCCGGTAGCCGTTATAAAGGGAAGATGATTGATAGTGATATACTTACCTAAACTAGTAATGAATGGGTAAAATTTGTATTCTTATTATCATAACAGTTATCGTTATTATATCTGATAAGTGAGTGTGAATTATGATTCACACATCTTAGCTGAATCTGTCAATCAATTTTGTTTTTTTTTAGTCACGTTTATTGGTGACTATGTGACTACGTACAATTTTTACGAAAGTAATCAATGATAGGTTTGTTGAAACTATTTTATCATATAGGGGCATAAAATAGATTTCACATACTGCCACTGCGCCATTAGTGCGGGTTCGATCCTTGCAAGAAACATTGTATAAACCAAATTAAATTTGTTTCGTAATATGTCGTAAGATGTTTTTCTTCGGTTTAAATAAATAACAGACGACATAAATTATAATAATACAGTTATACTAGATATAATAATCAACTTAGTTTAAACGAAAATTACCTAATTAAGTAGTATATTAATTGAATTTAATTACCTCTGACTCAGATAAAGTCACAGCCAAAATTAAATAAAACCCTTAACAACAGCGTCTAAATAAATTGGCTTGGAAAACTTTTCAGCGAGAATTCTATTACCGTGGCTATCTTAACAAAAAGGCAATCTTTGTGAGGCATTAATTATCTCACCTCGGCTGGCCAGCGCCGCGCTGTTTTAATTGACTAGTCGATCTGTAACTAAGTCGAAATTGAGTAAGGATTGTGTTAAATGGAAGTTTGTTATTTTTCTGAGACGTTTAAAGTTTTACCCGTGCTTACGTACTAAGTACTTAGGTACCTATTTATTCAATAGGTGTGATAGTTAAACTAGTTTATTTTTATTTCTTTTTAATGCCATTAAATAGGTAAGTCCCTATTATCGATAAATAGCTCAGACTGGGAAGGCAGTTTTTTTTTCAATCTGAACTGTAGGAAACGAAATACTTATATGCGTAAATTGTACCAATGCCCAAGCAAAATCCTCGATCGAAGATATTTATACTGTAATTACGCTACCTATATGTTGTAGGTGAGTACCTACTGTGAAGCAACCCACAACCAGAAGAGATGACCAATCAGATAAAAGTAAGAAAAACTCCGTATCTACGGCGGAAGTTAGGATTAGCCTAACAAAATCGCCCTTTCTTTTACATTTTTTATATTTTTATAGTTATCTTGACACATCAAGCATAGTTACCTCTTACCTAATATCTTCTACTGTATATTTTCGTGACGTTACATTTTCTGTCATCACACCACTAATTACCGGCTGAATCCGTGACGTCATATTTCAGAAGATTATGTCCCGCGCCTTATTTCCTGCCAAGACATTAGGGTGTAATGACCTCACATTTTTCCATTCGGATTTCAGTAATGAATGTAATTAGGTATTGCTGTTTGTTTGAGAGACGTGCGAAGAAAAGTGAGGTGAACAATTTTTTAAGAGGATTTTAGTCGGGAACCTGGGTAGTCTAGTCACTAATATATCTAGCTAGGTAGGTTAATAATTTAAAACATTTTCATCTAAGTACGTAAACTTCGATACATGTTTGTGTGAGTTAAATCTCAAGAACGTTCAATACCTATAATTATACCCAGGTAACTTACAGTAAGAGCTTTTTCCCCGCTAAAACAAAATAGACGATTTAAGATTGATGTGAAAATTTTAGACCATTTACCGGAAATCAAGCTCATCGAGGACAGAATATAATATATTTAGGGTACATAAAAGTACAGCCTATTTACATAACAAAAACACTGCATTATTTTTTTCGTATACAATCGACCTTACGTCAATGGTGTCGAGTACCTACCTTCAAAAGTGAACCTTACTACCTTATCATAAGGACGTGATTAATGACAGTGAGTAAGTACTATTGTGTGGAAATTTCACACCATATTATTAACGTACGAGTTAACATAACTACAATGATAATTATTTTCTTCTATGCAACAAGGGCATACCTACTCAACCATTGTTATTTTAAGTAGCTCAATTCCCTTTTATCCTATAGTGTAAACTCAAGGTAACTGTCATACACAATTTTAAAAATAATTATATTTTTTATTATAGTTTTGTAGATGTAAAGTTTATATTTATTTGCTTTCACATCCAGGGGCCCGAGTCTGCTATTTACACTCCGTGTCAGTGTGCTCATACCGCCCGAACGCGCACGAGTCGCGCCCGAGTGCACCCGAGAGGGCCCGAGCGCCGCCGGACGATGCAACTATGAGCACACTGACACGGAGTGTAAATAGCAGACTCGGGGCCCAGTACACAAAAAGGAAACTTTGTAGGTACCTATTTTCTGTTTTATTACCGCTCATAAATCAAATGTATCACTAATATCACTTATTTTATAAGTAATAATATCTTCATAATAAACATTTCTCTGCGTTCCTTACATAAGATTGCAAAGCCTAATGAAGTTTAAACTGATTTTGAAAATAAATGGATATTTACAATCAGAAATAAATAAAACACGTTTGAGGTTTGATTTCTTTATTGATCGTTATTGTTTGTGAGCATGCGACTTATGTATAATAATTAAAAGGAAATAGTATACATGATCTTTTAAAGACAAAAATCTTTTTATTTCTAACATTTCATGAGTTGTGAGTTTTGAATTTTAACCTTTTATGTAGTACATGTAAAACTAGAATAAATGACAATGTGATACAAAACTGTGTGACAAATATAAGCATAAGATTTTCCTATTATGATTACAATAATCATGTCTTTAAGACAATCAGAAGGATAAAAAAAAATTAAAGTTGTAAAGTTTTCTACTATTTGCATCTAGAGTAGGCTTTCAACACGTTATTTTCCTATCAAAAATCCGTGGTCGAGTGGCGTACGCACCGGTTTCAAGGTGTCGCTAGCTCTGAGGTCCCGGGTTCGATCCCCGGACGGGTCAATGTAGAAACAAACTTTTCTACATTGTCTCGGGCCTGGGTGTTTGTGGTACCTTCGTTGATTCTGAATTCCATAACACAAGTGCTTTAGCTACTAACTTTGGGTTTAGAGCAATGTATGTGATGTTGTCCGCATTTATTTATTATTTATTTATTTATTATAATACAAATTTAAAAATCTATTTACTTAATACTGCCTGCAGTAACAATCTTTGTTATAGACCTGGGATGTGGCCACAACTTAGTTATTTTAATCATAAATATCTTTACGAACAACCGTAATTGACCCCCGGCCTTAAAAAAAGGCCGGAAGTTTTGACGACCTCCAGTGGTCCAGTTGGTCCAGTGGCACACGCGCTGGTTTATTAGGTCCAGCTTAGGTCAGTCTGAGGTTAATGCCCGGACAGGTCAGTTTTCTGTCACTCTTCACAACTCCTCTCTGTTATCTCTATTCTCCTTACACTAGAGGCCTAACACTAGCCTCGCAGCTGGCTCTGCTGTCGGCCACCTCGCACAGCGTGGCCAGCTTACTGACGACGGGCTCCAGGTAAGTCTTCTGCCACTCTTCTGAACTCCTCTCTCCTGTTATCTCGTCGAGGTGAGTGGATATGTCAGCTTGGAGAACTCGCAGTTCTGATAGCATGCTAGAACAATCAATTAACACGTTCATTGCCAAGCCAAAATATTGAACTTACACAGATGGCCAAAATAAAAATTTCGTTAAATTTGGTTTTTATTGTCTTAGTAATACTACGTCAGTCGCGTGTGCGCACCCACCGCTGCGGGGCGTGTTGTAGCCGGAGCGTAGACTCGCGAATTGTAAAAATGACGAACGTCCTAAAATGTAACGTGTGTAATATTGTAATTGACGAACTGTTAGCATACATACAAAACAAAGTGTCTATAATTGATGAAGAATCACTGGTTCGTATATGTGTGTCGTCTTTTACAAGCGATGAAATCAAAATCTCCAAGTCTCTTTTGTTTGAATGCTTTCCAACGGACATAAGAAAAATAAAGCGAAAAAACAAAGGAAAGGAGGACCGAGATGTCATGGATATTATAAATATATTCAAATCAACAGAGCCCGATATCATTCCCGTGTTCGTAGCTAGACAATTGGACAGACTACCACCAATTTTAATGGATCACCTAGACTGTAGCGAAATTGAAGAAATTAAGTCAACATATGCAACGCAACAAAGTGTAAACGAATTGAAAACGACATTTCTTTGTTTACAAAGTGATTCATTGCCACCTCCAACATCGGCATTTAAAATTAACAAAAGAAGAGGTGCTTGGCTAGACAGTGGCCCTATGGGTCTTTCACATGAATACAATAAGGAATATAGTGAGAATAGAAGCAATATAAGTGAAAGTTAGATAATTTATGGTCATGTATAGATGTAGATATGCTGGGGATTGAGTCACAAACTTTTACTTTTATAAGCGATGCGCACGGGACTGTAAGCTGGCTTGATCACTGTATTACAACTCAAGCGGCTAAGCAGACTGTTATTGATGTAAACGTAATTTATGACACGAAGTGGTCTGATCATTTTCCACTGATAATTAAGTGTTCACTACATTTTATAAACCCTAAGATATCACCTAGAATAGACAATGTTAAAAAGATGTGTTATGGGGTGTAAAGAATGATGATCAAATAAGAATGTATACAAAAGAGTGTCATGATAGGTTAAAATTTATAGACTTTCCCTCTGAGTTTTTGAGTTGTGCTGACAGTTGTTGTGGTGACCGCGGCCACAGGCATGTTTTAGATAAACTTTACGCCGACATTGTGACCGCTCTCCGTGATGCGGCGACGTTGGCAGGTCGGGGAGGTAGCAAGAAGAGGGGTGGTGGCTCGTGCATAGTGGGTTGGAACAAATATGTCAGCGATGCTCACAGGGAGGCTAGATCAAAGTTCCTCGTGTGGGTAATGTCGGGCAAACCTAAGTCCGGTATCCTTTACTCCGAAATGTCCGAGAGCAGAAGAGTATTCAAATCGCGGTTAAAATGGTGCCAAAATCATCAGGACCAAATAAAAATGGACGCGCTTGCGGTTCAACACAGTAAAGGAGATTTTCGTGGCTTCTGGAAGAGTACCAGTAAAATGAGTGTACGTCAGGGCCTCCCTGTGAGCATTGATGGTGTGAATGACCCTAAGGAGATTGGGAATATTTTTAAGGACCATTTCAGTGTAAAGTCGTTGCTGGGTCCGGTGGTAACGGTGCCCAATGCTGACCTTCCCGGCATTCAAAAAGTGGGGATTCGTTTCAGAGCAAAATACGTAGTTAAGGCCTTAAGAGATATGTCAGGAGGAAAGTCCCCAGGACATGATGGACTCAGTGTTGAGCACCTGAAACATGCTGGGCCCCACATCGCAAGAGTTCTGGCCATGTTCTACTCGCTGTGTGTGAGCCATTCTTACCTACCAGCGGACTTTATGAAAACTGTAGTAGTGCCTATAGTGAAAAATAAAACGGGAGACCTTAGTGACAAGAGTAACTATAGGCCTATTTCTCTTGCCACCGTGATAGCAAAAGTGTTTGACAGTTTGCTTAACACACAGTTGAATAAATTCGCGGTAATACATGATAACCAGTTTGGATTTCGTCCTCGCCTATCAACTGAAAGTGCCATACTGTGTCTTAAGCAGACTGTCAAATACTACACAAATCGTAAAACCCCAGTGTATGCGTGCTTCCTCGACTTGTCAAAGGCTTTTGACCGTGTGGAGTATAGTTTGTTGTGGGATAAGCTGAAAAGCATAAATGTGCCACAGGAACTCGTCAGCGTGTTCCAATACTGGTATGCGCAGCAGACCAATAATGTCCGATGGGCGGGAGTACTGTCGGATTCATATCAGCTCGAGTGCGGCGTCAGGCAAGGTGGCCTAACATCTCCGACCCTATTTAATGTATACATTAACGGCCTGATTGTTGCACTCAGTAGTCAACATGTTGGTTGTCACATTGATGGTGTTTGTGTAAATAATCTCAGTTATGCGGACGACAGGGTGCTGCTGAGTGCATCAATCTGTGGACTGAGGAAGTTGTTACAGACATGTGAGGAATATGCCTGTGGTCATGGTTTAATGTACAATGTTAGGAAAAGTCAGTATATGGTCTTTGAGACAGCGGGTGCGAAATGCCCAGTAAACATACCACCTGTCAAACTTAACGGGGTTGCTCTGGAACGAGTTAAACAGTTTAAATACCTTGGGCATGTCGTAACTGTTGACCTTGGGGATCATGCTGACATGGAAAGGGAGCGGAGGGCATTGTCTGTTAAAGCGAATATGGTCGCCCGCAGATTTGCAAGGTGTTCACGCGAGGTCAAAGTAACACTCTTTAGAGCATACTGTACATCGCTGTACTCGTGTAGTCTGTGGGCGCACTATACTAGCAGAGACTACAGTGCCATCCGCGTCCAATACAATAATGCATTCAGGGCAGTTGTGGGGTTGCCCCGATACTGTAGCGCCTCGGGTATGTTTACAGAATCGCGCACCGATGGCTTTCAAGCTACTATGCGCAAACGCGCGGCATCCCTAGTGCGCAGAGTACGGGCCAGTGCTAACACTATTTTGGCGATGATCGGGGCAAGGCTAGACTGCCCTTTCATACGACACTGTTCTGACAGGCATGTAACTGTGCAAATGCCAGATAGAAGATTTTAATTGTACCTACCTATTTTAATTTTATTGGCAATTTTTATTATTATGTCTAATTTAATTATTAATAGTTTTTTAATGAATAATAATAATTTTGTGTGACCAAGAATCTGTTTCTGATATGGGTGAACTTGCCTGAAATAAATGACATTTTATTTTTTTTTTATTTTTATTTAATACTTTTATATATTGAAAAATTATATATTATTTAAAACTTAAAATATTACTACCACACGTCCCTATCAGGGTAGAAATCCTTAAATGGATATATAGCCTTAAAAACAAATAGAGAAGAGAATATTACTACTGTGTAATACTGTAATGTTTTCCGGAAGCTGATACAAAGGCAATATTTGGTTGAAGAGTTTAAACAAGCACCAGGAGTGCTGTATTATGTATCGTAAAATCATGTTTATGACCAAATATACTATTCGTGTGACAACTTTAGTAAAAATATCTGGAATAAATACTCACTGCCGCCCCGCGACTGCAATGCCCTCTACATGTACGGGCACAGTGTATTTCCGCTCAATCTGCCAAGGATTTAACCATGTCGTTACTCTGAAATCAATAAATAAACTTTATAACTGTGTTAGTACAGAACAAAAATGTACTTTGACTTGTTTATATTACACTAGCGGCCCGTCCCGGCTTCGCACGGGTATTTAACACATTATTAAAAAGTTAGGATTGAAGGTTTCTGTGTTATTACTACTATTACGCTCTTTATAATATTAGTATAGACACTCCCGTATCTCAGTGATGCTTAAATCGCATAGTTAGCCGAGCAGAGTGGGCGACAATCACGCGACTTTTTTCTAATTCTTATATTTTAAACTCGTGATATCTTTCGAAGGGAATGTCCAAAGTGAATAATTCAAAAAGTTACATAAAGGTATTGAAGCAGTCTTGACTATGAAGTAATTTATTTTGATAAGGATCAATACCAAGTAACAAATAAAGAGCCTTTTCTAGCGGCGTCCTTTCAATAATATTTTTTTTAATAAAATATCTCTTATTGTGACCTAACTGTAATAGTTAGACATATGCTGTCGCGAGACTTTTTGTAGATAATTATATGTTCTACAAAGACGTAGTACATTATTTTGTTCTATAATCAATAGTTTTCGCAGCGCACGCGATGCAAGAAAGTTTTTTGGTAATTTTTTCACACCTTGGTTTACATTATTGAGGTTTTAGTATGGATCCTTAACTTTTTTGAAAATTTTATATATAGCCTATGTTCACCGGAGATAGTGTAGCTTCCCAACAGTGAAATAATTTTTTAAATCGGTCAAGTAGTTTCGGAGCCTATTCATTTCAAACAAACAAACAAACAAACAAACAATCAAATCTTTCCTCTTTATAATATTAGTGTAGATTTAAAAAAACTGCCAATTTGTACCCTTTTTTATTTATAATTTTTTTATTAAGTATTTTAAGATATCATTAACAATCAGTAAAGGAAAACTTGAAAAACGGAATCTGAAATCGCTAACCCAGAATGAGCAAGCATAGTGATCAGTGCTCGTTCTTCTCTATATGAGAAGAGGCCTATACCCAGCAGTGGGACATTGGCCGCCATTATTATTTCCTACTTACAGGTCGCTATGAAACAGGGCGAGGCTTCGTTCCCTCAGTATGACAAAGGAGTGTATGCAGCGCGACAGCTCCTCGCCGGGCCACTCCGATGATGACAGTATTTCATTTACTACTGTCTCTGGAACACAACACATAAATAATTACATGTACAGGCACGACTCACGAACAAAAATATGTATACACTCTCCAATTCTCAACTGATTTTCTCTTCAATTCTAGATTGATATTGTAAAACTTGTTTTAAATAAATAATTGTAAACAGTTTCTTAATCATACACATACCTTTTTTTACAGTTTTAACACAACTCATGATAATTTTGTTTTACAATTTCTCTATTTGTATACATATTTTTGCTCGTGACTGTACATGTGTAAAAAAACGAATTTAATGGATTATTTTTATGGGAATACCCGTAGGTAACCTAACAAGGGCCTTTTTATTGGATCCACTATTGCTGTGGACATTGCGTAACTAGAACCTGCAGTAGAACCTTCTTGCAAGTTACGCAATTGACGATTTGACGTCGGTTAAAAATAACGACTACAGGATATTACCAAATGGTTATATTTCACCAATAATAATATAATATTCCGGGACAACTCACACACGGTTATCTGATCCCAAGCTAAGCAGAGCTTATGTTATGGTAACCAGGCAACTGATAAACATACTTATATATTTCTAAATGCATACATATTATAGATAAAAAAATAGTGGTGAGGATTACATCTAGTAGCAAAAATTTTGTAAACTGACCCTGTACCAGATGTCTTTTTCACCCCTTTCGGATAAGTATAACCTTTGGGTAACACCCTGTATGCAAACGTTTGAAATAAATTAATAAAGGTTACCTTGAGGCGTATCTTCTGATTTAGTTAATATTCTCAAGCAACTCGCCAGACTGGGTAAGGAGACCGGTAGCAGTTCACATAATGTGGCGTAATGATCGTATCTGGATAAAAACAACATGTAACATGAACAATTTAAGAAAAATATAGTAGACATTTGTAGTGATAGATACTTGATTGACATTATACTTTCAAGTAAAAACCTCTCTAATGGTCAACTCTACGTAGTCATTCGCTTTTATTGCATTGAGTGGATGTCGGTTATGACCGCAAAAGTTTCATCAAAATTGGTTCAGCGTTTTATTCGTGAAAGTGTAACGGACAGATAGACAGAGTCACTTCGCATTCATAATATTAGTATGGATAGTAGGTACGAACAATGGATGAATTGTATAAAATACCTCGACCACCCAGTGAGTATGATGCCCGCGAAATTAATTTTACTGCCGTACTTCTTAATCTCCGCGATCCAAGCTTCGTGATTGCTCACGTAGCGACGAACTGGTGATAACACCTGTAAAAATTAGGTAAATAATCATAACATAACATCACGCCTGTATCCCCGAAGGGTTAGGCACAGGTGTACCAATGTACACCCACAGTTCGCCGGTATGTTTAGGTCCCATGTAATAGGAGGCGAGCCTATTGCCACTAACCGGGCACAAATCCAAACTCCGACCTGCTACTGAGAATTTCATAGAAAACCCAATAACACCTTGGTCGACTTGGGAATCGAACCCAAGACCTCTAGCGTAGCAGTCGCGCTTAGACCCACTAGGCCAACGAGGCAGTTAAAGGCAGGTAAATAATAGTACTGATATTAAATGTTCACTCAGTGTTTTATTGATGGAATAAATAAGTGCAATTGCTTTATTTTTGTCATTGAATTGTTTCTAAGAACAGATGTTCGAAAATATCTCAAAGCCCAAAATTTTATAAGTATTTAAATAAGAATTATTATCAGAGAGAGATGGGCTTATACTGAGAAGAACCATTGTTGTATCTATACAAAATGATAGGTAATATGAGGTAATTATTTTTGACTTTGATGGTATTCAAACACAATCAAATCATACTAAGAGTGATGAAAACAACTTTCAGCAAAAAAAAAACGACACAAACTATCATTATGTGTATTACCTGGCAACTCCCGTTAGCTCCCTTAAATGCTGACCCAGCCCACACTTGGGAAAACAGCTGTCCATAAGTTAACCATAGGTTGGGGTCAATGTTGAAGCACTCGGAAGGATTGTAGTGCCATAAAACTGGCTGAACTAAGCTGCCTAAGTCATATTCTGAAAAATAAAACACACAAATTCAAATAATTTGTTGTTTTAATGTTTCATTTTTAAAGAAATAACACTATTTTAAATTTCTATGAAATCCTGTCAAGGCATATGATAATGGTTTAAAGTAAATTGACTTTTATACAAGTAGCAATAAGATTCATTTTCTTAAAAAAATATAAATTTTGTCTCTTATTCACCTTCTTATACTAACCTCTCAAAGTATCAACATTAATTGCCCTTAACATATCATCCCACATAAGCACAGTCAAATCTGGTCTCTTCTCCTTTATAAATAGGGTTAAATCTCGAATGTGCTCCAAATATAATGAGGCTGTCTTGTGCTTATGAGATACAGCTTTCGCTCGGCAGTCTGAACATTCGGCTGTGTGCCATACCTGTAATTAATGACAACATGACGTGTAGTTTGACGATTTTAACAACGAAAACATTTTTGTGTAATAATTGAATATTTCTATATTTAAATCCTCTTTAGGCTAGTTTTTTTCGAAGCAAGTTCAGGTTCAGCTTTTGGAGGGGCTCGTGACGGTGTGTAAGCCGTACGGTTAGACCGATAATACAGGTTAAGCCGCGCTCGTGGGTGATCATTTATAACATACCGAGACCCCTCCGTGTTTCGGAAAGCACGTTAAACAGTAGGTCCCGGCTGTCATACATAGATCTTTGGCAGTCGTTAAGTCAATTCTGACAACCAGTCTTACTATGGGATACTGGATTACCTAGTAAAATGGGTTGTGGAGGTCAGATAGGCAGTCGCTCCATGTAAAATACGGTATTCAGCTGAATCCGGTAAGACTGGAAGCCGACCCCAACATAGTTGGGAAAAAGGCTCGGGAGATGATGTTCAGGTTCAGCTTTCAGTCTTATAGGATTTCAGCTGAATACAGCTGATATACATAAGATTAAAAATGACCTCCATAACCCATAAAAATGAGTAAGACAGTATCCCAAAGTAAGATGGTAATTAGAATGACTTAACAATAGTCAAAGATTAACATATTATAACTGGTATGTTAACAAATGGTTACTCTGTCGCAGACTGACTGCAGCAAGTGTGGATAAGCGTTTATTAGTTTTCGAACCAAATCTCATTAACTCATTAATATTTAAAAAAAAGGAATAACCTCATCAGCGCCAATATGCAAGTACGTAGCATCAGGCTGCACCTCCAAGGCCTGCATGACCATATCCCTCACAAGCACTTGTGACTGCTGCTTAGAAGGGCACATCACTGCGGGCGACCGGTCTATCTCTCGTAACCCACGGTATGCGGGATGCTTGAGTGCAAACTCCATGTGACCGATGGTCTGGATTAGTTGTATCTGGAAATTTAAACATGATTATTTACCTTTGATAGCTTTTCTAGTACATAGGCAGAAAAGAAATAGGTAACAGGTAAGTCCTGGATAAAGATATGTACTGGGGTTTCTGACTTTTTGTGGCTCAACTTAAATTATATTTTGGTATTGATATTTTAGTTTAGAGGATTACAGCTATAGCTCGAACCAAATCTCATTAACTCATTAATATTTAAAAAAAAGGAATAATCTCATCAACCTGACTTCCTGCAACCCAAGGAGCACTTAACACCTGGTAGTGATTTGCAGTGGCCTATCTGGAAAGCACTCAATCGATTGCGAACCCCGGTAGGCTGCTGTAAACACAACCTCGCAAAATGGGGAATAATAGATCCCCTTCATACCGAATGCGAATGTGGAGCTCCCAACCAAACCATGCCCCACTTGCTAAATTGCCCAAATTGTCCGTACACCTGCACATTGGATGACTTAAAGCACGCTAACGATGCTGCCATTAATGTCGCAACTTACTGGGCCAATATACTCTAATTTCAATCTACCATCAACACGAAAAGAAGAAGAAGAAGTTATAGCATTTTTTTTAAGTAAAAATATTATCTCAGATCAATTTGAACTGAAATCAGAAGCCATTTCTATTTCTGTAGTCAACACAAATGGTAGCCTTGTGTATTTTGCGGCTGCTTGGGGAATTCTACGAAGGAATTCTTTGTTTTTGTTCAATAGTGGACATCTAGTGGGTGATGGTTATGATGATGATTATAGAATTAATATTGTGTACAACATGAATCATTCTGGTACTCCAAAACGAAATTAGTACAGCACTTACAGCCTCCAACTGATGAGTTTTAGCAAACTGCAAGATGTGTTGCACTTCAGCTAATGAATATAGCTTGTCTCCACCGCTGTTGGTCTGACTGCCTATGTCCACCAGGTTTGCGGAGTACGGGAAGGTGTCCTCCCATTCGAAGAGGACACCAGTCGCACCCCATGATTTGGCTGCTAGTAATACCTGAAAAAGTTTGTTTTTTGTTTAGTTTTACTAACAAAATGTTTTTGAGTTTTTGGAGTTTTTGAACTCCATAAATACAGTGAATTAAATGCATTCTCTCAGATTAAATAAAACTTTATGATGATAAAGATTTGTATAATGTCAGCACAGCACATAATATTTAATAACTACAAGACATAAAATATTTTGTTTGTTTTCTTTAAATTTAATCTTTATTTTTATTATAAAATTGCTGCATATATATCTTAATATATATAAATCTCGTGTCACAATGTTTGTCCTCAATGGACTCCTAAACCACTTAACCGATTATAATAAAATTCGCACACCATGTGCAGTTCGATCCAACTTGAGAGATAGGATAGTTTAAATCTCAAATTATAGTCGCAATTTTAATTTATTGCTAATTATTTGTCTGTTATTATATACAAAGGCACCGGGAACGGGACCTAGGTATTCACGCGGGTGAAACCGCGGGACACAGCTAGTTATATGTATAAAAACTATTAAGCCTAAATATTAAAATCATAGAAAAAGTGTAGAACATTACGAGTAGTACCTACTACATGTTTACCTTTTCTAAATATGGGATCTTTAATGGTGCTCCTTTCAAATCCAAATGTATTATCCTAAAAAACAAGACAAGAAACTTAAATAAGATACTTTCCAAGAATTGAAGAAGTATTTACAAATTAAGTTTTTTTTAATTAGTAGGTTTGCATTGTGGCCAAAATACCTTTATGTAGAATATAATAAGGACATAAATGATAAATAATATATTCTTTTAAAAACAAAAGTAACCTGTGCATTTTGATTTCAGAACTTTTCCTTCACTTGTTTCTGCTATTTTATTGCTTGTTTTCATTAATGAAATTCATTTGTTCCACTGTAAATACATAGTTTCAATATTACGATTTCATTTCAGGCCGCTTATAATACATGTTTTCTTAAATATTTAATTTCGCTAATATCACTTTAACAATTTATTCATTATAGGGTTAGCCGGGTATAAACATTGGATTTAGGCCGAAAATCATAACGACGCCCCCAAGGAATAAACCTGTATTATACTGTTACTGACTTTTTACTGTTATATCATTTTCGGCATCTATAGGTCGGGATTCACCTATACAAATTTTTTCATTTTTTTTCTGCGGTAATTTCTAATGATTTTCCTTATAACACTTTTATTCTTTGGAAATTTTTCATTTTTTATTTACTAGAAAAATAACGTAATACATTATTACAAATTAAGTTCTGTGGCTACATTTCGGTAAAGTAATAATACTGTTAAATATATCAGAAAAAAAATCTGGTTAATGCGATTACAGGTTTATTATCGTAAATATTGTGGTAGTCATTTTCGGTAATGCACTGTTACAGTTATCATCCCGGTAAAAATTCATACCTTACTATACGTATCGGCGGGAACTTGCTCGCACTCGGCGAGTCAAGGACGCGTTTCTACATGTAACGCACATTACGCACACTAATAGATGATCAAACGAACTTACCTGATGTTCGATCATTATTATACGAAGTGCCTCGTTCTCGATATAAGTTATTTACCATGCAGCTTTCTCGCGTCGCTTGGCAACTAAACTCTTTCAGATCCAAAACTAAACGAAGTATTAGTGTCACACTGTCTTTGTTCTCCTGTCAAACTTCATTCCTTTAGAGTCTCGTAGGTTATCTCAATTTTACCAAGGGTGGGATGGGTAGGGAACATATATCGAGAACGAGGCACTTCGTATAATAATGATCGAACATCAGGTAAGTTCGTTTGATCATCTATTATACACTCCATGCCTCGTTCTCGATATATCTTATTTACCATGCAGATGTTCAAGAGATGGTAAAGTTGAGATAAAACTTAAGATAAATAAGTAGGCATGTCCTATACATAAATACGTACTATGCACTTGTGCAGTCAACTCTTTCTAGTTAGATGCAATCATTTAAATAAACTAAACTTGAGTTGTTCTGTTTTGAATTATCCTGAACAAGTTCCTTAATCAACAATCGTAGTCACACAATGTTACAAAATAACCAGTATTATTTATAGAATAACAATCAATGTCTTAAGACACCTCATAGCAATCCTGAGAACAATAGTATTAAGTTTAAATTATTCTACATCTGCATGCAACAAAACCTGGCCAAACTCTAATAGAAAATTACAAATCTTGCTAATGCTATTTAATATATTTATCCAGCAGTCTGTGTAATTACATCTAGTAGTACAAAATCTTTTTGTCTTAACCATAGGTGCAGAAGCATGGCGTGTACTTTATGCCCTGAAAAAAAAACATAAGTATCAATACCACCTACTGAAACAGTAGGTACTTTCTAATCCATCTTCTACTAGTGACTGAAGACAAAAAAAAACAATTTAACTATGTGTGAATTTAATTGTTCTTAATTAAAAAATGTGATATATGGTGTTTTCTTTCTTAACTTGTTTCAGTTGTTGCGCTGCATAGGTATATAAATTATTTAATTAAGTATTCTATCTATAAAATCTTTAGTTAATATTAGGCTGAGAAAATCTCAATTTATCCAAAAATGCTAAGTAAAGATTTGGCTGCGTACAGCCCATTGCCAGGTTTTTAAAGTTATCAGTAATGATAATATTGACGCAATCTTCACTCAACTTCACTTAACCCATATTCAGTCATCTATTTATTTTAATAAACATAAGTACACTATATTTTAATGAAAGAAGTTTGTGCCCGCTGTGCTGTGCTTAGTGCAAGCAAAAAACCATCCAATTCTTGGTGAGACTACCAAGACTTAACCATTTCCCTGTCCAAGTCTATAAAGACTCACGTCTTTAGTAAAAATATGATTTTGATGAGGCATATTCAGAATTAAATATTTCAAATTAATTCCAAACCAAACGACGCGGACGTTGGCGAAAACCTAAGCCGCTTTGATAGAAGATACTGTATTGGAACGTCCTTATCATCAACCTCTTCCTATAAGAATTAATAATATAATATAATATTCCGGGACATCTCACACACGGCTATCTGATCCGAAGCTAAGCAGAGCTTGTGTTATGGTAACCAGACAACTGATAAACTTACTTATATATTTCTAAATACATGCATATTATAGATAAATTACACCCAGACCAGAACAAATGATCGTGCTCATCACACAAACATTTGTCCTGGGTGGGAATCGAACCCACGGCCTCCGGTATAGCAGTCAGGGTCACTAACCACTAGACCAACAGGCCCGTCCAAAGAAAGGCATTTTTCATTTAAATTCTTTGTGCAATAGTGGTGCGATTCCACGGTATTACCACACATTCTATGAGTCTTTGATTTTTTAGAAAATTGTAATGATCGAGGCTATAATAATGAGACCAATGATGATAATACTGATTAGTTATTAATGTCTTTACTTGGCTACTTTTTATATTTTGACTGATTGTAATTGTGATTTCTATGAGTACTTTGTTCCTAATAAATATTATAATTTTAATACATTTTATGCGTTTTCTTTAATTATTCTCTCGAAGATACCGATAGCAAAATTATTTTACATACTCAGCTTTTAATGATTACGAAAATATGACTACCAAAAATTTCCTATAAAATACGGGTTACATTACTTTACCTTCTTATGGTTATTTGTAATTTTACCATAATAAGTCGGTAACTGAAGATTACAATATCTCTCTGTAATGAAAAAACACGTTGAATAATCCAGTAAAGCACTATTATGCCTAAGATTTTTAAGAAAGTTACAATAATAATTCGGTAAGTAAACATTACTGGAATAATATTGATAAGTCAGGATCGTAAGATATCAGTACCCTAAAAATTGTTTGAAACCATTTTCGGTAATATGTATTTTGGTGAATAACTAATTCTGTGTATATCTAATAGTTACACTTAATACTTTAAACTGTTCGGGTAAAAATTAGCTTTTCCGCCATATAACAATGTTTTCATTATTCCCCTTTGTTAAAGAGATATACTCGAAAAACACTAAATCATTTTTCCTGTAAAATTTGATTTTTGCGATTACCGGTTTATTCCTCGGGGACGTCGATAAACCTCTTTTCCTAATTCCTATTTTAGTTTTGACATTTCGTTATGGTGTTGTCAGTACGTAAAAATTTAAACACCCAGAAACTGGGGTAAATAGAAAAGGATAGTGCAATAATAAAAAAAATAGCCTAGTGTTTACACTGTACTTTCATTAGTCAGTTTTTAAACTGCTTAGTCAGCTTTGGTTCGTTGTTGTCCAGGAATTTTATGGAATACTTGTTTACTTAATATATTGTTTTATTGCGATATAATTTGTCCAATACCAACACATTTTCTTCTAAATATGTTCATAGTAGAATTATAATACAAACCACAGTTTTCGGAAAAGCCAAGAGCAAGACAAAAGTGGAGCAAACCTTTTTAATAACAAGGGGCTATCTAGGCTGCCTTCGTCGTTGATATTATTATTAGTAGGTCTAGGAAGGTACTAGATACGGGCTACCGATACTGCTTCACTGGGATAAGTCGATTAGCTAAATTATTGTAGTTTGTTTTAAATGTTTTATTTGAAACTTTTGCTATTTTCTTCACATCAATAAGATCTTACTAACGTCTCGATTGTACGTGACTTGCAAAATTCGGGGTAAATGAAAGAAAATGAAACACATGTTTACTTTAATAGCAAAGTTTAATTTCATATATCTCATACATAATATACGTAGATAGTTTAAATACTAAGTAAGTAGACAAACTTATTTTCTAAAATACTTTTAAAATTTCACGTAAAAATTAAATTCTTGATTTACCTTGATAATGTTCCAAATGGCAAGTTTCAAAAACAAAAGCATCAGATACTTTAAAATTGTTTACATACTATTCTAAAACACAAACACTTTTATTAAAATAACAAGCTAGGGTCTTTTACAAGTTCTCTCATTCTTTTTCTGGGATACAAAATCAATCAAGCATTGTACAATGCTAACTAAAACTAGTTTATATTAAAACATTAATTTGATAGGCACACACAGTATTTAACCTCTAAAGTAATAAAGGAATACTATATCTCCTTAGGAGACTTTTTAAAGCACACTAATAAATAACATGAGTGCATAAACTATGTTAGTATGATTGTATAAATATTACTACTCACACTCTTTTTATATTCAAGGTACGATTTTGATTTATAATAAAGGGGATCACTAAAACTATTACTCATAAAACGATTAAGTAACTAGGTATCTAAATATATAAAGAAATAGATTTAATATAATATCTAAGAAAATACAAGCACATGATGATCATAGAAAGGACAAAAGGTATAATAGTCCGATTTTTTTTTCTAAAATAGGTGCATATTTTTATTATATAGGTGCATATTTTTATTATATATTTTAATTTTTTATTATATAGGTGCAATTTTTATACACAACAATATGTTTAAAACTTCAGTTTCATACAAAACACAATTCGAAAAATATAACCAATATAAAAAAGCCGTTAATTAAAAATAACGACCGATAAATCAATCATGCTCAATCATGTCAGTTTATCCAATGTCCAATATTGGAGCTAAAAGCGATTTTGAAATGGCATCCCTATTTTCTAATCATAGACAATAATTTTGTTTTTTAATGGGCAATGATGATTTTAACTCCGGGGTCTGGTTCTCCAGCGACGTCCTTGGCTAAAGGTGCGTTTCCACAAATGCGGAAGTTGTCCGTGTATGGTATGACGCCGACTAAGAAACCAGAAATGATGACCCACAATCCAGCCACGTAGAAAGCTGCGTCCCAGTGTCCGGTAACGTCTCTAAGAGCACCTGTAATGAAAAAGAAAGTATTGTAAAGATTAAAATCATAATTATTGTTTGTAAGAACTTATATGGTACGGGTAAATTTAAATCAGATTCTGTTGTCAATTTAGCCCAAATGATATGTAGATACTACTGGCCAGTGAAGGGTAGTTAAATACTGGTTCCTACAAATGACTTATGTAACACATTAAGTCTAAACGGGCCATATACCGGGTTAAACAGTACCTACGTTATTGGCGTGTATTGGCAATAACTGAGCATAAATAAGGGCAATGACCGGCTAGGTGAGGAATGAGTGGATATAATGCCGGCAGAATCTATACAAGACATACGAGTTGACTAAAGACAATTCAGCCATTCGTACAATCGTAGTCTAGGTATTTAAAACAAAACAATAACGTTAAAGTAAATAAAGAAAAATAAACCTTGTGCGGTACGACGCTAGGTAGATTAAGCAACATTAGGTATCCAAACAGTCTATGTACTCGTAAACAGTAGAGATTATAGCTAAATTTACGACTGTTCACACTTTATTTTACGATTGTGGAAACCACGACTCGTGGCGATAAGCGTATCAATATTTATCCTAAGATTTTTCGGCTTTGGAAACTAATTTAATAGACCATAGCAACATAAAATGGAACCAAGTGTTTTTTATTCAAGGCTTTTTTCAAACATTTGCTAATTCAGTGTCTGAACTAAGCTACGACTAATTCAGTTTTGCTTAAATACACACTTATAACCGTATTATGATTACGTAATAGTTACACTAGTTTCTATTATTCTGTGCATATGCCAGACATAAATTATTATTACTTATGTACCGTAAATCTAATGCTATTTTTAGAAAATGCTGTTCTTAAAATTTAGAGGCACTAGTAGGTAGTTTTAAGAAATTGCTAGTGTTAAAAATGCTTACCAGCCATTGGCGGTCCAATAAGATGTCCGATACCCTGACTTAGCAGCACTAATCCGTAAGCCATTGTGAACCTTTCCAAAGCGATCAGCTCCACCAAAATACTCGGCGTATATGAGTATGAACTGGAAAACATTAGTCCAAACATAACGGCATTTAGTGCTAGTATGTAGAAACTGTAGGGAGCTTCAGGGTCCATCACTCGAATGAGCACGGGGAAGAGAATGATTGTTATTCCGCAAAATATAAGACATACAGCATACGTCTTTGTTACGTTCACCCAAGGTAAATCACCCATCCAACCAAGACCAACCTGAAAAGAAAAAAAAACAATGTTATTTTCAATCCATTTAATACCATAAGACAATTTAAACCAAAATTTTAAGAAACCAAATTCTTTGTTAAACTTAGACAATCAAAATTATCTGATGTCATCATACACTCATTACTTTAGACTTTAAAGATAACTGAGAAATTCAGAACAGCAAACTTCGTATAAAATCGTTGATCAAATAAAAAAATGTACATTGGAATTTTCAATTACAATGGCATTACCAAGAGACATAGAATCTGCATTCTTGTAAGTAACCGATATGAAATAAATTTTGAATACCAGATCGGAATATAATTGATTTCTAAAATAATCAGAACGTAATAAAAGGTAAGAACAGTAAAATACATGTGTAGAACGTATAAATCAACAATACTTACAATACCAATAATAGTAGCAACACCAAACACACTCAACATCCAAGCTCCATGGGCCTCGGAATAGCCGCTCATCAGCATAAAGTTAGAAATATAGAAGTAGGGCACGATAAACCAAATGAACAAAACCAGGGTTGACAAATTCATCATTAGGAAATGGAACTCGGTGAACATATTGAAGTCAAAAGTCTTGCTGATCATGTCGAGTAAACGTCTGCCCCAAGTCTGAAATAACAAAAATAAATATTTTGAATACAATCGTGATATATTGCTTCATAATTTACGAGGCAAGCAAACATAACTTACATTTTCTTCCTCGACGGACCACATGGAGTTTCTATAAATATCAGGGCACGATGAAGCCCGCAGTTTGTACTTGGCAATGTTCATCATAGCGCCACGATGCATGATGGAATTACGATGCACACGAATGCCTCTCAGGTAGTGATGATCTGTAACGAACTGCCTCGTCCACCAATCTTGACGGTCCCTTTGTACAATCACTGCAGGCTTGTGTTCTGGTATCGGCTGCAGCAACTTCTCCCGAACCAAGTCCAACTTAGTCTCAAACTCCTTCTTCTTTTCTTTCTTATTGAGTTTCAATTTCAACGACATCTTTATAGGTTTGTTTGTTTTTGAAGACGCCGCCGGTTCTGTGTCCAACTTTTGTTCCGATGAACTCCTTAAAGCTAGCATTGATGGATAGTTTTGTAGAATTATATTGTAGAGCTTTTTGTTTGATATCAATTGATCTAATACTTCGGCAGGCACCTGAAAAATAGCAATGTTTATCTGTTAGACTACATGGAAATGTTAAAGACTATTTGAAACAATTATCTTACTGGACGACCTTATAACTTGAATTACTGTTGAGAATAATTAAACCAATGTATCTCCAATAAACTATTATAAAGTTAAATAAAAGTTTTGTTGAATTACCTTTTCACTTTGTCTCAAGAAAGTAGGCAGATTTATCACAGAACTAACTTTATGCGACATCGACATATCTGCGTTTCTCTTTGTCACTGCTTCCAAATCTTCTTGTTCAGCTATCGACGCCACTAATGTTGTAAGTATATATTCAGGAGTTTCGCCACTCTTCATCAATGTCTTTAATTCTTCTACGCCGGGGTAAACAGATTCACCACCTCCAGACTTTGCTGATATTGACATAGAACTCGAAGCTCTTTTCGACTTATTTAACTTTCTCTGCTTTTTTTGTTCCATTATCAACCATTCAGGATCTCTCATTACAGCACCACACACGCATACATTAAGTACAGTACCAGCCAACAGTAACAAGGTACCTCTCCAACCAAATTCTTCTAGTAAATATGTTGTAAGTGGAGAATAAATGAAAGTACCAAATCCAACTCCACAAGAACCTAATCCAACAGCCAAGTTTCGCCGCTTTTCAAACCAATAAGCTATTGATACTACAGCAGTAACGTACAGCAAGCCAGTTCCTAAACCAGCCATAATACCATACGTCACATACAAAACTTCAACAGAATTACTGTAAGAGGCTGCAACAAATCCTATGGTCGACGCTATACCACCAACTATTGTCATACTTCTGCATCCATAACGATCAACTAAAGCACTCATAATAGGTCCAGCTATCAATGGTACGGAGATAAACAAACTTCCAATCAGAGATGTCTTGGCTTCACTGGTTTCGAAGAAAATGACGAATTTGTCGTGCATTAGGCCGTAAGAGAAAGCTAATCCATCAGCCACAGTGGCGATGAGGAATGACGCGGCTACGACTACCCATCCCCATCCTCCGTCTGGTATCTGTGGCGGCTGGTCTGCCGGCGGCTTACTGGAACAGATACTGTCACTGTCTCCAAGACCGAAAAACTTAACACCTTCATTCGTTGACGTAGCGTCATCATCGCTTCCTTTATCCTTATGATAACCCACAGAGAGGTGGTTATCTCTTGCATTGTTCGGCTCCGTTTTCATAGAGTTTACTATATCTAAATCATCTTTCGGCTTTCCCACATCTCTCGCTTCATTTCCATCATTCACTCCATCTATATACTTGAAATCATTAGCCCTCTGGAGGAGTGGAGACGTAGTCTTCTCCTCTTCAGACGGTACTTTATGTTCATACTTGATAGAAGGATCTTTACCTGGAATTCCATTTGCATAAGCTCTTTGTGATTCCATTAGTCTGTAAAACGATCTCTTCTTAAGTACGGTTCTAAGTACGTACTCGGTTGTCTCTAATTCGGTCCTCTAATGGACGTCGTGAACACTACCAGAATTGGATTGGTAATCCAATTAGTGGGGATTCTTCTACGTCGAAGAAACGGTTAGTTCTCTTGACCAGTGTCTTAATCTTGGATCTCTAGCGGAATAGCGACAAAGTCTCTTCGATATGCAAAGTGTTAGGGCGCAAGGGTTGTAGCTTGTCGAGTACATCAAGGACCGGCTAGTCCTCGATTTCACACTTTTGAAAAAATCACTTTCTATATTGTCACACGTTCGTCCCGTGAACGTCGTGTACCTTCTTGACATTAATTAAAGTTTTATAACTTGAAATATTTGCAACATTTCAAATTCGTCGAGGACAGGGTTGAATCTGTAACAAAAGAAAAAATAAATTAATGAATGCAATGAAAGCATTACCCACATAAAGTCTAAATATTTACGAAATAACTTTTGAAATCGTTAAGAACGGAAGATGTAGAAGATAGGCTTAAGGCTATACCTAGCAGGTATTTTTCCTTCTATGGAATTTTGTTTTACACAATATAGGCCTATTTCATAGGTAGGTAGTAGTTAACGCAGACACTTATTTAAAATAATTGTTACTTTAAAATTAATAAGGAGTTTAAAATTTAAAGTTTTTTTTATAAATACAGTGGGCAAGTTATACAAAATTGATATGCCCAAATAAGGTTGGGTAAAACAAACAGTTACTAAGCTCGTTAAACAATAATATAATATAATAATAAGCTTAGGAACCAATAATTGTGAATTGTTAAACATAACATTGATAAATCTGCGATTGGCGCCACAACTTTATAATATCTCACACATATATCTGACTCTGAACCGGATAAGGTTTTATATTAGACTGATTGCTTTTTTAATGAACATAATAAAAATATAGCTCATAAAGATAGTAATTATACACTTAAATAAGCTTCAAAGCAACACGAGTAAATGTAAAACAGAACACAGACAGTCGCTGCTACAACAGCAATAAAAGAACATTTAACAGCCAATAAACTGTTCCCATTAAAATTAATGGGCAGAAAAAATAGTCAAGGCTGTAGGAACAACACCTTATACATCAACGTCTTAAAAAAGTAAATGTCACTTATTTCGCGCGCAATTTTCTGACAGTTAAAAGATGGCGTCAACACGCACAGGCAATCATCGTATTCAGGACATCCAGGTAAACTAACAGCCTAATTTTCGTCAATGGAAGCAATTGACACAACAGAATCTGGTTAATTCTAGATCTTTCTATGGCATGCAATCGTATATCATTCTATGGTTGATGTTGGTTTTTGGTAGTGTCCGACCGAAATTTCGGTTTCGGTTTCGGTTTCGGCCAGTTTCGGCCAAAAAATCAAGTTTCGGCCCGAGTTTCGGTTTCGGCTAAAAACGGCCGAACCCTTCGGCCACGCCGAAACTTACAACATCGTACCTTCGGGTCGCGCTCGGCTAACGTCGGGCGCGCTCGGCACGGCTGGCAATATTCGAGGCTAACTGATTGTGATATTTGTGAGTATAATTAAAATGTAAGTAACTGAAAATAAATAAACATAATATATGAGCATCATATTTCAAACTGCCTCGTTGGCCTAGTGGTGCAAAGCGCGACTGCTACGCTAGAGGTCTTGGGTTCGATTCCCAAGTCGACCAAGGTGTTATTGGGTTTTTCTATGAAATTCTCAGTAGCAGGTCGGAGTTTGGATTTGTGCCCGGTTAGTGGCAATAGGCTCGCCCCCTATTACATGGGACCTAAACATACCGGCGAACTGTGGGTGTACATTGGTACACCTCTGCCTAACCCTTCGGGGATACAGGCGTGATGGTATGTTATATGTTATGTCATATTTTAATAATAAATTTGTTTTATTTTATACCACCATTAAAAAATCGCTAACTTTGTGTTACAAATAATGTATTTTTTTCACTTTATAGGGTAGTTAAATTTTCAAACAGAACCTCTGTAACTGTGCTGAAATTTCATTGTGAAATGTGTGTAAATCTTTGAAAGTAGAAACCTGTAATTATAGGTCGGCGAGATATTAATTTTAGAAAAAAACGGGCTTACTAACATTTTTTCGACTATTTAAGGACTTTTTTTTATAAAAGGTTCGGTTTCGGTTTCGGTTTCGGCCGAAACTACAATGAAACCGAACCTTCGGTTTCGGTTTCGGTTTCGGCAAAATAACATGTTTCGGTCGGTCACTAGTTTTTGGTATGGGCACTAGAGGCTTAATTTGTTTAAACAATGAATCAAGTGTGCAAACAGTTGACGCATGCAATTAGTCATTCGTTGCAGTGAACAATATATGTACCTACTTGTATAATGCCAGGCTTATTTGGCTTTAAGGTTCTTACTTGAAACTCCCAGTTATAGCTATAGAATAATGTGCTCTCCAGTAAAATGGGTTGTTGAGGTCGAAAGGCAGTAGGTCTACGTAAAATACGGTATACAGGTGAATCCGGTAAAACTGGAAGTCGACCCCAACATAGCTTAAAAGCCTAGGCAGAAAAATTAATTATTTATTGCCAACTTCTGAAATTATTTGCTTTGAAATATTGCTGCAAGCTCCAAATATTACCATCAACATAACCTAAAACTTGCATAAAGATAACATAATTATTTTTTAATTTTCGATAACCGAAAGCAAGTATTAATAAAAATCGTACAAACAGCTAATTTAATACTGGGTACACATAAAAATCTAAGTGCTTAACGATGAGACCTAATGTTATCAGAACAAGATAATTTTAATGGTAGTTGTATGAAATGTACACAACAGTGACGCATGTGTGATAATGGATGTGAATCGAGTCAGGCTGTGGATGGAAGGTCATTCATACTAGATCACCTTCCTGAATGCCCGAGACATTAAGGGTTGGAAAGCTTTTAAAAATATTTTTAGAAAGTATTTATCTCAAGCCAAGGAACTTGGGGGAGGCCTATGTTTAGAAGTGGACCGCGATCGGCTGATTTAATAGATTTATTTATGTTTTTGGTTGAGCACAGCTTAATTAGGAAGAAGTAATTAGGTAGGCACAGCACTAGGTTTGAGGTTTGACAGGTGGATCCTATCGATCTTTAAAAAACTAGGAGTTAATATCCATTTTGAGATAAGTAAGGTAAGGAGATAAGTTTGAGAGAAGAGTAAGGAAGGCGTATAAACGATACGCTTTCCTCACTCTTTAAAATAATTGGGATGTGTTTTATTATTTTTCTGATAGCCTTTACATACTTAATTGTAGCTAAAAGTAAATATAAATAATACCCAGTCTTTAAAATAAATAATTATCGTCAGCAGTTACTAGTAGGTAAATGACGCGAGTAACAAAGGCACTTGACCCAGTAACTATAAGTACGCACTCAGACAGTTAAGATAACGCAAGGTGTGTATTATAGTTTAAATTAAGTCAACATACAGTTTAATTAACCATAGCTGCTAATTGGTATTGTTTAACAAGATTTGAACGCAACCCGAAAGCTTGAAAAAAGAGTTATCAGAAAAAAGGTCCTACATAGGCCTATTTTCAGCCGGAGAAAAATAGATAAAAAAAAAAAAAAAAACTTTTAAATTTCTGAATTAAGGGTGATGTTTATTGAAAACCAATGTTCAAATACAACTAAGTAGTTACTCAAGTACTGTTTTATGTTCCGCCCTATATAGGAGACGTTTTGCACTCTATAAATGAATGAATTCTAAACGAGCGAAGCAATACAATTCCCTAGAGGACGTATTCTAATGAGGCTAGTTAAACAGATTGATGTGCGTCCATGAGCCCGTCCACATTACGAGCTCGAGTCACGGAAACTGTCATACCCATTATTTATATTACGGAAAGTGTTTTCATGATTTTGACACACTTTCTGACGCTCCCAGATGACGTTAGGTAGGATAGTACCTAACTTGAGTTTTATTTATGGTATTATTCGGCCTTGTGGAATCGCTTGACAATTTGTAGAAAAGTGTAGAGAACGTATTCAGCACTACTTTTCTTTCACATACAGTAAACGCCGACATGCTGTGACGAGTACCTATGTTTGTATTAAAAAGTTGCCTTGTATCTTAAAATAATAAGCGGAAGTTTTATAAAAGTTATACGCCTTAATATTTTTATTGTATTTTTTATTTCAGATATTGATTTTTGGCACGTCGTGTCGTGCTTTCCTTTCTTACTAATGATACTATCAACCACACAACGTTTACCAAACAGGCCTCAAACGTGTAAAAATATCTCATCAGATCATTATGAACAGCTGAAGCTTATATCTACACTGCCATACTGAAATCTGTACTTCCTTACCGACGCTCCACAGAACAATCATGGTCACCGTCCGACCTCTCTTCCAACCCACGAAATTCCAACACAATTTTACATAAAAACAATTGAACAAACTTTAAAGTTGACATTATTCTCTACATAATTTCTGTAACCACACACACTAGAATCCAATTCTCGGAGACAACTAATCCGATCTCGTCGCAGACACTAAGATTACGTCGAGATAAAGATCCGTTAATTACTTTTCTGATTACATCAAAGCGATAAACTCATGTCTACTGAGTTCTGTCAGAATGTCTCAATGAATTGTTCATATTCATATTCATATCTTTATTTGCATTCCATAATGTTAATAATACAGATCTTATAATAATAATGCTTATAGCTAGGTACAATTATGGACCCTGTAGGGCACAGCAAAAATGAAAACTTAAAACTAAACATACAAACATAAATGTAATAAAAAAAAACAACATGTTAAAATTGCTTTGAATATTAAATAAACTTTAAATTAAACATAACAATCATCTTAAAATCATAATAATCGTAAAATACTTATAAATATATAACCAACTTTAAAGGTAGGTGTGGTGTCAGTCTAGGTTAAATAATTTTTTTGTCATCCATGTATTCTTTTATGGTGTAGTATGCTTTTTTAATTAATATTTCCTTAAGTTTATTTATAAATTTTGTGTTGCAAGTTTCATCCTTTATTGCGTCTGGTAGTTTATTAAATATTTTTATAGACATTACATAGGGACTATTTGAGTGCAATTTCATGCGCGATGACGGTAACATTATCATATTTTTAAATCTAATAGATCGATCGCTATGTTTTTCACCGCGGGTAATAAAGAAGTTTTTACATTTTCTAACAAATGTACATATTTCTAGTATATAAATAGATGGCAAGGTGAGTATTTTGTGTTTTATGAAAAAGGGTTTACAACTATCTGTTTGGTCAATGTTGACGATAATGCGGATTAGTTTCTTTTGCAGAATAAGAAGCGTTTGTGAGTCTGTACTATTCCCCCACATTATAATGCCATAGCTGAGCCATGAATGAGCGTAGGCGTAGTAGGTGGTTAGAGCAGTTTGTAAATCGGTAGTTTTTTTGACCTCTCGTAGTGCGTAAGTAAATTTAGAAAGCTTAGCTCGTACTCCTTTTAAATGGGGTTTCCATGAAATATGTGAGTCTATTGTAAGTCCTAGTAATGTAAATTCGTTAACTACTTCTAATTTTATGCCGTTTGTTGTGAAGTTGATTACTAAAGGGGATTTTTGCTGGGGGTAGAAAGTCATTAGTTTGGTTTTTTTATAGTTAATCTCAAGGTTGTGATCATCCAACCATTTTGTTGTTTTATTTAATATATAATTTAATTGTTCGTTAATTTGACTATTTGCTTGGCATGTGGTAAGCAGGGATATATCATCTGCGAATAGCACACAAGGTTCATCCATAATTTTGGGAAGGTCGTTGATGTAGATGAGGAATAGAAGACATCCAATGACGCTGCCCTGGGGAATTGATGCATTTATTATTTTCTTATCAGACCTTACTTGTATTATTTGTTTTTGGTCGTGATTGAAATGTTCTATTTGCACATATTGCTCCCTATCCTTTAAGTATGATATAAACCACTTATGAGCATTTCCACGAATTCCTATGCCGTAAAGTTTATCTAGTAGGATATTAAATTGAACCTTATCATAGGCCTTCGTCATATCCAGAAGAATACCAACCGCATATTTTTTATCGTTTATAACATTAATAACTTCTTGCATGTATTTATAGATAGCTAGAGTTGTTGACCGATGTTTCCGAAATCCATTTTGACCTTCATCAAAGATTTTAAATCTTTCGCAAAAATTATATACTCGGTCGCACATAGCTTTTTCGAAAATTTTTGAAGCCGTAGTTAGAAGAGCTATTGGTCGGTAGTTATTGGGGTCAGTTTTCGAGTTTTTCTTAAATAATGGTTTTATAATAGCTTTTTTAAGTTGGTCAGGAAAAATACCTTCATCAAACGACTGATTTATTAAAACGCAAAAAGGTCCAGCAAGTTCATCTGCACATTGTCTAATCAGAAACGGCGGCAGTTCATCTATTCCGTGGCTTTTTTTGTTTTTTAAATTTTTAATTATTCGGTGCGTTTCTCGAAAGTCTACAGGTCTAAGAAAAAGGGTATTTACAGACGGGTTGACAACAGGCTGGCCTTTTGCCTCATTTCCTAAGGGGCGGCTGGTCCCTTCGCCAATTGATGCAAAAAAATCGTTGAATTTATTAACGATTTGTTTTGTATCCGAGATTAAAGTATTGTTTATTTGTAATTCGATATTATGTTTACCTGTAACAATTTTTTTGTTAGTGCGTTCGTTTACTATATTCCACATGGCTTTAATTTTGTTTTGAGACATTTTTATTTTCTTGATGAAGTGCTGCTTTTTAGATGTTATGACCGACTGCTTTAGTATTTTTTCGTATTTTTTATAGTATTTTTTGATGATCGGATTGTCTGACTTTATGCTCAATATTTTTAGTAATCTTTTGTTTAAACATGATATCCTTATTCCTTTAGTTAACCAATATTTTTTATAATGCGATTTTAATTTTGTTTTTATTTTTGGTGCAGTTTTGTTTAATATTTTGGTTAATAAGTCGATAAAAACATTATAGTTTTGATTTGCATTATTACTTTCTACAATGATATCTTTCCAATTTACAGATTTTAATTCTGATTTGAAATTTTCAATGTTATTTTCAGTGTAAAGTCGTTTCTCAGTATACCAAGTGGTTTGCTTTGGACACTGCGGCACTCCAAATTTTATAATTGTACCACAGTGATCTGAAAAACCTAATTCTTTTACAGATGTACATAAATCTCCGGTTTTAAAGTTTGTAAATATTAAGTCTAGGCACGTGGACGCTGTGTGAGTTATGTGAGTGGGATGTTTTACTTGTTGGGTGTATCTGTATTCCGACATAAGGTCTAAGAAAGTGTTGACTTTAGAGTTACTTTTAAGAATATCTATATTGAAGTCGCCGCCAATGACTGTATTTCGTTTCATGTATTTTTTGTTTATATAAGCTAATATTTTGTTGAGTTGGTTATAAAAAACATTTTCTTCCCTTCTGTTCCAGTACATTGTTACCAATAACAAATTTTCGTCAGGTATTTCAATAGCACAAACTTCTAAAATATACTCTAGTGACATGTCGTTTATATCGGATCTTTCTATGTAGTTCTTCTGTTCTTCTAGTAGTATGCAAACACCGCCTCCACCACGATTTTCACGACAAAAAAGATGCTGCGACTTTGTAGCCCGTAAAGTCTATCATGCTTAATTTATCTCTTGAGAGCCAAGTTTCACTAATACATATAGCATGATACGTCTGTTTCTCGTTGACAAATGCTTCCATAATATGTTGCTTGTTATATAGACTTTGGATGTTTTGAAATAAAATACTAAAATGTTGTTCTTGGTTTTCGAAAAGTGTTGTCTTCCTCGTATTCTCGAAATGTAGGATCGTTATAGGATCCACTTCGTCTATCTGCATTGTGCAGCTTGTCTTCACTGAGTAGAGGGTACGATTTAATTTCGTCTTCATAACTAATGAGTTCCCCTTCAATATACAGTTGATTATTCCTGATTACAGCTCGCTGGCCTTTATTACGTGCAACGAGCATTTTATCCCGCAAGATTTTCCTCTCATTTCTTGCTTCTGCGCTTAAAAATTCAGAAATGTACAGTCCGGTTCCCTGGAAACAGTGGCTATTTTCTAATGCATATTTTGGTAGTCTTTTGCTCATAAGTTCAATAACCACGGGTCGGTTTCGATGCTTATAATATTTTCCGATCCTATGAGTTTCCTCTATGTACCCTAAAAGATCTATTCCAAGAATATCCCAGAATAGGGCTCTGATTCTTTCATGGAGACTTTGTTCTGGCTCTCTGTAGATTTCAGTAAGTCCATACAACACAATTTTTTTAACATTGTTCTCGGAGTTATGTTTAATTGTAGGGGTGTTCTCAGATTTTAGTTTCAATATTTCGTTTTTTAGTTCTTCGGTTTGCTTATTAAGTTTTTCTATTTGGATATTTATTTTCTCTATGTCAGTCTTCCGTTGTTCGTTTTGTAAGAACAATGCGCCTGTGTCTCGTTTTATGTCTTCCTTTAATTTTTGTATGGCTTTGTTAATTTCTGTTTGAATGGTAGCTTTTATTTCTAGTATTATTGATTTACTATTTTCTTTTAATTTTAAAGATATCATTTCACTCAAATTATGTAGATTTAGTTCGGGTTGGTTATCATTTTCTAAATCTGGTTTACTGTGTAATGTCTCGCCGAGAAAACTAATGTCTTCCGAATAATAAGTCTCATCAAAGTTTTCCTGTGTTTGTTTCCGGCGTTGAGTAACGTTGGGCTCTGGTGTTGATAAATTGTCATCTATTTGTTGCGATCTCGCTGGGGTGTTAACATTATTATTTTTGGGTTTTTTGCACCTGCATTCCTGGCATTCCCAGGTCAGCTTACTCTTACTGTTCATTCGAGCGTATTGTTCCTTTGAGATATTTGAACATTCGAGGTCATAGTATTTCTTACAAATTGAGCAAGTAAGGTATTGCCTATTAGGGATTTTTTGCTCACATCCAGCACACTGCGTCATCTTGTAGTGTAATGTAAATATGCTGACTTAATCCCTTATTAAAGCATAATAATATTATTTCGACCAGAAGATATAACAAAACGTTTGTTATTATTCAACTACAAACAGCACGTTTTTTAATTAAATCCGCTACTCAACCACAAGATGGCACTAGTGCAGCGGCTCTTGTTATGAATATTGTTTATTTACGAACATGAGAATTACTGGAACTCTAACAAACTTGTAGTCGTTATCATATTAATTGTGAATATAAATATTTTGTGATTTCAAAAAGAGCTTTGGCAGGAAGTGAGATTCGAACTTGCGCCGTCTCGATCGCGCTTAGTTACTCGACGCTTATACCTCTAGACCATCAGTGCGTTATAACTAATGACAAATTTATTGACTTGTTGCAGCAAATTAAATTTCCTTGTTAAATTAACGATGGTAGTTCAAAAAATCAATATTGTTTGTGACGGTTGAATTTTAAAAACACTGGATAAATCACTTTTACACTTTTATGTTATTGTTCTTATTTTATCACACTTATATTAATACTTTTGGATGAAATACTGTTGTGGTGTTAATGTTATTGTTTGTTTGGGACGCTGTTTGAATCTAGTGATTTTAGTCTTTTTTTTTCACAGTTTGTTTATAAAACTCGTAGATAACATTGTCACTTAGTTATTGGTTAATATTTGAAAGGTTTACTAAGTTTTTATTCACTTTTATACACTTATAGCATTTTTAAACAAATATTTTTATAGGAGCGTTTGTTGTCACGTCAGGCTAGATGCAGCGCCATCTAGCGAACCCCCTAGAATTGTTTGGGATGGGCCAATGTTCTTAAACTCAAATTATAAACCTTTTGGTTGTGGCGCAAGCTGCGGGAGGTCTATGACCAACAGTGAATCATGATAGGCGGAATCAATTTATTGGTAAGCCCTTTCAGGTATTTAATTCAATAAAACTTCACTTTAAACAGTCTAATAGACATTTTGGTCAATTTTCCGGCTTTAATCTTACAAACATCACCCTTGCGAGTGTGAACTAGACACAAAAAAGGGTTTTAAAAGGTTACATAATTTTCCTGAAAAACCTTGCACTTTGTATGTTGTGTTTTCCCACTGTAATAGGTTCCCACTTAGGTTTATAGGACAATGGTCTGGAATACATATTTAATTACTGTCCGGGATTACCCGCTCGCAGTTTTATAGCAAATGAGCTTAGTAACACACGCTCTCAATTGTTTTACACGTACGGTGTCTAACCATAAAATGCACTTTACAATATTAGTTTATGAGTGAATTATGTCATCAGGCGGATAAAATAAAAATAATTTATATACATATTATGCTGTTTTCCTTAAAATAATTACATTTCTTTTAATGGGAATCGTGTTACTTTTTGCGAAATACCCATTTTACATGACAACCTAAAGTAGATTGATGATAAATCGAATTAGCTATGCAGCCAATCATTCACTTCATTCTTTGTATTATGCGTCACTGAAAATACATGAAGCAAAAAAGTTGCAAATTGAATACAATGTGTGATTATGATTGTGTTGTTTCGTTTTCCATTGATTACGAACAGTTTCATTATATTACATCTGCTAACTATATTAGAAACATACCTATTAGATCCTTTGTCCTAATTTCAATAAAAAATCCTTGCCTATCTAATATTCAATAGGATCTACAAAAAAGTATGACGTGCTAAGAAAACAAAAAGGTTGTTTAAAAAAGTTTAAGAAACATTTTATCTTTTTGCCCCGGGGAATACCCCGTGACTTTTTACCTGTACTAATTTACGTTTTAATTTAAAAGTCAGCCTAGTATCTGTACCGTCATATATATTCAAATAAAATAAAGAAAAAGTATTCAATATCCGTACAAAGTATTCAATTGGTACATACTGGCAAGCAAGTTTTAATATGAAAAAAAAAATGCACGGCGTTCGTTTTTTTTTAAATATTGATAAATTATATCAAAAGTGTTTATTTTTGATACATGACTCGGACACATTAATAGGTTACTCAACTAGTCGTGTTTGTGAAAAACAACAGTAAAAAAATATTTATTATATAATAGCAAAGGATTGGATTTGTTCCAGAATGTTAATGAAGTATTTTTGCCTCACAACTCTTTTTCGTGACTACATTTTTACAGTAAGTACTTTCTCGTTATTTTTACAATATTTATCTTGATTTCCAATTAGTGAAATTATATTATAGACATTCTTGAGCAGTAATTAGAGCATAACGGGTATTTTCTTAAAATAACGCCTAAAATGCGTTTAATAAACGTTTGGTTACAAAAGCACTAGAATTTGAATAAATGTTACAGACTAGCTTCCTATATCAAATAAAATACATAGATAGATAGATACATAGAATATTCGTTATTGTACACCATTAATACATACATACTTAATTTTGAGTTTATTTCTTCCTCTCAAAACGCATTGCTACAGTTGCGTTTATAAAATTGCTCTTAATAACACTTATTTAATAATAATAATAATATTCCGGGACAACTCACACACGGTTATCTGATCCCAAGCTAAGCAGAGCTTGTGTTATGGTAACCAGACAACTGATAAACATACTTATGTATTTCTAAATACATACATATTCTAGATAAATTACACCCAGACAACCAGAACAAATGATCGTGCTCATCACACAAACATTTGTCCTGGGTGGGAATCGAACCCACGACCTCCGGTATAGCAGTCAGGGTCACTTACCACTACACCGTTAATTATAGTAAACAACAACAAGGAAATAGACATTAACTATATAGTACATAATCTTCAATATTATTATAAGTATAGTATGTCCGGACACGGAAGGACAATAGGGTGACTGCATCAACCAATACAGGAATGTGCAATCACTTTTATGTCAGGTTATCCTCGTCAATGCACTTAGAATTATAATTATATTAGTCTGACGTCATTGTACAGCAAAAACAAATAGTTAGTTGACTGTCAATAGAAACTCTGGTAACAATTTGAACTTAGAATTATAATAAATGTTGTGTCAAATTATAGATTTATAATAATCTATTTAAAAAAGAATGCTCGTTTCTCTTTTTTTCTGTTTTATTACTGGCCTTGATCATAAAAAAAATATGATTAATGCTCATTCATGCTTTTTATAGAGGCATGGTATTTTTGCTTTTTTGTGGCAATTACAACCTGAGAAATGTATTATTTATGTGTATTATATGCACAATAAAATATAAGTAACAAATATGTTGGGTATGAATATACGGGGATTAGGGTCTAACGGGCGTGGAATGGTTACCGTTCATTATTTACAAATCATCAACTGTACCTGCGTGTACATTACGCAATAACACGCACTCTATTAAAGCGCCTAATCTCAGCCATTATTATACTATTTACTCCTCGTGTTTGATCAGACCATTAGTATCGATGTGACAATTCTAAATACATGTGGAAGTACCTATATCCGTCTATACATATACAGAATATTATGTCTAAAAAATCTTAACTGATTCCGAATTAAATTCTCAAAGATTTTTTTCATAAACAATTAATTGGCATCAGCTTTTAATAAGTCATCAATATAATAAGCATTAACAAACACTTTATTGCAATGATAGTATTCAAATATTCTGTCTAGAAAAAGAAAAAGTAAGTTTAAAAAAATATATAAAGTAATCATAAAATATAACTCACTTGCTTAAAACTTTTCTGGATTTTAATACTATAATTGCAATAAAGTAACTTTGCCAACAAAAACGGAGTTAATTTAAAAACAAGTCCAAACCAATAGCGATAACTGTCATTTACAAAGGACACGTTTTTCTATCAGATACCTAACTAGGAAAAATATCTATGTTTGACCTCGATTTGAATGCAGTCAACGTTTCAATTGATTGCGAATTGCTATAAAAATGTTGACAATGAATAATATATACGGAGATAATATAACATGTACCTACTTAGGTTTACGATTGTGTTTTTTTTTTAGAATTTGTTTATTATAATACGGCTTTTAACTGTACTACTGTTGGGTACAGAGTCACAGACCTCTTCTGATTACCACGCTTGCAAGTTGGCAATTTGAATATAATAAAATTTCTGAAATCCACATTCCCTTACGATGTCAATGGTATCTTAGGATTATAAAGAAAGTACATATAAATTTGGTTAAAGTCACATTGGTACGTGATTGTTTATTGACCTTATTTGAACCTGTTTCCTTGTACTTATACACAATTTAGTTTATTGAACCGCAACCATGTGATTTTGGGCATGGTATTATATTATATAAAGGATAATAGATAAATTTTCAATACCATTGTCAAATGTTAATGAAATACCCGAAAAAAATACATAGTTTTAATATCGCGTGCCATATTATTATCAGAACTCTATCTTAGTAAGGAAAAACCAGATCTTGACAAAATAAAGCATATTTGTAAAGGAAAATCCCCTTAAACCTAAAATGACGTCAACATCCAAGAAAAGCAACGAAAGCATATTTTTATTAGATTTGTTTACTGTTTAAAACCAACAGTGGCGCCCCGCCTACGTAGTGTAGACACAACAGTAATACAAAATGACGTCCGACAAATAAGGATGTAGTTACAATGTTTGATCGATTATTTAAAACTCGATTGAATGTTAGCATCGATAACAATGATATCATTTTTCTCTTGAGAACTAGCATGTTTTGATAGGAGGACGTAATTTTCCAATGCTGTAATTGAAGGACAGCTTTATAACTAACACAATAAAGTATAAATTCAGCAATTAAAAAAATATTTCGAAATATCCTCTTACAAATAGTTACACAAGTATATAGATATATTATCTTTATTTACAATTCAATACTTAAATCTATTACAAGAACATTAAACTGTGGATTTCTTATTCTATCTTTGATGTCAAAATCAGAAAATTTGCGAGTGATTTTGAGAAATTTTGTTGAAAATATGTCACAATATTTTTACTCTCGTCTGTATAGTGTAACAACGAACATCGGTAAAACCATGTACTTGCTCTGTATATATTATTATAACAGCTATTTTTACACATGGAAAGAATGTCGTCAGATCGCCAGACAGTAAAAAAAACTCTGCATTTAACATATTTTTTGCACGAGTTCTTGGCTGGCGCCCCAGTCGTTTAAATTGAAGAACATTAATATCCATGTATTGTTTGATAACAACAGACTATTATTGTAATCTTATTAGCTAACTTGTAAATATTATCAATACTACACACAATATTAACACGACATCTGATTGATTGGCGGGGCGCGTGGCTAAGTACCAATTGAAGAGACTGAGTAATTGCAAAAGTTAAGTCGCGCTTGCCTCGGTTGTCTGTGCATGGATGACCGTTCCCAAAATTACAACATACCGAGTTAGTCCGGGCCTTGGAAACCACGTAAAGCTGTTGGTCTTGCGCTTGATCGGGTCAATCATTAAAAGGCAACACACACAACCCATTCGGCTTATCATTGCAAAATGTTTGTATTTTTTCTAGAAAAACATCGTAAAGTTGTTTATTGTTGTCTTACGTAACGATAGCATAACAAACGATCGACAAACATGTAAAATAATCAGATTATCAATTGAAAATAGATTAGATAGTGATAGTGATGAAAGTGAGAATAAATCAAAACGTTATTATATTATTATAGAAGGTACCTTCTGCCAGTATTTCAAAATAACACAGATGATATTTAAACACGAAATGTATAGACGTCATACATAAATAACGAAAGTACGTAAAGCCGTTGGTCTTCTGTGTATAATTCTATATTCGAGTCGTAAAACTAACAAAATATACCGTACTACCACGACAGGAAGACGCTCAATGTAAAGTATTGGCATATAGCTGATCTTTGGCAGGACTGAAATCCAACCACACCGTCAAAAATATAAAAAGAACGATCCAAATCGAAAGAAATTTATCAGAAAAAAAAAACTAAAAAGTCGTACGAGCATCTACGTCATCAATGTGACAAGCTGTTAATAAAATACCATCGAACGAATTCTATTTTCAAAACAATTGACACAATATTGTAGGAGCCAACATTAAAACATAAAACCTCGTCTGACCGTTAAAGATTGGCATCGCATGTTTCCTCTCACGTGCTGTATCTTCGTTTACTGGAGTCAGGCAGAGCCAAATGACGTCAGATGTCGCCTCTGTGCTATTTCCGAAGTCGCCTTGAGCCGGCCCGTGCCCGATGTTCCAAAAATGTGGACGTTCTCTACAGGGCTTTACGTAGTTCGTGGTAATTATGGAGACGTGTAAACGCAGTCTGGAAATGTGTTGTAAGTTGCTTCGCGAGATTTGACCGGTAAATTAAAATTGTTTCCTTTCAATTTCAAATTTTAGGCAAAGGCTTGAACTTTCAGTTTGTATGGACTTTGAAGTTTTTAAATGAATAACTTTAGTAAAAAATTTAAGTATTCTGTGTCTCACCTAGTGCAAAATAATGTTCCACGTAACATTACTACTAAAAAGAACTATAGAAAAAAAACAATAGGACCTTCATAATGTTATGAAATACCTACTCAACATTCAGGATTATATTTATTATGATAATGTGAAAAATTAATTAAACACCAGATAACAATTTAATTACTTAACTCACTACATGATTTTCAGAACAAATACCAAATAGGCTCGCCCATAAAAAGCTAATAGTGGACTCGCCCTAATTGCATGGTAATTAAAAGCTTGAAACGTCTGGCATAATGTGGTGAGCAAAAACCTACCCGGCCATTAGGACACAGTTGTGAAAAGCACTTGATTAAGATTTCTATTAAACTTCTTCCATATTGAAATATACATTTTTGGAAAAGACAAAATTTGTCGAACGTGTCTTATTCAAATGAATCACAAATACGATCTGTCCATCCTAGCATCATCTACACAGTATCTGAAAGTAAATTACAGACTCGTTTCATAAGGAAACCTGAAGCAAACTAATGAATAAGTAGATTCCCGTAATAAGGTTCTATTCGCTTCAATTGAGCTATTCAGTTCATAGGAAACACATAAGGCGAGTTGAAGAAATATGATTACAAATGACTCTATATCTGAGTAGAATCCTTTTTTGTATTTTCTTCCTCTTTTATACAGGAATTGGATGGATATGTCTTGCATGTCAGGTAAATGGAGAAGAGTGGTAACACTGTAACGGCGGCCTTAAGCCTCACCTGCGGCGATGTTACGTATCTTGCAAAAGTATGACATTTTAAATATGACATTTATTTCTCTTGGTTCTTTTTTATGAATGTACACTATAAATATAAATGTATAAATGCGAACAACATCACATACATTGCTCTGAACCCAAAGTAAGTAGCTATAAAGCACTTGTGTTATGGAATTCAGAAACAACGAAGGTACCACAAACACCCAGACCCGAGACAATGTAGAAAACTGAGTTTCTGCATTGACCCGTCCGGGGATCGAACCCGGGACCTCAGAGCTAGCGACACCTTGAATACCGGTGCGTACGCTACTCGACCACGGAGGTGAAAGTGAAGAGACAACAAAATTAGCCAAATTATTGTTCTCAAATTATTAATTTGCGGTCAACTGCTGTTCACTTCTATGTCCAGTGAAATGAAATCATCAATCCAGTGACGTGAAAACGGGGCTGGCACGTGTAAGGCTTTAAAGTTTCTCTTTACAGCCTTCATTCATATTCATAATTATAATATTTTCCGGGACAACTCACACACGGTTATCTGATCCCAAGCTAAGCAGAGCTTGTGTTATGGTAAAACACAAGCTCTTAATTATTGCTCAGAATTATTTATAAGAAAAATGATAATGATTCAATGATGTAAATGACGTGTTAATTATTCAAGATTAATGACAAGACTGAGATGTTGTGACGATCTTATTCTCAGTAGACACGTATATGACTCCGCCTGTGTAAATAACATATTAGTTTCTCGGAACATGAACGTCTTTTAATTACTAACAGTTACGTCTATAAAATGTATATTATTGTACTCCTACATTTTTATTGTCAACATGGTAAATACCCGATACACCTATTGGGGTAAAAATTCCATACATAATAATATGTAGAGCAGACTGGACTCGAACAAGCAATTTTATTAATTTTGATAAAATTAACAGGGATTCGTAATATTGTCTATTTCAGTAGTTATGGAGAATGATTTAGGCATTCTTGGAATCTGTTTCATAGGTATCATGACTCAATAAACATATTATTTATTGTCTAATCATCACGGTTCATGGCTACTATCAAAACGACGCGAATACGCATTCTGTTGCACAGAGACCGTCATACTGTTTGTGAGTGCACCAGAACAATGCGTCGTTGTACTAGCTATCCGATATTCGAATGCATAGACAATACATTGCAGTTATACGCTCATTGTTCGACGAACAGTCTGCCAGTGTTTACAATCGTGCGTGTAAAGACACGATTAAGTGACTCGTAGAACGATGTCTTGAGGAAACACGTCTACTAATATAACAGTCTTGTTTGTTGGGCCTAAGTACTCATCAGACCACCGGAGTGAGGTCTCAGATTTTCACTATTCTCTTGGGGCCAACTTTTGTACATAGAGTGGCAGCCAAAGCGACGACCTCCGTGGTCAAGTGGCCTCCGTGGTCAAGTGGCGTACACACCGGTTTACGAGGTGACGCCAGCTCTGAAGTCCTGGGCTCTATCTATGCAGAAGACGACAGTACCTTGGTTGAGTCAGTCCGAATTGTAGAGACTAAAGAAGAACGACTTTATATTTAAAAGTTTGAGAACCAAGCGCTTGGCCGTGGTCCTCATATGTACTTTAAAGTAACATAATATAGTTAAAATCAGATAGGTAGGTACCCAAGTAAATTTAGCTGTTTGTGTGGTCCTTAAAAAAGGTCCCCTGACTGCATTGTCATTGATCCCAGGAGGGTAAGATATTGTAGAGTATACTAAACTGTTAGCTTCTGCCTTGAGAATCAAGGATTCCTATAGAAATAACATACTATGTATGTGTGCTAATTCTGTATAGAATAAAAACAGGATAAAAAGTAAAGGTACGCTCCAATTGTTTGTCAAGGACGTCCTCCAAGCGAGCAGAGCGCGAATCCCGCTCAGCTAATCCGGTTTTACGATAAAACGTTCGTTATACAATTAGCTAGGTAGGGACATACAGCTTTACGAGAATTTAATACGAGGTAAAGTCATAATACGTACGTCATAAGAGTTCTAAGAAATTGGTGGCAATGTATACGATTAGATGTTATTCGTGTTTTTACAAGGCAAAGGCATCCATTTGACTGCCACTGCTCATCAATTGTTCAATTAGACTGGAAAAAATAGGGTTGTGCTCACTCGCTAACTTACATCTGAATAAAAACATCGAGGGAACAAAAATAATTTGTAACTATCTCACATAAGAAGATGTAATTTTGCGGTTTCTCAATATTCTTTCAGATTGTCCAAGAAGGTAAATCAAAAAACTTCATAAAAGATTATATTATTACCATTCAATGTATCCAAATGACTTACATGTGATCCAAAATCATCTCAGACCTATACTAAAGCCAATATGGAAAGAGAATGAAACGTTATTACTAATTACGCAATTATCAACTTTGGCAACATGTGTTTAAGTTCATTTTAGAATGACAAATATTACCGAAAAGGGCCTAAAAGTAATTTGAATGTGATGGAAACTGAACTATTAATCATTGAATTAAGGTTCATAATCCCAAAGCACGTTCATTCTTTCTTTAAAGTGGCTGATATATAGGCTACCTTAAAGTTCGGGTAACAGCCCGACTTATAAGACGTTAGGTTCACTTATCAAAGGTTTCACAGCCTTTGCCGATGTCTCGAATAAGCAATCGCTTAAGAATAAACTAAGAACAGTATCGTGCAAACTGCCAACCCTATATTGTAATAGCGACAATAAACGTTTGTTAGGCGCAAAGTGATCCCGTCGGAATTGATCCAACTCCATTCAATTAACAGACAGTGTCGTTACTTTCCAGAACTTTCTGCGAACATTACATATGAATATGTACCTATTATCTTTTTGAGACATCAAATGAGTAAGTGGTTCACCTTATGGAAAGTGAACACCACTGCTCGTTAATACCTCCAAAAGCAAAGGACTTTAAATAAAGGCTTGAAAAAAACTGGGGCCTCCTTATGTCTTCTATATTTTTCCCACTTTTTAGGAGGTCTACCGTTTTGAGCATGAGGGGATTTAAATGCTTCACTAGAGTTTTTGGCGAAACCATAAGTCAGCGGAATAGAAAAACTATCTACGCCAGCAACGCGATCTCAACGATATGTTCTCACCGCAGAAAAAATATGAGGAATATTGTTGTAAAGCCAATAATACAATAATAACTAAGCATATCTAATAGACATGTATTATGAAATACCCATGAAATTGCTAGCGTAATAAAATTTTTGTAATTTGACATTTTTAACGTCTCGTACGCACGTTTAGTTTTCGTAATTGAATAAGTCAGTCTATTTTTTGACAAGCGAGGAGGAAACCTATTTTTACGCCGTCTGCCTTGCCTCGCTATTATGAAACAGATGAGACAAATCATACTGACAATTTATTAGCGTGAAAACTGAAGATTTATTTAAAACATAAACTATTATTAACGTTGAATACTTTGAACACTTGTTTACTACTCTTACTAACTAGCGACAATTATTGCTAATCAACCAGTATTGACCCAAACTTACCTTCCAACCTCACAGTGTCTTCTTTGTTACCGTAGTGTTAAAATATAAAGTCAGATTGCATATCGTTCTTCCTAACCTCAAGAGGATTTCTCCGGGTGAAAATAGGTCATGTTAGATTACACTTACTTTCAGACAAGGTTTTTTACTTGGTATTTTACTTGGTCCACTTACCACCTAAGGCTGCGGCTCCCATCAATAACTATTAAATTGCGATGAATGGGGTTTATAGCCAATAATCTATTGCTATAAAACGAACGTTTATATACCATCAACTTGCAATTTCCATAATGTCGCGTACCTTATAACTGAGACTTATATTTAAAGTAAACTAAGAACGTCGGACTCTTACACAGCACATAAAAGTTCTGCAGGATCTAAGATAAAACAATAATATTTCAGATTAACAATCCAAATCCTAACAAACGGAAAAATATATTTATATCTAGAAATAACATTGCCTCGTTGGCTTAGTGGTGCTAAGCGCGACTGCTACGCTAGAGATCTTAGGTTCGATTCCCAAGTCGACCAAGGTGTTATTGGGTTTTTCTATGAAATTCTCAGTAGCAGGTCGGAGTTTGGATTTGTGCCCGGTTAGTGGCAATAGGCTCGCCCCCTATTACATGGGACCTAAAACATACCGGCGAACTGTGGGTGTACATTGGTACACCTCTGCCTAACCCTTCGGGGATACAGGCGTGATGGTATATTATGTTAATAACATTGCACTGCAATTTCAATCAAACAATATTTATAAATAGATTTTCCTCATTATTTATACTTGTCCAGCGATTATTGGCTTTTAAACTGACCGTTCTAAACCAATTGCAATTTCTATGGCGCCAATAGCAGATATCTATTTGATACTAATGTGTATTTACATTTTGACTTAATATAATAGCCGATTTACATCAAACGAGCGGATGCTATTTAATGTTAAGAAAAAAAAAATCTCATTCATTGTTTACATTAAATCGAATATTATCTAAGCCTGTATCGTCTTACTTTAGGGCAAGGCCTCAGGATCTAGAAGGGGCCAGTCCTTTCGGTTAGAGTCATGTTGCCGTTGGTCTCTCCAAATTTTCTTAGTCTGCCGCGATGTCGTCAAACATTATGAGAGCCCATAGCTCATCCGACATTTAATTATTAACGTATAGATAAAATAATCGTTTACAATAATAGTATGTTCCACTTACCGTCAGTTGTAACCAGCTGACTGATCTGCACAACTATAGACCTGAAAAGAAAGATACCAATAAATGTCAGGTAAGCAAAAAAAGTAAATATCGTCTTGATTTTTTCTATATTGATCTTCTTTTGTCTTTTTTTAGGTCAACCTAGGAAGACTCCATTGTGTTTCTCAGCAGTAACAATAGTAACAAAAGTAGGTACCTAAGTTCAAAACTTACTTGAATGGTTTGATTTTGAATTTAATTTCAATGTCATACCAATAGCAAATGCATTCGCGACACACATATTTTTAAACTGTCCCTATACTTTGAAATTTGAATCAACAGTTATTTTTAAGTTTTACAGCCAGACTTCTGGATAACAAGTCCTACTTAAATAGTGTATTCTGTTAAAATGTAATGGAATTACTTTCACTCATCAGGCCATTAAGCCCATTAAATTTTCCAAGAACATTTATAAACAAGAGACGATCACACACAGAACCTTGAAACCAGCTAATGAAGGTCACAATAACAGACTCCGCAAAAAATAACCCAACAGACTTACAAAGAAACAACTGCATGAAGGTACCTGGCAGAAACCTGTATTGCAAACGTGTGCAGAATAGCAGTACGGCAAGGACTACCTTCAGTAATTTTCCACTCTGTTGCATTACATCACTAAGATACCTGAGGTCAATAACCTCCACTTGCGAAGCGTGCATATGATTTTCTCGAAGTCGAAAGAAAGTGTTTAATGGTAGAAAAATTGCATATTTTATGGAGTTTTATCTCTACAAGAAAAACAAGTTATTAAAAACTTGTTTTCTGCGTAACCATGACTGTATTTAACTTGTTCGACAAGCAATTATTTTTTATATTGTGTATAATTTGCGATAAAATGAAACTTTAATAAAATTGAGAACACGAGAGCACTCTCCTTATTTTTCTATATATTTTACTGGTATTTGCCTCTTTAGGGATTTTCTATTGTTCGTTCATTATTTATTTTTCGTCTATATTTTTTTTATTCTGCCTATGGCGCCGCGTAGTCTATCTATACGATGGCATATGCTTCTCCCAAGCATACATATCTCACAATATATATTATTTGCAAACAGAATTACAAAGGGTGGGCTACTTTCAAGAAAGCTTAAAACAGTAAAGAACCTTCTCGATTGTTCTTTAAAGTTCCGTTACATGTATAACAGTGTGTGCTTTCACTTTTAACTGCCATGGAATAATAAATGAGGAGATATAAGGCAATTGTGTCAAACGCCTTTGATTAATTTGATACCTAAAATAAACAATAGCATTTAAAGTCTATCCCCCTTATTACAAAAGATGGTCTAAGAAAAACCGAGGTTTTAGAATAGCCCCGTCTCTTTTTGTTATGACATAAGAAAGTGATGGGTATATTTTAAATCTAGGTTTACCTTGGTCTTGGTTTAAACCATCTTTTGTAATAAGGCCCTTTGGGTTTAAACTTGACGACCTCCAGAACAAGCGGTTTGCAAGATGTTGCTAGCTCTGAGGTCCTGGTTTATATTCCCGGAAAGCGTTAAAGTTAAAATTCCCTTTTCTACATCTAATATTTTGCACGGTACTTATTATAAAAATATATAGGTACTAAAAAAATACATAGCTCATAGTCATTTTTAGAAATTTTCTTGGTATTTAAGTTCAGCTCTACCTTAGCTTTGTTTTTTTTTTATGTTTTGCTTGGGATGCCATATAAAACACAAAGTGAATTACCCTACTATATTGAACAAAGCACGTATATGTAAATAGCAACCACATTATTTGCAAATAACAAACACATCTTTCACGCCACAATACATCAATTAGTAGTTTCATTGATTACATTAAATCTATATAACTACATACAAATGTTTAAACAATCGTCTAGCCAAACAAATTCGACCTTAATCACCAACAATAAAGTTCAAATCAGAACAATGTGAAAAATAACCGAAGCTAAGTGAAGAAGCGTCTGGCGTGTGACGTTGAATATTGAACTGTGGCCGGAGCCAATAAGGTATTTAATTGTGTGACGATAAATTGATCTACTTCCGACCAAAGAGCAAGATAGGCAAATCGTAGGTTAGATAAGGCAGCACGTGCATTTATAATCACGTTTATATTAACGGTAATTAAACATTGAATATAAATGCTGATGTTGGGAATTGAGGCAGGTTGATTTGTGGGGCATAGTCTGCATTTTACTTAATCTGTGATCAAAAGACACAACAATTCAGTAGGTAAGTTGTTTAATTAATACATTTTGTTGCAAGCTCAATAATGATGACACGAAGTGAAGTTGCACTGTAGTGTGTCTGCCCAGTAATTCCCAATTAAGACAGAGCCGGCTTCGAGTATCATCAGTTACCCTGCGACGAACCACACGTCTTAAGCATTCCTTAATCTTAACCAATAAATACTACTTTTGCGACAGGGGTCCTCCTTATTAGTCGCAAAGTGATCCTGTCGTCTACTGAATCTAAGGTATGAGCAAGAACCTGTATTGTTTAATCATTAATAGCCAGACATACCTATCTTCTCCCCGCTCTGGGGAATCATATGGCATTCCTTATTTTCCCAGATCCTCATCAAAACGAAAGCCTACTAAGCCACAAGAAATTCAAATCAAGACTTCTGGTGGGTAAATTATGGAAAGTGCCATGCGTGAGATCCTACTTTAGAAACAACTTAATTTGTCATTGAATACTGTTTAAGCTAAACACTTCCAAGACTTCTTAGAACTCTTGGGTCCAAAACAACATAATACTGGGAAACTCTACACTACAATGCATTTCGCCTAAGTGCGCGCTGCACTTGCATAACAATGTACAGAATGCACAACATCGAAACAAACATCCTGCATCCATAATCTGTGGTATGTTCGAAATTACATTATTTTAAATGACATAAAACGGAAATATTAGTCTCGATGGTATGTCATATTTTATTTATTAATATGTTATGTCTATTAGAAAAGTAAGCAGGTGACCCAAAGTTGAAAAATGTAACGATATCATAATTTAGAGTTTTTTTTTATTTGGATTTACAATATCTTTTAACAGATGGAGTAGTTTACGTTTATGAAAAAAACTGATATTAAATATTAAACACAATGTAAATATTATTATGTTTTTAATTTCTTGTGTTGTTCTTACTCTATTGACAAAATGACATGTCGTACGTATAATCAACCGCACGGAGACAAAAGCGCCTTTAAGTGTATGACACTAAGGTTGATATTGGTCAATAACTTTTACCACTGTGGTTTGGTCTACCGTACCTAAAGACCAATGTTTATCAAAACACGGATGCAATTATTTTTATCGCTGGATATGTAAGTTTCAGGTATGTTTGTTTGTAATTTGGGTATTTTTGTTGCAATAAATAATATTAAACAAATAATACATTTGATTTGAAGGGATGTTTGTGGAAAGACTGCATAAAGCTTTTGTTTTGTACCCTTGTCTTGCAGAAAGCTTTTTTTAAGTGGTTTTAAAAGAGGAGGTCCTTAAATTCCACACTTTCCAATAAATCAGGCAATTCTTTTATCTTACATAAAAAAATATATTATTTTTTACGTCTAAGTGACAGTTGTTTTAGTCTGAATTCTGTATGAAACTCATCATCGCTCATTTAGTTTACATTTATACCACGTAAGAAGTCATGGTATTACACGTAAGAAGTACGGATCATTTAACGTGAACTAACCTGCTTGCCCCACATTCGCTAAACACCGTAATGATCGGCATCACTAAACCTGTGTCGGTCATCGTTTGAAGCATTACAAGTGTGACATTAGCAGTTGTTACTGGAACTAAGTCGGTTGACGGTCAGAATACCGGACTCAACTCGTATGGGCCACCTTGTGGGAATTATTTCATCAATAATGAGCTGGTTGGAACTGTCCTTTCAATGAACACGAGGAAAACAAGACATGGCATGAAATAAAAAAAGAATTATCAAAATCGGACTACTCTGTAATAAGTTACGCGTGGTAATACATTACAATCAGTGAGTGAACAATCAATCAACCCCTGTTTTCCTACCCTTAGGGTGGGAAATCTTTTTCCAAATTTATATGGGACCAATTTTGGAGTATACCCTTTCCAATATAATAAGAATTATCAAAATCGGACTACTCTGTAAAAAGTTATGCGTGGTCAAACATAAAAAAAAAAAAATATACGCGTCGAATTGAGAACCTCCTTCGTTTTTTTTCGTCGGTTAAAAATGGCGATGCATAGTAAAGTAAGAATCACCTGAAATGACCAGGTGATGAGGTTCAATAAGAAGAGGAATGGAATGTAGTGAGTTGAGCGAAAATGTCTTGACACACAAGTCGTTGGACAAGCCGCTGATGAGTCCAACCCAGTTCCATTTTAAAGTGTTTAGAGTTATGTCAGCAATTTGAGTTATTTAGGAAACTCTCCAAATCCATCGTACAATTGTTTTAAGCATTGTCTGTGCTCGTGTGATAACTTGCCAAATTCAATTAAGCCACACAGGTACTCTTAAAAGATTTGAACCTTTAATCTTCTCATCATAATATGGTAGGAAGCCTAAATCCTTTTATCGAATGACGTCAAAGTGCTGATACAAAATTGGCACATAAGCCCTTGAGCTGTAAGGACTATTCATATACCACAGGTTTAACTATAAATCTAAAATAGATAGCATACTCTTTAAAGATAAACTCTAAACAATTTGACGTCACGGAAACGCACCGCCAGCCATATTTTATCACAGAAGTCTGGAGTGTGTACTGAGTCATGCCCGGATATGAAACTATAATAATATGTTTGTGTTATGCTTGTAGATAACTGAAAAAAAACATATTTTGCAAAGAAAAGTTTATCACGTACTTTTAAATAAACCCTGATGCACACAGAAACTACTGACAAAAGAAAATTGACAAGAAAAAGACGACCTCTTGCTCTTAAAATAAGATGCAGCAATGCCACTGAAACAAAACCACTCGAAGTGCAAGTATTCTGCTTCACCTAACATTAACCTAAATCCCAATATAGATACTACAGACAAAATGTGGCCACAAACATACCTAACCAAACTACACATCAAAGTCTTAGACGCAAACTGACGTTTCCCTGCAGCATAAATCATAAATAAACCTAAACCTCCTGCTATGTCTAAATATACTAACAATAAAGACGAACGCGTATTGCTGACGTCACTCGCTTAAAAATAAACCGAGAATACAAGAAACTTGTTTTATGTATCGAGACAATGCTATTGATGTTTTTGAGAGATCTGTCTCGATAACCCGACTGCCAGCAGCCATCGTAGGCAACAAAGGGTCTCTTGAACGTTTAGAAGAATCGATTTGCGAAGTTACATTCGTAACTTGTATAACATATTATATAAAATTTGGGGGCACGGAATCTTCTCAGATTGCCCGGTATGCTAGCTCAGTATTCTCAATATTTATTAGTAGGAAACGGTATTCTTAGCGTAACTGTGAGGCCTACATAAAAAAACCCTCTGCTAATTCAGAAGAATGTCGATTGAAATTCGTTGATTATTTTGTCATTCGCCGTCTACGAAATGTCTCCCAGCGGCATCCTTTTTAGATTCGAGACCCAGGTTAAACCCCTCTCAACTTGTATTATTTATCTGATAGCTATTTGCAAGAATACACAAGATGTCCTGGGATAACCCATGGAAAATACCAGATTGGTCAACGTCTATCTTACTTAAAATATACCATTTTTGGTAAGATAGCCAGACATAGTCTCATATCAAACTCATGAATATACACAACAGAAGTAAGATAAATTTAATTTAATTTAACATTTCTCATGAATTGTGTTTAGATATCTGCTATGAATGAAGTACTTTATAGTCCAGGAAACATACAAGTATTAATTATCATTATATCTTTTAACAGCTTCCATTAAATAAATAATCTTCAGTGAATTAAAATGGTCTCAGTAAAATAACACGAAATGCCATAAACATAACAGATGGCCCTGTCTGGTATTTGCATTCCCCGACAAGGTGCAAGCTGCAAGCTCTTAGGCCTTCATGTTATCCTGGTACGTCGCCAAGATCGATGATAAATTATGGAACCTTGTTTGAAGAGGATCAAAATATCTCTTAAGATTTTGATATAGACAAAAAGTAGGGTTTTTGCCATAAACGGTACCATTATTAAAAGGTAAAGATATGTGTTTGGACGGAGATTGAAGAGTAGTGCAAAAAACAACTTCCGAATTTAGACCATTATAGACAACAAACACTTTTTTGCAACTATTCATTTTTAGGAAATGGATTATTTAAAGTTAAGCTTTGTGGGTAATACAGTTAAAAATGTTAGAAACAAAGTCTTGTGTAAATAAGATTATAAATACAATACACTATTACTATAGAATGTTCGAAAGTGTAGCCGGGGTCGGTTGAATAAACCCGGGCCGTGCAGGTAGCCATGGAAATTTCCAGAAGGATCTTGTATGCGCTTAATTCCCTTTGTCTAACTCACAGGCCACGTTACAGGTTATGTTAAAAGGGAAAAGGTTGATGTAACTTACGACTTAGGTTTAGTTTCTACAAGTTTTTTACATCTTCGCTTTAGAACTTTGTCTGCAATGGTATTTTGGGAATATTTTATTTTTGTCACGTATTTATGTCGAAAAGATCGGGATGTACAATATATTAGTCTTTTCTTTTTTTATTTATATACGGGGGAGTCGTAATAAAGTCAATTGATTGGCAAAAAGCTCATTGAGCTTGCCGTAAATAGACACAGTTGTTGGGAGGAGTAGGCTTAAGGAAACCGCGGGCAAGTCAACCATTATGGATCAGTTTTGACAATAATAATTAAAAAAATTAAAAAACACGCCTGCCATGTCAAAAAAAAATTAAAAACAAGTCAAATATTTGCAGTCGGGGTTCCTGTAATGAATTGTTCCAAGTAACCGACCCCGACTGCAAATATTTGACTTGTTTTTAATTTTTTTTTGACATGGCAGGCGTGTTTTTTAATTTTTTTAATTATTAATTTTTTATTTAATACCTTTTAGTGAACAACAAAAAAACATGACACAACACAAAAAAAAAATATCGTTCGGAACCCTTTGCAGGCGATTTCGACTCACACTTGACCATTTTTTAATGTCCACATAGCCTATGTCACTCGGGATAACTCAAAGCTTCTAACGATACCACAAACATTGAAATCGGTCAAGCCTTTTAGAAGTTATGGTGGAATAAAGAAACTCACAAACATACATACATACATACATACATACATACATACATACATACATACATACATACATGAACCCTGAAAACATAACACTCCTTTTTGGGCAGTCGTGTAAAAAAGGATAAAACTACATAAAACACAGACAACTCATAGCAGTACAGTGTCTGGTTAAGAATTACAGCGGGTTAGCAACACCACAGATGACACGGAAACTCCAAGAGTAGTTGATAATAGCAATTACAAGTTCACATTATCTGAAGAGCAAACGATCTGTGTGCACAGTGAGAGTATCAGACATAATATCTGTAGATTCCCCCTTATCATAGATAGTGGTATCTAATCTATTGTTTTTGCTACAGCTCTATGAACTAATACGGCTTTGTTGCTTTCCTGCGCATTGTTCAGACCAGCTCGAAATTATCAGATGTCATGACTTTTGTTGAAGGAGAAATGTGTAAAGGTAACTGAAGATTTTCGTGAATCAGAGAGGCATTACTAGGAGAAGGAAGATGATATGTCTATTGGCATTAACCCTTGAGTTCCGAAATAGCGCTGATTAATTTCTTATATTAGTCGAGATTCCATATATTTATAATTATACTTGACTCCTAATTAGTCAAGTGCAGTAAATAACACCTTATAGTGGATTCCAGACATTGAATAGCGCTCTTCACAGACATTATAGCAGACTAGTCCCATCCTATAAATAATCTATATATATAAAAATGAATCGCTAGATGTGTTGGTAAGCGCATAACTCAATAACGCTTGGACCAATTTGGCCAATTCTTTTTTTGTTGTGTTCGTTATTGTCAGGAGAAGGTTTTTATTAAAGAAAAAGTTTGCAAAATTGCGCTGAAAATTAGGAAATTGAAGAATACTCAATCACCAAATTAAGTTATCCTGACTTTTGTTACGATAGTGATTTGTTGGATTCATCTCCGCCCCTAATAATACAAAGGCACCGGGAACGGGACCTAGGTATTCACGCGGGTAAAACCGCGGGGCACAGCTAGTTCTTAGTAAAAATATATGTAAGTATGTCACCGTAAATATTAAACGGCCAAAAAAACTTTCAGATAAACTCACTACTGTATTTTAATGGCTAATCTCTGCATTACGACTTGAGACTTTACTATGGAACAATTCACAAGTTTAAGTTCATGATGACTTAACAAAAAATTCAAATAATCAGGTAACTCAAAACGAAAGCAATCGAAAGGTATAAAGGCTACCGAATTGAAAGTGATCTTATCATAAACATCAGACATTTAAAAGACAAAATTATTTTATCAATGATCGAAGATTTATCATCATTGTATTATCTCTAGGTGTCATTGATCCGACCAGATTAAAGCGGTACAAAGACATAACAGACGGATAGACAAAACAACAATGTGGTTTTATGTTATTAATAATGATATTCGTTTACAAAGAGATTTTTTTATCTTAAGCCTATCTATCCAGCTTTTTATTCTTAACTATTCTATAATTAGCCAGTCTTTGTCTTTGAAAGAATTTTTAAATTTTAAATATCTTTAAAAGTAATAGCATGTAATGAATTGTACATGATGAACCTATGGCTCATGTATTAGTGTCATTTCGCTGAACTCCACTCTCAAAATGTAGCGACTTCGATTCCCACATAGTGAAAATATCCTTATTAATGGGGAACGGTTTGTTTAAGGATATTGCGACCATTAGAAATGATTCAGAATTATTTTCCTATTAGCCGATTATATTTAATGTTAACTCAGAATTACAGAAGTCCTGATATTGAAAAATACGCATTCTATCCCCTATCTGTCCCTTAGCAACACGAGCCTATAGTACAATACTGAATAAATTACACTGAAGACCGTTACAAAAGGAAGACAAACAATACCGATAACTAATTTTGTATTAGCTAATTTTCCATGGCAACCTCATAGGAAAAAACAAATGATCACGCGGAACGTTTTATGACTCAGAGAATTATAATGATTGATTTTCTAAGAATGAAATGCATACATTTAAGCAAGTTTCAAACACTACGTTTTTCAAACTCTCTGCCGGTGTCATATCTCTAAGTAAACATTCAGATGATAAAGTAGGTAAATGTGTTTATCTTGTAATCGGTTCCAAGATAGAAGGAAGACTTTAAATTGTATATACAACATACATACATATAGCTAGGTAGACAGGTTTCGCTTAATCATTTACAGCAAGCGCCGTTTACCAGTAATAATGTTGTACGAGTTATGTGAACTATAGGTACCTACGGGCCTAAGTAATGTTTACAGACTTTGTTCCACTCAGCTTCAAATTACAAAACCATCAGACCCGACCGATTGACTTATATTTTTACATTTACATGGTGCATTGACCTCTCCAATTAAGTTAAATGATCACTCAGCTTGCATGATACGACATTAATAATGTAACATGTACACAAAAACTCAACACCATTTTATCAGTAAACTGCACAAAACCGAACGGCAAACATTCGAATTATGCTAAAAGTACAAACGCACACATCAAACGTTTCATTCATGAATTCCATGACGCAAGTGCGTTCAAAAACATAAATGAAACAGGCGATTTGATACCTTTAACGCTTATAATAAGTTATAAAATAACTGTACATACCACGTTATTCAATGTAACACAAAGTTCACACAATCAGCTGTTCACAATGCGAAAAAATCACTCTTTATTTTTGTAAATACGGCAAGCACGTGCAGCCGGCTTCACAGGCAACACACATCTGGTTCGACAGTTAGTTCCAGTCGCCGTTTGTGTCGAGACGCGGTACGGCCGCGCCTCTAGCCATAACACCGCATTTTTGTAAACAAAAAAAGAAATTCGCTCCCAAAATATGTAGTTTTAGCACAGAAGATGCGCCCTCACACTTCGGCGTTCCCACTTCGAATGCTATCATTTATGTTAATTATATTGTTTACACAGTTAGAGATATTAATGCTTATTTAACTTGACAATCCAGGGAGATAACAGTGGAATTTTACATAATAATTTTTGTTGATATGCAAACTAATTTGGGAGTTTCAGTTACTCAGTTACTGACGGGACAATGACACTGACTGTTCGGCAAGGTCAAATAATGTAGGTTTTATGTCGAATTTTAACCTCATTTGTAAATCACCGATGTAACGATTTGAAGGTCACGAGCCTATTAATAGCTAAACTAATAATACTAATGGATACTACTCATATTAAACGTACAAATCTATAACCATTATAAATGCGATCATTTACGTTCCCGCTCGAACCAATAAATAGGACATTTATTTTAATTATTTATTTTCATACGTATCTGATACTAGAATTAAATTTTGATATGAAGAATCAAGATGGCTTTTTAATATTTTTGTATGTTTTAATAAGTTGATAATACTACATTCAGCCTTCAGGAACATAATCAAAGACTCTACATTGCTTAGCTACTCAAACAGTCGGCGAGACTTGAAAGTATTTAACCCACAATTCTAGCATTTTCATCAGAGATAAAACTTCAACTTACATATTAAAAAAAAAAAACATTATAAGGAAGGGTCAACCTTATAAAAAAAATCAATCCTGCATCATTAATTGAATACAAATCCAAAAGTCTCACTCATAAATACACAGACAGAATAACTTTAAATAATATTAGTATTGATAGATAAGCACTAATATAATATAATAATATAGTAGGTATACAGCATAGTAGATATATATATACCTATATATTATAGTAGGTATATATATGTATGTCTAAAGTGCACGAGTGGGGTCACGTTCGTTGGAACACGTATTTGTTTGTACTCACAATTATTGTCGTATAATTGTGGCGTATTGTTCTCTTTAACAACTCGTGTGAAAATTAACTACCTAGGCGACAAACTGAGGATTGCTTTAGATCATTTTTGTTGAGTAAAACTGTAGTCTAAGAGCCCGACAGTCAGTTGTCGATACTTCCATCGACGCGACGAGCAGAAGTCAAAAATTAAACGACTCTTCTTCGTGCCATTTTTGGCTGATCGGTTACTAGTGTCATAAAGTATAGCATTATTAAAATGCCTTTTTAACAATTGCCTATATTACATAAAGTGAGATAATCATTAGTATTTAAAATTGTTTGTATATATTTCAGGGACTAAACCAGTTCACTATCATACCACATCAGACAATGTTGACGTTAGAAGGATCCATCTAACCAAGCTGTTTTTTGCCAATGTCTCTACATTCATGTGAGATCTATGCCTACCCTCCAGCATCCCACAGTACCTACCGCATTTAGCTAGCCTAGGCTACGCTGAAATTTGAAAGACACTAGGAAGAAAATGTAGAGCTCTTTCATCATTTACAGTTCACTATTGAAAATTCATAAAAAATCTGAAATTACAAAAAATTACAAATAAAGGTAAATTCTAATGGGCCTTAAATAGACTAAGAGCGCAGTTTTCATCTTCCTCGGGGATGAAATTTACGCTTAGCAACCCATGCAGACAAAGAGATCAAACTTTTCTAAGTCGTCATGCTTAACTACAAACATCATGTTATTATTATTAATACTTAGTACAGGTTATAATAAAGATATAATTGTTTAAGATTGCAACACACAGATGTCACTGTCATCAATATTGTTATTCGCATAGCGATGTCCGGCGGCTTCTCCGAAGAACTTGTTTGTTTTTACGTGGTGTTCATTCATCGTATTGATGTTATGAAATGGGTCTGACTTGCTTGTTGAATGCATGCCTAAGATTTCACACTAAATTCGTAAGGTACCTAAGTTTTCCTCATATCATTTTGTAATATTATTGTTATAAGAAGGTAGGTAGGTCTTTTACTCACACCGAGTATTGATGACTACTTGTTGTTCATAGTAAATTGCCAAAATTCAACTTTATTTAAACCCATTTTTATAAGGTTTTTATCGTTAGAGTATCCAGAGGCGACCGTATGGATAGCCGAGTGAAAGAAGTCAAGTAGTTACGTCACCAACTACCACTGCGCGACGAGTAGAGGGTTCGATCCCCGTCTGTCCAATCCTCTTCTGTAGTAATTTCTATACATAGAGATTTCTACAACCGGGGTCATAAGATAAATTAATGATCGAAAATAATGTATGAATGTGTTGTAGTTCCTGCAATTTTTTTTATGAAATCAAATGAGCTGGTAGTTCTTCTTCCTTAAAACAAATAGGGAATTTTGGTCGGTATATGACTCAACTGAATACTTAGATTGAAAAAGCGCAAAGAAATCAATACAAAAACAATCCTTTAAATATTTTAATAACATTTGGCTATACAGAATAATAATTGAATAACATGTTCTAAATTCGTTATAATTATTATGTTCTTTAGTTAATATTGTTACCAAAATATGGGGTATTTAACATTAGACAAAATATAAATCGGTTGTTTTGTGTTTTCACGTAATTTTAACAGGATTTCTTACCTGGAACAATTATAAGTACCATAATTTAAATCGTGTCTAATATTAATAATTTGGCAACACTTAAATATAATAGCATTAATTATTATTTATTAAGTAGGTACAGTCAACAGCACGTCAGGTGAGACCATTTTTCTTAGGCAGCGTGTTTTCACGTTAATAAGTTTGTTGACACTGACATGCGGCCGACTGTACAAATATCATAAGATTTTGTGCATAATATACGTGTTCAGAATTAATAAGTTATTTAAAACAAGATTTTTATAATACAAATTGTGCTCTAACAAACGAGCCTTTTTTATACTGTGGTCTTAACTGACTTAAACCAGCTTAAGCCAGTTTTCTTCATACATTTATATAGGGCAATTCATAAGAAAAGTATTTTATTTTAAATACAATTAAGTAACGCTCCATTGGAATATTTGCACAAGGCAACTTTGTTTTTGTTTTATAAAATAGTAATAAAAAGAAAACGGATTTTTTGCTCTAAACATGTTTGCTTCAGCTCATCACATAATTTAAGCTATATAACTGCATAAGTTGGGCGTATTACTTATACTTACTATATCAATACACATTAACATTTTGCATGTCTGAATATAATAGGCACAAGTTTAATAAGAATGGCACAACTTTACCTTAACAATATCGAATATTTAAAATATTTTCAATAGGCAATACTCTCGCCCCCTATTACATGGGACCTAAACATACCGGCGAACTGTGGGTGTACATTGGTACACCTCTGCCTAACCCTTCGGGGATACAGGCGTGATGGTACGTATGTAAAATATTTTTGTTCGCCATCCCGGTATCATCATTTTTAGGTAAAAATTATTTAAACAGATTATTTATACCAATTAGGTAAAGGAATTTGTTCAGAATTTCCGTTGAGTTGAGTGGCTATCTATTTGTTCTGTGTTCATAACCTTAACTCACTGTCATGATTTCTCTGAGTACGGCAGAAAATCCATGGAGAATTTATAATATACACTAGAATTCAATTTACTAATAATTTTGTGTTTTAGTGCTCGTGCATTACGTTACGGGTAAACCGACTACATAGTTTTAGGCCTAAAACCGAATTTAAATATTCAATTTAAAAGTTCATGTTGTCTTTACGTGTTATTTTAATTGTTTTCAAAGCATTTTTTATCTTTTCAAGAGCATTTTTTACCTAAGGTGTGCATAATAATTATAATCTATAATTAATAATACTAAGTTTCAAAATGGATTTTATACAATTAGGGAACCTTTAACATGTAATTTCAAGTAGACGTGGTATATAAATTTGTACAGAGTTGTTACAAAAATGTTGTAGATTTTGTCATTGTATACAGTTTAAGAAAGAGTTCATGGTAAATTAAACATGTTTTCAAATATGTTGTATAAATACAAATGTAGATAAATAACTAAATCGCGAGTTTAAATTATCGATTAAATTTATCACCTTTTTCTGACTAACAAATGCTTTTAATATCAAAATTATTTAAGTATTCAGTTAATATAAGACACAGTGGTTATTAGTATTTAAACATAATAATTAAATTCATTTTCATTAAATTGATTTAAAAACAAATTTCGTTAAAAAACCATTTCACAGTTTACATCTTTTTTTGGAACAGTTTTACAGTAGCAGAGACAAACCTTTACTTATGTATTTGTGTTTTTTTTTTATAACCAGAATGCGACCATTGCCACCAGGTCGAAAGATCAAGCTTCTAAAGGTATATTCCCAAAAATCCATGTTATGGTTAAAAAAAATGCTGGTTTAAAAGTAAATGTGTTGTTATTCAATAGTACGAATTATCTACGCCATGCTAATCTCGTCGGCTTCAGCTCTACGTTTCTGGTAGCCCTTGACGGGTTGTATGAGGGCGATGAGTAACCCAGCCACCACGATCCAACCCCCAGCCAAGTAGAAGGACAGCTCCCAGGAATATGTCACGTCGAATATGAAGCCTGGAATGGAAAAATTGGATGACTAGTTTCTTATGTTCTCTTTCTTTTAAAATGTCTTCAGCTCTTGGGTATAAAATCCCTGTGTCATAAATGTTTACACAAGCATTCGATTTTAATACACAAATAACAACCAGACTTTATTTTGTGAATCAATCAATCAATGCTTGTCATATGCAGGGATCGAACCCGCAGCATGTCGCACGCAGTGGTAATTGACTTGGTGACCTATACCACTCGACTATGCGCGCACTCGAAGCTATAGAAAGTATACATATACAGGGTGTTACCGTGTAACACTAAGTTTTCAACAATTTAATTGCAATTATCTCTTACCTGACAACGGTGGTCCAATCAAATGTCCAATGCCCTGAGCCAACAACACTAATCCATACGCCGATGTGAAATCATCCAAAGAGACCAGCTTCACTAGCAGACTCGGTGTGAAAGTGTATGACGCTGCGAAAAACAACCCAAAAGCTGCGGACGCAGAGGCTAAAACCCAATAATTGGTGGCTGCAGCGGGAGGTATGGATGCTACGGAAGCTCCGCATAATACCAGGCATACAGCGTATAGGCCACCGATGGAAACTTGAGGGAAATCTCCGATCCAACCGAGCCCAACCTGGAACAAAGCAATCTGGTTAACGTTTGAAGTACAATCTACTCAAGATAGTACATATTAAAAAAATAGTCACTTAATATACACATTGATTGTAACCTCTGCTCTTTGACCGTAATTTTTGGCCCAGCACTTTTTTTCCCCCTCGTGACGCTGGTAGACCACAATTTCAGACCGGATCAACCAAAACGGCCAAAAATTACCATCCCGTTTATATTATATCCAGTCAAAATCATCGATATATGGAACAATCTATTATTATTTTTTCCTTGAACGATTCCACTGGTGGAGTGCGGAAAATTTTAGTCATGTAATTCAAGTAGAATTTCTCGATAACCGTCATATCATAGCTCCAAATGCTCAATAACAATTTGAAATACATTTACTAAACAAATATTTACATTTCATTGCAACGCATTCAGGCGAAAACAAATGAAAACATTTTCAGCTATTTTACTGCACACTGAACAGTGTTATTGAATTAAGTATCAACACATAAAATGTTGGCAACCTCTGAAACTGTTTGCCTGGTTGTAATGCTAACATAAAATTCATTAATTGTGTATATAATATAATTACCAATATTTATGATTGTTAGGAAGATACTCTTAATTGATGAAAAGAGAAGCAATAAAGGCTCCAAGAATTTGGAAGGTTTTTATTTGTTGCCTAATAATGAATTTATTTAAACTCTAATTTTGTTATACCATCGCTCTAATCCTACGTCAATGACATAGCCCAAACAATAACATACTCATTTATCCTTTTCATCCAAAATCCCTGACACTATTAATGCATGGATTGCAAACTAAAATGTCTCGAAGAAATTCTCGTAAATAATAAAATACATTTAGAAATCCTCCACCAGAATTTGGCACAGACACGGTTCCCAGACATTTGGAAACTGGATACATAATATATTATCTATTTCTGTCCGACAGTTCTGTCAAAGACTACCTCGGTTTCTTTAAAACCTTGGAGAGAAACCAGACCGAGGCGTCTCGTGATTTTCATGAGTGAGTAATTTGTCTCATGTCTGTGCTGTTTTGACCGGAAGATGTTAATCACATAACGTGGGTTTCCCTAAATGCGGCCAAATGTAAGATATTATTAGGCAGTGCACGCATGATTCCTAGAAAGCTGTTACAGTGCAGTTCATTACGACTGCGGGGGCGAGTCTGTTAATTAAATCAACTATTCACAACTTTAAAGTGTTCCATTTTTTAATTGAAAGGTAGGTAGGTAGGTCAGGTAGTGCAAAGTGGAGACAACGTTTTATTTTTATGATTTACCGCTAAAATACTTAGTCAAATAAAAATTAAAAGTTTAAGAATACTTAATATTAAACTAAGCACCGTTTACTCAATACTAAATTATCTAAAATACCAAATTACGCTTACCTCATAAGCTTATGTTGTCTTTGAATAAGTAGAATACAATAAAGCAGTACTAGAGTAATTTCCGAGGAATCTAGTAAACCTTGATGTTTAAGCTTTAAAATAATTCTCCAGAACTGGCAGGTTTCCAGAAACGAGGACTTTTGGGACGAGTCTTACTACAGACTAATTGGGAGTCATGCCAATGAAATGCAGTCTCATCGTCATTCATCATACCACTTATATGCAAAATGTTGGAAAAATCTTATTTGGGATTTCATAATCATCATGTGACTTTTGATTATTTATTATTACTATACTCTTGTGTAGTTAAGAGTCATACCATGTGACTTTTGGAAGAAAAAAGTTATTATAATCTTGACGAAATAAAATTCTTGTAACGGATTCACAAAGGATGGTTTTCAGTGTCACTGTGTTAGGCTGTGTTAGGTTTGTTCTCTTACTTATTAGTACTGACCTTCCCTTGCCTGAAGGTGTTCACAGATGTTTCTAACATACTTTATGACCTTAATAAAATTGTGGAATGCAACAAACATCAATTTTCAACTCACCATCCCAATAGTATTAGTGATCCCGATCAAGCTGAGCATAGCAGCGCCATCATCCTCGCTATACCCCTCCTGGATCATGTGTTCAGCGAGATAGAAGTAAGGCACGATGAACCAGGTGAACAGGAAGATGGTGCCGAGACACAGCAGGTTGAAGGTCATCAGCTTCAGCACGGACACGTTGAACATGTCTCCGAGGCAGCTCACGCAGTCCGCGTACCATTTCTAGAAGTATTTGAATATATGTTAAAAGGAACGAACTTCAATGAAATTTGTATGGGACCATCTCTCGATCACAACATTAAAACAATTTTTCGATTGATCCACAATTGCGGTAGTTATCACGTTACAAATATACAGCCGAATTGAGATCCTCCACCTTTTAAAGTAGGTTTAAAAATACATAGTATGCATAATTATGACAATCCCTTAATAAGGGATTGTCATATGCGTATTTATGTATGTCGTATGGCGTTTTTACATAAGGGACCCTTATGTAAAAACGCCGCTAGATCGATCAGGTGCGTTGCACCGTTTCTAGCCACAGCTAGAGCACTTAGGAAGTGGTTAAGGGTGGGTGAATCAGGGTGTAGTCTGTTAATCAATCGATATTTAAAAAGTGTTAGTTATGTGTTCAAAATTCTTTTTGAGCATTTGTTACTATGTAAAGGTAATTAATGGGAAATTATATAAAACAGTTTAGGGTGTTTATCATAGTGGACTAAGTGTCAAAAGTCATATAGACTCGTTCTTCTTAACATTGGACAAAGCTAAAAAGTATATAAGAAAATATTGCTACATTCACGTTCCTTATTAGTTGATAGAAATAGTAAATTGAAATCGTATCTATTGACCTTCGTTAGGAGAATGAGGGTTAGGGTCAGTTTGGTTATTGATAGATATTATTGATATCACAATGGATCACTAGTTACTAGTCATTAATTCATTCTCGACAAGAAATTAGTTCAATAGGGTGTTTAAAAATAACTTTGAAAAATTTACTATTGAGATAGTTAAGACAATAAACAGTCAAAAATTTTAGTTTAGTTAATAAATTAACAGTATGAGTTTTTAAAACACTTTCCAAAAAGGAAGGAATCATTCTCAGCCTTGTAACATAAGCCAAATGGTTGAAAATATGATTTTAGCTAAGCCCGTTTTGATAGTAATTGGAAACATCTGGTACTTTAATTAATTCGACGACGGAGTACAAAATATGTAAAAAAAAAATATTGAAAAAATGCCGACACATTTAGTTAAATGCATTGTCCGAATTTGCCAAAAAGGACTTAGGCGCTTACTATACAAAAGGAAGTTAGTCAAAATTATTATAATCATCATCATACAACATCTTACCTCTTCCTTCTCATCGATAGTGATCATCGAATTCTTGAATATATCTGGACAGGACGACGCCTTCAACCGATACCGCTTTATATTAAGCATCGCGTTCCTATGGCTGATTGAGTTCAATGGCATCTTCAAATCCTTCAAGTAATGATGATTCACTGACAGCTGTTTCTTCAACCAATCCCTTTTGTTCTCCTTACTGTCTTGTTTAACCAATTCTTTATCATCCTTTTCTGATTTAGCCTTCCTAACCTTAGCTTGAGGATTCTTTAACTCATACTTATCCGTTGTTTTGTCCTTACTATCGTAGTTTGCTGAATTAGTTCTTTGAATAGCGTGCTTCAAGAATTTGACTACTGGTGGGTCGTTGGAGTCGGTGCTAGGTTCCTTAGGTATAACCTTCTTGGTTCGGTTTATAGCAAATGAAGGGTATTTCACTTCGATACCGTAGTCTCTACTTGTCTTCTTCACAAGTAAGTCTAATGTTGATAAGGATAACTGGAACAGAGAATGGAAATTAAACATATTTTTTAATGTGGTATAATTGGAAAATGTCACAGGAAACCATAATGTTTAAAAAGGAAGGTTTAGATGACTAATTCATTTTAACTACAGATATTTTTTGTTATTATTACTATCGTTTAAACTTAATCATATGATAGGTACTAAGCAAGACAATATAGTTATTGAAATCTTTTTGGCACTAGATGACCTCGTCAGCTCACACCATTTGATAAAATTATTTAATCTTAAAACATTTTTAATTAATTAGGGTTAAATGTCACAATAGCGCTTACGTCCGTGTTGGCCATATCTTTACTTTTGTTATCTGAGAACCTAGGTCATTACCAAGTAAAAAAACAATACAAAAAAGTATTGACACATTGCATTCAATTCATAGTATATTTTTAATTTGTTCCATAACTTGATGATCCATGAGAAAATATTTCAAATGTACTTATTTATAATTACGGGTAATATAATTTATGCTATGTTGCATACAGAGAATAGGAAAGAGAAAAGAAATTATAGAACACAAATGTTCAAAGTAAAAAGTACCTTGTCGCTATAGGTGAGGTATGTTGGCAGATTCTCAACCGACTGCGACTTTGGTTTCACGCCCTTATACTTCTTAACTTTCAAAATGTCCTGATGGCGTTTGATACTCTCTGCTTCTTGACTGATCACTCTCTCAGGGGACACACCTCTCCTTATCAAGCCACCCATACTCTTTCCACGAGACGGAGCATCAAAGTCAAACACATAAGGATTAGAAATGGACGCGGAACTAGAGTGTCTTGATTTCTCATCGTCTTTCTTCAATTTTCCTTCATCTCTACTATGCCTCTGCCTCTTCTGCTCCTCTGTCCACCATTCAGGGTCTCTCATTACACAACCACAGACACATAAGTTCAAAAGTGTGCCGGATAGCAGAAGAATTGTTCCTCTCCATCCATATTCTTCTATGAAGTACTGCGTCATGGGTGCATACAAAAATGTTCCGACACCAGTCCCGCAAGCCCCCAAGCCTACAGCTAAGTTTCTCTTCTTCTCAAACCAATAAGCTATGGATACCACGGCTGTGACGTAGACCAACCCGAGACCTAAGCCGGCAATGACTCCAAACGTTATCATCATCATTTCAAGAGTTGTCGATATCGAAGCTAGAACGAAACCCAACGTTGAAATGATACCCCCAAGAATTGTCATGCTTCGACATCCATACCTGTCAACTAAAGCACTCATAACCGGTCCAGACAGTAGTGGAACAGCAATGAACAGACTCCCAATCCAAGCTGTTGTGGACTTACTAGCTTCAAATTCTTCTAGAAACTCAATATAGAGCAATCCAAAAGAGAAACTGATTCCATCTGCAATCATGGAAATAACAAAAGATGAGAGGACCACCACCCATCCCCACCCTCCGTCTGGGATCCCTATTTTGTCTCTGGCAGATTGTTCAATTTCAATGTCAGAAGATTCATCCGCTGGATTTTCAGTTATTTTAACCTGATTAGGCTTTTGTTTTTTCAAAATAGGACTTATCTCGTCTTTCAGGTTATTCGAGTATTTGCTCTTTTGAGAGTTCAGAAGCCGTTCTCGAGTGCTAAATTCAAGTTCAGGGCTCGAGAACGAAGCAGTTCCTACACTGGTCGTATCATCTTCTTCACCTTTGCATATTCCTGACGTAGATTCAGATAACAACGATTCTCTTACTGCGCTTTCCCTCACCAACTCTCTATTCTTTGGAGTTCTGGTATTTCTCAAAACAACTGGTTCCCAATCTTGTTCCATTATTGATTTTGTACTACAAAAAATACTTTGGAAAAAATACTGGCGGTTATAAATTTAGTTTTTCGTGTTATACTTAGGTTCTTAATCTGGGGTCTCGGGCGGAGTATCGACTGGCCTGTCGGGCCACACTGTTAAGTTTCAATGTATTTGGTTTGTTTTGACCAGGCACCATTAAGAACCGGGGTAGAATCGCGTGTTCCGTGATGTCACCCATACACACGTGTTGGCGAAGAGTGGCGCGACGTTGCGCCACAACTATGACTTTAGCGATGTTAGCGCGAATCTCGCGACTGATATTTGCACCTGTAAAGTGAAAACAAACGAGGTCATAATAATATTATGGCTGTTATTTTATGACGACATGAAGGTTTGTCCCGCTATGAAATATACACACTACACAGACTAATAAAACTACCCCATATAAATTCCTTAATTTAGGGTTATTCATTCAGCACCAATAAAATATTTTAATTTCAATAGAACTATGAACAAGGTATAAATTGTGGTGATGGCAGAGGTCACGCATCTGCGGTAGTTAATCCACTTACAGCAAATACCCCAAAACGGTTTCTTAACCTTGGCTGAGAACAACATAAATCGGTATCTATGGAAAACAAGTCAAGGTTACCGTTAGGCTTTTTACTGTGTGAAAACCCTCGCTTCAGCTGTTTATTTTATAGAAACTAAGATAAGTAAACTATATTTCAAACTACCTATCATAATTATTTAAAATTTCAGTTTTTTTGTGTGTAAATTTAGCTTTTGTGCTTGGCTTAGCCCGGATGTCGGTTATTACTTAAAAAAATTGCCTTTGTTATATCCTTTCTTGGGATGCAAGTTTACCGCAGTACCAAGTTTCATGTAGGTATCTATTGGGTAGTATTTGGCCGGCATTTCGCCTTCGACTATAAAAATGCGTAATGACTGCTAGGACAAAGTAGATATCTTATTTTAATTTTTATCACAGACTATGAGTCTGTATAGTAACTGTAAGAGCGGTTTCGCACTATGTCCGATTCGAACCCGATCCGAACCTGTGAAATTATTGATGAAGAAATAGTAAAGAAATCAGATGACGGAGATCGGATCTAGTGCGTAAATTACCATAGAAAAAGTTCTATGGCTACTACGGACCATATTTTCACGGGTCCATATCGGATTCGGATCGGACGTACTTAGTGCGAAACCCGATACGATAAATAACGAATGTGTGCTATATTTCATAAAGATTCGTTGAGTTAGTTAGCAGTTAGTTAGTCGTTCTGACGTAAAACGTAACAAATATAGGTACTATAGGTACTTCTAGCCATAATAATTGTTATTACCTACTTATCACAAACAAAACTATAGATTTCACGCGTAAATGGATTTTTATTTTTACGTTTCTATCGCAGACTATAAATCAGCATTCGCTTCGCAATAAATCTCATTTCAGACATTTTATTGCATTTCTGATTGACAATCTTGAAGTTCAATAAAAATATGGTTTAATAGCTAAGCCTCGCGATCTTACCCGCGTAGAATATCTGCTCGTGGACTATCAATCAGGATAAAAATAATAATTTAACAGAATATACCATTTTTTTAAAGAGTATTTGTAAATAAGCATTCACATGATAAAAAAATAACATTTTCCTTCTCGTAAGAATTTCGAAGACGGTTTTTTGAGACAAACTTGCAATTATATAGTGAGGAATCTACTTTAAAAACCGCACACAATCAGTGTGCAGTTTGTTAGGCGTTAAATAAGTACCTAATTATCATTAAAATGCAAATTAACCTTAAAATACAGCTGACAACCTCCCTTGTAACCTATTTCACGGCAACGCGGGAAAATCAGCTGATAGCACAACGAAACGAAAATCTTGTATTAAAAATACTGAACTTATATTTGATTATAGGATCAAAGTTACCACTAACCTGCATATAACCTTCAAGACATATACTTCTTGGACAGACGAGCACGCTTAACGGATTCCCAGGTCTAAATACGGTCGGCATGGGTCTCCGATCAATATGGGGTGGACGGGGTGGCGCCGCCATACCACCAGACACCCTGACCTACCCCGCCCCCGTCTCGTCCCGCCAATTGTATTGAAAGTGAGGGCGATTGTTTATACTGTTGGAGGTCTAGCCGTAATGGACACGTCTCGCTGGAGCCTTGTTACGTCGCTGTGACGTCAGATAGAAAATATTGCATTAGCGGGAATGTAGGTAGAATTATTTTTCTAATATTTTATTTATTGAGTTATTTCAAGAATGGTTGTGCCTAACCTTGTGCCCATCTGTGTACTTATTTAAGGTGTTAGGTTGTTCTAGTATGTTTTTATAGCTATGTGTTTACCATTGCGGGTATGAACTAAGTTGAACAGTACTTTTTAATAAATAAGCGCCTGTTTTTATACCTATAGCAATAAGTATTACTACAACTATCTACAATTTTTTTGCTGATGTTGCATGTTTTGTGCCTAAAAGCCCCTTTATTCATATTTGTGTTCTTTGTTCTTCACAAAAAAGAGCAAATACATCAACACTAAAGAAGGCAGCTCCCTTGAGTGCGATTCATCTAATTGTCTGTCAACAATGCCGACATACAAATTATTGGCGGGTTAGGTAGAAAAGTTCCATAATGGCATAAGCGACTTGAGCCAACCTTAGATTATAATAGAATACAAAATGGTGAGAGTACGTATAAAATATGTTATAAGTTATTTTAATAAAAAATAATTGTTTTCAAGAATGTAAATCATTATAATCCCTGCAAAATATAGTTTGTGACACTTGAAATATTATTATTTAATTTAAATAGCAAATACAGTGCAGCACTCCTACAATAAGCACATTAACAGGCGCTTGTAATACAAATATTACTCGAACAACTTTGTATCGGTACCTCATCGTCATCGTAAGTTTTCTCATTATATAATTTTTAATAGCAAATACGGTGCAGCACACCTTTAATAAGAATACCATCAGGCGCTTTTAACGCTAATATTAGGTACTCGCTTACTGTACTTAAGTATATTACAAGTTATTTTTAGTTTCATATTAAAGTATTGCATGTTTATTCTGCATAGTGTACCTATGAACCTGCGATATTACTTTGCTAACATCCATTAGGGTGATAGCCTCATTTATTTTGTATCATTGACATTATCTTTGACCCCAAATTCCCTTGACATTTAATAACATACTCTTTTATGTTTTTTTTTATAATTATGAGAACTAATGAACTTTTAGCATGAAGATGGAACAATGGCATACAACTTGCATTTTGCAAGTTGGGTGCGGGATGCTAGTTTCAGATTTCATTTTAAAATCCAGATTGTTTTACGATGTTTTCCTTCGCCGATAGCCGGTGATAAAGTCACAAAAGTAACTATTTGCCAGGGTTTGCACAGCAACCACGTGCATACGAATCCGGCTGGGCGCTAGATTTTTATTTACTTGGTATTATATTTTAATATGTAAATACCTACTGTTAAATTTTACCAGTAGGTATTTTAATATGTAAATACCTACTGGTAAATTTTACCAGTAGGTATTTATAATAACAGCATATTAAATAGTTGTCCCAGTATTTTACTCCATTTATTTACCTAAGTACCTACACACACACACATTAAAAAAACTGGGCTGCTGTTTGAACGTCAACTCTATAAAAAACATTACCTATTAATTAACATAATAAATTAAGTACACAATATTTATTAAATCAACAACAAATCTGCCCTAATGCCGATATTCGTTATGTTTGTGTGGGTAGGTATAAGGTACGTTTAATAAATTGATGTTGTTTATATATATTTGCTCCACCCCAGAACAGCGCATTCATTAATAAAGAGGAAACGCTTTTGTCATTATAATAATTATGATTTTGACCTTGCCCTAAGTTTGAAAGAACTAGGGTCTTATAGGTTACTAACTTAACTTTGCTGTTGGTATTATATTCGTACATAACGAAGAAGGCATACATTTTATATTTTTTTAGTAAAAGTGTTTTTTTTTTGTAAGCGGATATAATTTTTTTATAATTCGTTTACTTCATATTATTATGAAAGGAGTTAAAATAATATTTATATTATGAATTTATAGTAGTTTGTTATCTTGAACGCAGATTTAATATAAAGTTTTGAACGTATTCTTATAAATGTTGCCATTTAAAAAATCTTATTAGAAAACAGATTCCAAATAATTCTAAATATATATACCTAGGTTTAGTCTTTAATACGCAATTATTAATAATCTAAGTTAAAATTTTGTAATTTCTCTCACTTTTTATTAAAAACTCTTAACAAATATTTACTAAATATAATGGACGCCATGGATAAGTAAATCCGGTTTTAGTACTGGCAACATTATCGCCTTCTTTCTTTTTCTCTGTAAGTGTTGGAGACACGTGCGTCGTTTACGGCGAAATCTCTAAAATAGTCCAAAATGACTGAAGGAACAGCAACAATTCGCACGCGCAAATTCATGACCAACAGGTAAATGTGTAAATCATTGAGTTTAGTAGTTGTGCGAGTTGTAATAGTCGCGATAGTGGAATGCCTCGCCATGACAGGTTATGTGTGACAACGTTTTCGGTATTTTTGTAGATTGTTGGCGCGCAAGCAGATGGTATGCGATGTCCTCCACCCAGGCAAGCCTACCGTCAGCAAAACCGAGATCCGTGAGAAGCTGGCTAAGATGTACAAGGTGACACCCGATGTTGTGTTCGTGTTCGGCTTCAAGACGAACTTCGGTGGCGGCAAGTCTACTGGCTTCGCCCTGATCTACGACACATTGGACTTGGCAAAGAAGTTTGAGCCTAAGCACAGACTGGCCCGCCACGGTCTCTACGAAAAGAAGAGGCCCACACGCAAACAGCGTAAGGAACGCAAGAACAGGATGAAGAAGGTGCGTGGTACTAAGAAATCTAAAGTAGGAGCGGCCGCCAAGAAGTGATGTGACGGTTAGAACTGTAAGTTAATAAAAAATCCAAAAAAAACCTATATTTTTGTTGTATTACTTGAAGTTAGAATCCTCAGGTGTTTCATGTATCAAAGTGATATGCCTCATGTGGACTGTGGTACTAAAATGAAGATATTACTAGGTGTTACCTCCTCAAATGTATTGCTCACAGCAAATCTGTACTGTTTACAAGTGCTCAGTTAGGTTATTGCCTTCTCGGTACCCACTTTCAGAAAACAGATTTACTGTATTTATAGTTAAATTTTATTGAAGTTCATGAATTATTTTACTAACATTTGTTGCAGAGTATCTAAATCAGTTATTAAGTTATTTTCTCATAAGTTTTGTTGATAAACTAGGTGATGCAATGGTGCGACTTGAGATGAATACAATAATGATACACATTCTGCCTAACATTCACCATATATCTATCTATTCTGGAAGCCACCTGCATACCAGTTCTCTACCCGTGTGCACCATGCTAGCAACATGTTTATGTGAAGTGACTAATTGAGAGTTCAATTTGTAGGTAGCAATATCTTTGTGTTGGATGATTTATGTTTGCATATAATAAGTTTATAGACTAGAAAATTAGCTTTTTTTTATAAAAGACAATTTTTTTAAAGAATAGTTTTGCATCTTTTGTGTAAGTTTAGTAAATAATTTTCTGTCTACTGTTGTGTAGGTGTATGTTGCTAAATCTTATATTATTACCATTAAATAGCTCACTGCAAACCGAAGGTCCCTTCAAAAAGAGAAGGGACATATTGACGGGCCTGTTGGTCTAGTGGTTAGTGATCCTGACTGCTATACCGGAGGTCGTGGGTTCGATTCCCACCCAGGACAAATGTTAGTGTGGTGAGCATGATCATTTGTTCTGGTTGTCTGGGTGTAATTTATCTATAATATATGTATTTAGAAATTTATAAGTATGTTTATCAGTTGCCTGGTTACCATAACACAAGCTCTGCTTAGCTTGGAATCAGATAACCGTGTGTGAGTTGTCCCAGAATATTATTATTATTTATATTATTATATGTTGGACAAGGCTTTTGCAATTCTTTAACATTGGGAGCCACCCTCTTTGTTAGTAATTGGTGACTACAAAGTTACTTCAGGAATTAAGTAACAAGCTTTGGTAAACTTTCAACTGTTTTCATACACAAACTGTTTGTGTTGACATCTTAGTATAAACAAAAAAAAACATTTCTTGTTCAAAATAGTTAATACTTATATTATTATTACATATTTACAATTATAATAACAGGTGAGCAATGCTTATGTCAATTCTTGCTGTCTTAAGTATGTGGGCACTATTCCTGATAGCAGCTTTGGACGATTGTGGACTCTTCGCTCATGACGGCATACCATTTTCCTGAAATAATAGTAGTTTTGTACAAAGGATGCCTAGAAAGATAACCTAGGCATCCTATGTACTAACCTGCACAAACATTAATATTCCCTATATTAATATCATAGAAAAATTACTTATAGTGAGTATGATCATCAGACATGTTCAGCCACACATAAAGTGGCTACTACATATTTTCGTTTATCTAAATGCCTTTATGTTCTCGAAAAACTTGCATTTTTAAGTAAATCAGGCAATTTAGGGAAAACTTGAAAAGATTGTGTTGGTTTTGCTTAGGTACCTGGTAGAAAAGGCTTTTCCACATGAGTTGCAAATGTGAGGCTTTGCAGTACTGTGTTGCGTCGCTAAGTGATTTTGAAGAGCCTGAACAAACAAAAAGCATTTGTTGTAAAACATTACAAACTTACCATGAGAAATTATGTTGGTTCCAAATCATAGTTCCAACAAATTTTATTAAAATACATCAACTTTTATTAAGAAAATGTATGAAGTTAAAAACAAGACTATTTAGAGACCATTCGGTAAATCATTTAATTTGTATTGATTAATAACCCTTCTTGGCAGTCGGGTAAAAATAACTTACATGAATTAAATATGAATAAACCCTTACCTCTTTGAACCTAAACTGCTTCTCACAAAACTGGCAATGGTAAGCCGGGGGCATATGCCTACGTTTATGTGATGCTAAGTTTGAAGAGTTGAGGAACATGGCGGGGCAGTGCGGGCAGGCGACGGGGCGGTGGCCGGTGTGTGCGCGCTCGTGCACGAGTAGCGCGTACTTCGTGCGCGCGCGGTACGGGCAGTGGGAGCATGCGTAGTGCAGCTCGCCCGTGTGGATCAGTCTGTAAGTTTTCGTAAGTATGTAGGGTGAATTTGAATAAGGTGAAACTAACCAGAAATAATATTTAGCTATTTTATAAACTTAAGTTTCTCTTAAAAGTCAGCACTTTGAGTCTACTTGATTTAGCACATAACATAATGATAACTATAGTCAAATAAATTAGAAATAAAATTATTTACTCGTCCATACTCATTGAGTACCTAATGTCTTTACTTACTTACTTTACTTTTAAGTACTTTTCATAAGTGGTATATATTATTGTGTATGTAAAACCTTCGGTTTAGTCGACAAATGTCAGATTCTAGAAATGTCAGACGAGTTTAAAACGCCAGATTCTGCAAATGTCAGATTCTATAAAAGCCAGATTCTTATAATGCCAGATTCTACAAATGTCAGATTCTTATAATGTCACATTTTTGTTACAATTGTAATTTAAAGTGCGTGTATAAAATTTTACTAATTTCAAAAGTTGTTGTTGTTTTCTTTCAATAGTTTAAATATATTCAAATATATTTTTATTTAATAATTTCCCTAAATCAGTGTTATGAAAATAGAAAACGTATAAATATAACATAACTTAGGTTTTTTAACATTTCACGCCATGAATTGTGATTGAATATATTTAAACTATTGAAAGAAAACAACAACAACTTTTGAAATTAGTAAAATTTTATACACGCACTTTAAATTACAATTGTAACAAAAATGTGACATTATAAGAATCTGACATTTGTAGAATCTGGCATTATAAGAATCTGGCTTTTATAGAATCTGACATTTGCAGAATCTGGCTTTTTTAGAATCTGGCATTCATAGAATCTGGCGTTTTAAACTCGTCTGACATTTCTAGAATCTGACATTTGTCGACTAAACCAAACCTTCACATACCCAGACTTCAATAACCATTTATGTACCTACCTAAACACTTGACCAATGCGGGGATCGAACCCGCGGCATGTCTGTTAGTGGTGTCGTGTCTAGACCTTAGCTATCCATACAAGCAATTTAGGTAGCTACTCCTTTTCAATGGAAAATATTTTTAGTTTATATTTTTAAGTTGACCAAAGCTGGTACCTACCTGTGTCTTTTTAATCTGGTAATAGACTTGAGTCCTAGTCCGCAAATCTCACACACGTAACATTTATTACTACTGCGGCATGACGGCAGATTCTCGTGCTCAGTAAACTGCTCCTGAAACAAAAATGAAAATAATTGTAACAATGTTCTTTCTATTAATATTTATAAGTTCAACTTAAAGGTGGACGTAAAATGTTTAATTTCGCTATTTTAAACGTTAAAGTATAACTTTCGCATTTATAATATAAAGGAAGATTGTAAATGTACCTGAGAATTGAATGTTTGTCGACACTTCCCACAGGCCCATTCTCTTATTACTTTCGACCCTCGTTCTACAAAATACCCGCCATGATGTCTGCTTTGCTTCAAATCAGTATCAGTAGGTAAATTTGTTGCTGCAAAAAAATGTGGGTACATGTTTAAACATTGGTTATAAAGGGTTCTGTTTTACAATAGACATTGCACTTTTAATAATATATTTTTTTAATAATTATTAGATGGTTAAAATCTCCAAAGTAATAGGCTTTTATTTGCAGATCATAGGTACACATATGGTGAGTTTTTATTTATTAAAATTATGTCCTGCATGTGAATATTACTCTCAGAAAATATTGTATGCATTTGTAGCATACATAAGTTTAAAATCCATATTTAAATTATGATCAATTAAGTCAAGTAACTAGACGAGTTATGAGTATGACTGTGGATGGGTATACATGCAGAGGAAGACCAAAAAAGAGATGGATGGATTGTGTGAAAGATGATATTATGAGAAAAAAAGGAGTGAATGCTGAGATGACGAGTTGTAGAGATGAATGGAAGCTGAATACGCATTGCACCAACCCCAAATAATTGGGAACAGGGCAGGGAAATGATGATTTAAATTATGATCAATAGGTAAATATGCAAAACAAACATACTCATTTCATATTCTTGCTGCAATCTCCATTGAGTGATTTCAGCAGTTTGTTTAAGCCGCTCAACATCCAATAAGGTTGCTTCACAAGATTTACAGATGTACTGCGGTTTACCATCATTCTCATTGACCTGGAAATTAAATGTACATTATGTTGGAATAGAGAACATTGAGTATTTGCTTGTAAGCTTAATAAAGGTTTGAAAATGGAGTGATAGTGGCCAGCCAGCTTATGGCTTATGATTTCATAGATTATCCATGCTGTTGTTTTGTTGTAAGCAATGTCTTATGATAGCACAGAGATTGTCCCATAAAGTATCTGGAATACTTACCTTCCAATACAAGCTCACTAAACATGCTGTTTAAAAATTGTGTAGTCTAACATGGAACCTCTTCCTTCACGAAAGTCAGTTAAAAAGTAATCTCACTGCATTCATTTACGAAAAATAAGAAAAAATAATAGCAACACAAATAAAAAATCTAATACCTGTATCAGTAATATATTCTTAATGATATTTACAATATCTACTTCTTTGTCACCAAATATTCTTCTATAACCTGACTTTAAGCACAGCCTGCATGTTTTATTGTCTTCTTGCTTGTCTATAATCTTTTTTAATGATCTGCAAATAGATTAAACTCATATAAGTAGATGCTTGTCAAAGTATAAATATTCTGTGTAGATGTGTTCCTTGCTGAAACAAGCCAAAAGGTTGGTCAATACTTAGATTTTATTCCAAATATGAATATGTATATAACTTACGACTTAGTCCTAAACATGCTTTCCATATTATTAGATTTGAGCCATTTAATTTTCTCGAATTCGCTCTTGCTTAACTTGACTGACAAAAGTTTTCTAGCAAGTATAGTTGAAGTCATTATGTGGTTTTGTTAGCGTCTTTGCTCTTGAAATGTTTCAGACTGTAATTGTTACTTGCTCGGTGATACCCGGTTAAACAAAACAATAATAAAGTTTGGTTGAAAGTAGCAAACCAGTGCCAAGCCATTCAATACTGGGATTAGTGACATATAATAATATATTCAAAGGCTACGTGCTACAGTAACATCTCAAAGTGCCAGTAGTACAGTAATATATGATCTCTAGATAAAAGAGATTACTATTTTATTTGAATTTAAGACCTTCAAATTAGTTAAAATAAACAAATAGCTTAGCCGGCTTAGCTTAGCCCGCTTAGCCATGGTGTCATAACTTCAAACAACCTGATAGAATCTTCAAAAGTTTGTTGCACTTAACACTAGATAGTGCTATTTAAACATTTTAATAAAAATATTTTTATTACACTGGTATTACTGGCTTGTTTTTTTGATATGGCTACAACACAACATCGTTGTCATCTGTATATTTCATTTCACGCAGACACTGGTATATACATTCTCTACATCAAAAAAAAAAACATAAAATTATCAGACAAAAAGAAATAATTTTATATTTCGTAGTTTATTTACTAAAAAATATAATAATAATTACTAACAATTGAGTAGAAAATTTTATTTTTTTATTTAAGAATCAATTGTAGTGATTCATTCGGGAAGGAACGTGTTATTGACATTGACTGACTGTTTGTTTTCAAATCTTACAATCCGTTTATTTTCTTCTGAAGTGAATGGATGCTTTTATTGTATTTTGTAAATTTTCAATGACGACCCGGCTTGTTACACTGTTTCTTTTCCCGACTGACCTGGCTTTTACTTGGATTCCGATATTACCGCTATCATCGACTGACCTGTGGCTGAGAATTTGGACTTTACTGTTTTGCTTTGTGAATTGGATTTTGTCGACCATGCCTATGAAAAGATGTTGTGTCTGCAGCAAAACACGTAAGTACATTTGAAATTATAACCAATATATTATTATTTTGGTCCTGTAGGTACTATGAGCTCAGACAAAATCTTACCACCAATAGGGATATTTTCGTTTGCAGCATCCGGTCGCTATTGAAGCGCTTATGTATGCTCATTCTCCAATAAATAGCATCGCAGCATCTGATCCCTTGTTTTTCTTAATTAAAAAAGTGGTCGAAAGAAAAAAATATTAATAAATAAAAAAAATATAAATATATAAATAAAAATATTAAATATTAATTCTTCTTCGTGTCGATGATTCGATAAAGGTGGTCAACATTATGTGGACATCGTGTCCACGGGATTTTGTTTAAAACATGGTAAGATTTCATCTGAGCTCATAGTACATACAAGACATGGGTAAATGGCAATCATTATATACTTACTGGGGTGATAATACATCACATTTTTTGAAGCAATACCACAATTATTAATGAATGTGGATGTGATCTATACTTGCATTATTTCTGTGAGCTACAGGTAAATAATATTGTACGAGTTTAAAATGTTTCTTAGATAAACAAATGTGCAACTCGTTGCATACATTTTAGATTTCATTTTATTCTACGCCAATAGCTGAAATGAAATTTTGTTTATTTTGCAAGTAGGTTTTCTCAAACACTTTTACACGTATTTTTTTTTAAAACTAGATGGGGCCGGTGTTTCGTACCTGACTACTCTGAGAAAAAAACAGCCGAAACAAACTCAGAGGTCATAGTCTTTTAAAGTCCAGACATTGCTTAATTCACATGAGGACTGTGCAGATTAGTGTCTGAGATGGTCTTTGCTGGGTGGCTCATTTTACCACTAGTTTGTAAAAGCTTAGCAGTTAGCAAAGCAATTTTTGGGTCTATGTTTAAGTTGAGTGTGTTATATTTAGTTTAATACAACTTGTAGTCTGGCTATTATCATCATCATCATCATGCACAGCCCGAACTCACCCACTGCTGGGTATAGGCCTCTCTTTTCTGGCTATTATACTAACTGACAATTCTTTTCACTTTACAGGGGCAGATAATGTTATTCTGCATTTATTTCCTAAACCAAACAAGGACCCAAACCGATTTAAATTATGGGTTAATGCAATTGGTGGTGATCTTTTTTTAATAAAAGATCAAACTATTTTTGATTATTATCGAGTGTGCCATGTACACTTCGATGAAAAGGACCGCACCTGGAGTAAGAGACTCAGCCCAAATGCAGTACCTACATTAAACTTGCGAGGTAATAATAATTTTCTCTGTTATCTTTCATAGTCATCTATATAACACAAGTTAAATAACCTGCCTCATTGGTCCCAAGAGTCACTGCTGAGCATGAGGTCTTGTGAGAGGTTGAGCAGAGTATTATTGAGTTTTTCTGTGAGAAATTTTAAGTAGCAGCCTACTAGTCATTTTACATAATTATGATATGACATTATGATACATGCGTCATGTTCGTGAACGGGCTCTGTCAGTTGGGACTGGTCATCTCTTAGCTGCCATGGTTCATTTTAATTACTTTATTTTTAAATTGTTGATTTAATCTCTTACCCTGGACGCTCTTATTGTGCATGTCTTTCTACATTGTTCTCACATATAATTATGTATAATCTCAACTTTAATGATGTAACTAAGATTTTGTAACATTATTTTTTATGCCTAACAGGTTTTCGAACTTCTATGACAAGAACTCCTTTGCAAGTAATATCCAACCAGGATTACTCTCAAGCTCAACTGTCCACATCAACCGCTCAACAATCAACATCAATGCCATCAACTGTTCAACCATCAATGCCATCAACCACTCAACCATCAACATGTAGTAGTCTACCATCAACATCCACTGACAACATACATTTACCATTGACATCTGTATTGTCTGATAAACATGCTCTATCAACATCCAAACTCGTGACTTCATTGCCAAGACGTAAGTACATTGTGATTCAAAGACTCAAGTAACAGTGAGTGACTGATAAGAAGTCCAATCTGATATCCAATTCACTGTTCAATTAAATGACTGGACATACTACATTTCTTTGGGGGTAACTTCATCTTCTTTATTTTGCACTTCATTTCATGTTGGCACAGGCTATAGCTATACAATGTTAAATTTATTCACTTGGATAAATTTGAAAGATTGACGCTTTGACGTGGAGTTGCGGACACCAGCCCGGTATCTTATGTCACCCTGAATTTTACTGACTGACACTAATTTTTATTTTCAGGTAAATTGAAGAGGACTACTTTATATAATCCTGAGGTGGTTGCATTGAACAAGAAAATAAGAAATCTTCAAAAGTCCAAAGTGACAATGGCAGAAAACTTGAAAAAGGCATTAATATTGTCTGAAAATACTTCTTTCCAAAAGGCCATAAAGGATTTTACGCCTGCAGCAACAATATTTACTCACCTTCAATTTAGAGAAATTGGGAAGAAGAAATTGGGAAGGCGATTCACCAAAAATGAAAAAGTTATGGCCTTAGCCCTTTACAAACAAGGTCCGAGATCATATCGCTGGCTTAGAAGATTTTTTGTTTTACCTTCACCTTTAACACTAAGTCGTATGATTACGAGAGCAGCACTCAAGCCAGGGCTGAATGAGGATTTGTTTCGACAGCTAAAGAGCAAAGTGGATAAAATGAAGGAGAATGAAAAATTATGCATCCTACTTTTTGATGAAGTAGCACTTGCACCACACTTCGACTATAGTAAGAGACGAGACTGTATAACTGGATTTGTCGACGATGGGGAAAACAGGAAGAGAAAGATAGCTGACCATGCATTAGTTTTTATGGTTAGGGGGATCTTCAGAAATTATAAACAGCCTTTGGCATATACATTTTGTGCCTCAACAACGTCAGCCATGGAAATAGTGACTCAACTAAAAACGATTATTAGAAAACTAAAGTCCATAGGCTTAAAAGTATTGGCAACAGTTTGTGACCAAGGTGCAACTAATGTTAGTGCCATAAACTGGCTAATAAATGAGACAAGAACGAATTATTTAAGAAAAAGTAAAGAGATAAAATACAAAATTTTTGAAATAGATGGCAATGAAGTAGTGCCTTTATATGATCCCCCTCACCTCATAAAAGGAATAAGAAACAATTTATTACAGGCAGATTTAAAAGCAAATTTAAATGGGAGAAATGTCACTGGAAAGTGGGATCACATTGTCGAATTATATCGGAGGGATGGCATATATGATGGCATTAGGCTAATACATAAATTAACGGACAGACATGTGATCCCACAGAAAATTTCGAAAATGAAAGTTAAATGTGCTACTCAAGTATTCAGCCGGACTGTAGCTGGGCACTTGGGATCATTAGCACGTGAGTATAATATCTTTTGTTTATAATCTATACAAGGTGTAACTTAAATAACGCACAACTTCATATGGGGTCACTGTACTCATCATTATGAACAACTTTTACTGTGGGACCAGGCCTGAAATCGCGAAAAAAAAATATGCTTGAAACTTGTATATAGGGTCAAATTAAGTTATTTTTGTGAGTAGTAGTTATAAATAAATAAATAAATAAAAATCTTTATTTATACAAAAACCTTCAACGCTGCTTAAAAACTAGGACACATGAATTTCAGTGAATTAAAGGTCATACAGATAGAGTAACCCTGACTCCCAAACTAGGACATCCTGTGACTAAGGAGTCAGTGTTCTGCTGTCACTATGATACAAAAACCTTTTACTAAAAAGTGTGTTAACAAAATCTTGGCAAAAAAAAAAATAACATTTGAAAGGACAACTAAATTATTTTAACACAGATTTAAACTAGGAGTGAAGTTATTTGGATATCGTGAAATAAGCCCTTAGGCTTTTCATTTAACAATAATTACATTAAATAACTTGATCGCAGTGTAAGCAGTCAGGCAATTTAACTCATTTTAACAACAGCTATTTTATTTCAGGTCAAGGAGTACTCCCTCAAGAATGTGAGGAAACAGCTGCACTGCTCAAGTTCTTTGACGAATTGTTTGACTCCATGAACGGTAGTTTTGACAACTTTAAAAAGAGAAGAGGAAAACTACTGCTGGGCCCAGTATCACCAAGATCGAACCATAAAAAAATATGGGCTCAGGCTAAAAAAGTTTTATCCTCAATGAGTTTTAAAAAAAAAAATGGAAAGTCAGTTACTGTACCCTCTATTAAAAACTGGTTGCACACTATTGATAATATAGAATATCTTGTAGACATATTGCAAAAAAAGTATAAGCTGACATCTCTTTGGCTGCGCCACTTCAACCAGGACCCTTTAGAAAACTTTTTCGGAAGCATAAGAAGCCATGGATACCGAAATAATTCTCCTTCTTGTGCTTCCTTCGAAGCAGCTTTTGCCTCACTGCTAATTAATAATATGAGTAGTGTACATTCACCAGGGTCCAATTGTGAAGTAGATTCTTGCAGCATATTTAAATCTTTAAAGATCTTGTTTTTTAAGACAAGTGATAGGTCAGCTTGTACAACGGAAGTAGATTTTGAAGACGTTGATAGTGACCACATCTTTAAAGATTTAGAAATTAAAAGGAGTGATCCAAAAATAAGAGCACAAATAGATTATGTGACTGGATATGTGCTGCGCAAGTTAAAAATAAAGTGCACTCTATGTAGAGAATCATTATATTATAATAAAGACATTAGTGAAAGTGCTATAAAGGTAAGGGAATATTTTGAAAATAAAACTTGCCTCACATATCCATCACTTACACTGATAAAGTGTTTTTCCAATATTCAAGATGTGGTCATGGGTATATTAAGAAAAAAATCAGATATAAATAATTTAATGCAATACATGAAAACTATATTATCAATAGTAATTGACTACAGTTTTATAAAATGTAATGAGCACAAACAAGAGGTAATTTTAAAAATTGAGCATATTACTCTAAATTTATTTGTGTATAGCTGGTGCAAAAACACAAATAAGTTATTGTCAGGGTCAAGAACTGATTATGATGAAAATGATGTAATTCAAAAATTAGCACATATATACTGTTCTAAAAGACTAAAGAAATAAAAACAGATTTTTGTATTATCTATTTCGTTTTATTTAATTTCCAATCTCAATATTTTTTAAAATCGTTCGTAGGTGTAGAGAAGCCTAGTGCAAAAGTACCTTGCACAAAGCACCAGATGGCGCCATACGCCATACATTCCGCAAAATGACGCGAGTGACGACTCTATACCCTATATAAAAAATGTACTCTGTGCGCTTAGCCAGTGAAATGTCACAGATGTCATCAGTCAGATGTGTCACTCACTGGTCACTGCATTTATTAAGTAGGTAAAATGTCAAAATTTCGTTTTGTTACGATTACTAATGATTAAACAGTTTGTTGTGATTTTTCTGTGTTAGCGTGCTGCTTTATTCTAATAATTTAAATGAAAATAAGATTTAACAATGACATTAAATCCTACCTCCGAGCTATATTTATAACAAAACGTTTTATACGTCAAACTCTGACCTGAAAAATATTATTATGTTGAGTGAGGTGAAGTGAGGTCACTATTCAGGGTCACTAGGTCAGTGACGTCGAATAATATAATATTTTTCTCAATTTTCTCTAATTTCTGGGTAAATACTACTTCCCTTTATTTAGTACTATACTCTGAAAACTACAGTCTACTCGGGCAGCCGGCATTGATAAGCGAGTAAAGTGATGTATCTATCTGAGATCTGTATGCCTTAAATAATTTGAAATATTGGTAATTTACTACTTATTTACCCAGACGTGGCATAATAATAGACAAAAAAAATAACATTTAATTTTAAACGCCAAATTTATTTCCAAACAAATTATAAGTACTGGGACAAAATTTTCTTGCCAATTGATCATAAGGAGAGTTCTTTGGTATTCTGATATTTCTTGTTAATCGATTCCATGTGTGGTATGTGTAGGCATCCGTATAATTTAAAATATCCCAGTCAATTCCTTTGAACAGTATATATCTGGATTCGTAATGTATTGGATAAAGTAAACTTGCATCATATATTTGTATACCTAAAACAGATTATGTATAATAATTTTGACGTGCAGCAGAATTTTCGCACATTCTCGTTTACAAACCTTAGCCTAATAAATAAAATGCAAGCCTAAAAAAAATATACAACTACATCAACAAAATTGGTTGAGCCGTTCGGTGATGCTCCAACATATATATGTGGCATTAATTCTTTTTTATTTTTTAGAAATAACGATGTACTCAAATTAACATGCAAGTTATTTCTTCCTAATTATTACTTACCTACCATGACAATTGTGATACATCCAATATTTCGGTCTTTTGGGTTGACACCATTTTTTGGCGAGTACTCGGGTCAGCAACTTTGGGCCATTGAACCCCCAACGGGTTGAAGAAAAGTGTTTTCTAAATTCTCTGTCAAAAAACCAAAAGAAATATAAAGTAGGGAGATTTACATCCACACATAATAAACGTGTAAGTTTTTTGGGATACATCCCAAAAAACTTTTTAATAGGCAATTTAATATTTAGTTATAAGTAAGAGTCATACGTACTTAAGTAGGTCGGCTGCCAAGAGCGATCCCGTAAAGTCACTTGCAAGCGCTATCACTGCAGTATTGACCTTACCATCATCTTCCTTTCCTACCCAATTGACCCCCAAAGGCTTCAAATTTTTCGCCACAATCATATCCATGTCTAAATATATTCCACCCCATTTGTACAGAATGTAATACCGTAGAGCATTTGATAAGTTTTCTATTGGAAATGAACTGCTTTGCAAGAGTCTTTTAGATATCATTGATGCCAGGAACGTATATTCTGTGAAGTCTGATAAATGGATTCTAACAAGCTTGATGTTTGTGAATTGTCTGAGGGTTGCGAGACAGCTTTGATTAAGGGTGTGTCCCGAAATTGGTGCCAAAAAGAAAACGGTGATCTGCCAGAGAGGGTGTGCTCTGGCGGCAGACTCGACGCTGCAAGCTTGGCGCGAGTTCAGTCCACCGCTGCATGACGTTTCGAGGAAAAATATTGACCATTTTGGCAAAGAAAAGTCCTCGCCAACTGCTTCCAAAGCGTCTTCATCATCCTCAGAGTGAATACAGCTCGTATCGTTAGATGGCTTCAAATCTGTTATGTACGTCAGACTACTGTGCTTTGGGGTGTCGTACCAAATATAAATTATAATAAAATTTAAAACACTTATAGTTGGAAGAACTTCTTTTCTATGTTTCATTAAAAAATTCAATGGCGATTGCATGTTAATCTTTTACTGGTTTCCATTTAATGGTAATTAACCACAATCGTTAAGATGCTACGTACTTACATTAATTATAAGTATGTATTTGTAATCTGGGGGCACGGCAGTGCCCCAGCCAAGTCTCGAGCAAAACGGGCACGGCCGTACCATTCTTTTCTCGAAGCGTTTCGCGGCTATTTCACCCCCCCTGTATCATCGATACGGACAAAGCTAGGGGTTTAGATTTTCGATGACCTAGAGTAAGTATTAAAACAAGCTCAGCCTCAAAATTACATGACATTTGAACCAATAGTTTACGAGTTATGAGCGATCAAAGTTACACCATTTTGTCACTCACTGACTCACTCACTGACCGATCATCAAAAATCTAAGGTACTTCTAGCAAACTTAGAACCTTCAAATTTGGCACCAAGATAGGTTTTTAGCTACATGTAAAGGGAAAATTATAAAAACGGTAATAAATTATATAGGTACCTTAGTAAATAATATGAAACAAATTTATATTTGCGGTTTTACAAGATCATGGTATATGAATTTTGACTGCATTGTTAACTTTGTTCTTTGTTTATGTACAAAAAGCAAATATTTTTTTTAGCAATTTTGTTTATTTATAAAAAGAAAAGAAAGAGACCTATAAAAAATAAATGAGATCCCACCAAAAACATTCAATGTAAAAAAAAGCCAAGTCTCTCTACCTATGCAATTCTTCCATCGTAAAAAGTTTTGAGATCGCATAGGAGCCAAGTCCTGTTTAACTTAATTTGTAATAATAAATCAATATTTTGTGACTATATCAATAGTTTTGTTTACATTACAATAATAGTGACTTGGCCATGAGCACAATAAGATACAAATATAAAACAGCATATTTGGAGGAGTTGCAAGTAAATAATAAATAATATCAGGACACCTTAACCGACAGTCGGTCTCATCCAAGATCAGTGAACTGCACATGCACTATGGCGCATGTTTAGTCCATAGTGATCTCAAATTCCAATCAGTTACAAAATCATGTCCATAATACCTACATATAATATATAAATTCAACGGTATTTGCACGTAATTACAAGGAGCAAACGACCTTTAACTTGTGCTCATGGCCAAGTCGCTGTTATTGTAATGTAAACAAAACTATTGATATAGTCACAAAATATTGATTTATTATTACAAATTAAGTTAAACAGGACTTGGCTCCTATGCGATCTCAAAACTTTTTACGATGGAAGAATTGCATAGGTAGAGAGACTTGGCTTTTTTTTACATTGAATGTTTTTGGTGGGTATAACTTTACTATGTACCTACTACCTACTTTATTAGTAGCAATTTATTTTTTAAATAATTACTTCATCAAATTGTTAGGCATTTTAGCTATGCCTGAAACTGTGTTGTTAAAGAAATGCCTACAAGAGCATTCTTAGTTCTTGGACAAAGCTCTAGCAAAAAAAGTATATACCGACTATCACAAACTATAAGAAACATGTTGATGAAGTTTGTAGAGATACCGGATGTTCGAACGTATTGGTTTCAGGCATTCAAATAAAAATCTTAACTTAGTTTTATTCACGGGCCATTTTAATGGGAACGATCGTTAAAAAAAACACAATTTTATACACCAAATTTATTACCGAAAAAATTATAAATACTAGGACAAAATTGTTTTGCTAATCTTCTATACGGCGAATTATTTAATATAGTTAGGTTTTTTGTCAAGCGATTCCACATGTGAACAGTGTAACTGCTGATGTTCTTTAAAATATCCCAGTTTGAATTTTCAAAAAGTATGCTTCTGTTGCTGTAATGTATTGGATATAACAACTTTGGGTTGTAGATGCTGATTCCTGAAATTTAGATATTGTGTTTCAGTACAGTGCAGCCACACTTCTGAAAAGAGCTATATCATGTCACCGTCCCTGTCTCACACACCGTTCATGTATATTGCATGTCGCTAAAACTATCTTTGATCTCTATTAAGACGCGTCAACTGCTTGAAAAAGTTCGAATGCTTCGAGAGGTCGAAAAAAAGTGACGTACGAGAGCGGATGACACCTCGTTCAGTCCATCTACTTGATCTACTTTAATCAAACTGCTGCTAGTGTGCGCGAAAATAATTAAAAAATAGTTTTTTCTAATAGAATAAAAAATTACATTAAACCCTTTCTGCGCTGAAGAAATGCGCTTAAAATTATCGGAAACACGTTTGACATTGGTTATTTACATAGTTACTGTAACACATAGAGTAACCTACCTTTGCAAGTCTCACTAGTCCAATTCAGGAATTCATAGGGATAGCACCATTTTTTTTCTAGGACACGGGTAATCAACTTTGGCCCATTGACACCCCAAACGTGAGCGTTGAAATTGTTTGTAAATTCTCTGTCAAAAAAACAAAAGTTAACGATAATAATAATCCGATTTCAAAAGCAAGATAACTTAAGTTTTTATATTGAAATACGGATTAGGTTTATGGATGGATATGGTTTATTCATGCGAAGTTACAATTTCATTTCTAATTCCTACCTTCTTATGGTTCGATCCATGGACGACCTTAGAATATCTTCTCGATATTTAATTATATAGTTACTACGTTCGCATTTGTTTACTCAAACAATTATTGGGATAATATCTTCATATTACGTACTCAAGGACATCAGCGGCGAACTGTGTTCCAATTGAATCCGAAGATATTCCCAGCGCCGCACTGTTAATGTGATAAAGATCTTCTCTCCCAACCCAATTGGCACCCAAAGGCGCTAAGCTCTTTGTCACTATGATGTCCGTGTCCAAATATATTCCACCCCATTTGTACAAAATCAAATACCGCAAAGCATTTGAATAGTTTTCTATTGGGAATAAACTATTTTGGAAGCGTTTTTCAGCTACCATTGGAGCCAGAGGCGTACCTTTAGTAAAGTCTTTTATATTTATGCGAACAAGTTTGACGTTTGCAAATTGTTTGAGAGTTGAAAGACAGCTGTAGTTAAGGGTATATTCCGATACTGGCGTCAAGAAGAAGACGGTGATCTGCCACAGAGGATGTGCTCTAGCAGCGGACTCGATGCTGCAAGCCTGTCGCGAATTCACTCCGTTGCGGCATGACGTTTTGATGAAAAATATTGACCAGAGTGGCAATGAAAAGTTGTTGTCAACAGCTTCCAATGCGTCATTATGATTGGAATAATGACATGAAGTGTCGTTGGATGGCTTCCACTCTATAATATACGATGGTCCTGACATCCCGTACAAAACATATAAGGCCATACATATTGAAACAGTTACTATTCGATACGCAGCACTCTTATAAAATGATAGTTTTAATGGCACTTGCATCACATGAAGTTCGTACTATTTTACTATTTCTCAATCGTATTGTGAATATATAGAAGTCGTGAACGATTTTGATTTAACGCTAATTTAATTTATTGCACGTAAACGATTTTATGTGTTATGACGTTGACTTTCAATATATCAATAACATTTTTGCTACATAAATATGTTGTAGTACAATTCGATTTTACTTTTCTCACTGCTTGCACGATCATGTTGTCCTACAAAGCTAAATTTTGTTGGAGCAAGTTGCTGCGTGGACACAAACCCTAAAATGCAATGAGATCAGCAGGCAACATTTCTCTCGCATCAGGTTTATCCGTCAATTTCCAGTAAACACAGGCACTCGCTTGTCATTCATTGGTGGAAATTGACAGATTTATCTGATGCAGAACTAGTAACCCTAGCAGATGTTAAATCTCGGCCCTTACTGTATGCGTCTTGTGTCAGGGCGGAATCCATTTCACGATAGAGTCTTCCTAACACATAAAGCAAGTGAAGTGTACTGACAGACGGTTCAGTAAATATATAACTGTTGTTGAGTTGAGAGCAACGCGGGGGATGAGACGATTATCTTTTTTGGATCCTGCCTTACTGGAATAGGGATGATGACTAATTTTTATTTTTATGTCCATCTTTTAGATAAGAAAAAAATATTAGACACGTATTTTTTTATTAGTCCCGTAAACAAAGAATTACGAAGATACAGCGAGTAGGTACAATTCTTGCGTGACGTCACGTTTGAGTACAAATTGTACCTAGCCGTGACGTCACAAGCCCCCACTCCTGAACTTTACAGCGGTTTATCTTCGTATTAAATTAAATTAAATTTATTATTAAATAATTAAAGAAAAAATATGTGTCTATTATATTTTGATTATCTAAATGGCGGACTAAATAAATTTTGACTTTTCATACCCAGTCATCAACCCTATTGTCTCTTTAGTATCTAATTTAATGTACTTATTTGCTCATATTGAAATTTACATACGGTATCAAAGTTAATAAATTCGTAAGTTAAACGAAAGACAGGTTTATTGTAGCAGTGAAAGTAAAACACATTTGTTCCCGTCCATCCGTTTTAAAATAAAGTACATTTTTCAGAAAAAGACTTATTTAATCAACTACATACTTAATTCACAAATGTCCAGCACTGAACCACGATAGGCTGACTGGATTGATCATGACCCAAACTCTTCTCCATACATTTCATAAACTGTAGGACAGTACTCTTTAGCCATTTTCGCATAAGGAGAGTCCTTCTCTATCTTCATGTCATACGTTAACTTGTTCCAAAGATGGTGAGTGTACGCTTTCTCGACACCCTTCAAATCTCCTGTTTTGAAATATTCATCTTTTCTCGAATAGTGTACCGGGTAGAAATACTCGGGCCCGTAAATTTCTAAACCTGAAAAAAAGAAAAATTATGTACTCATTTGGTGACATAGATATTTAAAATTTTAGTCATTACATTCAGCTGAATACCATGACAATCTATGCTTGTAAGTTGTAACATAGAAATAGTTTTGCCTGATTGCCTTGAATTAGGAGATTTTATGAATTAGGTCTGCTAATTTAGATACGATTAAAAAGTCATTAGTGATCGCATCAAATTTTAAAATGCATTTATAATTTACATAGCATTGATAATTTGATTTATCGCTGCCTGAATCGCAGTCTTAAAAGGTTTTGATGATTCAATGCATGTAATAGATAACAGAGTACCTATTTGATACCAAATTATGACTGTTATAGGTTTGAAGAGACTTAGGTATTAAATAATTATATTTAGGTTTGAACTTCACATTCAATGTCAAAATTGTATTGATATGTATCGGTGGGGTTACAGCACACACGAGCCCTGTGAGTGTGGTACCTCTCCCCAGACCATGGCTCACTTGCTGAGCTGCCCAGCGTGTCCCACCACCTGTACACGCGAGGACCTGTACAACGCCACTGATAATGCTGTCCGCGTGGCTGAGTACACAAAAATCTAGCCATGATGAAAATAGTCATTGATCGACACGCTAAGAAGAAGAATGTCAAAATTGATAGCAGTCTTTTGTCCCGTTGTCTGGTACCATTGATACAAAAGGGTTTTAGAAGTTTGACGTGTCAGTCTGTGTCTCTGTCCGTAGCATCGTTAAAACTAACTAAATGAATAGACCGATTCTGATTAAATCATAATTTTATAGTTATCTAAAAAGTAATGCAAGTAACTGGCAAAATATTAGGCCTCAAAGCAATTACTAGATACTAAAAAAAAACAATTGTATTGTTAACGACACTTTCAATAGTTATAATAGTTTTTATTTGAAGTTAAACTACATCATACCTTGACAAGTGTGTGTAGACCAGTCGGCTAATTTTGGAGTTTTGCATAATTTGTGCAGCACTCGTGTGATGGCGCCAGGTCCGTTGTGAATCCAAATGTCTGGTCTGTAGTTTGTTTTCACTTCACTTGAAACAAAAATTTACAAGAAAATTACTTGCCGAATGCAGTGTTAACTTAAATAGTAATTTCAAACATTCTCATTATCAATGTCTAACATTCGCGTAAACCTAAGAAACCAATAGTCATCATCATCATCATCCACAGCCTTTTTCCTCCCACTGCTGGGCATAGGCCTCCCCTTTTTCGGAAACCGATAGTAATATGATAAAATTATATTTGCATTTCAATTGTTTTACGGTACGCTAGATTTGCACATGATATATCGACAAATAAAAGTTTTTGTTACATTATATATAACTAACTATTTTGATAACAGTCGAGTAGCTATTGTAGTTATAAATAATGGCTAACTTTTATCTACATCATGCAATTATTATGATCGCCTCGAGCTTGTCAAGTACCACAGATTGCGCAGTTTTATATAAAATATTATTAAAACAATAGAAATGAATACGTACTTTATTACAGCTTTAGCCAGTTTTCTCCCTAGAAAATCCATAGATATAGCTATAGCTGCCGCATTTACCAAGCCATCATCTTCCTTAGCTGCCCAGTTGTGGCCCAGGGGGGTCAAGGACCTCACCACCAGCATATCCGTGTCAAGGTACACTCCTCCCCATTTGTAAAGAGTCAGGTATCGAAGGACGTCAGACGTATGTTCCACCCGCCATTTGCTCTCTTTGAAGGGCCCGCTCGCCACCATTGATTCCAATGGAGTTTTTAAGGCATATTCTGTGATGTGAACCCTCGCGAAATGTATGTTTGGGAAGTGGCGTAGTAGGGCTATGCAACTTCGTTCGTAGACGAGGTCACTGACAGGGGCGCTGAACAGAACGTAAACTTGTCTTCGTCGGTGAGCCCTGGCGGCGGACTCCACCGCACATGCTTGACGAGAGTTTAGCCCTCCTCGGCATGACGTCTCGTGGAAAAATATGGAGTTCGGCCGCGGAGAAAAGCTCGCGTCTTCCGCCGATGGCAGTGCGTCCCCCTCCTCTACATAATGACACGATATATTATTGTCAGCAGCCTCTAAATGTATAATATAAGGCTCCTGAACCAACACATTATTCTGGTTAACGTACAAAATTGTTACGACACTCAAAATAGTTAAAGTTATTAATATTACCACATTTTTTCTCATAAGAAAACTCTTCTTTGGACTCATTAGCGAGTACATATTTGAACTATTCTCGCGTTATGGGCAGGAAATCGCGGAAACGAAGTCATTTTAACTACACATTATCTAATTCGATACCGATCTATAACAAATACATTTTGGCAGGACATGAGATTTCAATAAGATTAGCCCGATATTTTTGTATTTAATACAATACACACACTTTTGTAGGATAAAGTTACACATCTGTTAGCCTGTTACAGTATCATCGATTTATATATTTTCCTGATGTTGTCCAAGTTAAAAGCGATTTAAAATTCTTATTTTTTTTTCAAATTTGCTCACTTTGTTTTTACATCATTTCATTTAAAAATGAAAAATTAACCAGGCAAATCTTAGGGTCTTCTCTGGTTGATTTTCAGATTCTGTGCATGACTGAGGCAGTAAATAGTTGGGAATTGTCCTGCCCGGGCACAGATCTACCCGAGCAACGTTCTTCTCAGAGGCAGTGGGACGAGCCGCTTTGCAGTTTGATACGGAAAGAATTAATTAATACGTCAATCAACACTGCAGAGCGCGCGCGTCTCCTGGCTGTAGGAGAATGGGAATCGGGCCTCTGGTTACAGGCACTTCCGTCAACCACTCTTGCTACGATTTTGGATGACAATACTTTCCGGCTCGCCATCAGTTTACGTTTAGGTATACCTTGTGTCGCATGTCATCGGTGTCAATGCGGTGAAACAGTCGATTGCCTCGGTCACCATGGCTTGTCCTGCAGCAGGAGCGCAGGACGTATATCCCGTCACGCAAATATTAATGACATTATCCGTCGTGCTCTTGTCATTGCCGGTGTACCAGCTGTTTTGGAACCCAATGGTTTGGTGCGCAGCGATGGTAAGAGACCTGATGGTATGTCATTGTTGCCTTGGAAATTGGGTCGGCCTTTGGTGTGGGACGCAACGTGCGTCGACACCCTTGCGCCATCCCACGTTCTAAGTTCGGCGGCCTCTCCTGGCGCTGCTGCTGGAGCAGCGGAGACCCTTAAACGGCGAAAGTATAATAACCTAATGGGTAATTATATTTTCGAGCCGTTTGGGGTTGAAACGCTCGGGTCATGGGGTCCGAGTGCACGAAATCTTTTTAAAGAACTGTCAAAACGTTTGGTAGACTCTACTCGTGATCAGAGAGCTGGTTTGTTCCTTGCACAGAGAATCGGCATAGCCATTCAACGTGGCAATGCTGCCAGCCTTCCCCGCCATTGACAAGGATGACGATGAGTATTTTGACGCGTGTTAGTTTTATTTATCTATATATGATTTAATTTTAGTCTTTGTTTGTTCTTGTATTAGATTTAAGTATTGAATTGTAAATAAAGTCATTTGGTATGTTATGATCCTTATCCAAATAAATGTGATGTTGATTAAATTATTAAAAAAATGAAAATATATAGAATTTTACGTAAGTTAGTAATAAAAAACGTTTTAATACGTTGTAATATATATTTTTTTGTATTACTTAGATTAAAAATTATCAAGTTTTTTCGTACGCCAAACAAAAACCTTACTAGGATTATTATGGGATTATTATTTGGGCAACATAAAAACAGAAAATGAAATACAATATTAAAAATAACTAAACTCTTACGTATTGTAAAATTATTATTCAATTTATAATAATATAGCTTGGTGATCAGGACAAATCTACTTATTTCCGTCTTGCTCAATTTTTAACACATTCACTGCGTTACGGGAAGTATTTGGTTGTAAATGAATTTTGCTCTGTGCGGCAGCTAGTTGTCCTTGTTTTGCGCTCCGTGCGGAGGTGATTTTTCAAGTATTCGTACAAGTAAAAAAGAGACACCTATATTGCCGGTGTCCTTGCTTGAAGTGTATTGAAATTTACGAATAAAAATGTACGGGAATTATTTTATCGTAACGGACAGGAAGGTAATTATTTTACAATAGTGCGATACGGGAACTATTTGGCCGATTGATGGTGACGCAATGGGGAGTCCAGTAGCCCCTGTACTAGCTAATCTCTGGATGGAACATTTTGAAGAGAAAGCGTTGGCCTTGGGGCCAAACACCATCAAGTTGTGAAAGAGATACGTAGACGACATCTTCTGCGTCATCAGAGGGGGCCAACAAGAAGTAGATCAATATCTAGAACATCTAAACTCCATCCACCCTAAGGTGAAATTCACGTGTGAGATGGAGAGAGACAGATCACTCGCTTTCCTGGATGTCAAAATAAGTGCGAGAACAAATGGATCATTAGGACACTGTGTTTACCGGAAACCTATCCACCGTCGCATCATCACCCTAGACACCTGCAATCCGTCATGTCATCATTGAAGAATAGAGCGTTTGATCTCTGTGACCCTGAACACTTAGAGCGCGAGCTGGAACAAGTTCAGGAGGTTCTACAAAAGAATGGATTTCGGGTGAAAGGAAATATGAAGCGATGACGGTCGAAACGGGTCGAGCATCCGGACGTTAACAGACAACGAGCCTATATGCCTTACATCAGAGGAGTTACGGACAAAATAATAATAATAATAAATGCGGACAACATCACATACATTGTTCTGAACCCAAAGTAAGTTGCTAAAGCACTTGTGTTATGGAATTCAGATACAACGAAGGTACCACAAAAACCCAGACCCGAGACAATGTAGAAATGTGATTTTCTACATTGACCCGTCCGGGGATCGAACCCAGGACCTGAGAGCTAGCGACACCTTGAAACCGGTGCGTACGCCACTCGACCACGGAGGTCGTCGCTTCACTTAACAAAATCGGAGCTTTACTTAAAAAAGTCTCCATCCCGACCGTCTACACTCCTGGGACAAAGGTACAAAACATGGTGGGCACACCGAAGGATGTTATACCCCTACAACAACCAGGTGTCTATAAAATCGACTGCAGCTGCGGTAAGTCATATATAGGGCAAACTAAGCGAACAATCGCGGAAAGGCTCAAGGAACATATCGCAGCTGTAAAGAACCGTCAGACGTCCAAATCAGCAATTGCAGAACACCTATTACAGCCTGGTGTAAGTCACTGGATTCAATTCCATCGCACGCAAGTCCTCTCCACCGATTGCCACTTTCACTCGAGAGCAGTGCGAGAAGCGATTGAAATCAAGAAACATCCAAATTTCAATCGTGAAGACGGCTTCAAACTATCTGCATCGTGGTATCCAGTGATTCGCTTAACACAACCGCGCTTTTCTGCAAAGTCGGATAATGATCAGATTACGGACACAGTCAGTACAGTGTGTAGGGTAGTTGAAAAACATGGGGTAGATGAAAAATCATCAACTTCGTGCACGGAGCGATGACACCGCATCTCCAGTCTGCTTGCGACCACGGCCGGTGTAACCCGGTCGAAACGTCAAGCCCCAAAAAAGGTATTTATGCATGTACGCGCTTATTCCCGTGAATTATATTACTATAAACATGCAGCGCGATAGTTTAAAAGTTTATATTTGGCCGTATCCTAAACCCCGTACCGCACTGAACATGCGCGCCGCTGAGCTTCAGGACAGTTAGCCGTAGTGCTGTGCCCAGTTAATACGTTTATACAGAACGCGATATAAAAAATAGCGCGGTATGGTACCTGTACTGTTACTTTTTAAGTTATTTTTTTCAGTTGTTTAAATTATCGAGTAAAATAAATAATTGTGATAAAAATCAGGGATTTTTGTTTTGGAATTTAGCTGTTATAAGTACCTACCTAAAATAAATAATAATACAAAATAAGAATCTACTTTTATGTTAAAAAAGTTAACATTAACATTGTTAATTACTTTTTACTTTTGTTTAAAAATAGTTTCCGTTGTTTTTGTACGACCTGAACAAACAATACTAAATCTGAAAAAGAAAAATATTTTACTTATTACACCCCATCCTTAGCAATATGACTGTTGTATGCGCCACGACAAGTACTTTCCCATAAAATCAACCATTTCTAAAAATACCTGTAACTTTTAAAATACTTCTTAGGACCCCGTGCAACTGCAGCTGTGTATACATAAGGATGTAACCTATTAATTGGTACAACAAAAAAAATCTGCTGTGGACTTTCCATGTCTCTGTGGAGGTTTGAAGTTAGGACTACGTACGGGAAAATAGACGTCGTAACGCATATCAGGCTTTCTTGATACGGGAACTATGTGACTTGTACAGCACTGGAAGTAAGTCTTAATCTAGAGCAGCCGCAGTAAACGTGTTAACAAACTTTTTACACTTAGGTGTGTTTGATCAATTTTCATTTTTGGGCTTGTAAGTTCAAAATACCTACGTAACGTTCTTTCCGAATCATTTGATACTCTTATTTTAACGTCAAAAATCAAGGTTTACGATTTAGTGACTGGTTTGTGAATTAGTGACTATAACGAGCTCGGTCATCATCGTGTATATATAACCTACTCATTTTCATTAGATATCGTCTCATTCTCAACAACAGCTGGTTTCATTAACCAAAATCATTGATTGGATTTCCAAACTTGCGACAAAAAAGGTTTTATATTTGTCCTACTATAACAACTACTGTACAATGCTCTTAAAATATTTAAAGACATTTGAAGTCCCTACTTACGAAAACTTAATGCAATAATAAAGCTGTATATCAGCTTAGATCCTGAAAAAGCGATAAGCGACTTATACGGTTTTAACAATTGATGCTTTTCTGAAGCAGACCAACTTACCCTAATTCAATTTATTAGATATCTCTCACTTGGACCGTCGCGGTCGTCAGGCTGGCTATTAGGTTATAAAAACATTTCAGCTGACTTTGACGTCGTGTTCTTAAGTACAATCTATGTATTACAGACTCATACTCCGCACTGTTGCTTCGACGAGGCATCATTTCCTAAAATGACTAAAAAGTAGAAAGTGACTGCTTTCTTAAGTACTTAGAATCCACTAGTGAAGTACTCGTATATTATACAGAGTGGATATGACAGAGGGGCATTAAATTACACTACGTATACTATACGTGTTTAGTATTAATTCGATACGGTATAAAAATAAAAAGCGCCAAAAATGAAAAAAATATTTTTTTCAAACAAACTAAATAGCTTACAAATTAGAATAAAACGCAACCACCCTGTGTAAATAAATTTGACTGACTTACTTACTTGTGACATGCGTAAATGCTTAGACATAATCAGCTGTTAGGAAAGATACATCGTGTTGAAACGGAGCAAAATCTTAAAAAATCATTTGCGACTAAACTGCTGCTCCTATTTAATTGATTTTTGGTACAGAGCTTGAAAATGGTATGTAGTATAGGCAGTTTAAAGAAAAGCCCCTCTGTCGTATCCACTTTGTATAATATGAAGGCATTTTATGGCAAATTTTTACTTTAAAGCATTTATTCAATTCCTAACTTTCGGATTCGAACAAGATGTACCTTGCATCCTGCATCCTGCAAAGCATGTTAGTATTCATGAATAAAACATCTAATTACTAACTGCAATTATTAATTACGGTAAAGGTTTTATAGAACAATTAACATAAAACATTTCACATTATCGCACTATTTTAACACCTGCAGAATGAGAATCGTTTATTCACATGACCAACAAATATTAAGTAGGTATTTTACCTTAATACAATAGCTAACGTCCAATAAGATTTTAATAAATAGTGGTTCAGATGGCAGTAACAGAAGTATTCAAGATATGTATATAATTTTGAATTTTTGGAGAACACGCCTTTTTTTTCGAAACTATGCGTACTTTATATATACTTTCGTTACACTTTTAAGTTTTTATTACATTTATTGTCGCCTTTCACGAAATGAAATACAGCAGTACGAAGATATCGTATACTGGAATCCACGCAAAGAAGAGTCATGTCATTTTGTGAAGAAGAACGATGTGTTACCTTTGCTTTTAGACAATGTGACATTGCCGTCTAATTCTGTGTTTTTCCACGAGACGACATGTAGGGGTAGTCTAACTTACCGTCAGGCGTGTGTGGTGGAGTCAGCTGCTTTAGCTCACCCTAACCATCAAATCAACGTGTTGTTTACATCTCCAGTAATAAAAGAATCCTTTCAAGATAGTGGTTTGAAGACATTAACATCTAAATACAAGAACGTGAAGTTTTTGAGGGTTTATATCGATGACTACGTCAAGGGAACGCCATTGTGGTACACGATAAACCAACTCAGTGACGACCAGCTAAACATGCATATTGAGAAAGTCATGATGTATTTGACTATGTACAAGTACAGCGGGATTTATTTAGGGTTAGACGTGATAGTTGCTCAGTCTTTGGCTGGGTTGTGGAAAAATTGGGTGGTCAGAGATACTCCAGAGACGTTATCGGTCGATATGTTCTCGTTTTCGGGAAATAAAGCTGCACGGAAATTTGCTGAAGTAGCTATTGGGTAAGTAATATATTCTTGCAATCTGTTTTAATCGCCTTAAATATCACGTTATAAACATACAAAAATAACCATACAATTAAATTAGAGAACCTTCTCCGGGAGCCGGTTAACTAGTAAGTAAAAGTAATTTTAATTAAGATGACACCAATTTGCTGTCCCTGTTGGGACAAACTTTAACTTTTCAAAAGTAATCATTTGTGAGCCTAGGTTAGCTAAAACCATACCTACCCATATTTTAAAGTACTTATTCTTTCCAGTTTCCTTCGTAGCGAGATATCTCTCAATAAGGAGCGTGACATGTGGAGTTACAGCGGGCCTAGTGTTCTGACGCATGCGATGCAGCTCTGGTGCACGACTGATAAGATCTCAGGAATGTCACTGTCCACGTGTGATGGTAGGTATCATGGAAAATACCTTTGATGGTACTGCCCTCGTGAAGTGAAGTTTCTACAAAAGTTTATGATGACAGAGAACATCAGTTATGTTCATCGTCGCGCATCGTTCGTTCAGCATCGTTTTGTTTTCTTATATATCAGACCGACACCGTGAAGGGTAAAGTAAGAGAGATATGTAGCATTATAGTGACATGCTGGCCAGAATAGTAGTCAAACTGTGCGCTCAGACAAACGCAGTCATCATCTCCTGCTCCTTTTCCCAACTATATTGGGGTCGGCTGTATTATCGGTCAAACTGTTTTTTTTTTTCAGATTTTGCAGTATACGGTCCAGAACTTTTCTACCCGATATCTTTTCACGACAGACAAACATATTTTAATCCAGTTGACTGGGAAAGGTGGAAGCACGAAAAAATATACACCTTCCACATATGGGAATACTTTACGAAGTTTAATTTAGTGTCAGAGTTCTCACTTTACGGTAAACTTGCTGCTGAGTATTGTCCTAACATTTATGCTACCCACCGCGAACATATAATAACGTATCCATAGGTGTTTTAATTTAAAGAAGTTTGTACCATATCCGGCGGTGTTATTATGTATCATGCAAAAGCAAAGCGACAATAAAATTTCTACAGTACCTAATAGCTGTTAAATTGCTAAATCGTAGGCTCAATTTCAGTTATTACTAGTTAGTGGGTTGTGGAAGTAAGATGAGCAGTCGCGTCTTGAAAAATACCTAAGTAGTATATGACTGTGAAACCTATAGGTTCAAAGTAAAAGACTAATAAATAAACATTTTGTGTGCTTGTGTTTTATTTCAGCGTCTTCAAAATTAGCTTAAAAAAAGTAAAATAAAAAAACAAGAAAATTCATATCGATACGGTACTGTTTGACTACATTTATGTAATAAATGAAAATTGAAACCAGTTTTAAATTTTACTAAATCCAACTGTAAGTTTATACATTAGACCACCCACTGCACAATAGTATGTACCTATTACTGCTGGTACAATACCAATATCGTTGTATGACACATTGTTATCAATGGCTAAGTACACGACTCCGATAAGTAGAACATAACGACACTCCATGAATATAAAACACTTCATGATGTTCAGATCTATTTACACATATTGCAGTCATTTGTTTTTAAAATTCCCGTGCCCGTACCCTGAACCTGAAGCAGGTCTGTTGCTGTTGTGGAAGCGAGACGGCGCGCTACACTTCACGTAGCAGCATCTCCCTTACACGACGGAATAAGTTTTACTTTAAATCAAAGAACATGATTTTTTTTAAAAGGTTTTTCTGCATTTATCCTTAGCGCTGGCTAAGACTGCTTCACTGGATGTTTTGGCCATAAGCGCTTCCAGCCAGAACACAGTATAGGCCCTGTTCCATCAGAGTTCCGCAGACTGCATGAAGCCATGCCAGCAACAACAAATCGCCAACAAACTGTTGTGCAGTTTAGCGATATTTTATGTTATTTATCACGAATGTCCCTTTCAATAAATAAATAGAGAACATGATGTAGGGGCGGGTGTCTGTACGGAACAATCATTTGGATGAACCACAGATGTTTGATCTAAATCTGGATATCTGCATGTGATTTGAATCTATATAAAACCTCCAATAAAGTGTTTTTAATTCCCTGGTACTGGAATTGATTTTGACACAAAAAATCTTGTCGATTACGATGAATATATTGATATTTTTTTCCATAAATGACACTGTTTTTTTATATTGAGCTTGGTGGTATTGTATATGAAGAAAGTCATACTGATTATATCCAACACGTCAGTTATTCTTTTAACGGTAATGTACCTGAGAAGTTGTATTTATAGCATTGAAGGATTAGTCAATAGCATTGACGTCATCTTACACTTATTTATTAGATAGTGGATGGAGTGTTAGCTCTTCATAACCAACCCAATAGAGTACCTAGGTATTAATAGCTTTATATAAAAAATGTTTTAAACACAAGCTTTTAAATCAGCTAGGTATTAGTGAAAATCAATAAATAAAGCAAGCTAGCAAAGCAGCAGAATTTCCACGGCCATTTAACCATTTTCTATTATCACCAACTGAACTTTTGACCCTGTGCAAAATTTCATTACAATTGGATAAAAAAAAGACGTGTTTCCAATTTAGTTTGCTAGAACTGACTAAAATATTTAACTTCTGACTTCTGACTAAAATGAAGCCCTTTTATTTTAAAAGGATGTAGACAAGCCACACACACACACAGTCACCTTTCCTTGAGTAAGCTCTAATACTCTACCCCGTTCACCTACCACACATTACTCCCAGGTGGAATAGTCATGGCAGAATATGCTGGAATTTCCTGCTGTAAGACCTTTATTACCATATTCTAGCAAATAAATTATTTTGATTTGATATTTCCGACTTGTCCTAGGTGGTGGTACTTCCGCAGTGGTCCAGCTCCAGGTGGTACGTCTAGTCAACAAGATTAGACGTAGCTTTGTCACTTTTATCCCTCGAGGAGAAAAGAGAAGTGCTATATTTATGACTTGTCTGTCTGTCATTGTATGTCCCACAGAGCAAAGTAATAAGTAGGATACCTCCTACTATGATAAGCTTTTTCTGTTTGAAAGCTGACGTGAACCAGATCAGACCACCAGGTCCCTAGCTATAATTTATGAAGATCTGTTTCCATTTAAATGTTATCAGCAATTTCCTAAAATTTGCCAGATGTCCTGTTGATGCAAACAAATGTCAAACATAACATACCATCACGCCTGTATCCCCGAAGGGTTAGGCAGAGGTGTACCAATGTACACCCACAGTTCGCCGGTATGTTAAGGTCCCATGTAATAGGGGGCGAGCCTATTGCCACTAACCGGGCACAAATCCAAACTCCGACCTGCTACTGAGAATTTCATAGAAAAACCCAATAACACCTTGGTCGACTTGGGAATCGAACCCAAGACCTCTAGCGTAGCAGTCGCGCTTAGCACCACTAGGCCAACGAGGCAGTCGATAAATGCAACAAATGTCGATAGGTAAATTTGAGTTTTGTGATGGTATAATTAATACATTTATTTAACTACTTACATGTATTTCACAAGCGACTCTTCAACTCCTAATGTACCCATCAGTTTATTTTCATATGTAAATTGATTCGCTTCCGGAATAGGATTTCTATTTGTTTTGTTATACCGTTTATATTATGCTTAGTGCGTGAAGGTTATTATACAGCTGTCACTATTAGAAATTAACATCTGAATTAAAATAGAATACCTACCTAAGTTAATATAACATGGTCACGAGGTCGAATGCGGCAATCAGGGGCCCGAGTCTGCTATTTACACTCCGTGTCAGTGTGCTCATAGTTGGCTCATAGTGGCACGATTTTACGATAATTGGCATTCTAACTAACTAGTACTCTACTCTACTAACTAGTAGAATGCCAATTATCGTAAAATCGTCCCACTATGAGCCAACTATGAGCACACTGACACGGAGTGTAAATAGCAGACTCGGGCCCCTGGTTTAATGATCAGAGATTCTGTGAGATGCCCATTTTAGGGTTGTCAGTGAGCCATTAGCATTATTATTCTCTCAACACAGTATCTAATGTGATGTACCAACATGATTAAATAAAAGTAGAACACATTATTTAAAATTGGTTTAATTCTTTCAAAAGATCAACTATCGCCAATATATCTTACAAGGTAGAACTGGTTTGATAAGTCCTAAATTTTAAAGACTGTCTTTAACATGCATATTTGTGAAGCCATTTCACCACAGGCTGTCAGGCACAGTTGTTGACATTTTTTATTATTGGTAGGCTACATAATAATAAATTTTGTCCTAAAAGGCTAAAAGAATATACTTAACTTGCTTTCAGAATTGTCCTAACATTTATGCTACCCACCGCGAACATATAATAACGTATCCATAGGTGTTTTAATTTAAAGAAGTTTGTACCATATCCGGCGGTGTTATTATGTATCATGCAAAAGCAAAGCGACAATAAAATTTCTACAGTACCTAATAGCTGTTAAATTGCTAAATCGTAGGCTCAATTTCAGTTATTACTAGTTAGTGGGTTGTGGAAGTAAGATGAGCAGTCGCGTCTTGAAAAATACCTAAGTAGTATATGACTGTGAAACCTATAGGTTCAAAGTAAAAGACTAATAAATAAACATTTTGTGTGCTTGTGTTTTATTTCAGCGTCTTCAAATTTAGCTTAAAAAAAGTAAAATAAAAAAACAAGAAAATTCATATCGATACGGTACTATTTGACTACATTTATGTAATAAATGAAAATTGAAACCAGTTTTAAATTTTACTAAATCCAACTGTAAGTTTATACATTAGACCACCCACTGCACAATAGTATGTACCTATTACTGCTGGTACAATACCAATATCGTTGTATGACACATTGTTATCAATGGCTAAGTACACGACTCCGATAAGTAGAACATAACGACACTCCATGAATATAAAACACTTCATGATGTTCAGATCTATTTACACATATTGCAGTCATTTGTTTTTAAAATTCCCGTGCCCGTACCCTGAACCTGAAGCAGGTCTGTTGCTGTTGTGGAAGCGAGACGGCGCGCTACACTTCACGTAGCAGCATCTCCCTTACACGACGGAATAAGTTTTACTTTAAATCAAAGAACATGATTTTTTTTAAGAGGTTTTTCTGCATTTATCCTTAGCGCTGACTAAGACTGCTTCACTGGATGTTTTGGCCATAAGCGCTTCCAGCCAGAACACAGTATAGGCCCTGTTCCATCAGAGTTCCGCAGACTGCATGAAGCCATGCCAGCAACAACAAATCGCCAACAAACTGTTGTGCAATTTAGCGATATTTTATGTTATTTATCACGAATGTCCCTTCCAATAAATAAATAGAGAACATGATGTAGGGGCGGGTGTCTGTACGGAACAATCATTTGGATGAACCACAGATGTTTGATCTAAATCTGGATATCTGCATGTGATTTGAATCTATATAAAACCTCCAATAAAGTGTTTTTAATTCCCTGGTACTGGAATTGATTTTTACACAAAAAACCTTGATATATTATATACCTATATATATTGAATATATATTGATATTTTTTTCCATAAATGACACTGTTTTTTTATATTGAGCTTGGTGGTATTGTATATGAAGAAAGTCATACTGATTATATCCAACACGTAAGTTATACTTTTAACGGTAATGTACCTGAGAAGTTGTATGTATAGCATTGAAGGATTAGTCAATAGTATTGACGTCATCTTACACTTATTTATTAGATAGTGGATGGAGTGTTAGCTCTTCATAACCAACGCAATAGAGTACCTAGGTATTAATCGCTTTATATAAAAAATGTTTTAAACACAAGCTTTTAAATCAGCTAGGTATTAGTGAAAAACAATAAATAAAGCAAGCCAGCAAAGCAGCAGAATTTCCACGGCCATTTAACCATTTTCTATTATCACCAACTGAACTTATGACCCTGTGCAAAATTTCATTATAATTGGATGAAAAGACGTAGTTCTAATTTAGTTTGCAAGAATTGTCCACAATCCTTGTAAAAATTATACCCTTGTTTTTTTAAGAATGTGGGCGAGACGGTACACAGTTACCTGTCCTTGATTGAGCTCTGCCTACTCCGTGCACCTACCACCCATCACTCCCAGGTGGAATAGTCATGGCAGAATATGCTGGAATTTCCTGCTGTAAGACCTTTATTACCATATTCTAGCAAATAAATTATTTTGATTTGATATTTCCGACTTGTCCTAGGTGGTGGTACTTCCGCAGTGGTCCAGCTCCAGGTGGTACGTCTAGTCAACAAGATTAGACGTAGCTTTGTCACTTTTATCCCTCGAGGAGAAAAGAGAAGTGCTATATTTATGACTTGTCTGTCTGTCATTGTATGTCCCACAGAGCAAAGTAATAAGTAGGATACCTCCTACTATGATAAGCTTTTTCTGTTTGAAAGCTGACGTGAACCAGATCAGACCACCAGGTCCCTAGCTATAATTTATGAGGATCTGTTTCCATTTAAATGTTATCAGCAATTTGCTAAAATTTGCCAGATGTCCTGTTGATGCAAACAAATGTCAAACATAACATACCATCACGCCTGTATCCCCGAAGGGTTAGGCAGAGGTGTACCAATGTACACCCACAGTTCGCCGGTATGTTTAGGTCCCATGTAATAGGGGGCGAGCCTATTGCCACTAACCGGGCACAAATCCAAACTCCGACCTGCTACTGATAATTTCATAGAAAAACCCAATAACACCTTGGTCGACTTGGGAATCGAACCCAAGACCTCTAGCGTAGAAGTCGCGCTTAGCACCACTAGGCCAACGAGGCAGTCGATAAATGCAACAAATGTCGATAGGTAAATTAGAGTTTTGTGATGGTATAATTAATACATTTATATAACTACTTACATGTATTTCACAAGCGACTCTTCAACTCCTAATGTACCGTTCAGTTAATTTTCATATGTAAACAGATTCGCTTCCGGAATAGGATTGCTATGTGTTTTGTTATACCGTTTATATTATGCTTAGTGCGTGAAGGTTATTATAAAGCTGTCACTATTAGAAATTAACATGTGAATAATAATAGAATAAACCTACCTAAGTTAATAAGACATGGTCACGAGGTCGAATGCGGCAATCAGGGGCCCGAGTCTGCTATTTACACTCCGTGTCAGTGTGCTCATAGTTGGCTCATAGTGGCACGATTTTACGATAATTGGCATTCTACTAACTAGTACTCTACTCTACTAACTAGTAGAATGCCAATTATCGTAAAATCGTCCCACTATGAGCCAACTATGAGCACACTGACACGGAGTGTAAATAGCAGACTCGGGCCCCTGGTTTAATGATCAGAGATTCTGTGAGATGCCCATTTTAGGTTTGTCAGTGAGCCATTTAACTTACCTTATTTTTCTCTCGACACTGTGCCTAACGTGATGTACCAACATGATAAAATAAAAGTAGAACACATTACTCAAAATTGGTTTAATTCTTTCTAAAGATCAACTATCGCCAATATATCTTACAAGGCAGAACTGGTTTAATGAGTCCTAAATTTTAAAGACAACATGCATATTTGTGAAGCCATTTCACCACAGGCTGTCAGGCACAGTTGTTGACATATTTTATTATTGGTAGGCTACATAATAATAAATTTTGTCTTAAAAGAATATAACTTGCTTTCAGAATAAGTCGCCATATTCTGGTAAGGTACCCGGGTAATACGGTTCAGATCTCACAAACACTTCCGTAGTAATCCGTTCTGTTATTTTTATATCCTCTTGAATTGTTTGAAGCTCTGCAGTTTTCATTATTATCAGGAACAAGACACATCCAATTAGCCACAGTATAAGTAGTATTGTATACAACACAATGTTTAATCGCAACATTTTATTAATATTCTTTTATTTTTGCATTTTTTCTCAGTTTATTAGTGAGTGAATGCACTCAGCTCCAATGGATCAATAAGAATATTTTGTTTATCGATCACGGAATTTGTGTTTATAACATTACAACGAAAACATATACAATAGACTCGTCAACATAACTGTTATTATTTTTGGTAATTGTACCTACCTATGTGGACAGTATTATTACGGCATTGTCAGTTTAATATTATAGATCTTTCGATATAAAATCTTATATATAAAATTCTCGTGTCACAATGTTAGATACCATACTCCTCCGAAACGGCTTGACCGATTTTTATGAAATTTTATATGCATATTCAGTAGGTCTGAGAATGGGCTACTATCAATTTTCATACCCCTAAGTGGTAGTAGGTAGGTAGTAGGCAGGTAGGTAGTAGGTAGGTAGTAGGCAGGTGCTAGGTTGAAAAAATTGCATTGCAACGCATGCCGGGTACAGCTAGTATAATATAAAATGTGCATGCACAAAATTCAAACTAAAAACAAAATAACTAATTGTTGAACCATATAAATATCACCGAATAATAGTGGTATTGCAATATGCGTAGTAGTCAGATAGACAGTCATTCAATGTAAAAAGAGTATTAACGGAATCCGCCAAGACTGGAAGCTGACCCCAACAAAGCTTGGAAAAAGACTAGGCAGGAGAATATAATAATAATATCCAGGGACAACTCACACACGGTTATCTGATCCCAAGCTAAGCAGAGCTTGTGTTATGGTAACCAGACAACTGATAAACATACTTATATATTTCTAAATACATACATATTATAGATAAATTACACCCAGACACCAGAACAAATGATCATGCTCATCACACAACATTTGTCCTGGGCGGGAATCGAACCCACGACCTACGGTATATCAGTCAGGGTCACTAACCACTAGACCAACAGGCCCGTCAAAAATAATTCTCTACTGATAATAATTTCACATACGAATGCAATGAGGGGTTCACCATTGTTGTGTAACACTTATTATTGAACGATGTACATTCCTCTGTGCATGTTCATAAAAATATTATACCTTATGTAAAAAACACAAAAATAAAGCAACGCAAAGCTACTCAAATTCCAAACTCATCACCATACATTTCATAAATCGATGGACAATATTTTTTTGCCAGCGTTTGGTACAGTGAGCCTTTCACAATTTTTTCAGTGCTGCTTATATAATTCCACATGTGGTAAGAATAAGGAGGCTCTATATTCGTCATGGTGCCTGATCGGAAGTAAAACCTCCACAATGTGTAATGTAGCGGGTAGAATAACTCGTATGGCATGATCTTTATACCTGAAAAATATAAGTTAAGGTTAGGACCTACTGAAATCATTCTTAGGCCTTTGTTCTGCTTTCTTCTTCGATTTCCTTGTAAAGTGAGTTACATCTTTATTTTACAAGAATTAAATCACTGTATCGTAGAGTGTTTATCTAATCTATACTTATAATAAATCTGTAGAAGTAAAAATTCTGTACATTGAAAATATCAAAAAAATAAATGGCGGGGGGTGTTACTAGACCGACAACGAAACCAAAAGTAAGAAAAAAAAAAATTTTGTCTGTCTGTCTGTCTGTTTGTTCAGGTATCACGCAAAAACTACCGGTTCGATTACGATGAAACTTGGTATAATTATTCTTTATTATCCTGGGCACCACACTGGGTAGTTTTTATCCCGGAAAACAAACTTAATTTTGCGGTTAAAAACTCATTGATAAGTTTCGTCATCCACGCGAACGAAGTCGCAGGCACAGCTAGTATTCAATAAATACATAAAGAATATCCAGATTTCAATCACCAATTACGGATCACACAAATGTTGTATCGTGCGGGAATCAAACCCGCGCGTTCGTCGTTCACATTGGTTACCTACTAACGTGGTGACCTCTTGGACCTCTTCGCTATCCTTCCGGTCAAAGACAAACATATAAGTTGATAACTTACCGCTACAATAATCAGAATTGTTCCCAGACATGCATAGAGGTACGACAGCCTTTTGAACTACGTACGGGCCATTAGCTAGCCAGTCGTAAGGATTAAACGTTTGTGATAGTAATCTGGTAACATAAAAACAAATGTTGGTCATGATAAACAGAAAACATTATGTAACCGTATTTGATTGTGTTTGTTTGTGTGAGGGTGTGTGTGTGTGTGTGTGCGACAAAAATGTCAACTTGCTTTCTTATGAGCGCCCTAAATATTTATCACAAGTGAAAAAGTGAGGTAATAAATACTTACTCGAGGATTGTTGTCGTAACATTCTTTCCCACCTCATCTTTAGCTAATGCCAAGATTCCTGAAGCCAAGAAAAAGTCACTTTGTTTGGCGACCCAGTTTGGAGGCAATTCATCCAGTGATTTGACCACTATCATGTCTGTGTCCACATACACACCACCCCATTTGTTCAGAGTTAGAATTCTTAGAATATCAGAAGTATGTTGAATTGGGTACTTGCTTTCTTCCAAATCCAATAGAATTGGTTCTATAGACGTGCCTTTTGCGTATGCAGCTATATGTACTCTTGCAGCTTTGATATTCTCGAATTCGAGTAACTTAGCGAGGCAGCTTCTTTTTAAGACGTATTCGTTGACTGGTGCGCTGAAGAGTACATAGACCTCTCGTTTTGGATGAATTCTAGCTGCGGACTCGACGGAGCAGGCTTGGCGGGAAGTGAGTCCTCCTCGACAGGACGTCTCGTGGAAGAAGATGGAGTTGGACTTAGGGGAGAAGCTGACGTCATCAGCGGAAGGCAAGGCGTCACCACGCTCTGCGTACTGGCAGGATATGTCCGAGACGAGGTACCGCCATCGTCTGATCACGGGCAGCGACAGCGAAATGTAATTAGACAATACAATAATTATTTCTGCGCTTATTATGAACACTGCTATCAAATAAACGTTGTATGTTACACTATACCGTAATTTAATTAAATTATACATTGTGTTAGGATTTTTCAAACTTATTTTGTTTAAGTTTGATTTTTATGGATATTTGTTATTTTTTATTAATATTTTATAATAGCACGTAGGGAAATTGTAATATGTACAATTTCCCTCAAAACTGGTTTAGCGGTTTGACTGCGGGTGAGTCGCTGATAGTTACAGTGATAAATATTAAATGTTGGTAACCGGTACTTGTCTACTTTATTTGTCTTCTTTTGTTTATTTATTAGAATTGTAACAAAGTTGACACTGTCGGCAAAACCGGACGGATATTATATTCAGTTGCAAAGAAAACAAAACACTACCGAAATTCGCCGAAATTAATTTTATTTTTTTAAGTGTAGGTTTCTTGCGTTTCAGTATTTCCGGACAGACCGTCCCCGGTAATTCCAGTCACATGAAAACTTCGTGTTGCTAGAATTATATTCCACTTCGGCATATAATATGAAGTAGTGCCATGGTTCCTATGTAAAAAATAGTGTTCCATTGCATGCACATTCTCTGTACATAATCTATTTTATAGCCATCTTTATTTTTATTTTGATACCTCATTCTTTACTCAAGGGAGTTAAATTAAAAATTAATTAAAAAACTAAATTTATGAAAATCGGATTAGTCATTGAGTACCTAGTTACGAGCGGACATAGTACAAACATCAAAATCATAACTCTCCCTTTTTTTTCTTCGCCACAGTCGGGTAGAAAGACAGGCACTTTAAAAAGAATGGTAACAAAATAATTAGGTAAATATTAATAAAAGCTAATTAAAAACGAAGTTTTAAACACAGATATATAATTTTATCCTTTTAGGGGGCATTCGTCCAAACTGGAATAAGACACACGCCGTATAAGTCAATGACTTACGGTACGGCCGGCGTCTAACTCTTATTCCAGTTTGGACGAATGCCCTCTTAGAAATTTAGTACTAGAAATAATAAGACAGCTGTATCATGAGGTTCTATTTATCTAGGAAGATTTGTCTTTTCGGAGCCTGATCTTTTTTTTTATAATTATGGTCATACTCTAGCTTCTCATATATAAGAGGACAATAAGCCTTCGCGAGTCTAGCAAAAGGTGATTTCTCGTTGAAACTATAAATCTTTGTCATCATGTTCCACAAATGATGAGTGTAGGGGTCTTCTAAATCGAGATGATTAAAGTCTTGGAAGTACAAGTGGGCCCACCGATAGTTGACAGGATAGAACAACTCTGAAGGAAATATTGTTATCCCTGCAATAAAGAAAACATTTAAATATCCACTATGCTTTTAAGAAGACTTTTTGCGATGATAGCGAGATAATTAACTGTGTTCATTCAGACAATATTATTTAATAATTGATTGCATAAAAAAAAAACATTTTTAATAAAAAAAAAAAAATAACTTGATAAACCTCTAACAAGCAATAAAAAAACTAAAACGGTCCACATTTGCTGTAAATAGCGCCTGGGATTGAGAACCTTCTTTTTTTGAAGTCGGTTGAAAAGTGATGCCGTATTATTATTATTATTTCAGCCAAATATCCACTATGCTTTTAAGAAGACTTTTTGCGATGATAGCGAGATAATTAACTGTGTTCATTCAGACAATATTATTTAATAATTGATTGCATAAAAAAAAAACATTTTTAATAAAAAAAAAAAAAATAACTTGATAAACCTCTAACAAGCAATAAAAAAACTAAAACGGTCCACATTTGCTGTAAATAGCGCCTGGGATTGAGAACCTTCTTTTTTTGAAGTCGGTTGAAAAGTGATGCCGTATTATTATTATTATTTCAGCCAAACGGCAAAGGCCTCCCTTTCCTTCTAGCGCTTTAAGTAACAAATAAATTTCGACTGTTTAGTACCTGTACAGTTAGTGGGATTATTAATTGCCTCTTCACCGCACCTACGGATCAACACTCTTTGGAAAGCTTCTAGGCCATTATACGTCAGTCCCTTAGGATCAAATGTTAGGAATATTTCACTGTGAACAAATGAGATATGAGATTTCATGTATTATATATATTCCGATAAAATAATAATAGATTGCACATAAAGTCATAAACATTAAAAATAATTTCTATCTTCTATAATATACAGAGTTGATATGACAGAGGGGCATTAAATTACACTACGTATACTATACGTGTTTAGTATTAATTCGATACAGTATAAAAATAAAAATCGCCAAACATTCATGCAAATAAATAAATATTATTATTATTATTAAAAATGAGAAAATATTTTTTCAAACAAACTTAATAGTAAGTAAGTAGTAAGACTTAGAATAAAACGCAACCACCCTGTGTAAATAAATTTGACTGACTTACTTACTTACTTGTGACATGCGTCAATGCTTAGACATAATCAGCTGTTAGGAAAGATACATCGTGTTGAAACGGTGTAAAATCTTAAAAAAATCATTTGCGACTAAACTACTGCTCCTATTTAATTGATTTTTGGTACAGAGCTTGAAAATAGTATCAAGTATAGGCAGTTTAAAGAAAAGCCCCTCTGTCGTATCAACTTTGTATATAAATGAATTGCTGTTCGTTAGTCTCGCTAAAACTCGAGAACCGATTTGCCTAATTTTGGTATTAAATTATTTGTGGAAGTCCAGAGAAGATTTATAAGGTGAATAATATGAAAATGTTCGGAATTAAATGCAATAAAATAATAATTGTTTTAAGTTTATTTTATACAAAAGTTTAGGCTTTTATTTTTCGATTGAGGCAGTACTAAGTCTGCCGGGTCAGCTAGTATTTCAATTAATTTTATATTTAACCACCACTGAGGTGATGTTGAAATTGATCCTTAGGAATGTCATTTTGAAACACTAAGGGCCGATTTCTCCAACGCCAGATAATTTTTATTCGAAAGATAAAATTCGTGTTTGACAGATTTTGTATTGAAGACCTGTCAAAAATTCTAAATTATTCCTCTGATAAAATTATCTGGCGTTGGAAAAATCAGCCCTTAATTGATTAGAATCAGTCTTTCAAGGACTTGCAAAAGCTTACATGATAGCGATAGAACCGATAAAATAATAAGATAATTATGAGATATTCTTACCTAGTCACTTCATCAGTAAAGTTCTTTCCAAGACCGTCTCTTGTAAACGCCATAGCTCCTGTACCTATTTCTTTTTCAGTTTCTTTACCGATCCAATTTTCCGGAAGATCATCAAAGGGGTTGACGGTTACTTGATCAAGATCCAAATGCACTCCACCAAACTTGCTTAATGTTATAATCCTCATTAGGTCAGCAGTATGCTCCACAGGATGTCGACTCTTCCACAATTGGTTTGCTACTGTGCTATATAACATACTGTCTACCGAATACTGTAGAGAAAGAATTCGTGCGAGTTTAACATTCGGCAACTTTAGGAGCGTCTTCAACACCCTCTTTCGTAGTGTTTTTTTTGACACAGGCGAGTTAAACAGTACATACACTTGCCAATTAGGGTGTAATCTTGCTGCGGATTCTACAGCACACCCTTCTCGCAAGTTTAACCCTCGTCTGCAGGAAGTCTCGTGGAAAAAAATGGATTTCGGTCCCACCTTTGAACTCAGATTATTTATCGACGGTAGACCGTCATCTTCCAAAGAGTCATGGCACAAAATGTGGTAAATGTTTTTTCTCAGGACATCCTTGTCAATCACGCTATGGTTCTCATACGTTGCGATCTTGTGTATATTTGCACATATCATATAAATGAACATTCCTAGCACAGGTAGCATAGTGAAGGTCAATAAATACCAAAATGATGGTGTCTTCAGTCGTTGTAATAACACCTGTTTGATGTTGGAGTTAAAAGTAGATAAATTCATTAATTTCTTATGAAATATGCGGCACCTTTGTACATCATTTTATAAATATGTAATTATTTTCCTTTTAACTTTTGTGTGTGTACATAAATTATTAAATAAATTCAAAACAATACGAGGTGGTAAATGAGCTGAATTAATTGTTAAATATGCAATCAACAAATTAGGGTAGCTATCTAATACTGTTTTTCAGTGTTGTTATGGATATCCATATCCGTAACCGAAACTATCGGATATCCGAAATAAAAAAATATCCGTAACCGTAACCGAATCCGAAATAAAAGTTTTGCATAGTTTCGGATAGGGCGGAGTCTAACTAAATACTACTGTCGTACGAATTAACTGTGCACTCCGCTGCAACACCTCTCCCGCTACCTAATGACGTCACAGCGCGAGGTGCACAGCTATTCGTACTTACAGTTCCTTAAAAAAATAATATCCGTAACCGAAACTATCGGATAATCCGAAATAATTTAATATCCATAACCGTAACCGAAACCGATATTATATTTTACCAATATCCATATCCATATCCGGATCCGAAATTATATATCCATAACATCCCTGCTGTTTTTATATGTTAAAAAGCTTTCAGTCATTGATATTATATTATAGTCCTGTTTTTTGTTGACTTGTACTGTCTTTTAAGAGGTTTCTTTTATTATGATATTATGTAATCTTTATTTACAATTCAATACTTAAATCTAATACAAGAACAAACACTTACAACTATACTAAAATTAAATCTATATAAATATACTAGCTGATTCCCGCGACTTCGTCCGCGTCAATTTCTTAAAATTGTGACTATAATTTGAGATTTAAACTATCCTATCTCTCAAGTTGGATCGAACTGCACATGGTGTGCGAATTTTATTATAATCGGTTAAGTGGTTTAGGAGTCCATTGAGGACAAACATTGTGACACGAGATTTATATATATTAAGATATATAAATAAATAAAACTAACACGCGTCAAAAAACTCATCGTCATCCTTGTTAATGGTGGGAAACGTGCCCAGAAGGCTGGCAGCATTGCCACGTTGAATGGCTGTGCCGATTCTCTGTGCAAGGAACAAACCAGCTCTCTGATCACAAGTATCGTCTACCAAACGTTTTGACAGTTCTTTAAAAAGATTTCGTGCACTCGGACCCCATGACCCGAGCGTTTCAACTCCAAACAACACTTTTAATCTTGGATAAAATCACATGCATGTACGCGCTTATTCCCGTAAATTATGTTAATACTATAATACGTACTTTCAACAGAAAACGTTTCATTAATTTTCTTAGCTAGAAATAACTACTTACCAAAACTAGAAGAACGTGAAACGAATTGTAACGTGTAAAGACGGGTGTTTCTAATAAGAATTTAATCCGTTTATGATAAAAGCTAGTCGAATATCAAATTGTAAACGAAGTGCACTAGACTTGCTAGATATAATAAATTGACATAAATTTCACATAAATATAATGTTCTACAGCTGGGCAAAGACCTCCCCACTCTCACTTAGATAGCTCCATCAAACTTCCGCTAGTGATCGGAACGGAACGGAAATGGACACGAAAGCCGTTAGTGCCGACGACTCAGATCTCAACCCGAATATTCGCTTTTTAGTAATTTGACGAGCACTTGTAACTATTTTTAATGTTTGATTGCATATTTATCATTGAAGGTTTATTTGATGACACTGAGTAGACGATGGATGTCCGCCTCACCATCGTAATCAGTGGTTGCCACGATCAAGTCAACCGCGAACTAAAGTGGAGGTCTCAACTTGCCCAAGGCAACCAGGATCTAAGCGTTGTCATTTCTGTGTCCAGGGGCCCGAGTAAGCTATTTTAAGTCAGTGAGTGGTGGGTTAATAAACGTTCCAGTGTACTTGTTTTTGTGCCTAATTTTCGTATTCAGATAATTTTAGTTTAATGACAAATGTACACCTACTTGCCACTGTTGTCATTGTAGGATTGCAAGGGAATGTTCTTATCTGAATAAGAAAATTAGGCACAATAACAAGTACACTGGAACGTTTATTAACCCACCACTCACTGACTTAAAATAGCAGACTCGGGCCCTAGCAAATAATTCTCCCATTGTCGTAGTCAGCGCCGAAAAGTTTACATATCGCCACAAAGTTCCTCAAACACTACTATCTATGTTCTTATAATTCCATATTGAGCCTTGGGTATTTAATGGTTTTTTTTATATCGCTTGTTAATAGGAATTTCAGAAGGTCGTAATTTTGAATGTTTACTGATAGCGATATTTTTTATGGTTTAAGTCCTGATATTAAAATCGGATGCGGACGTGTCCAACCATTGTTTTGTGTGTTTATATATTCTTATTTGAATTATAATTTTAAATTATATTAGTACTTAACACTTTTATAAAATTACTAGCTGTGTCCCGCGGTTTCACCCGCGTGAATACCTAGTACCCGTTCCCGGTGCCTTTGTATATAATAACAGACAAATAATTAGCAATAAATTAAAATTGCGACTATAATTTGAGATTTAAACTATCCTTTCTCTCAAGTTGGATCGAACTGCACATGGTGTGCGAATTTTATTATAATCGGTTAAGTGGTTTAGGAGTCCATTGAGGACAAACATTGTGACACGAGATTTATATACATATATTAAGAAGATAATAGTGTATCATTGTATCTACTCTAAAATAAGAAGTAGTTCAAAGGTTCAAGTTTCTTTCCAAATCATTTGATTATTCTCTGACTGGTAGTTAAGATAACTTTCTCTTAAAAAAACATAACAATTATTATCAGAAGCCTTGTATTATACTTAAGGCGGTCTACTATAACTGGATATAAAACTTTTTATTATTATATTACTATTGCAATGGTCTACCTTCGCAACTCTTTTTAAACAAGGGTGACATTTTAAATAAAATACGATATCAAAATAAATCAACAGTTTTATTCTGAGTTACTACAAATAGAAATCATTAATAAAATTCATGATACGATCCAAAATTTCATTTTTCGGTAGACATTGACGCAGTTAGCCTAAGCGCAGGCTGTGACTCCTTCACCGGACTTACACCAAAATTCTCGGTATCGACGTCAAGACAGACAAAGTCACAAAAGATTCTTTAGTATTTATAATTTTTTGAACACAGGTCATTTATTGTATTTCTAACAATAAATACATGACTAGATATTGTAACTATTCTATAATTCTTTTCGCAGTATTTGCTTAACACTATAATATAATGGTTCTGCTGTAGTTGCAGCATGTTTTGAAACATAGTTTACATGGCATTTATTAATTTAATAATTTGAAAAGCATTTTTCGTCTTGGTTTGTAGTTATCCGAGCTTTGCATTTTACGCATAAGACGGGATTTTTCATTTTTGATTCATGACTTTCCTTGCTCATCTTGCTGTGGTTATGCCATCTACCAAAAACAACCATGGACTAACTTAATCCAAATTCTTCACCATAAGTGTTATGAATAGTGGGGCAATACTTCTTAGCTATTAATTCGTATACTGAGTCTTTATTTATTTTTTCCTCAGAAGTCATATAATTCCAAAAGTGATACGTGTAAGGTCTTTCCATATCGAAATCAGTATCTGGCGGTTCAAATAATTTTTCGTTATCCGTAAAATGTACAGTGTAAAATAACTCGAAATCAAATATGGCCACACCTGAAAAATAATGATGTCAATCTTTTCCTATTAATTTTTCTCACACAGGTCACATCTCAAACTTTTCAGAGAAATTTGTGCATATGTACGTACCTACAACTTTATACTGCTGTTAAAGTTGAGTATCTGAATTTAGCTTTGTTGGACTAACCTGTGACGTGTGTTGAAATAATTGAACTTACCTTTACAATAACTGATGGGTTTTTCAGTATAGTCGTCTGAGTTAGTCAGCTTTGGACACATTTTTTCTATAATGTTGTCAATCGCAGCCCCTCCATTAGCTGTCCAACTTGTAGGGTTAAAAGATTTACACATAGAGCTGAAAAGAAAAATGTGTTGTTTCACCCAAATAAAAACTACCGCTATCTAGAGATCGAGATGCTTACTTCAATATGGTATCAGTCAGATTAGTGCCAATGGAATCCCTTCCAAACGACAATATCCCTGTTGCTATACCATTTTCATTTTCTTTAGCAAGAAAGTTAATTGGTAGATTGTCCAATGACCTGGTGACTATCACATCGGTGTCCAAATAAATTCCACCCCATTTGCTAAGAGTCACCATTCTCAGTATGTCCGCAGAATGCTCGACAGGAAAGGAGCTTTCCTTCAGGACATTGAGTAGAGTGGAGTGCGCGATGGTTCCCTTGGCGTAGTCGGCGACGTGGAGCCTCGCGAGGCGCACGTTGCGCAGGCGGCGCAGCTGCGCGAGGCAGCTCGTGCGCAGCGTGTAGTAGGTGACCGGCGAGCTGAACAGCACGTACACCTGCCGCTGCGGGTGCGCTCTGGCGGCCGCCTCCACTGCGCACGCTTGGCGCACGCTCAGCCCGCCCGCGCACGACGTCTCGTGGAAGAAGATCGATCTCTCTGGAGGAGCGAAACTCGGATCCTCCGCGGACGGCAACCAGTCGCCGGCACTCTTAAAGTAGCATGGTATGGTCCATTTTACGATAATGTCCAACCCTGCATAGATTAATAATAAAGCTGCCACTGAACTTGTGAAAATATAACAATTTCTTTTCAAGTGATATTTCATTTTGTATCAAACGAGAAAACGATCTCTGAGATTATAATCACATGTAATGTGTTCTCACGGCCGAAACATGTATTTATATTCGCGATCTGATTTGAGATGCTGCAGTTTGTCTCATATTTCTTTAAACAAAATAAGATTATTGTTTAAAATAGTATTTGTTTATCTCATAATCGTATTAAATTACAACCACTTGTTTTGATTGATTATACAACAAGTGATCTTGGTTTCATCTTAACATCAGATGACTGAGGTCATTCTGGGTTCTGGACTTGTGGGAGTTAAAGCTTGTACAGTTAAGTGAGATTACGGTGCGTAACGATTTCGGCGGCAGGTTATTGCAAAGCGTTTTGTGACGAACGGCATCGATCATAGAAATATTAAAGACATTATATCCTTTATTTTCCCTTTGGAGTAAATTTAACTGCAGGCTGGTGGCCACTGCATGGAACGACAAGAACCGGCACCTGTTCGGAAGATTAAAAAACATAGTTTATGAAACATATTTTTTACATTTTTTCAGTATAACCTACTCATACATTACCTACCTTGAATGGTAATAGTAACTAAACGTGTAAAGAGAATTCGAAGATTTTTGACTCATAAAGATTGATGACTCATATGCACATTGGACAATTTATATAATTTATGAGTGCTACTTGTTGCTTTTATATAGGTTTTTTTTAATCTACTAATTACTTCCTTAGGCTTCTTTTTATCGTTGAAATTAGTAACAGTGAGTGACACGAAAAAATTACTGTGGACTATCTTATTTGAAGATGCCAGGATTTGTAGAAACTTTGGTGCTCCACAAAACCGAGCGGTTATTTTTAACATGACAAAAATCAATTATTCTTTGTCCGAATATCAATTCAGAGTTATACAGGGCGTTACCGAAAGGGTATCTCCATCCAAGAAGAGTGATGAGTACATTTGGTATAGTTTACAAAATTTAATCTGAAAATAAAAAAATTATAATAAAAATCATGTTAATCGTGTCACCGTCTTATAACGTCACTTAATGTTAACGATACACCGCTTCACAGGTGTGGTTATGATTCTTGGTCTCTAAAATAAATTGATGCGAAAAATTGGTTGCCAATTATCTTACTAATTAATTTTGAACTGAAATTTTGTAAACTGGCACTATACCAAATTTACTCTGCTCCCCTTTTGGATTGATATACCCTTTTTTTGGTAGAGATCTTTGCAGTTAGCCTGAGCGCAGGCTTTGACTGCTTCACCGGACTTTATTGATATACCCTTTCGGTAACATTCTGTATGTGCACTTGTTGTGTTCCCAGTTAATGTTCGCCATGCAATTATTGCATACTAGAGGCAAGAAACTTGTATCATGTTAACCAGGCCTTATTCCTAAACCTAACCACTTTTCTCGAAAAGCACAATATTGTTAGTTTATTTACTTTTATTTGTTACTGTGTATGGTGGGTGATATCTGATATCATTAAATTGAGAAAGGTTATCATATTTCCAACATTTTGATACGTCAGATACACCTAGGTAACCATCACAGATGTATGTACTTAGGGCTCGGTGGCGCAATAAAGGTATTATAAGACTATAAGTACACAAATAAAACGTTCTTTAAATTTTCGATTTTTATTCTTAATATCATCACAACGTTTGGTGTTACCGAAAGGGTATATATTTATCTTAAAGGATTGAAGAGTACTCCTGGTACAGAGATAGTTAATAAACTTTCAGCTCAAAATGAGGTCATTAAATAATAGACCCAATTCATTATCAAATTTGGTGGAAATTTAGTAAACTGACTGTATGGCACTATACCAGATAAACTCTTCACCTCTTTTGGAGACAGATACCCTTTTGGTAACATCCTAAACTTCAACAAGGAAAAAAATCAAAGTGCTGAAAACGATCTGGGGCCCGAGTCTGCTATTTACTAACTTAGTAGAATGCCAATTATCGTAAAATCGTCCCACTATGAGCCAACTATGAGCACACTGACACGGAGTGTAAATAGCAGACTCGGGCCCCTGGTTGACACCATAATGATTGAAAATCTAGACCTACCTATCTTCACTTGAAGGTTAGTCAATTAGATAATCTCATATATCGCTTAACTTAATCCAAACTCTCCACCATAAGTGTTATGAATAGTAGGACAGTACTTCTTAGCTATTAATTCGTACACTGAGCCTTTTTTAATTTTTACACCTCTTGTTACGTAATTCCACAAGTGATATGTGTAAGGTCGCTCCAAATCAAAATCAGAATCTGGTGGTTTGAAAAATTTTTGGTATTCTGTATAATAGGTGGTGTAAAATAATTCGTAGTCAAATATGGTAACACCTGAAAAAACAGTGAATAATTATATCATCGTACTTGTTATATCTTATTTCAAATTAGTATCTTAATTCCATAGAATGTTTCAATAGTAAGTTCACCATGGTTATAATTAAATTTGTTCTGTGTTGAAATACCAGAACTTACCTCCGCAATAGCTGATAGACTTGTCGAAATATTCGTCGGTATTAATCAACTTTGGACACATACTTGCTATAACATAGTCAACCGCTGATCCTCCATCAGGCTTCCATAATTCAGGATCATAAAATTTACAAAAGGACCTGTAAAAGAAAATCGATAAGATTAAATGTGAAAAAAAAATCCACCGATACGGTAGGGCTCCAGATTCTTACTTTAAGATGGCATCAGTCATATTAGTACCAACGGAATCTTTTCCAAAGGATAAAATTACAACTGCTATACCATTTACGGCTTCTTTTGCAGCAAAGTTTACTGGTAAATTGTCCAATGATCTTGTAACTATCACGTCGGTGTCCAAATAAATTCCACCCCATTTGCTAAGAGTCACCATTCTCAGTATATCCGCAGAATGTTCCATAGGAAATGAGCTCTTCGTCATGACTTTTTGTAGAGTGGAGTGCGCGTCTGTTCCCTTGGCGTAGTCGGCCACGTGGAGCCTCGCGAGGCGCACGTTGCGCAGGCGGCGCAGCTGCGCGAGGCAGCTCGTGCGCAGCGTGTAGTAGTTGACCGGCGAGCTGAACAGCACGTACACCTGCCGCTGCGGGTGCGCTCTGGCGGCCGCCTCCACTGCGCACGCTTGGCGCACGCTCAGCCCGCCCGCGCACGACGTCTCGTGGAAGAAGATCGATCTCTCTGGAGGAGCGAAACTCGGATCCTCAGCGGATGGCAACCAGTTGCCGGCACTCGAAAAGTAGCATGGTGTTTGGTGCCAATTTCTGATAATGTAAAGTCCTAAATTCAATGTTGATAATAAAGTTATAAATATGCCTGTTATTTGACACCAGAGCATTTTTAGAGAAGCATTTTGCATTTGCAAAACGCTTTCATAGCTAAAACGAGATCAAACAACAAAAAATCACCAACTTCATTAAAAGACCTGGTTAATTTTTAAAACATAAGTACCTATCTGGCTTACACAACGGTTAACGTGTAAGAAGTAATTTACTAAACATTTTAACAAAATATTTCTGAGTTATGATTCTGATATTTGACACTAGTTGTTGTTTTAGTGTTTAATTTCTTACATTCAAACGTTATCTGATACTATGATACGGGTATTTAGGAATTGTTTTGGATTGAAATTGCAAAGTAAACAAATATAATGCAACATTAATCGTCATTCGTCAAGACTACTCAAGACTAAGTTGGTGACTTTGGTTCACGAGGACATGAGTCAGTTGACCCGCAGAAACATGGTGCTACAATGTATATATCATGCTTGTTATTTTAAGTATTAAGTAGGTCATTACCTACATACCTAACTAAACTTTTGATATATTATGATTTTCAACTTCCAGGACCATATTATATAGAAGAGATAGAAAAGTCTTTGTCGAAGCTTGCTTATATTCTAACAGAAATGAAAAACTTAAAAATTCAAAACACGTTTATTTCCAAAACATTATTTTGCGGATAACTTTCTTATAATAAAAATCTTATTTATTAGCTGACTGAACAAATAAATATTATTTGTCACTGCAGTCAGGGGACCGTTTTCGGAAACACTATGATCTAAGAGGTACCCCAAATGCAATGACTTGTACATGCGTATATAACAAATTGAATGGGTCACCTATCACTGGTTGTTTTTTGAAAGTCTGGTACTGGTTTGCAGCTATCCCAACCAGCTTGATATATAAAGGCACGACGCAGTAAGAGGTTCTTCATTTTTTTTATCCATGAGTCACCTTGAACGAAAACGTCGTTAGGAAACCTGGATTCCCAAATTGGGATCTGAAATCGCCAATCCGCAAATCAGCAAGCGTGGTGATCGATGCTTGTGGCTTTCTATATGGGAAGAAGCCTGTGCCCAGCAGTGGGACGTTTATAGGCTGGAATTATTATTATTATTATGATTCACTTGTTTAGCCGATTCGTCTCGTTGTATCACTAAGAAATTGAGTGTTATCTTCATAATACTTGACTCAGAAAAGATCCTAGTATTAACTTAATCCAAATTCTTCGCCATAGGCGTTATAAATAGTAGGACAGTACTTCTTAGCTATTAATTCGTATACAGAGCCTTTATTAATTTTTACACCACCATTTTTACTTGTTATATAATTCCACAAGTGATATGTGTAAGGTCGTTCCAAATCAAACTTAGCATCTGGCGGATTGAAATATTTGGCATATTCTGTGAAGTAAATGGAGTAAAATAATTCGTAGTCAAATATGGTTACACCTGAAAAATTATAAAAACATAAATAAATATGGACAACATCACCTAAATTGCTCTGAACCCAAAGTAAGTGTTATGAAAAGCAGTTGTGTTATGGAATTCAGAGACAACGAAGGTAAGGTACGTACAGTGATACATTGACAATGTTTAGTTTCTGTAAGAGGAAATAAACACCTGAACATACCTTTACAAGAAATGATAGCCTTTTCAAAATAGGCGTCGGAACCAGTCAGCTTTAGGCACATACTTGCTATAATGTTGTCAATCACTGACTCTCCATTAGCCTTCCAACGTTTAGGGTCATAAAATTGATTAATGGATCTGATAAAAAAATAAAAGGAATTAAAATGTGTCCCGGAAAGACAAATGGTAATCAGGCATCGAGATTCTTACTTTAAGATGGCGTCGGTCAGGTTGGTTCCAACGGAATCCTTTCCCAATGATAATATTCCTATTGCTTTACCATTTGAGGCTTCTTTAGCAACAAAGTTTACTGGTAAATTGTCCAATGATCTGGTGACAATCATGTCGGTGTCCAAATAAATTCCGCCCCATTTGCTAAGAGTGACCATTCTCAATATATCCGCAGAATGCTGGACAGGAAATGAGCTGTTTTTCAAGACATTGAGCAGAGTGGAGTGCGCGTCTGTTCCCTTGGCGTAGTCGGCCACGTGAAGCCTCGCGAGGCGCACGTTGCGCAGGCGGCGCAGCTTCGCGAGGCAGCTCGTGCGCAGCGTGTAGTAGGTGACCGGCGAGCTGAACAGCACGTACACCTGCCGCTGCGGGTGCGCTCTGGCGGCCGCCTCCACTGCGCACGCTTGGCGCACGCTCAGCCCGCCCGCGCACGACGTCTCGTGGAAGAAGATCGATCTCTCTAGAGGGGCGAAACTCGAATCCTCCGCGGATGGCAACCAATCGCCGGTTCTTGAAAGGTAGCATGGTGTGGTCCATCTCACGATAATGTCCATCCCTGCGTAGATTAATAATAAAACTATCACTGAGCCTGTGAGAATATGATAATTTCTTATCGATGAATACTGCATGTTGAACTCAAGTAGGTGATGCTCTCAAATATCAATGATCAGTTACTCGAGATACTTAGTTACTCTATATTTTATAACCACAGAGATAATGTGGTCGCACAACCGAAACATGTTTTTATATTCTCAATCTGAGTTGAGATGTTGAAGATCGTCTCTTATTTCATGAAACAAAATTTGATAGCTATATATAAATATTCTTAATTGTTTATCTCAATAACGTTTTAAATTACCACTTGTTTTTATTAATCTAAGGGATTATGCAACATATGATGCTGGCCTCATCATAACATCAGCTGTGCAAAGTTCAGTCTAGGTTTTCTCGTGGGGGATACTGATCGTACAAATTCAATGAGTAAAGTTCTTAATAATAATTCTTAAGCTACAGTCCTTGTGTTTTACCTAATCAATCCATATTATTTTGCTCAACTGAAAACTGTCAATCGGGGTATGCAAATTCACACCTCAGAAAACTGTGACGAAAATATATTGTGATACGATTCATGCGGTAAGACGACTAACTGGACCATTTTTTTCTGAACATAAATTGTAGGTAAACTAATGACATGGATTTTGAAACAACAAGTGCGGCATATCAGGTACCTATTGTTATTGATAAGACAATAGTAGGAAGAAGATCATCATTTCAGCCCGGAATCACCCACAGCTGGGTATACCCTTGGGGCCTCCCATTTTCCCAAATAGTTTTTATCTTGCGCGTCTCTTATTCAAGTGGTTCCTTGTTGAGGAACAAAAGGATATTGGGGGCAATACGTCATTGAAGTTTGTGCAATGTGGTATATTTACAAAACAAAGTTACATCGCAGTTTTGAGGGTAATATTTAATCAGAAGGCCATTTGGCTGCGATCTGGTGGTCAAAGAATTGATCCAGTAGCAGAATAGATGATAAGAATTTAAGCATATTGATCAATGATAACGTTAAATTTCAGTGTCTAGAAAAACAATAGCCGTTACTTCTTTAGCTGAGAAGATGGTTATTGCTTAGTAGCGAGGATAGTGGGACACAGACAGGTTGGTAACCACTTCGCCTTAAGTTGACAAGGAATACATGTCATGATTTCTGTAGCCAGTGGGAGGAAGGGTAAGTAGGTCAGTGCAAATCAAACTTTCATTCAGTTTATAGTTTTTTTTATTAATAACAACAACTTGTGCCTTATGCTTACTTTAAATAATAGTAGGTGGGTTTCCTACGTAATATCTCTATCTTAAACAATCTTGTAAATACATACTTATAAACAACGAAGAAAAGACATAAGTATGATATTTTTTGCATGACACACACTCGCACACACAACGAAAATGTCTTTAGGTATACGTAGCTTAATTCCTCAAATATCATAAAAAGTTCTTTATTCCACTCCAAACTCCTCACCATAAGCGTGATATATATAAGGACAGTATCTTCTAGCGATAATTTCGTAAACTGTACCCTTATTAATTTTAAAAGAATTCGTGACATGACTGCACATGTGATACGTGTAGGGGCGTTCCAAATCAAACTCATTGGCTACTGGAGGTCGAAACATTTGACGCCATTTCGTTGAATAAAATAACTCTGAGTAAAATATGGTCACACCTGGAAAACAAGTGAAACACTTTAGTTTATTAACGGTTAATGTCGGTAACAAAATTTATTAGAAAGGAAGAGAAACAAACAAAAAGTGCCAATTTTTTTTGGATCTTTCAAAATCATGATGTAGTCCAGAAACCATATCGCAAAGAATATGGTTTCCAAATTGTGCTTTGATTTAAATCTACCTGTATTTAGGACTCCTGTACCTACTCTGTAGCAGTGTATCAAAACAGGTTACGTAGTAGGTGAACTCACCTTTACAAATATTAATAGGATTATTGAAGTCATCTTTACTATCAGTGAGTTCCGGACACAGTTCTTTTATGACATGGTCGAATACTGGTCCGCCAATGGATGTCCTAATTTGAGGATGATATTGTTTAAGTATGTTGCTGCAAGAAAAAAAAAATTACAACATTTATTTGCATGTCAGATTTTCGCGATCTCCTTCGGTCACCTTTTATTATAAATAAACTCAAAATTAAACCAGATGAACACATTCATAAAGATCTTACTTAATGATAGCATCAGTCATGTTAGATCCAGCTGTGTCCTTTCCAAACGACAATATCCCTGTTGATATACCATTTGCGTCTTCTTTTGCGAGAAAGTTTATTGGTAAATTGTCCAAAGATCTGGTGACAATCATGTCGGTGTCAAAATATATTCCGCCCCATTTCCTAAGTGTCATCAGTCTCAGTATATCCGCAGAATGCTCTATAGGACATGAGCTTTCCTCCAAGACGTTGAGTAGAGTAGAGTGCGCGAGTGTTCCCTTGGCGTAGTCGGCTACGTGGAGCCTCGCGAGGCGCACGTTGCGCAGGCGGCGCAGCTGCGCGAGGCAGCTCGTGCGCAGCGTGTAGTAGGTGACCGGTGAGCTGAACAGCACGTACACCTGCCGCTGCGGGTGCGCTCTGGCGGCCGCCTCCACTGCGCACGCTTGGCGCACGCTCAGCCCGCCCGCGCACGACGTCTCGTGGAAGAAGATCGATCTCTCTGGAGGAGCGAAACTCGGATCCTCCGCGGACGGTAACCAGTCGCCGGCACTCATAAAGTAGCATGGTGTGATCCAATTTCTGATAATGTAAAGTCCTAAAATCAATATCGATAGTAAAGTTATAAATGTACCACTGATTCGACAGCAAGGGATTAAACCAGGTTTACGCATTTTGAAAAACACGGCGGTTGTTATAAAAGGTTAAAAGTTTCGAATTAACACAAGAGGTAACGTCTGCTACTTCTGCAATGAAATGTTTCTTTATTATGATTTCATTCCACTATGAAAATAGTTATTGTTTGTTGCATTTCTTATATTTCAACAAAATTTGATACTATGATATGATTTTTTACGTATTGTTTTGATTTGAAATCGATAATTAGTAAATAGATCCGGTCATTAATTTACAAGCCGGGTATCAATATGTCAATCTATCAATACGCGGCTAAAAGTGTGCAATTTTATGTATAACTAGAAACTCGTCCCGACTACACACATGGGTGGACATTTATTTTCTGAATATTATAGAATAAATAAACGTAGAGTAACCCCCGGTTTCTGAAAGGTTGATCAACTTAATAACATACCATCACGCCTGTATCCCCGAAGGGTTAGGCAGAGGTGTACCAATGTACACCCACAGTTCGCCGGTATGTTTAGGTCCCATGTAATAGGGGGCGAGCCTATTGCCACTAACCGGGCACAAATCCAAACTCCGACCTGCTACTGAGAATTTCATAGAAAAACCCTATAACACCTTGGTCGACTTGGGAATCGAACCCAAGACCTCTAGCGTAGCAGTCGCGCTTAGAACCACTAGGCCAACGAGGCAACTTAATCTGTTTATAAATTAAGTAATCACGACTGTGATTGGTTGATCAAAAGAGAAACCACCATTCATAGCGCTTAAAATGAGATTTGACAGGCGATTTACTAATTTTCGTGTTGATCGACGTTTCAGAAACCGGGGGTAAATGTATCTTTATGTAATAAGTATATAGTAAGTTTTTTCAAAGATATGTACGCCCTCTCCCGCAATTCGGTGCTCTATATCTTTTGAATGGAATGTCCAATTTAAATAATTCAAATATACAGGTATTGAAACAGTCTTTATATTTGAATGAGGGTTAATACAAAGGTACCTCTGGATGGTCTAAATTTGTTTGGCATTTATATCAACTTTTAAAATGTAAAAAATCAATTATAGTGACAAATCTTCAACAGTTGGACACATGGTATCGCGTTTTTTTTTATTTTGATATATTATTCTTTAATATTGCTAAACATTTTTTTTAACATTTTCCGTAGCGTATGATATGAAAGAAAAATTGCATCTTTTTACACCTTTAGGTACATTACATTATTGAAATTTTATTACGGAACCCTATTTTTTCTAGCAATGAATAAAGCATAATTATGTTTCTTTTACTTTTAAGGCGCTCCCCCGAGCAAAATGCGCAAAAACCGTGTTTTACTAAGCTATAAACTCGATATTTAAAACACATATCAAATTAATTGTTACACCAAATCATTCTCTAACATGTCGACTTTAATTTACCTGGATATATTTTTTTTTAATGCAGCAAATTTTAGGTATTACTCATTTTAAAAATGGTCTATCAAAATTTATTTCTTGCGTAGCCTCATGAAGTACAAGTGCTTTTTGAATGTAACTTATACCAATTAATAGAGAATTTAAATCTAAACATCTTCTACGCTTCTGATTTTCAAAAAGGCCAACAATTTATTTTATAATTCAATTTATTCCTAAAAATTGTCAAATTCACAACAAAAATACACTCGCGGAGGCGAGGCGGCAGTCAGCCGTAGGCTCTCGACGTGAGAACACGTCTCATTTTTCTTTGAAATGTCATTTACAATTTAATATTATGACAACTGTCAAAAGGTAATTGCTAGCACTATGTAGTTTTACACACGGCACTGGTGATAAAATACAAATAGCATGGAATACATATTTATGTTATAAGATAACTTATAAATGTCAAATTACATATTTGTTTAAATTACATGTATTTATGTATGTTTATGTTAAATTATGTACAACTATCAAAATTTATTTAATGGGATTTTTAATTCTGATTTTGAGGTTTAAATTGAAACCTTGATTTTTCGATGGCAATGAACACGATTATAACAGGATGATGCCTGGATTTGAAAGAATTCTAGTCCTATGCTTTAAGAGGAAAGGCGGCTTTTGAAAATTCGGTTTTTGAAGAAAGTATTGCTGTCGCTCTACCGCACGGTTTGTGAATGTGTGCGTAAGTTGACAGTGTTTGTGACAAAGCGCGCTCGCTACGTGTAATTGTCTACTTACTCACCAAAATTATTTTATCATCTGCACACGTGAATTGGCATTATTGATATATAAACAAGGGGTAACCATGACAATACAAGGTAGCTATATGATAAACTTTTTGATTAATTTTCTGTATTAGTAAACAGCTTGGTGGTAGTACGATTGGAAATTAATATTCTGGCTGTAAGTTCGAATCTCAGTCGACACATCCTTTTTGTGTATTATGACCTATTCTTTTATAGTTTATTATTTTGTAAAATTTGGTTGATTTTTTACGACATAAAAATAATTTTGATTGTTTATCTTTTTGTCGTGCATTGCATAAACAATGATTATTTTGTGTTAGTGTTTACTATTTTTCCGTGGTAAGTTTGATGCCCATTGCAGACCAAGGGTGTGATATGCCGTAAGAAAAAAAATGTTACTAATGTTATATCAGTGGCATCATTTATAGTATTCCTTTGAAAAGAAATAATTTATGGTATATTTATTTGTGATTGTTTTTACTTATTGTTTTTACTCAAAACCCATGATAACATTTCATGAAAAAGTAAAAACACAGAAGCATAGTCTATAATTTTCTTATTCAGTATGCAAAATAAAGGTCTAATATTAACAATAATAATAAGTTTTAGCACACAAATAAATATACCAATAATTAGGTATTTTTTCTTGAATAAAACTTCTTTTTACGGATTTAGTCGCGGTTTAGATAAAAAGATTTTCATAAACAATTTATATTATTATTTAAATAAAAGCAACTAAATGTTATGAAGATTTAAACTAAAAAAGATTATGTTTTAAAACTCAAAAAGGGTAGCTTAACCGAGATTTGAATTTGCAGCAAAAATTTTCATGTCCAATCGCACTACCACCAAGCTGTTTACCACAACGATTACGTACTCAAAAATTTAATCATATGGCTACTTTGTAGTGTCATGGTTACCCCTTGTTTATACGTCAGTTGCCAATTTACGTGTGTGAATAGAAAATGATTTTGGTGGTAGTAGAAGTATTACTTTTCTCTATGGTAGAAGTAGACAACTACATCATGCGAGCGCACTTTGACACACACACTATCAACTTACGCACACATTCACAAATCATGCGGTAGAGAGACAGCAAGACCTTCTTCAAGTCTCTCTGCCCGCCTTTCCCTTTAATACGTGCCTTGTTAGATTGATATTTTTGAGATAAACAACCTAACCAAATCGACTGATTGTGAAAATTAGCACCAAAAATATCGAATTTTTCATCAATTAAAAAAATCGTAGTCCCAAGTCACTAAATATAGGTCAAAAAAAAATTCTTGTAAAAGACATGAAATACCTTTCCGACTGAATAACTTTACATCATTAAATTATTCACTCAGAAGTTTTCAATTACTTGGGTGATATTCAATTTTAGAGAAAAATAAAATATATTTCACTTATCTTTTTTTTAAATCTTGCGGTCATGATTGATGATATTCTTGTCTATAAATTAATAAGTCTACTATTTTTACTACTTAGTACGTAAGTAAATCAACAGATGGCGTTGTTTTTTCATAAAAAGTAGCGATGTATATATAGAGGGGAAATGCGGGGGGTTTAGAGGTCAAACGCTGAAGGGCATTTGCTCGGGGGAGCGCCTTAATCTAAGATACGGAATGACAATAGTTGTGTATGTTTGGACAGAGCCTACGTACCACCTACTTCTTAGACCTACTTATACCTTATAACTAGTGCTAATATTCTACCCAGTCTTGTTATTATACAACGGCAATATGGCTTGTATTGAAGTAAAAGAAAGGTCTTATAAATAATTTATATTTATTTGCAGTTTATTTTAAAACATCAATCAAGTATCCATGTAATATATATTATTATACGCACAAACATTTGTGCCATTAATTTATAAATAAAATATAAAACGAAGTTTTAAAATAACAATCCGTAGTGCTTTCAATCATATTACTTTAGGTAAACATATTTCATACAGAATCAACGATAAAGACATATTTTATTTTGTAAAAAATAAGCGTAATTGTGAAAAAATAAATGATTTGCGCTTAGATGAATGATTGGTCTCGCGCGCTCGACTAGATACCGCCGTCGTACTCGTTAAATGCGGCGAAAATAGTACGCCCGGATAGGCGTACCCGTGCCAGTCACGTTGACAGCTTTGTTTGACTTAGACGTCCCGAACATTTTATTATATTTTGGTCGCAATTCGAAGTAAAATGGCGGTTTGCGTTTTAAAACTGTTTAAAAACAACACTACAAATAATAATAAAGGCACTGGGATCACATAATCAGCATCGCATCAGTAAGTATCGTATAATTTCAAAATTTCAACATAAAATATTACGTACTCTGAACGTCATTCAGTGTTGCCGTGTATGCAAGAATCAATTTCCCCATGGTTAAGATATTAATAATGTGAATTTATTGTAATTGTATTTTTATATATAATCTATTTCATTTATCTAACCTTCTTATTTAACATATAAATAACCCATTTCTATATTATTTTAAGTTAATATATGTTATCTATTGTAATATATGTTAATATATTGTATACATAGGTGAGCAAAAGGTGTATAATTAAATTAAAATTAAAAATTTTTATATTATTTTTTGCATTTTTTGAGCTTCATTTATAATAAAAACAAGTAACATTTTTAATTTCTATCAAGTAACAACTTCCATAGCATACAATTTTTTCCCATTAACTGGGGTAACCGTTAAGCAGCTGGTAACACTATTCTAGCATACTGAGCATAATAATTGTTGCCGCAGCGACGGACATTTTGTTTGTTGACAGTGCGGTATCTAGTCGAGCGCGCGAGACCAATCATTCATCTAAGGATTTGCGTTTTATTGCGCAAACTTTAAAAGCTTTATTGAACTAGCAATGATATGAAGGTATTAAAATACGTATGTAAATTCAATAACAATGCAATATTATTTAGTACTTTCGAGACAGTTTGTAACATAATCCTATCGTCTTGTACTATTACGTACTTCCCAGGGATTTATTTATAAATTTATATTATTTATTGAAACTACAAATACTTATAAATCACAGTTTTTGCCTAGTTTCTTTGTTCACAATAAGCTAATGAGCTACGTGACCAATCACAAGTCTAACCGCCCAAAATGCTTCCCATACAGTTCGTATATCGTAGGACAATACTTCTTGGCTATTTTCGCGTAAACATAATCTTCTTTGACTTCAAAATCCCCGGTTATTTTGTTCCAAACGTGGTAGGCGTAAGGCTCAGTGATGTTGAGGTCTCCGGGCTTGAAGTACTCTACTGCGTCGAACCACGGCACAGGGTAGAAAAACTCCGCTTTGTATACCTCGAAACCTGCAATGAGAACAAAATATAGAAATAAAACTACTTTTTAAGGTTTATCGCGGTATATATTTAGGTTTTAGTTTCCGACGTTTCTTCATAGACAAACTTAGGAAGTCTCGATTAAGACTGAGTTAAGAAACTATAGTATACACTATCGCGTTAGATATACAGGGTGTTAAGAAAACCCTGTCCGACCCGAAAGGGTGATATGGGGCTCACAATCACATTCTCTCTCGCTCACAAATAAAATATTAAATTTGGGATATTTATGATATTAACAATGAATGGATTTTGAAATTGCCATTTTTAGCTGCAAAATTCCCTTAATTTGAGATTTAAACAAAAATTACAACACCATTATCGTCGGTATTATTGGCGGCCTTTTGTTTTGATCATTTGGTAGCTGTACCTGTACCTGTACCTAGTACCTGTGACGACACCGATTCTCTCTTTCGACTTTTGAGAAAAATTTTTTTTTTAGTTTATATTTTTTTTTTAATTTTTTCCAATTTTTTTCTACACTAATGTAATCAGATCTCGATACCTAACAACACCTTAACGAATCGGACAGGGTTTTCTTAACACCCTGTATTGTTTTAGAGTATAGAGGACAATACAGGCATACTTTTCCCAAGGCAAAAATAGTATAATGACTGAAAGTTATAACACTAAGGCTTTTCGTACACGCCAACACGTGAATACGCAAGTTTGACGCAAATTAACCACCTGAGTTTACGATCCTCTATGGATTTGTATTGCGGTAGCCGCTAAACTATAGTCAACGAGGGCGATTGCTGATCCACATGTAAGAAAGGCCTTAGAGACTTGGTTGAATCACAAAGTTGGTAGGAGTGTTACCTTGGCATAGTTCGGCAGAAAACAATGAGATATTATTAGTACTACACATCGTTTTCAGTACCCTGGTGATGACTCCTGGCCCGTTGTTGCCCCAATTATCGCCTCTGTAGTGACTCTCAAAGTCCCTGGAAAGTTACATGAGGATATCTTCATTATATTTTATTCAAAGTATAGGGTAAAGATTAAAATCAAAGGGACTTTTTTGACATAAAATAGATAATGTTTTTTAATGATCCTGCGATTTTTTTTTACGATTCTTCTGTGCTGATTACATCCACGTAAAGTTCATCTAAATAATAAAAAATGGCTTCACCATAATTAAAATGCCGCACGCAGACCAACAAAGGGTATAAGCAATACAAAAAGAAAATGGTATGAACATTCAACGGCATCTGGCTTATTTTTGTATTAAGTTAGAGTCAAGTGTTCAAAGGAAAAGCGATCTTAAGGTGTCCATGCAATTATGCAGCTAACTGGTATGGTTTTACCTTATTACCTATCAACCTACCTATCATTCGATCAATACATTATTATGTATAATAGGCACTACAAAGAAATGATTCTCACTGATCGATTGTTTCAAGGGCAAAGGGCAAGGCATTGTATAATTGCATTGTTCTGGAATGTATGCTATTTTTTATTAAAGCAGCAGGTTTTGTGACCAAATGAGACATTTGTTGAACGATTTAGGTAGATTATAATTCTATAGAAATATATTTAAGTGAAATTCAAAAAGTCGTCATGACATTTTTGTGACTCGAAAACTATCTCGAGTCGCAATTCTTTCGATTCTGCAATATTACAAGGTGTGTTCCATATTACTTGTAATTATTAAAGACTTGTTGATAACATTTTTTTCCTGTTGCACCCACACCGTCATTTCCTATGAATAATTATGTTTCATTAGGTACATCCAAGGCCGTCACAATTCGATCTGGATTATTGGTTGTATTACCAAATGATTTTAAATGATATTGAAAAAATAAAAATGAAATAAAAATGTGATGGATGTAGAACTAACACGTATTATTTAAATAAAAATGAACCTGCACTATAAATAAATAAAATATAGATTTAATTCTTAATACTTTAAGATATAACTATTTATAAAATCAGCTGTGCTGAAGCGAGCTGACCTACCGTATATCTAACACTAATCTTCGAAAATACTGACTCATAGTACAATCAAAATTTAAGGAAACTTATTATTTACGAAAATACTTTATTCGTACAAAAACTTTGACCGATTAATCATTTTTATCTTGCATAAATTGTTCTATGAATCTGTTAGGCTTATTAAGATTTACAAAATAAAACAATGTATAACTGTAATGCACATGGAAGACAAACCAGGCGGGCAAGCGGGGTTACAATATTATAATCCTACTTGATTTTCCTTACGGTGTGACGATAATAATATTAGAACATTACATACCTTACAGCTGCATCAGCGATCGTTCTTCCGATTTCGTCTCTGGAGAAGGCGAGCGCCCCGGCCGCGACCGCCTGGCTACTCTCCCTGGCTGCCCAGTTGCTCTTGAGCTCATCGAAAGTATGCGACACAACCACATCCAGATCTAAGTACACGCCACCCCACTTATACAACGTCAGATACCGCAGCATATCTGAAGTGTGAGAGATACGCCATCGAGTCCTGTTCAACGCACCATCACTCACTTTTCGCTCCAATGGAGTGTTTTTAGCATAGTCAACTATATGCACCCGTTTGAAATACACATTTTTAAACCGTTGGAGCGTTTGTAAGCTCCTTGAGTTGAGATTCTCTGCAGTCACCGGCCCCGCGAACAACACGTAAATATTCCAATCCTTATGAATCTTCGCAGCTGACTCCACTGCACAAGCTTGCCTGGAGTTCAGCCACCCTCGGCAAGAAGTTTCGTGGAAATATATCGACTTGGCAGGCGGGCTGAAATCCTCTTCAAGTTGCGGTAAAGCATCTCCGATATCTGAGTAATGGCAAGTTATATTTTCGTATTCGCCCCAATATAAAAAGTACAGGTCCGGGGAATAGTCCGTATGTAATATCGCTACGCATGACAGGACCAAAAGAAATGCAACCATTAGAAATTTTCTTCTTTTTACGCATATTTTCGAATATTTAACTAACATTTTGTTACGCGCACTTAATCGATTTTTATTTTATTCTGCACATCAGCCCAACGCACTAGATAAATAATACTAATAAGTATTGCTATCTCATAAGAAGCGTGTGCAGGTTAGTCAACGAACCTTTATCAAGATTGGAATCTACAGTAATCGACATGACGTGTCTAACACTTTACTTGCGACGCGCGATTTTATGTGGGTAAGAAATTATTAATCATAATGCAATTAAAATGAGAAGCTACCTAACGTATGGTATCGTCAATAAGTACCGCCGCACTGGGAACACGACAATTCTGAAGCAGACTTTTCTAGCGGGTAAACATTTTATCTACCATTTCATATCAATGTTAAATAATCAGGACAGTGATATTCGCGTTATCTATCGCCCTTTTACGGTTTGTCACTAATTTCCTTAAATTATGCCAAAATTCACTTAAGAATGCACCTAGAACAAACTTGTCGATAGTTACGTCTGAATACAAATATCAGAATAGAAATGTGTATAAATACAATGTATAAACACATTCATAAAAATTAAGTAATACTTAATGACGTTTTGCTGGTATCGAGTAATATTACTCTACTTGTTTGTACAAACAAATATTTTGCTGTCGCGGCAAGGCAAACAAAAACTACAGTTAACATTGTATAATTTTATTTTTTAATCATTCAATAACTTATATCATTAAATTTTACAGGATAATTGAATCATAACTTCACATCTTAATAATAATGCAGGAACCACGGTTACTATTGGGACATCTTTTTCTTAAATACTTTTTAATGACGTGTTTTATTTCCAGCAGATTTAAAGGTACTTAAGAAATTGTTAAGGATAGTTTGTAAAACAATATTAATTATAAATAGTTTAGATAAACAATCTGCTTATCGAAGATATTATAATGCATTAAGAGTCAAGTTTTCAGTAATTAAATTATATAACTTTACTATCGGTGATACATTAAATTTTCATGTTTAAAATATGTCCCAATATAACACGATCCCACCAAAAATACTTAACACACTAAAACTAAAATATACATACATATTTGTACCAAAATAATAATTATTATCACCGCAATACGTATAATTTTTGTAAAGGATTACAGGATGTTTTTGAAGCTTATGCGACAACAAATTACATATCTACGACTGATATTTCATTATAAATTAAATGCTTATAAAATGCTATCAAAAATGATGAATTTAATAATTTATTTTTTTGTTTCAAAATCCAATGAAAGACACATAACTTGTCTGTTAATCTTTTGATAATAATAATATAAGAAACTAATTAGAAAACAATGAAATAACCGCCGACGGAATCATTTTTTTAAAGTCCCTTATGATGTAGTAATAAAATGGGACATCAATAAATATGCTCATTTCAAACAAGGTCAAGAGTAGGTACTCTTGACCTTGTTTGAAATGAGCATATTTATGGTTCGTATACTACCTGAGCCAAATGTTTTCACTCATGCTTTAATTGAAACGAAATTGTTTTTGCTCGGGTCTTCAAACAGATTAAGATCATACTATCCTGAGTAGCTCTTGTGCTTTTCCAGATATATTGAGCGACTTTATTTAATTTATAAAATACTAATATTATGAAGGATGGTGAATCATTTGATAACATGTCACCGATAAAAGTTAGGCAATCATGTGCAATTTATATCGAGTATCCTGCCGTAGACATGTGACAACATTCTTATGTAACCATGTGTCTTTGCTCATCTCATAGAAAAAAACAAAAGAACAAACAGATTTTGTGGTTTTGTGAATTATGATGAATCTATTGTTAGATATTTTTATAATTTTTCAGTGTTATTTATCATCTGCTTAACCTTATCCCAAACTATGATGGGGTCGGCTACCAGTCTTACCGGATTCAGCTGAATACCGTACTTTACATGGAGCGACTTCCTATCTGACCTTCACAACCCATTTTACTGGGTAATCCAGTATCCCATAGTAAGACTGGTTGTCAGAATTGACTTAACGACTGTCAAAGATTAACGTATGTCAGCCACACAGTGTTTATGTGTTATTCTTGTCTATTTTGTTATCTGTTTTAAAGTGTTTTATTAGGTACCTACTAGCTGACCCGGCAGACTTAGTACTGCCGCCATCGGTAAAAAAGCTTAAAATAAATTGATTTTTTTTATTTAATTCCGAATTTTCTCATATTTATTCACCTTTTAAACCTTCCCTGGGCTTGCAGAAATAATTCAATACCAAAATTAGCCAAATCGGTCCAGCCGTTCTCGAGTTTTAGCGAGACTAACGAACAGCAATTTCATTTTTATATATATAGATAATAAATAAGATTAATACTCACAACACTGCTTTGGTGTAAACTGTAAAGGTATCATGATGGTGAATAAATAAATAAATAATAGTAAAATAGTCTAGACTTTGATTTTGTTTTTCTTGTTACATAATATTCAGAATACAGTCTTAGTCTTAGTTTTACCAAGCGCGGATCCAGGGGGGCGGTCATGGGGTCATGACCACCCCCTGGGCTAGGTCCAGGAACTAGGTAGACCACTAATTAAATTGTCTTCTATTTCTAAAAGAGGGCAGAAGAGCAGCTGGACCCCGAGCAGTTCAGTAACAAACCCAAATATAACAACAAAATATGTAATGATGTAGAAAAAAATCGCGCTGCGCGGCCAATGTCATGGTGCAAAAGGAAATTAGCAACCTATTTTAGGCTCATTTGTTAACGGCCGATTGCTACCTAACTTAGGAGAACAACTAATTTTTTGGAAAAATGAACGAGCATTGCATCGGGAGAAATAATGTTTGAAAATTCTTTTGTGTCGGCTTAATAAAATATGGCTAAGTTAAATCTAATTAAAAAAAATGGATTTCTGGACCAAAAGCTGAAAAACCCTTGCTTCTTGGGACTTGGCCACGACTATGTGACCACCCCCTGGCACCAATGCTGGATCCGCCCTTGAGTTTTACATTATACATGGTAATCAATTTGTAAGAAAAACGCAGTTTTTCTGTTGAATTTCCTGTTTACTTTTATCAATATTTTATCTGTAAATATTTCATCCATATTTATCTGGTGTCTGTCACTGATGTGACGTCACTGCACACAGATATTTTTACAGCTGTAGTTAGCGTTACACGAGTGTACTAGAAGACTAGGAGTACTCAGAAATGTAGTTCAAACAAACTGTAGTTATCAGACAGGAGTTTGCAGTTGAAACAAAGGTGAATGTTAAAACATTTTAGTCTTTATGCCTTAGATACAAGGTTGATATTCACAATTCATTGTTATTATTTACGTTCGTTTCTGATAAACTGTGTAGGTCCATCCTTAGGCATGAGTAAATTCTGGTGGCTTTATTCTTGTTATGTACCTACTAGTAATTTATCGCATGTCTCAAAAACTATGCGTTCTGTAACATAAGAGAATGGATTACATACACGAGTTATATTTAAGTACCTATCTTGTAGATTAAAGTTATGTCGCATAAACTTCAAAGATAAATACATTTGACTTCTAAACTGAGTAAAATCAATATACCTACATAGTATATACATAGAATAGTCTGGAATGATATCTAAAATATAAAAATAAATATTATAGATGCAAACAGTTTATGATTAAATTAAAAACAGAAGAGATTAATGTGAAATGTTACACATAAATTATTAGCACTTATAACACACACACGGACTGTTTGAAGCAGTTCGACTGCTTCGAGCGGTCGACAAAAGAAAGAGCAAGCGGGCGGGAGGCGCACGTGACGAGTGTGAGCGGTCGACAGCTCGCGCAGTCCGTGTACTTGCGGCCTAAGTGCTGCAAATGCTTTGAATGTACAATCATGCCCTTTTCACGTTCTTGCTTAGAATGAGGTTTTATATGAATTCTTACTATCTTAATATGGCGTAAATCAATGTGCGTTAGGAAGGGAACTAATGTCTATTCCTTAGGTCTTAACATTATATGACAATAATGAATATGTTTTTATGACCGAGGGTTCGAAGAGAAATGTTGATTTTTGACTTGATAAATAATCTTTCGTGAAATCATCACTTTTTTTTTATCAATAACTATAATTCTTGAGCCATGTTTGAAATTTATGTTAGTCAAGTGAATACACACAAATATGAACCCACGGCCATTTAAACATTAATTTAACTCAGGAACTAAAACAAATATATTGGAACAGGTATCGCAACTTATTGCTCTGTTTATAGGTTTGACTTATAAATACATTAAGTTCGGTAGATTAACAAAGATACCTCTGAAAAGCGATTATTTATTTACTTGTTACTATCTTATATATGTTTAACCTTTTAAGCGCTTTGCTAAATATCATTGCCGTGCCCCTAGCGTCCGGCTACGAATCGGTGAAATAAAAGCTTCTCTCTTTCTGCTCCTCTTAAGGTCCGATTTGCTGTCTATCTACATAAATAGAGAGATATAAAATAGATGCAATAAAATCGAACAAAACACCAAAAGTCGAGAACATTCTCTGTCGCATAAATACGACACGGGCGGTAGGGGCACGGAAATATTTGTCGCATATATACGACTCGGGCGGTTAAAGGGTTAAATAAATAAATAACCGCTTTTCATTTCTACCGAACTTTTTACTACGCGATGTTGACGTCATCAGTCTTAACCTTACATTAACCACTGGAATAATTATATTGACACTTAACTACGGATATTGTGATATAATAAAATATAATTCCTAATATTTTCTATATTTATCCTAAGAATTCATGAAGGCTAATTTTTAAGTTATAAATAAAGGAAGTCCATAAGAAGCTATGTTTGATGTTTTTTTGTTTATTTTTGAACTATTCAGTGACAGGGATACTATACGGACTCTACCAATGTTTTTACAAGGACTTTTTACACTCCTGGGCAAACAATCGAGCCTCCAAAATGTATACTTAGTTTTTAGAAGGATTTTGTTTTTACCTGCTTCAGATATGTAACAATTGGCTTATATGCTTCGTTTTAATAAGACAATAGGTAGTCGAAGTTGTTACACAACTGCGGAGTGGCTCCATATTATTGGCCAGGAGTTTAATGTGTTTGATAAAGTACAATATGGGACTATTTTTAAGGTAGGTTTAGTTAAGCGAGAGACAGATTACCTCAGTCCAGACTGATTTTCAAATTGCATTTAAAGTATCGAGCCGTTAATTTTTTACATTTGATTTACCGATTAATCCATTTCTTTGTACGTAATAATTTTTCATTTTACAATTCTTATATTTAATTGTGGCAAGGACATGCAAATTTCTGCAAATTATGAAGCAACTCACTTTTAAATTAAAACCTTATATTAAGATTTTTATTTAGACTGTACACGTGTTACTAAATATTGCCATTTGTTTTACCTAGGATCAAGTACTGGACCATTGAAATACATGTTAACTAGCAATTACTTTATGTAATTATATGATTAGAAAAGCTACTACTACAGCTTTGAATGTAATTTAGTTTGATAATGATAATTAAATGTCATCGACTATCATTTTAAACTTTTATATAAATAAAACAGGATTTTTTTTTGTAGAGATCTTTGCAGTTAGCTTGAGCGCAGGCTTTGACTGCTTCACCGGACTTTTGGCGAGGACCTTAAGGCCTCCAGCCAGAGCAATAGGAAAAACTTACTACGTCAGCAACGTCCACTAAGGGCACCCCCTGTGGGGTAAATAAAACAGGAACGACTTTCTTCAACTACTGCACTTTATCGCAACAGCTAGACTTAATCCCCCTTATTATAAAAGATGGTCTAAGGAAAACCGAGGTTTTAGAATAGCCCCGTCTCTTTTTGTTATATGACATAAGAAAGTGATTCGGATTTTAAACCTGGGTTTACCTTAGTCTTGGTTTAAACCATCTTTTGTAATAAGGCCCAATAGGTCGGAATTAACGTGCAATATGTCATTGTATGACTGTAGTGATATTTTTTCAAAATACGCAGTGGACAGTGGCAAAAAAACTTGAGCATAGAAGTTCTCACACGTACAAATGAAACAGGGCGAATCAACCGCAGCTTAGGGATGCCGAAAATTGATTCCTCCTACATTTTTGTAGTACATAAAATGTAAAAAATTTAAATAATAGTCACAGCTCTATTAATTTTCATTATCAAGCTCAATTATAAAACGTCAACTAATAATGGTATTGAACCATAGTGATGACGCTTAACATAAGTCTTAAATTAAATGCTTTTGAAATGATTAGAGCACATTAATACATTTTTATACTTCTTTGTATTATTTAAGAACGGTACCTTATTATTCTTATTTTTGGATAAACATTAGGATGACTTCATTTTATACTTTAACGGTGGCCGGCAAAACTTCCTGTTTCGGGTGAAAAATACATTAATATGCCTAATCGATCGAACCACTCGTACGTTATATTTTAATTGAAAACTTTAGAATTTTTACAGATCACTATAATTAAGGCATTATACATGCGTGAAATATTGCCTTATAAGGTCCTTAATACTAAAAATTATCTCTTAATAAGTTCGAATCGTAACATTAATTTATGCAGTGACTGTTGACTGAACACTTATGGCTTTAGCCGAATGATCTTTAACAATAATACTATTTCAATCTTCCAGTCTTGTGTAGACTCGTGTGCCGTCAACTTCAGATATAAACATTATCAAAACAATAATACAGACGTTGGTGTAACAATTTTGAGATCTGAAGCCATTTACAATAATATTTTACATTTTGCACCCAAATTATATATGTTATTGGTAAAAATGTTAGGTTTTGTGAACGTTTCTGAAACGTTTTTGCATGAAAAACACAAATCAATGCAATCTTTGGTATAAAATGTCATTAGGACTAACTGCTGTGTTAGTAGTGATTGCATAATGTTGAGCCATGTTTGTTTGGCCAACGTATTTGGGTATGTGTGACCAACGTTGGGCATACATGTTGGGTAGCGTATACATATACAACTTACAGACATAGTTATTGCTCCGCCGCCGGAGTTTGTCTTGTTGGCGAGTGCGCGCGCGCTGGCTCTGTATCTTTGCTTTTGTTTTGGATGCGCCTGTAGACAAATGGTAATTTTAAAACAAATATAATTATACAAAACTGTCTAAAAAACGATAAACAAAGACTTTTCCGTCTTCCTTTTTATCTTTGTAAGATAAATTTTATTTTTTGTAGTTTAGTAAATGTAATCGACCATAGGGTGCGTGCAGATCTAGCGGACACGCTTCGAATACGCAGCCTGCGAACTGTTTGCGCGCCGCGCGTTTGCATTGTGCGAGTTTTGAGTTATGTATGAGTTACGCTAAAGAGGTGCACTAACCAAATGTATTAAAAGCTGCTCCCGAATATACCAGGAGTACTCTTCACCCCGTTTGTGTAAATATACCGTTTCGGTAACACCTACACTAAGAAGAAGAACTCATTTTGAGCTGAAATTTTGTAAACTGAATCTATACCAGATGCACTCTTCATCCTTTCTGTATAGATACACCCTTTCGATAACACCATGTAAGGTACCTGTAGACGTCGTCGGTGGTCTGCAGCGTGCCGTGCGCGAGATGCAGGCGGCGGCCGGAGGGCGGCGGCACGGCGGCGGGCGCCCACCACTCCACCACGCGGCCCACCACGGGCACGCGCCGCAGCACTCCCTCCTGCCACAGCCGCTCCGCGTTCTCGCGCTCGATAACACCATGTGAGGTATAGATACCTGTAGACGTCGTCGGTGGTCTGCAGCGTGCCGTGCGCGAGATGCAGGCGGCGGCCGGAGGGCGGCGGCACGGCGGCGGGCGCCCACCACTCCACCACGCGGCCCACCACGGGCACGCGCCGCAGCACTCCCTCCTGCCACAGCCGCTCCGCGTTCTCGCGCTCGATAACACCATGTGAGGTATAGATACCTGTAGACGTCGTCGGTGGTCTGCAGCGTGCCGTGCGCGAGATGCAGGCGGCGGCCGGAGGGCGGCGGCACGGCGGCGGGCGCCCACCACTCCACCACGCGGCCCACCACGGGCACGCGCCGCAGCACTCCCTCCTGCCACAGCCGCTCCGCGTTCTCGCGCTCGATAACACCATGTGAGGTATAGATACCTGTAGACGTCGTCGGTGGTCTGCAGCGTGCCGTGCGCGAGATGCAGGCGGCGGCCGGAGGGCGGCGGCACGGCGGCGGGCGCCCACCACTCCACCACGCGGCCCACCACGGGCACGCGCCGCAGCACTCCCTCCTGCCACAGCCGCTCCGCGTTCTCGCGCTCGATAACACCATGTGAGGTATAGATACCTGTAGACGTCGTCGGTGGTCTGCAGCGTGCCGTGCGCGAGATGCAGGCGGCGGCCGGAGGGCGGCGGCACGGCGGCGGGCGCCCACCACTCCACCACGCGGCCCACCACGGGCACGCGCCGCAGCACTCCCTCCTGCCACAGCCGCTCCGCGTTCTCGCGCTCGATAACACCATGTGAGGTATAGATACCTGTAGACGTCGTCGGTGGTCTGCAGCGTGCCGTGCGCGAGATGCAGGCGGCGGCCGGAGGGCGGCGGCACGGCGGCGGGCGCCCACCACTCCACCACGCGGCCCACCACGGGCACGCGCCGCAGCACTCCCTCCTGCCACAGCCGCTCCGCGTTCTCGCGCTCGATAACACCATGTGAGGTATAGATACCTGTAGACGTCGTCGGTGGTCTGCAGCGTGCCGTGCGCGAGATGCAGGCGGCGGCCGGAGGGCGGCGGCACGGCGGCGGGCGCCCACCACTCCACCACGCGGCCCACCACGGGCACGCGCCGCAGCACTCCCTCCTGCCACAGCCGCTCCGCGTTCTCGCGCTCGATAACACCATGTGAGGTATAGATACCTGTAGACGTCGTCGGTGGTCTGCAGCGTGCCGTGCGCGAGATGCAGGCGGCGGCCGGAGGGCGGCGGCACGGCGGCGGGCGCCCACCACTCCACCACGCGGCCCACCACGGGCACGCGCCGCAGCACTCCCTCCTGCCACAGCCGCTCCGCGTTCTCGCGCTCGATAACACCATGTGAGGTATAATAATAATAATAATAATAATAATATTTATTTATTTGACCAAATATATGTTACAGTGTAGATTTTTAAACTAGATCTTATAAATACCACAGTTCCAAAAATACTTAAACTACACTTATGTTAAACTAAAATTAATATAACATTTTTAGAGTACATATAGTATGATATGGTTCATAAAGTATTAATTGCTGCCAGCCTGAACTAGGGTAAACCTGTGTTTCAGGTGATCGCTTAAGGTAAATATTTAAGTAGGGCATTTAAAATTAAAGTAAAATAATAATTAAAGACTACATAGTATTCGTTTACAAAATAATACGAGTTACAAAAAAGTCTATCAGCAAAGGAAAATATCTATTAATAATGTTGTCAGTCTTACTTAACAATTTCTAGTATTTTTTCTGTGTCTGCGTAATTCAATTTCCCTAAATATTGGGTTAACATGAGCATACATTTTTTATTATTTAAACAATATATATTAAGTTTTTTATTGATTCTATTGTATAAAAAAGGTCCCAAAAATAAATAAAACCTGTTGACAAATGCATGATTAGCTTGAGGTCTACTACAGACTATGTCCTTCCTTCTCTTGTCTGTTGCTAATGGGATAAAAGGGAGATCAGTGTGCTGTTTTAAAATGGTGTGCAATAAAAATAATTGTCGGATTGTTAGTACGTTGCATTCCCTATATAGCAGGTCAGTAGGAAATAGAAAAGGTCGGAAAGTTGCTACTTTAAGAATTGCTCTCTGAGCGCGTTCTAAAGGCAGCAAAATTGACTTTGCTGCACCACCCCAGGAAGTTATGCAATAAGTAAGTAAAGATTGACACAACGACAAATACACTTGCTTTATTAATGCATAATCTGCTATATTGCGAAGATTCTTAAATAAATATATTAATTTACGTACTCTGGAACATAATAAATCAATGTGTTTGCGGAAATTCAAATTCGTGTCAAGAGTTATACCTAAGTATTTGATGTCGTTAGTATTTGCTAAAGCAGGGCAGGTACAAGCGATGTCAGCGATTATTTTACAGCTGTGTGCATATATGTTTGGATTAAAAATGGGTATGTTTGTGTTTCTCATTGTAAAAAGAATGTATTTGGTTTTATCTGCGTTTAGGGTTAGTAAGTTTTTGTGTAGCCAGTTAGTTACCATATCAAAACCCGTCTGAGCGTGCTCGAAAACCTCCTGCCGGGTATTTGCCGTAAATAATAAAGCGGTGTCATCCGCATAAGATATTATAAGACCATTTGGAATTTTTAAGCTGCAGAGGTCATTAATATAAACCAGGAATAAAGTGCAGCCTAGAATACTACCTTGAGGGAATCCATAGCCAGTATTCTGAACTTCAGAACTTAAGTATTGACCAATTTTAACATATTGTAAGCGATCAGAAAGGTAGTCAGTAAAAAGGCGGAGTTGTGTTCCTCTTATCCCAAGTGCTTCAAGCTTGCGCAAAAGTATGGAACAAGATATGCTATCAAAAGCTTTGGCGAGGTCTAGAAATATCCCTATGGTGGGTTTACCCCGGTCCAGGTTGCTAGTTATATAGTTTGTTAATTGATGAAGTGCTTGATTAGTAGATCTTTTTTGCCTAAAGCCATATTGGTTCTGTGAAAGTATTTTGTTGTCTTCAAGATATTTGATTAACCTATTGTTTATGATTTTTTCCAAAATTTTTGAAAGTCCTGATAATACTGAGATGGGCCTATAGTCATTTACACATTTTCTATCTCCTGATTTAAATATAGGGGTCACCACTGCTTTTTTAAGGGATCTGGGGAATACACCTTCGTCTAAACATAATTGAAATATATAGGTTAACGGGGGAGCAAGTAAATGTTTGAGGCTTTTCAAAATAGTATTGGAAATATTATCCCATCCTACAGCACAATTGTGCTTTAATCCAGAAATAATGCTTAACACTTCATCTATATCCGTATTTAGCAAAACAAAGGAGTTCACCGTAGAGGCAGTCATTAACTTATTTAAGTCGATACTGCTTGTCCGCAAGGTTTTTTCTGCAAGGGTTTTACCCACGTTTGCAAAAAAGTTATTGACTTTGTTAATTGCTTCGGATGGGCATGTTTCGCTAAGTAACAAATCTACAGGAGGTTCTGAGGTTTTTGACTGGAATGCATTTTTTTTAATTAATTTCCAAACAAGCTTGCTATTATTACCGGCCTTTTGTAATTCATTCCTATCGTATTGAGACTTCAATTTTTTTAAAAGGTTATTGCAGTAGTTCCTATACCTTTTATAAGATATGGAAGTAACTGAATTGTCGGGTTCTAATTTCGATTTTTGATGAAGTTTGTCTCGATGTCTAATGCAACGTACGAGTCCCGGTGTTATCCAAGGTTTTAAATTTCTATGTTTTCTAGGTATCATAGTTGTCGTAGTATTTTTTATAATTGTTTTTTGCAATAGGTTAATAAAATAGTCTAAAGCAACATTTGCATCGCTCGCATTATAAACTGGTTCAAAGGTATTATGTTTACTTAAATCGCGTTCAAGGTTTTTCATATTGACTTTATTATAGCTTTGCTTGCAGTTTTTTCTCGGCAAGGATAATTTTATTGTTAGTAAAATAGTTTGATGATCGGTAATAGTGGAGTTAGTAACCAATGTGAGTGAAGGTTTATTAGTTTTTATAATAAAATGATCTAGACAGGAACCACTTTGATGGGTGGGGTAGTTGTGCGCAGGTAATAGTCCGTGAAAAGAACAAATGTTCAAATAGTTATGTGCGTTAGTGTCGGTGCTCCCAGTAGCAATGTTAATGTTAATGTCGCCAGTTAAGATTATATTTTTATATGATGATAGGGTTTTTAAATGCATTTCAAGCGATTCTAAAAATAGTTCAATGTTTTGAGAGGGAGGTCTATATACAGCTATAATTACTGTATCGGGGTTTATTCGAATTAATAAACAATTACATCCCTGTAAAATAGGTTCTTCTACAGTTACATTTAAGGTTCTCTTTATATAAATTACTAAACCATCATTTTGGTTTAAAAATATATCGGATTTGTGCATTATATAACCATCAATAGAAGGTAAATGGGATTGTTTGTTAGTAAGCCAACATTCTGTTAGAACGATGATGTCACTACTTATGTCAAGAGTATGGAGCAATACCTGAAAGCCATTCATGTTTTTGTTAATGCTGCGAATATTTTGAGTGATTAATGTAAGAAAAGATTCGGAAGTCGGCAGATATTGTTTACAGTCTTCGACCTCGCAATATTTAGCTTCAGACACAGAGAAATTATCTAGGTCATCGATAAACTGATTAGTCATAATTAAAATAAAATATAAACTAGTTTAAGTGCTTACTTTATAAATAAACGCCGGCGCTCTTAGGCGCCCTCATAGTCTATGGAATGAATGTAACTGTCCTCCGCGTATTTCCGTGCCGGGCAAGTAGCATCACCAGTCTGGTGATCACTTTTACGCTTAAAACGTTTGCACGTCGCACAAGTGGGCGGTGTAGACTTGTTAGTGCATTCCTTAAAGGAATGTCCCAGCTCTCCACAGTGGTTACAGGTAGGGCTAGACTCTCGGCAGTACTTGGCTGCATGTCCAAACTGCTGGCAGTTAAAGCACCTAGTCACCAGCGTAAAATCTCTTACTGGGTAGGACGTCCAATCAATATAAACTCTGCCTTGGATTATGAGCGCTTTTCTAACGTTGGCTGGTACCTCCAGTATAAAGTTACAGGTAGGAAGGCCTTTCTTACCCGATTTATGGCTTAGTTTGACAGTGCTCATAAACGATTCACGAGAGGAGTTAGGGAATTTGTCAGCTAAATTCTGCTCGTATATGCATTCAAATACTTCTTTTTCGGTTAGGGCTGCTGGTACACCTACGACAGTGATCCTAGGACGGCGTTTTTTAGGTTCTTCTACAGTGAGGCCTGATGAAGCTAACTTTTCAAGGTTACGAAGCTTCTCAATATCTCCCTTGGTCTCAGTGCTAATGAGGACACCGCCATTTCGGACCTTTCTGAAGCCGCGGACATGCAGTTTGAGCTCCTCTGGCGAAATAATTTTTTGTACGAGGGTCTTGGTTTCGTCACTCGTTTTTGTTTTGTCGCTAGGGTAAATAGTGACTGAGCTCAAGTTACTAGGGCGGATAAACTTGTCGGCACCTTTTTTTACCATATCGGCAAACGAATTATTCTGTTGTGGTTTCAGGTTTTCTACCACAGCTTCCTTGAATAGCCGAAAAGATTGCGCTACGTCTTGCTGTTCTTGCAGGTGCTGAATTGTATTATGCGCTAGTATAGTTTTCTGTTTTAAGGACTGGTACAAAACTGCCATCTGCGAGGTTCCAGATCCGATCTTACGGCAAATATTTGTTACACGGAGCTTCTGATCCGAGTTCATTTTCCCCTCTGTAACTATGGCGCATGCCTCATTTAACAGAGCTTCAATGCTGGAGATCCATCTCTGAATCTCTGGAGTAGATATTACCTCACTAGGTAAATCGTTACTCCTAGGCACAGGATCTTCAATTATGGGCTGAGGCTGAGGTGTTGGGGTCGGTGGAGGACTACGTTGCAGGAGCTGGCTCCGGCCAAACGGGCTTGATCCTGGGTTAGACATAGTCACACAGATTCACAATACAGTCAATATGATTTAGTTCAGACCTGTAGTTTACCACAGTAGGCATGAATCACACGCGACATACTTAGCACAGCAAAGTACTTACGCCGCAAGAAATTATTTATTTGTAATTATTATTTGTCATTAAGCGGCTTTTAACAACAACAAAAAACACGTCTACTTTGTCAAGCGATCACGAATAATGACGTGACGTGACGCGTATAGATACCTGTAGACGTCGTCGGTGGTCTGCAGCGTGCCGTGCGCGAGATGCAGGCGGCGGCCGGAGGGCGGCGGCACGGCGGCGGGCGCCCACCACTCCACCACGCGGCCCACCACGGGCACGCGCCGCAGCACTCCCTCCTGCCACAGCCGCTCCGCGTTCTCGCGCTCGATAACACCATGTGAGGTATAGATACCTGTAGACGTCGTCGGTGGTCTGCAGCGTGCCGTGCGCGAGATGCAGGCGGCGGCCGGAGGGCGGCGGCACGGCGGCGGGCGCCCACCACTCCACCACGCGGCCCACCACGGGCACGCGCCGCAGCACTCCCTCCTGCCACAGCCGCTCCGCGTTCTCGCGCTCGATAACACCATGTGAGGTATAGATACCTGTAGACGTCGTCGGTGGTCTGCAGCGTGCCGTGCGCGAGATGCAGGCGGCGGCCGGAGGGCGGCGGCACGGCGGCGGGCGCCCACCACTCCACCACGCGGCCCACCACGGGCACGCGCCGCAGCACTCCCTCCTGCCACAGCCGCTCCGCGTTCTCGCGCTCGATAACACCATGTGAGGTATAGATACCTGTAGACGTCGTCGGTGGTCTGCAGCGTGCCGTGCGCGAGATGCAGGCGGCGGCCGGAGGGCGGCGGCACGGCGGCGGGCGCCCACCACTCCACCACGCGGCCCACCACGGGCACGCGCCGCAGCACTCCCTCCTGCCACAGCCGCTCCGCGTTCTCGCGCTCGATAACACCATGTGAGGTATAGATACCTGTAGACGTCGTCGGTGGTCTGCAGCGTGCCGTGCGCGAGATGCAGGCGGCGGCCGGAGGGCGGCGGCACGGCGGCGGGCGCCCACCACTCCACCACGCGGCCCACCACGGGCACGCGCCGCAGCACTCCCTCCTGCCACAGCCGCTCCGCGTTCTCGCGCTCGATAACACCATGTGAGGTATAGATACCTGTAGACGTCGTCGGTGGTCTGCAGCGTGCCGTGCGCGAGATGCAGGCGGCGGCCGGAGGGCGGCGGCACGGCGGCGGGCGCCCACCACTCCACCACGCGGCCCACCACGGGCACGCGCCGCAGCACTCCCTCCTGCCACAGCCGCTCCGCGTTCTCGCGCTCGATAACACCATGTGAGGTATAGATACCTGTAGACGTCGTCGGTGGTCTGCAGCGTGCCGTGCGCGAGATGCAGGCGGCGGCCGGAGGGCGGCGGCACGGCGGCGGGCGCCCACCACTCCACCACGCGGCCCACCACGGGCACGCGCCGCAGCACTCCCTCCTGCCACAGCCGCTCCGCGTTCTCGCGCTCGATAACACCATGTGAGGTATAGATACCTGTAGACGTCGTCGGTGGTCTGCAGCGTGCCGTGCGCGAGATGCAGGCGGCGGCCGGAGGGCGGCGGCACGGCGGCGGGCGCCCACCACTCCACCACGCGGCCCACCACGGGCACGCGCCGCAGCACTCCCTCCTGCCACAGCCGCTCCGCGTTCTCGCGCTCGATAACACCATGTGAGGTATAGATACCTGTAGACGTCGTCGGTGGTCTGCAGCGTGCCGTGCGCGAGATGCAGGCGGCGGCCGGAGGGCGGCGGCACGGCGGCGGGCGCCCACCACTCCACCACGCGGCCCACCACGGGCACGCGCCGCAGCACTCCCTCCTGCCACAGCCGCTCCGCGTTCTCGCGCTCGATAACACCATGTGAGGTATAGATACCTGTAGACGTCGTCGGTGGTCTGCAGCGTGCCGTGCGCGAGATGCAGGCGGCGGCCGGAGGGCGGCGGCACGGCGGCGGGCGCCCACCACTCCACCACGCGGCCCACCACGGGCACGCGCCGCAGCACTCCCTCCTGCCACAGCCGCTCCGCGTTCTCGCGCTCGATAACACCATGTGAGGTATAGATACCTGTAGACGTCGTCGGTGGTCTGCAGCGTGCCGTGCGCGAGATGCAGGCGGCGGCCGGAGGGCGGCGGCACGGCGGCGGGCGCCCACCACTCCACCACGCGGCCCACCACGGGCACGCGCCGCAGCACTCCCTCCTGCCACAGCCGCTCCGCGTTCTCGCGCTCGATAACACCATGTGAGGTATAGATACCTGTAGACGTCGTCGGTGGTCTGCAGCGTGCCGTGCGCGAGATGCAGGCGGCGGCCGGAGGGCGGCGGCACGGCGGCGGGCGCCCACCACTCCACCACGCGGCCCACCACGGGCACGCGCCGCAGCACTCCCTCCTGCCACAGCCGCTCCGCGTTCTCGCGCTCGATAACACCATGTGAGGTATAGATACCTGTAGACGTCGTCGGTGGTCTGCAGCGTGCCGTGCGCGAGATGCAGGCGGCGGCCGGAGGGCGGCGGCACGGCGGCGGGCGCCCACCACTCCACCACGCGGCCCACCACGGGCACGCGCCGCAGCACTCCCTCCTGCCACAGCCGCTCCGCGTTCTCGCGCTCGATAACACCATGTGAGGTATAGATACCTGTAGACGTCGTCGGTGGTCTGCAGCGTGCCGTGCGCGAGATGCAGGCGGCGGCCGGAGGGCGGCGGCACGGCGGCGGGCGCCCACCACTCCACCACGCGGCCCACCACGGGCACGCGCCGCAGCACTCCCTCCTGCCACAGCCGCTCCGCGTTCTCGCGCTCGATAACACCATGTGAGGTATAGATACCTGTAGACGTCGTCGGTGGTCTGCAGCGTGCCGTGCGCGAGATGCAGGCGGCGGCCGGAGGGCGGCGGCACGGCGGCGGGCGCCCACCACTCCACCACGCGGCCCACCACGGGCACGCGCCGCAGCACTCCCTCCTGCCACAGCCGCTCCGCGTTCTCGCGCTCGATAACACCATGTGAGGTATAGATACCTGTAGACGTCGTCGGTGGTCTGCAGCGTGCCGTGCGCGAGATGCAGGCGGCGGCCGGAGGGCGGCGGCACGGCGGCGGGCGCCCACCACTCCACCACGCGGCCCACCACGGGCACGCGCCGCAGCACTCCCTCCTGCCACAGCCGCTCCGCGTTCTCGCGCTCGATAACACCATGTGAGGTATAATAATAATAATAATAATAATAATATTTATTTATTTGACCAAATATATGTTACAGTGTAGATTTTTAAACTAGATCTTATAAATACCACAGTTCCAAAAATACTTAAACTACACTTATGTTAAACTAAAATTAATATAACATTTTTAGAGTACATATAGTATGATATGGTTCATAAAGTATTAATTGCTGCCAGCCTGAACTAGGGTAAACCTGTGTTTCAGGTGATCGCTTAAGGTAAATATTTAAGTAGGGCATTTAAAATTAAAGTAAAATAATAATTAAAGACTACATAGTATTCGTTTACAAAATAATACGAGTTACAAAAAAGTCTATCAGCAAAGGAAAATATCTATTAATAATGTTGTCAGTCTTACTTAACAATTTCTAGTATTTTTTCTGTGTCTGCGTAATTCAATTTCCCTAAATATTGGGTTAACATGAGCATACATTTTTTATTATTTAAACAATATATATTAAGTTTTTTATTGATTCTATTGTATAAAAAAGGTCCCAAAAATAAATAAAACCTGTTGACAAATGCATGATTAGCTTGAGGTCTACTACAGACTATGTCCTTCCTTCTCTTGTCTGTTGCTAATGGGATAAAAGGGAGATCAGTGTGCTGTTTTAAAATGGTGTGCAATAAAAATAATTGTCGGATTGTTAGTACGTTGCATTCCCTATATAGCAGGTCAGTAGGAAATAGAAAAGGTCGGAAAGTTGCTACTTTAAGAATTGCTCTCTGAGCGCGTTCTAAAGGCAGCAAAATTGACTTTGCTGCACCACCCCAGGAAGTTATGCAATAAGTAAGTAAAGATTGACACAACGACAAATACACTTGCTTTATTAATGCATAATCTGCTATATTGCGAAGATTCTTAAATAAATATATTAATTTACGTACTCTGGAACATAATAAATCAATGTGTTTGCGGAAATTCAAATTCGTGTCAAGAGTTATACCTAAGTATTTGATGTCGTTAGTATTTGCTAAAGCAGGGCAGGTACAAGCGATGTCAGCGATTATTTTACAGCTGTGTGCATATATGTTTGGATTAAAAATGGGTATGTTTGTGTTTCTCATTGTAAAAAGAATGTATTTGGTTTTATCTGCGTTTAGGGTTAGTAAGTTTTTGTGTAGCCAGTTAGTTACCATATCAAAACCCGTCTGAGCGTGCTCGAAAACCTCCTGCCGGGTATTTGCCGTAAATAATAAAGCGGTGTCATCCGCATAAGATATTATAAGACCATTTGGAATTTTTAAGCTGCAGAGGTCATTAATATAAACCAGGAATAAAGTGCAGCCTAGAATACTACCTTGAGGGAATCCATAGCCAGTATTCTGAACTTCAGAACTTAAGTATTGACCAATTTTAACATATTGTAAGCGATCAGAAAGGTAGTCAGTAAAAAGGCGGAGTTGTGTTCCTCTTATCCCAAGTGCTTCAAGCTTGCGCAAAAGTATGGAACAAGATATGCTATCAAAAGCTTTGGCGAGGTCTAGAAATATCCCTATGGTGGGTTTACCCCGGTCCAGGTTGCTAGTTATATAGTTTGTTAATTGATGAAGTGCTTGATTAGTAGATCTTTTTTGCCTAAAGCCATATTGGTTCTGTGAAAGTATTTTGTTGTCTTCAAGATATTTGATTAACCTATTGTTTATGATTTTTTCCAAAATTTTTGAAAGTCCTGATAATACTGAGATGGGCCTATAGTCATTTACACATTTTCTATCTCCTGATTTAAATATAGGGGTCACCACTGCTTTTTTAAGGGATCTGGGGAATACACCTTCGTCTAAACATAATTGAAATATATAGGTTAACGGGGGAGCAAGTAAATGTTTGAGGCTTTTCAAAATAGTATTGGAAATATTATCCCATCCTACAGCACAATTGTGCTTTAATCCAGAAATAATGCTTAACACTTCATCTATATCCGTATTTAGCAAAACAAAGGAGTTCACCGTAGAGGCAGTCATTAACTTATTTAAGTCGATACTGCTTGTCCGCAAGGTTTTTTCTGCAAGGGTTTTACCCACGTTTGCAAAAAAGTTATTGACTTTGTTAATTGCTTCGGATGGGCATGTTTCGCTAAGTAACAAATCTACAGGAGGTTCTGAGGTTTTTGACTGGAATGCATTTTTTTTAATTAATTTCCAAACAAGCTTGCTATTATTACCGGCCTTTTGTAATTCATTCCTATCGTATTGAGACTTCAATTTTTTTAAAAGGTTATTGCAGTAGTTCCTATACCTTTTATAAGATATGGAAGTAACTGAATTGTCGGGTTCTAATTTCGATTTTTGATGAAGTTTGTCTCGATGTCTAATGCAACGTACGAGTCCCGGTGTTATCCAAGGTTTTAAATTTCTATGTTTTCTAGGTATCATAGTTGTCGTAGTATTTTTTATAATTGTTTTTTGCAATAGGTTAATAAAATAGTCTAAAGCAACATTTGCATCGCTCGCATTATAAACTGGTTCAAAGGTATTATGTTTACTTAAATCGCGTTCAAGGTTTTTCATATTGACTTTATTATAGCTTTGCTTGCAGTTTTTTCTCGGCAAGGATAATTTTATTGTTAGTAAAATAGTTTGATGATCGGTAATAGTGGAGTTAGTAACCAATGTGAGTGAAGGTTTATTAGTTTTTATAATAAAATGATCTAGACAGGAACCACTTTGATGGGTGGGGTAGTTGTGCGCAGGTAATAGTCCGTGAAAAGAACAAATGTTCAAATAGTTATGTGCGTTAGTGTCGGTGCTCCCAGTAGCAATGTTAATGTTAATGTCGCCAGTTAAGATTATATTTTTATATGATGATAGGGTTTTTAAATGCATTTCAAGCGATTCTAAAAATAGTTCAATGTTTTGAGAGGGAGGTCTATATACAGCTATAATTACTGTATCGGGGTTTATTCGAATTAATAAACAATTACATCCCTGTAAAATAGGTTCTTCTACAGTTACATTTAAGGTTCTCTTTATATAAATTACTAAACCATCATTTTGGTTTAAAAATATATCGGATTTGTGCATTATATAACCATCAATAGAAGGTAAATGGGATTGTTTGTTAGTAAGCCAACATTCTGTTAGAACGATGATGTCACTACTTATGTCAAGAGTATGGAGCAATACCTGAAAGCCATTCATGTTTTTGTTAATGCTGCGAATATTTTGAGTGATTAATGTAAGAAAAGATTCGGAAGTCGGCAGATATTGTTTACAGTCTTCGACCTCGCAATATTTAGCTTCAGACACAGAGAAATTATCTAGGTCATCGATAAACTGATTAGTCATAATTAAAATAAAATATAAACTAGTTTAAGTGCTTACTTTATAAATAAACGCCGGCGCTCTTAGGCGCCCTCATAGTCTATGGAATGAATGTAACTGTCCTCCGCGTATTTCCGTGCCGGGCAAGTAGCATCACCAGTCTGGTGATCACTTTTACGCTTAAAACGTTTGCACGTCGCACAAGTGGGCGGTGTAGACTTGTTAGTGCATTCCTTAAAGGAATGTCCCAGCTCTCCACAGTGGTTACAGGTAGGGCTAGACTCTCGGCAGTACTTGGCTGCATGTCCAAACTGCTGGCAGTTAAAGCACCTAGTCACCAGCGTAAAATCTCTTACTGGGTAGGACGTCCAATCAATATAAACTCTGCCTTGGATTATGAGCGCTTTTCTAACGTTGGCTGGTACCTCCAGTATAAAGTTACAGGTAGGAAGGCCTTTCTTACCCGATTTATGGCTTAGTTTGACAGTGCTCATAAACGATTCACGAGAGGAGTTAGGGAATTTGTCAGCTAAATTCTGCTCGTATATGCATTCAAATACTTCTTTTTCGGTTAGGGCTGCTGGTACACCTACGACAGTGATCCTAGGACGGCGTTTTTTAGGTTCTTCTACAGTGAGGCCTGATGAAGCTAACTTTTCAAGGTTACGAAGCTTCTCAATATCTCCCTTGGTCTCAGTGCTAATGAGGACACCGCCATTTCGGACCTTTCTGAAGCCGCGGACATGCAGTTTGAGCTCCTCTGGCGAAATAATTTTTTGTACGAGGGTCTTGGTTTCGTCACTCGTTTTTGTTTTGTCGCTAGGGTAAATAGTGACTGAGCTCAAGTTACTAGGGCGGATAAACTTGTCGGCACCTTTTTTTACCATATCGGCAAACGAATTATTCTGTTGTGGTTTCAGGTTTTCTACCACAGCTTCCTTGAATAGCCGAAAAGATTGCGCTACGTCTTGCTGTTCTTGCAGGTGCTGAATTGTATTATGCGCTAGTATAGTTTTCTGTTTTAAGGACTGGTACAAAACTGCCATCTGCGAGGTTCCAGATCCGATCTTACGGCAAATATTTGTTACACGGAGCTTCTGATCCGAGTTCATTTTCCCCTCTGTAACTATGGCGCATGCCTCATTTAACAGAGCTTCAATGCTGGAGATCCATCTCTGAATCTCTGGAGTAGATATTACCTCACTAGGTAAATCGTTACTCCTAGGCACAGGATCTTCAATTATGGGCTGAGGCTGAGGTGTTGGGGTCGGTGGAGGACTACGTTGCAGGAGCTGGCTCCGGCCAAACGGGCTTGATCCTGGGTTAGACATAGTCACACAGATTCACAATACAGTCAATATGATTTAGTTCAGACCTGTAGTTTACCACAGTAGGCATGAATCACACGCGACATACTTAGCACAGCAAAGTACTTACGCCGCAAGAAATTATTTATTTGTAATTATTATTTGTCATTAAGCGGCTTTTAACAACAACAAAAAACACGTCTACTTTGTCAAGCGATCACGAATAATGACGTGACGTGACGCGTATAGATACCTGTAGACGTCGTCGGTGGTCTGCAGCGTGCCGTGCGCGAGATGCAGGCGGCGGCCGGAGGGCGGCGGCACGGCGGCGGGCGCCCACCACTCCACCACGCGGCCCACCACGGGCACGCGCCGCAGCACTCCCTCCTGCCACAGCCGCTCCGCGTTCTCGCGCTCGATAACACCATGTGAGGTATAGATACCTGTAGACGTCGTCGGTGGTCTGCAGCGTGCCGTGCGCGAGATGCAGGCGGCGGCCGGAGGGCGGCGGCACGGCGGCGGGCGCCCACCACTCCACCACGCGGCCCACCACGGGCACGCGCCGCAGCACTCCCTCCTGCCACAGCCGCTCCGCGTTCTCGCGCTCGATAACACCATGTGAGGTATAGATACCTGTAGACGTCGTCGGTGGTCTGCAGCGTGCCGTGCGCGAGATGCAGGCGGCGGCCGGAGGGCGGCGGCACGGCGGCGGGCGCCCACCACTCCACCACGCGGCCCACCACGGGCACGCGCCGCAGCACTCCCTCCTGCCACAGCCGCTCCGCGTTCTCGCGCTCGATAACACCATGTGAGGTATAGATACCTGTAGACGTCGTCGGTGGTCTGCAGCGTGCCGTGCGCGAGATGCAGGCGGCGGCCGGAGGGCGGCGGCACGGCGGCGGGCGCCCACCACTCCACCACGCGGCCCACCACGGGCACGCGCCGCAGCACTCCCTCCTGCCACAGCCGCTCCGCGTTCTCGCGCTCGATAACACCATGTGAGGTATAGATACCTGTAGACGTCGTCGGTGGTCTGCAGCGTGCCGTGCGCGAGATGCAGGCGGCGGCCGGAGGGCGGCGGCACGGCGGCGGGCGCCCACCACTCCACCACGCGGCCCACCACGGGCACGCGCCGCAGCACTCCCTCCTGCCACAGCCGCTCCGCGTTCTCGCGCTCGATAACACCATGTGAGGTATAGATACCTGTAGACGTCGTCGGTGGTCTGCAGCGTGCCGTGCGCGAGATGCAGGCGGCGGCCGGAGGGCGGCGGCACGGCGGCGGGCGCCCACCACTCCACCACGCGGCCCACCACGGGCACGCGCCGCAGCACTCCCTCCTGCCACAGCCGCTCCGCGTTCTCGCGCTCGATAACACCATGTGAGGTATAGATACCTGTAGACGTCGTCGGTGGTCTGCAGCGTGCCGTGCGCGAGATGCAGGCGGCGGCCGGAGGGCGGCGGCACGGCGGCGGGCGCCCACCACTCCACCACGCGGCCCACCACGGGCACGCGCCGCAGCACTCCCTCCTGCCACAGCCGCTCCGCGTTCTCGCGCTCGATAACACCATGTGAGGTATAGATACCTGTAGACGTCGTCGGTGGTCTGCAGCGTGCCGTGCGCGAGATGCAGGCGGCGGCCGGAGGGCGGCGGCACGGCGGCGGGCGCCCACCACTCCACCACGCGGCCCACCACGGGCACGCGCCGCAGCACTCCCTCCTGCCACAGCCGCTCCGCGTTCTCGCGCTCGATAACACCATGTGAGGTATAGATACCTGTAGACGTCGTCGGTGGTCTGCAGCGTGCCGTGCGCGAGATGCAGGCGGCGGCCGGAGGGCGGCGGCACGGCGGCGGGCGCCCACCACTCCACCACGCGGCCCACCACGGGCACGCGCCGCAGCACTCCCTCCTGCCACAGCCGCTCCGCGTTCTCGCGCTCGATAACACCATGTGAGGTATAGATACCTGTAGACGTCGTCGGTGGTCTGCAGCGTGCCGTGCGCGAGATGCAGGCGGCGGCCGGAGGGCGGCGGCACGGCGGCGGGCGCCCACCACTCCACCACGCGGCCCACCACGGGCACGCGCCGCAGCACTCCCTCCTGCCACAGCCGCTCCGCGTTCTCGCGCTCGATAACACCATGTGAGGTATAGATACCTGTAGACGTCGTCGGTGGTCTGCAGCGTGCCGTGCGCGAGATGCAGGCGGCGGCCGGAGGGCGGCGGCACGGCGGCGGGCGCCCACCACTCCACCACGCGGCCCACCACGGGCACGCGCCGCAGCACTCCCTCCTGCCACAGCCGCTCCGCGTTCTCGCGCTCGATAACACCATGTGAGGTATAGATACCTGTAGACGTCGTCGGTGGTCTGCAGCGTGCCGTGCGCGAGATGCAGGCGGCGGCCGGAGGGCGGCGGCACGGCGGCGGGCGCCCACCACTCCACCACGCGGCCCACCACGGGCACGCGCCGCAGCACTCCCTCCTGCCACAGCCGCTCCGCGTTCTCGCGCTCGATAACACCATGTGAGGTATAGATACCTGTAGACGTCGTCGGTGGTCTGCAGCGTGCCGTGCGCGAGATGCAGGCGGCGGCCGGAGGGCGGCGGCACGGCGGCGGGCGCCCACCACTCCACCACGCGGCCCACCACGGGCACGCGCCGCAGCACTCCCTCCTGCCACAGCCGCTCCGCGTTCTCGCGCTCGATAACACCATGTGAGGTATAGATACCTGTAGACGTCGTCGGTGGTCTGCAGCGTGCCGTGCGCGAGATGCAGGCGGCGGCCGGAGGGCGGCGGCACGGCGGCGGGCGCCCACCACTCCACCACGCGGCCCACCACGGGCACGCGCCGCAGCACTCCCTCCTGCCACAGCCGCTCCGCGTTCTCGCGCTCGATAACACCATGTGAGGTATAGATACCTGTAGACGTCGTCGGTGGTCTGCAGCGTGCCGTGCGCGAGATGCAGGCGGCGGCCGGAGGGCGGCGGCACGGCGGCGGGCGCCCACCACTCCACCACGCGGCCCACCACGGGCACGCGCCGCAGCACTCCCTCCTGCCACAGCCGCTCCGCGTTCTCGCGCTCGATAACACCATGTGAGGTATAGATACCTGTAGACGTCGTCGGTGGTCTGCAGCGTGCCGTGCGCGAGATGCAGGCGGCGGCCGGAGGGCGGCGGCACGGCGGCGGGCGCCCACCACTCCACCACGCGGCCCACCACGGGCACGCGCCGCAGCACTCCCTCCTGCCACAGCCGCTCCGCGTTCTCGCGCTCGATAACACCATGTGAGGTATAGATACCTGTAGACGTCGTCGGTGGTCTGCAGCGTGCCGTGCGCGAGATGCAGGCGGCGGCCGGAGGGCGGCGGCACGGCGGCGGGCGCCCACCACTCCACCACGCGGCCCACCACGGGCACGCGCCGCAGCACTCCCTCCTGCCACAGCCGCTCCGCGTTCTCGCGCTCGATAACACCATGTGAGGTATAGATACCTGTAGACGTCGTCGGTGGTCTGCAGCGTGCCGTGCGCGAGATGCAGGCGGCGGCCGGAGGGCGGCGGCACGGCGGCGGGCGCCCACCACTCCACCACGCGGCCCACCACGGGCACGCGCCGCAGCACTCCCTCCTGCCACAGCCGCTCCGCGTTCTCGCGCTCGATAACACCATGTGAGGTATAGATACCTGTAGACGTCGTCGGTGGTCTGCAGCGTGCCGTGCGCGAGATGCAGGCGGCGGCCGGAGGGCGGCGGCACGGCGGCGGGCGCCCACCACTCCACCACGCGGCCCACCACGGGCACGCGCCGCAGCACTCCCTCCTGCCACAGCCGCTCCGCGTTCTCGCGCTCGATAACACCATGTGAGGTATAGATACCTGTAGACGTCGTCGGTGGTCTGCAGCGTGCCGTGCGCGAGATGCAGGCGGCGGCCGGAGGGCGGCGGCACGGCGGCGGGCGCCCACCACTCCACCACGCGGCCCACCACGGGCACGCGCCGCAGCACTCCCTCCTGCCACAGCCGCTCCGCGTTCTCGCGCTCGATAACACCATGTGAGGTATAGATACCTGTAGACGTCGTCGGTGGTCTGCAGCGTGCCGTGCGCGAGATGCAGGCGGCGGCCGGAGGGCGGCGGCACGGCGGCGGGCGCCCACCACTCCACCACGCGGCCCACCACGGGCACGCGCCGCAGCACTCCCTCCTGCCACAGCCGCTCCGCGTTCTCGCGCTCGATAACACCATGTGAGGTATAGATACCTGTAGACGTCGTCGGTGGTCTGCAGCGTGCCGTGCGCGAGATGCAGGCGGCGGCCGGAGGGCGGCGGCACGGCGGCGGGCGCCCACCACTCCACCACGCGGCCCACCACGGGCACGCGCCGCAGCACTCCCTCCTGCCACAGCCGCTCCGCGTTCTCGCGCTCGATAACACCATGTGAGGTATAGATACCTGTAGACGTCGTCGGTGGTCTGCAGCGTGCCGTGCGCGAGATGCAGGCGGCGGCCGGAGGGCGGCGGCACGGCGGCGGGCGCCCACCACTCCACCACGCGGCCCACCACGGGCACGCGCCGCAGCACTCCCTCCTGCCACAGCCGCTCCGCGTTCTCGCGCTCGATAACACCATGTGAGGTATAGATACCTGTAGACGTCGTCGGTGGTCTGCAGCGTGCCGTGCGCGAGATGCAGGCGGCGGCCGGAGGGCGGCGGCACGGCGGCGGGCGCCCACCACTCCACCACGCGGCCCACCACGGGCACGCGCCGCAGCACTCCCTCCTGCCACAGCCGCTCCGCGTTCTCGCGCTCGATAACACCATGTGAGGTATAGATACCTGTAGACGTCGTCGGTGGTCTGCAGCGTGCCGTGCGCGAGATGCAGGCGGCGGCCGGAGGGCGGCGGCACGGCGGCGGGCGCCCACCACTCCACCACGCGGCCCACCACGGGCACGCGCCGCAGCACTCCCTCCTGCCACAGCCGCTCCGCGTTCTCGCGCTCGATAACACCATGTGAGGTATAGATACCTGTAGACGTCGTCGGTGGTCTGCAGCGTGCCGTGCGCGAGATGCAGGCGGCGGCCGGAGGGCGGCGGCACGGCGGCGGGCGCCCACCACTCCACCACGCGGCCCACCACGGGCACGCGCCGCAGCACTCCCTCCTGCCACAGCCGCTCCGCGTTCTCGCGCTCGATAACACCATGTGAGGTATAGATACCTGTAGACGTCGTCGGTGGTCTGCAGCGTGCCGTGCGCGAGATGCAGGCGGCGGCCGGAGGGCGGCGGCACGGCGGCGGGCGCCCACCACTCCACCACGCGGCCCACCACGGGCACGCGCCGCAGCACTCCCTCCTGCCACAGCCGCTCCGCGTTCTCGCGCTCGATAACACCATGTGAGGTATAGATACCTGTAGACGTCGTCGGTGGTCTGCAGCGTGCCGTGCGCGAGATGCAGGCGGCGGCCGGAGGGCGGCGGCACGGCGGCGGGCGCCCACCACTCCACCACGCGGCCCACCACGGGCACGCGCCGCAGCACTCCCTCCTGCCACAGCCGCTCCGCGTTCTCGCGCTCGATAACACCATGTGAGGTATAGATACCTGTAGACGTCGTCGGTGGTCTGCAGCGTGCCGTGCGCGAGATGCAGGCGGCGGCCGGAGGGCGGCGGCACGGCGGCGGGCGCCCACCACTCCACCACGCGGCCCACCACGGGCACGCGCCGCAGCACTCCCTCCTGCCACAGCCGCTCCGCGTTCTCGCGCTCGATAACACCATGTGAGGTATAGATACCTGTAGACGTCGTCGGTGGTCTGCAGCGTGCCGTGCGCGAGATGCAGGCGGCGGCCGGAGGGCGGCGGCACGGCGGCGGGCGCCCACCACTCCACCACGCGGCCCACCACGGGCACGCGCCGCAGCACTCCCTCCTGCCACAGCCGCTCCGCGTTCTCGCGCTCGATGTCCGCTTGCGCTTCTTCGATGCCTGAATATAAGCAAAAAGAATGAGTATGTTTAAATGACCTGGATCTAGAGTTCGAGTAGTACGAGGTGCGGGTTAGGGTACTTCCAGATCTGACGAACGCACCCCGACGCGACTTTTGGCGAACGGCGTAATTAGAGCGGAAAGTACGTTTTAGCCGAACTCGCGGTCCGTTTGAATAAAATTCTGGTTTACCTAATAGTCCGGTCAAATTAGGTCGAAAAACAAAAACAAAGCTACAAAAATTACCATCAAGCTGAAACTGACTAAACTTGTTCAAAACACAATTAAAAACAACTTTTCAAAAAAAAAATTACAAGGTCAAAGGTCAAAAAAATGGGTTTTTCGCAATTTTCTTCAAACCGGTAAGTTTTATCGTAAAATTATCTAAAACAAAAATTGTAGATCATAAAATTATCTATAAAAAAGGTATCAATATTTTTTTTCCTAAGAGCTACCGCTTCTGAGATAAAACGATTCAAAAAGTTGTAAGCGTAATTGTATGCATAAGCGCGCCACGTATATACCTCTGTAGCTGTAATAAAAGTAAAAATATGTTTCTATGGGTGACATAACTTATAAAATATACATAAGTACCACTATGAGAATATCAGGTAGCATGTAACTCAGTCCCTTAATTCATACGCTAGTGTAACCTTGAAGCATTTTAAGCATTATAATATTATAAAAATGTCAGAAATCAGAATATTGTTTTATTTGTGCTACACTTTTAAGTGAAGATGAAACTGTTACTGTTGAACGTGGTATGAAGACATTGATCAATGCAAGTATCGAACGAGGTGATGAATTTTCAGACTATCTTGAAAATCAGAAATCTGTGACAATACACGAAAGCTGTCGTAAAAATTACACTCGAAAGTCGTCTATTGTGTCAGCTAAAAAAAGAAAACATGACAAACAAGAAGCCAGTACATCTACAGCAAGCCCTCCTCCTACTAGATCACGTTAAATCACGTATGAGTGAATCAGATTTTTGTTTTAAAAAATTATGCTATTTTTGCGGCAAGGAAACAAACGAAGAGTTTGAGAACAGAAGATCTTCGGATGTTCGCCGTCGAATCATCGGGAAACCACGTTAAAAAAAACGCGCTAAGTACACTGCCCCAGAGGTGGCGTGGAAACGTGTGCATAAAATGACGCTTACAACTTTTTGAATCGTTTTATCTCAGAAGTGGTAGCTTTTAGGAAAAAAATAAAATAATTCAATTTTTGTCTGAGGTAATTTTACGATAAAACTTGCCGTTTTGAAGAAAATCGCGAAAATCCCATTTTTTTTACCTTTGACCTTGAGTCAATTTTTTTCCATGGGTCGTAACGATGGGGAATTTTGAAAAGTTGTTTTTAATTGTGTTTTGAACAAGTTTACTCAATTTCAGCTTGATGGTAATTTTTGTAGCTTGCAATGTGTAGATTGACCGGACTATAATATGAATTAAACTATTTTTGAACTAAATTTAATATCGGAATTTTATATTAACAGAAAAAAAATACATAATTTATATTATGTGTACTGTACGCAGGGTGAAGAGCGCGTGCGTTATAGCCGCCAACCTACTCTACGTATTAACGAAAAAGACTACAATCTTTAAAACAGATTATTTATACACCACGTCAAGATTATTTAATTCGGGACCAAATATTTACTAATTTGAATGGTACTTAACACCTTACATAGTTTTTAACCGACTTCAAAATAAGACAGTGCATGTGGTCCATAAGAAAACCAAATAAGACTTATTTTGAAGTCGGTTTGTTTTGTTAGCATGGGGAAAAACGTACAAAATATTTTTTTTGTATTTTTTATTGCTACTGAAAACACACTTAAGAATTATTTTTAAAATTTATTTTAATTTAATAATTAAATTTAATCATCAAAAAGGGGCTGTTTTAAAATTCACGGGCAAATTTCTGAAACGCAATACTTGGTGGAAGAAAACGTGACGTCAATTCACATCGGACGTCTGCCGCTGACTGTCAATGAGCTATTTGTATGGTTTCTGTACTGCGATATTTGTTATCGTCTTGCGTTGCTGTTTTTTATATTAAGTTAATAGTTGTTCTTGTGTTCAAAGTATTAATGAATTGTGAAGAAGGACTCAGAGAATGACTGAAACCGGTTTCGTAAAAGCGCAGTCGGATAATCTTCCGAGAATCGACGTGTTTATGATGGCCACGTATTTATTTTATTTACGTTCGTTTTTATTAATCAGTAATACTTTACTCATACTACATTCATTTCATTTAAAGCCGGAACTGTCCCACTGCAGGGCACTGTACCAAACACTTTGCTGTTGACGTCGAACTCGTGTAACGGTGACGGTACGAACAAGCGCGCCAAAATGGCCACGTTTAAATCGTCCTTAATTAAAAGTGATTGTAATATTGAATTTTTGCGTAATGGTTTATATTTTGGACGTCATATTTGTATGTTTGTTAATGTAATAACTAGTAGAAACGTATAAAAAAATAATAAAAAAGTCAAGCATTATTCCCTATTATCTAACTACCTTTCTTCCTCCTTACCTTTCTTTAGCACTTCGGTCATGTTCGTGAGCGCTCGGCAGCTCTCCTCGACCTCCTTGCCGGCCGATATCACGAGGTCCAACAACTCGTCCACGTCGGTGTCTTCCGTCACCATACCGAACCTATCAAAGAAAAAAGTTTTCATATAAATTGAAGTATGACAGAAAGGTATTTTTTTTGTATTTTCTTTTTGGTCAGTAAACTGAACTAGGGATGTTATGGATATGAATTATCGGATACGGATTGGATACGGATATAGAAATGATTTTTATACTGGTTACGGATACGGATATGAAACTACTTCGGATTATCCGCTAGTTTCGGATAATTTCGGTTACGGATATTAAATTTTTGAGGAATTTCAGAAGCAAAATCAAAATCAAAATGTTTTTATTTCTTATAAACCAAATAAAAAAGGCGCTCAAGAAACGTTACGTTAAATCTACTGACTCTAGTTGCTCGGTTCCAAAGTGTCCTTCCTATGGAGAAGAGCCGGCAAGAAACTCCATAGGTTACTCTTTTAAAAAATAAATTGTTACAATTATTTGTACATTATTGGTTAAATAAAATTTAATCTCACAACACAAGTTAGTTACGTTACGAGTATGATAAGACGACAACAGAAGAAAACAAACAATGCGCGTGTGTGTCGGTCGCTGCCCGGCCGATCAACAAAATAACCTGTCATCACTTGTCGCAATTAGGCTCCGCCCCTATCCTATATTATCCGAAGCTTTTATTTCGGATTCGGTTACGGTTATGGATATTATTTTATATCGGATATCCGATCGTTTCGGTTACGGTTACGGAGCTCCCTAACATCCCTGAACTGAACAAGTGAACTGTTTTGAAAACATCTAGTGTTGAGAACAGTTATAAAATTATTTATTTACCGCACACAAGCCAGGCCGTCGTCTCCGTCGCCGCACGAGAAGGCCCCGTCAGTGGCCCGCAGCGTCTCCACCAGCTGCCTGTTGAGCGAGTTCACTTCATCTGGTGACGCGCCTTCCCACCCTGGCGGTACGTATCTGACGCCGCCCAGACCTGCAAGTTAATACATTCTTTGAGTTGCTGTGGTTAAGTGCGGGTTTATCGACGATTGACGACCTCCTTGGTCGAGGAGCGTACGCACCGGTTTCAAGGTGTCGCTAGCTCTAAGGTCCCGGGTTCGATCCCCGGACGGGTCAATGTAAAAACCAACTTTTCTTGCCTGGGGTCTGGGTGTTTGAGCTACCTTCTTTGTTTCTGAATGCCATAACACAAGCTACTTACTTAGGGTTCAGAGCAATGTATGTGATGTTGTCCGCATTTATTATTATTATTATCTAAGAACAGCTGCGTCATACAGCATGTGCGGGTGTGTGTACATGTCATGGAGCATAGCTAGAGGGAGGGTACTGACCGGCCCAGCCGGGCACGTGCACGAGCGCGAGGCACGCGCGGCGCGCGAGGCTGGCGCGGAAGGGCTCGCGCAGGGCCACGGTGGCGTGCAGCACGTGCAGCTGTGCATCTAGTAGAGCACCCCACGCTGCAGCTTCAGCCTCGCCGCCTTCGCCCGCTGCACCCTCTAGCGGGCAATAGCGAAGTACTACGCCGTGACCTTCCGTCTCGCAGACTTCTATGCTTATCTGAAAAAAAAAATATTAATTAGTATTGAACATAAAAAAGGCCCAAAACTTGGCTCACTCAGCGGCCGCCTCAGCATAGATCTGCGACCTTGCACAGGCGGGCCCAGCGGTGTCTAGCCGGAGCCCCCCCCCCCCTTCCCCCCATCAACAGTTCAGTTTGAAGCTCGCGGTGGTCTTTAACGCCACACCGACCAGAGTAATCGCGCGACGGTACTTGTGGCAACTTGAGTGACGCGGCGTTTATACCATCGCATATTGAAACGTATGTTATTGCATTTAAGGTTTAGTTTTGGAGCGCCTTTCTCGGTATGTGCTAGGCCTAATTGAAAATTATTCATGTAATAAGCGCTACACAATCCAATAGTAATTTTTGAAGGTACTTACCATCTCAGCTTCCCTTTGCAGTACTTGTCCTAACCAAGAGTTGAGTTTATCGTAGTACGGCGGAGGTTTCTCTGTTGTCCCAGGGGGCGCAAATTGAAACGCTACACAAGCAGATGCGTGGCTTAAGGCTTCCTGTTAAATAAATATATAATTAAGATAAATGTCAAGTTTTAATTGAAATATAAGTGTTTTTTAAATTGGATAAATAACTTACCACAACTCCCACATTTGGTGGTTCATCCCCGCCTGGTGGTTCGCTCTGAAATATTATTAAATATTAATATTTGCAACAAAAAAAAGTGTCACATACAACCTACACCGCGTGAACCTACTGACACCTCACCAACCCTGATATATGTTACTAAGCCACATAATCTCAGCTTAGAACTGCGAAGTGTTCAATTCGAAATATTTTATATTGTTAAAAAATATTGAAGCCTGAAACCATTTTTTTTATATAACTAGCTGACCCGGGAATTTCGTACCGCTTAACAGTCGATTTGTTATTTTTTCTCTCCGTAAAAACCATCCTCATAAATTGATAAATCGGTTCAGCCGCTCTCGAGATTACGTTTAGCAACACATTCAGCGATTCATTTTTATAGTATAGATGGATTAAACACACGCTCCAGAGTACTCACCAGCAGCCTAAGGCCAGCAGCGGCCACCACGTTCCTGAGCGCCCTGGCGGCGCGGAAGGCGGCGTGCAGACGGGCGTGCAGCGCGCGCGAGCCCGCCGCCCGCGCGCACGTCCACAGCGGCAGCGCCGGCAGCCGCGCGCCACCGCCCGTCAGCCCGCCTAACGCTGCCAGAGCACCCTCGCGACCACTCTGTGTAATACGGAGATACGTTAATCACAGTACGGGACACCCAACCAGGGGGGGTTAGGTGTCACATCTTATCACCATAGTCAAGTACGACTTCGAACAAGCGTCTCGGACCAGAATTGATTTTACATTGCTTAAATGTTACGTAACGAGAAGTATAAAATGAGAATCAAAACACGCTTCTCGATTAGCCGATCTCGCCTTCATCTCATTTATACGTAAATAAAAGACCGGATTTCACCGAGGCCTCTCTACCACCGACCACCTCCATTCCATTAACCAGGTTATAGAGAAACATTTAGAATTCCAGCTCCCACTTTATATTGCATTTGTTGATTACTCGAAAGCTTTTGACAGCATCAGCCATAGCTCAATTTTTAACGCTTTACAGGAACAAGAAATAGACGACACATACATCAACCTTTTCAAAATTATTTATAAAAAACAGCACTGGAGCAATAAAAAATAGTTCCAAGACAGGACCGTCGTTTAAAATTACCAAGGGTGTTAAACAGGGAGACCCGCTCTCTCCAAAACTATTTACGGCTGTACTCGAAGAAGTATTTAAAAAGTTGGCAGTAGGCTGGGCGGATAAGGGAATCATTGTCGGGAATAGGAGACTATCCAATCTCCGATTCGCCGACGATATAGTCCTTTTTTCGTCCTCAGCCTCCGAGCTGACTCAGATGCTTGAACAACTTAGCACGGCAAGCCTCGAGCTCGGACTTCAAATGAATATATCAAAGACCAAGTTGATGACCAATAGCGTACAACGTAGGATCGTCTTGGCAGGTGCCAGGATGGAATATGTCGATGAATATCTCTATCTTGGTCAAATAGTCTCCTTCCAGGCAAGACAAAACAAAGAAGTTGCTAGACGCACCGAAAATGCCTGGAAGAGCTATTGGGCCATGAAAGAACTTATGAAGGGCAATCTTCCTCTGACCCTTAAGAGAAAACTCATCGACATGTGCATTCTTCCGATCCTCACGTACGGCTCGCAAACATGGTCTTTGACAAATCAACAGAGGTCCACGCTCGAGGTCTGCCAGAGAGCTATGGAACGAAGTATTCTGGGTATCAAGCTCATAGACCGGGTTAGGAATACAATTATTCGTTCCACGACGAAAATCACTGACGTCTCTCGGAAAGCTGCCACGCTAAAATGGAACTGGGCTGGCCACATCTGCCGCATGTCAGACGACACACATGCAAGAGACATCGCGGTAGGCCCAGACGGAGATGGCGGGACGGACTGGAGTCCTTTGATAAGAAGTGGATGACCACGGCTTTAGCTAGGGAGAGATGGAAGGAGGGTAGAGAGGCCTCTGCCCTGCAGAAAGACAGAAACGGCTAGGAAAAAAAAAAAAAAAGACAATATTCTAGTCAAGAGTTACTTGCCGAAAGTAGGTATGTAATATTTAGGGTAAATGAAACAATATTAAATAACAAAAAGGTATACTTACAGAGGTGGTCGATTTTGACTGGTCGTTAACTATAACTGGTTCTGGTATTTTGTAGAATGTCTGATACGATATTAAGAAAATAAATATAAATTTATATCAATGACAATTGAGTTATGTGGTTTGGGTGACCAATTTCATCTATAATCCAAAAAAAATATAGTATTTTTTTTACCGTGTGATAAGATACAATTTACAGTTCATTGGAAAAATATATAATTGTCTTCCACGAAACTGCAACCTAAAGTAAAAAAAATAAGAATAATTATCCTATGAACAATATTAAAATAATTTACACTTATTTTTGTAAAGGATACGACAGTTGGCAAGCCGGGCACGCCGAACCACGGGCCGGGCGTCAATGTCACCGAATCTGGTATGCTGTAGGACTGAAACAAATATTCCAAATTAAATATATGACAAATGTCGGTGCAAATAGTAAACCATGTAAACGTGAAATGAACTAAGCTTAGAATTTACTAAAATGTTAAAGCTAACAAATCAGCCTATGTCCATTTTTTTATTTCCGTGTAGCAGTTAAATGTCGAAAGCCAAAAATACATTGCCAGCTTTTTGAATAAAGTGATCCATGATAATATTAAAATTTCAAAGAAATATAATTCATTGATAAAACTATACTCGAAAAAACATGCAAAATTCGAATTACTATCTGGAATAAAAAAAACGGACTAGGTAGGAACGGACTAAGTAACGAACGAAATAGGTTTAGGTACATTATTTTTCCCAACAGTGGATATTAAAACCAAAACAAAAAAGTTGTCCAGTTACATTCGCAAAATGTACCACTGTGATTCCCAAATAATAATAACATATTGAACCTTACCTCATCCCTCCCCGTAGCCCCGGGCAGCGCTAGCGCATGTCCCCGCACATGCAGATGCAGGTTCCTCTGCGCGCAGATCTCGCCGAGCAGCGCGAGCGGCGAGCCCCAGCCCAGCGGCGGGGCCCCCACCTCGCCTAACACGAGGAGAGGCGTACGGTTCGCGGTTACGTCTTCGTCGCATAGCTTTTCTAGAGCTTCGATGTCCATGCCTCGACCTTTTAAGTAAAGAAAAAGTGGAGTTATTTAAATACATCTGGTAGATTGTTTTTGCACGACAAAACCTGCTTTTTAGGGTTCCGAACCCAAAGGGTAAAACGGGACCCTATTACTAAGACTCCGCTGTCTGTCTGTCCGTCTGTCTGTCTCCAGGCTGTATCTTATAAACCGTGATAGCTAGAAAGCTGAAATTTTCACAAATGATGTATCTCCGTTGCCGCTATAACAACAAATACTAAAAACCGGGAGGCTCTCATACGACGGTGGTACGGAACCCTTCGTGCGCGAGTCCGACTCGCACTTGGCCAGTTTTTTATTTTGTTTATACCTGTAACATAATAATTTCTATATTATACAGGTTCTTCTGACCTTAATCTTAAGAAACGATTATTATTATTATTCTCTGTTTCTTACTTAATTGTTGCACTGCATTTATGAACACAACATTTAGCAGCTTCTATCACATCCACACATGTTTAGCAGTGAATTGTTTACAAATAAGATTCATGGACGCCAAACATCCAAATTCTATTCATGACAAACATAGTCTGTGCATTTTACATTTAGGTAAGTTGTTATCGAATGTTTACCTTACCCCATTATGTTAGGTATATGGAGCCAATTTAAGCGGCAGGCTCAACTGCCTGCACAGGTGCTGCACGACGCCCAGAGGACTGGCCACGCAGCTGTATATGCAGGGCAGTCTCTTTGTGAATGCTAGAGCAGTAACATCATTACCTGATGGATGCACAGGAACAGGCCTGACGCAGGCTAGCGGCAGGCTCAGCTGCCTGCACAGATGCTGCACGACGCCCAGAGGACTGGCCACGCAGCTGTATATGCATGGCAGTCCGTTTGTGAACGCTAGGGCCCACTGCTGGGCATAACACCATTGCCGCCATCCGACCTGTCTTTTGGGACTGGCTGGAACGGCGTCACGGAGACCTCACTTTCCGGCTGATGCAGGTGCTTACCGGACACGGCTGTTTCGGGACGTACCTGTGTCGAATCGGACGTGAGCAGTCGAAGGCGTGCCACCACTGCACGGCCCCAGAGGACAGCGCTGCACATACCTTGCAGGCCTGCCCAGCGTGGCATAGTGAAAGACGCGACTTGGTCGCAGAGATTGGAGGGCAGGACCCCTCACTACCGGCTGTGATATCAGCCATGGTCCGGAGTGAGAGCGCCTGGCGGGCGATGGTCACTTTCAGTGAACTCGTGGTGGCAGCAAAGGAAGCCGCCGAGCGACAGAGGGAGGCAAGCGCTGTGCTCCCTTCGCGCCGCAGGCGCACAGGGCGCCGCAACAGGGCGCTTCATGACCTGAGACCACCCTGAGGTAAGGCCTGCGGGTGATGGGGAGGGCACCTCGTCACCCGATCAGCTGACAGGCCCCGGAGGATACGGACGCGATGTTCCACGCGTTCGTTTTCAGAAGGAATGAGGGGTGGGCACTTTACACCCACCCCTCTAGAAGGAGTCCTTAAAGGACCGTCGCCTGCCGGAGCTGCGCTGAGAATGCTTAGCGATCCCGCGGCTCCAGCAAAGGCGAGAAGGGGACCGGGGTGTTTTTGGTCGGTGCAAGTCCGACATATCCCCACGTCGTGCCCTCGACGTGGGTCGAACTCATTAGATTTACACCCCGCAAAAAAAAAAAAAAAAAGGGCGGTAACAATATTACCTGATGGATGCACAGGAACAGGCCTGACGCAGGCTAGCGGCAGGCTCAGCTGCCTGCACAGGTGCTGCACGACGCCCAGAGGACTGGCCACGCAGCTGTATATGCAGGGCAGTCTCTTTATGAACGCAAGAGCTGTAACATCATTACCTGATGGATGCACAGGAACAGGCCTGACACAGGCTAGCGGCAGGCTCAGCTGCCTGCACAGGTGCTGCACGACGCCCAGAGGACTGGCCACGCAGCTGTATATGCAGGGCAGTCTGTTTGTGAACGCTAGAGCTGTAACAATATTTAATTTATTATTATTCTGCTAATTCTGCTAATGATTATTGTTACCGTCTGTCCAATATTTTTGCGTGGCTCTTCAAACGAAATTTTGTCCTTATCTCGATATTTGGGAGGTTTTAATTTCGTAAGAAGAACCATATCTATTTTAAGAAGATGCATTATTTGAATGTGTTTTTATATTTTACTCATGTGCTTTATTATTGTATACTAGCTGTGCCTGCGACTTCGTTCGCGTGGATGACGAAACTTATCAATGAGTTTTTAACCGCAAAATTAAGTTTGTTTTTTTTTTTGTTTTTCCTTTTCCGGGATAAAAACTACCCAGTGTGGTGCCCAGGATAATAAAGAATAATTTTACCAAGTTTCATCGTAATCGAACCGGTAGTTTTTGCGTGATACCTGAACAAACAGACAGACAAAAATTTTTTTTTCACTCTTTTGGTTTCGGGGTCGGTCTAGTAACACCTCCCGCCATTTATTTTTTTTATATTTTCAATGTACAGAATTTTCACTTCTACAGATTTATTATAAGTATAGAATGAAGGTCTTACCTCCATCCTCCAAATAGCGTGGGTATCTGTGGTGCAGTAACATCCGCGTCACTCTGACGAGGCCCTCCAGTTGCTCCTGGTGGTAGTACGCATTGTAGTCTGCGAGTCTGCAACAAATTATAATACATACTTGTTAAATGAGCTCCATTTCAGATGTGGATGATAAAATACCGGAGACATAAATGGGAAGAGGTTATAGAGTTGTGGGGTGAGAAGGGTTGTTACTGTAAATGTTGATATAAATAAGCCTTAAAAGTTTACCTTGACAGTTTCGGTTTTTTTTTTTCGTCGAAAATTAAGTACCTAATGCTTATAAGCAGTAGTGATTATCTAGTGTATGATTAATTATGAGCCCGTTGTAAGTCCACAACTTTACGCCCTTTTATAGACCCAAGCAGCATTCGCCATTCAGTTAAGATCAGTCCATCCTAAATTAGCGATTTTTGCACGAAATCTTTTCCTTTCTATCTATCTATATTCCATTCAATGTAAACCTACGAAACTTATAAAACAGACCATTGTGCTTTTAATTTCTACCTACGCAAAATTCCTTTCAATGTTTTACACTACGTATCGTAAACAGTGGATCATTTAAATGCAAATAGCTCATACATCACGTACACGTTTATCAGCAACACAACTATATATGTACTAGCAAGTAGCATGCAAATTTTAACAAATTCAAAGCATGTAATACCGTGCCGTTACAATTTTACATGCACTAAACATGTTTCAATAGCAGTATATAGTATAATAGTATTGTGTAATTTGTTTTATATCAATACAGGAGCAAGCAAAAGATTGTTTAATAGGGGGGATGTGTTTTACTAAAGGACAAACAATCACACATTAGATAACACTAATATTGATTACGAGTCTGTAGTGTGAAGTAGGGTGAACAGATTTCGATTTGTTTTTTATGGAATAGAATAGAATAGAAAAATATTTATTTAGCACAGAACACAAGACAACACGAAGAAAATAAACACAAACAAGCAACACAAAAAACAAGGTAAATAAAAAATAAAAAATAATTACAGAATACAAATACACAATCAATACTAGTAGTGTTGTCGAGCATACAGTGCCAAAAAGGTCACCAACTCAGCATAGCATGAAAGGTATTCCGAGCTGTTTTTCAAATAAAACTATTATTAAATAGTAACATGTTTAATCGATATAGAATTGTATCGGGATTTTTTAATGTTAAGAAACCATTCTAGGTGAAATGCATGTTAGTCAATAGAACGATGACTATTCATGGGGCGTCATAAAGAGTTTTAGAACCACAATTATTACAGATACCATAGGAGGTAGGACTATAAGGACAGCAAACACTGTAGTAAGGCTTTGAATACATCACAATAATTATCCGTCTCAAGCCAACGCACAACATTATATAATAAAAATTCATTCTGTATGGCTATCAGAATTTATAATAAGCTTCCAAATGATCTAAAGGATCTTAACATAAATTCATTCAGAAGGATGTTATTTGATTTTCTTTTAAAGAAATGCTACTATTCTACTAAGGAATTTCTTGATGACAAGAACATTGTTATAGTATTGTCGTATAGTGCAGTATAATTTATAAGTACCTAGATAATAAGTTAATATTTGTACACCGATTCGGTAGAATGTATGATACTCTGCTAACCACAAAACATCAGCTGTTGTAACTACTCACTACATTCTAACAAATAAATGTTTTCTTTCTTCTTTCTTTCTTTCTTTCTTTCCAGATATTCATTATCGATAAAATAAAACTCGTTCTCGCAATTTAAACTTAGGTACAAACCATAAATTACAATACAAAAGAATTGTAAGTAATTTAGAATTTAAATCGGCACTCATTTTAATGCATTTTTAATCGTTCTACATAATTATAATAATAATAATAAATAATAAATGCGGACAATTATTCTACATAATTGATTTGGTTATTTCTATTTCAAGGGTATTTAAACCTACTTCGTTCATGAGGGAGAGAAACAGACGGGCAATTTCAATGTTATGTGTTAGCAAATATAAATCTAGATTTTTAACGGTTTTATAGGATTGATTGTTCTATCGTTAAGCGTAAATTTATGATCGCATAAATATTGACCTACATAGGAAATGTTTAGTTTTCATTAAAATAACATAGTACTAGCCAAAACGAATTCTTATCGATAAATAGTACGCGGAAAACCGGTGTAAAATAGCCATTAAAATTTATTTAATCTCATTATACGTGGAGTAGGTATCCGAAAACGGTTAGTTAAGAGAACCATGCTTCATTATAGAATTATAAACGTATAATGATGACTGCTAACGATGAGGGGAATGAGCAGGGATGTTAGATGTTTCAAAATATGATGGTCAAATACATGTAGCAGTTATTTTGTATATTTCCTATTTATATATATGTCAGTTCTGAGTTTTTACCCTTCTTCTTCTTCTCGAGTCAATGATAGTTAAACTCTGTTTGACCAGAAAGTCGCCACTTGAATGGCTTTGTCGTTGGCTTCCATTAAGTCCTGGAGGGTGGCGGTGGTGGTGCAGGACGGGCAGGACAGAAGATGCGCCATGTCTTGAGTTGGGGCACCGCATTCACATTGTGTATTTTACCCTAATATCGGCTGATAACAGCTTTACTAAAAGCGTTAATTTCGCTTAATCAAGCTCAAAATTAGCTCTTTTTGTCCGAAACTAGTCTTGCGGCTGCGGTCTGCGGGTAGCCGCATAGAAATGAATTTTACGTACATAATTGTGCTTGCGGTCAGCCGGACGGCTAGCCGCATTGCGGGTAACCGCATAGTGCGTATGAACCCTTAGGTAATTAAAGTCGTTTTGTTTTTAAGGATATTCATAGGATAGTGCAGTTGGTCCGTATGCAGTTGGTCCGTAATGACAGTGCTGTTATTTTAATAGACATTTTGTTTTTAGGGATATTAGTAGGATAGCACAGTTGGTAGCGTAATAACAGTGCTCTCAGGGCCATAGGTTTGTAATATGGCGCAGTGCATTACCATTAGAGCAAGTCGTGCAGGTTTGCTGCGCTCACGGTCGCCTGTTCGATTTCACACAACTTTGTAGTAAATATAAGTGGCATATTCTCGGAAGCTGACCTTAAAATAATTAGATTGGTAGTAGGTTTTATATCTATATACATGTTACAAAACAATGCCCCCACCGCGTCTATCTGTCTGGACGCGAAAAAATAAAAACATAAACTACTAAATGGATTTTCACACTTTTCACCAATGGAATTAGAGATGTGTTTGTGTGTATAAATGTTTTGTTTACCCGTTTGGAAATAGGGCAGGGCGCTAGTTTTATATCATGATGTTCCTGATTTTCTTATAAGGTACATTTGGGTCTATGTAATTGCGACAGTCAAATCCTAATAAAAATGTGTTTAAAACAAACACGTCTGTTAACAGTAGATTTTAAGTGGTTTCAATTAAAACAAGATTGTAAAACTAAATAACTAGAAGTAGTGACGTCATTGTTCACGATAAAAGTGGTACGCCGTACGATGTTTTATTGATAACTGTGACTGTTTATACGATTATACATATATTAGTACTAGCTGCAGGTACTAATGGGTTTAACTATCTAATCACTTTGAACTGTACATATGGATGATGTTTAACTTGTTTAGGTGTTAAAGACTTATGAGATTGCTATGGACGATTATGTAAATGATGCTGACAGGTAGTTTAAGTAAATTTTAAAAGAAAATTGTATATCTAAGTCAGAGAATACAAACTACAGAAGGAAATTTATACCATAAGGTAACAAAACCCCTCAAAATCTCGCTGACTTTACAATGGAATATTTTATTATTACAATGAATAATATTTATTTATTTATTATAATATTTATGTTCACACATAACAGTAAAACACTACATAAGATAAGAAAGAGTTAATGCGTTTTTTATTTCTTAAAAAAAATCTGCCATCAGCCCTGTCAAGAGAAAGTGAAGTAGCAAAGAGAAGTAGCAAATAACAACTGTGTGCGGATTAGAACAATATTAAAATAGTTACATTTTAATATTGCTTTGAATGGGACTTATCCTTAGTCTGTCTGCCGAGCCTTTTCCCAATTATGTTGGGGTCGGCTACTAGTCTTACCGGATTCAGCTGAATACCGTATTTTACATTGAGCGACTGCCTATCTGACCTCCACAACCCATTTTACTGGAAAACACAGTATCCCATAGTAAGACTGGTTGTCAGAATTGACTTAACGACTGCCAAAGATCTATGTATGACAGCCGGGACCTACTGTTTAACGTGCTTTCCGAAACACGGAGGGGTCTCGGTATGTTATAAATGGTCACCCATCCACGGACCAACCGCGGCGAGCGCGGCTTAACCTGTGTTATCGGTCAAACCGTACGGCTTACAATTAGCCACGAGCCCCTCCACTAGTGTGTGCCAATTAATAATTAAAAACCGACAAAACAAGCTACTCTTTAAATCTTATACCATCACTTCTCTTATATTGTGAAAGAGTCAATAGTAACAACAAAACTATTGCAATATATTGCATCTTAGATTAATTCACAACATAGTAGAAACTATACACTGATAAGAAACATGTCATTATCCAATTTACAAGCGTTTACAGCAACCCTTAAAAGCCCGGTGATTAATCTTATCCACTTTCAATTAGTTCTCAAGGTAACTGATAGTAGACCCATAAAGATATTATCAACTACATTTTTATCAGTGGATGATCTATGGTCTTAATTGGAAAAATGTGTATTTTTTAACCAATCTCAAAAACAAAAGCAATTTGTTGAAATTGTTGTGTTTTATGTATGTTCCCGGATAAGTATTAAAAAAAAACAAAGAATCCTCGGCTTTTTTCTCTATCGTAATCATATGGAAAATGGTTTTTAAAAGGTATAAGTACCCACATAGTCTTATGGTCATCAGGTTGGGATCAGCTGATGTGATCCCAGGGAAATCGAGGGCAACTCTCAATTTTTATAGGCATTTCGGTTTTTCTACATCTTTGTGTAATCAATTATAAAATAAGCATTAATTGGTATATATAAGTGAGACATCCATCTTAATATGATAACATTGAAAGTAACTAAGTTCCGAGAATAAACACTCCAACTAATTTAAATAAAATATGAATATTTATGACATGTTTATCACTTTATTGTAAGTTAGATTGTAGATACCTATTTTATATACCTAATAAGCTTTCTCAAGCTACTGAAAAAATATTTACTTGTAACCAAATCACAACCACCTTCTTACATTAAGCATATTAAAGTCTCCCAAATACATGATAGCATTAATAAAATTGTTTATTACTAGTGAAAGGTACAGAAAAGGATTTGTATGGAAAACAGATAATTAATATCCCGGTATGATAACTATTATCATGATTTAAGGTAGGCTTAATTATCTGAATGTACTATCTAGTTTGTTTTAAATTATGAAAATAAGATACTTGTCTTTCATATCCTGTTTTAGAAGCATTGTTAATTCTTTTGTATCTATTTGAGCAGGCAGTATAAACTCAAGAATGTCGCATCCAATTGGATTCACTTCTAAATAACAAATCATGATGTTTACAGCATTCCATTTATAAATGTAAACAAAACTACTCATCAGTGATCTTCTAATTTAATGAGGTAATGAGGTAAGTAGGATGAGGCTTACCTGAACATATGCGCCATCCATCTCGTGGTCTCTGTAGCGATGTGTGCCCCGAGCCGGGCTGCGTGGCTCCTCTCCAGCCGCCCGAACAGCGCCGATATACTGTGAGACAGTATGGCCGCCCGCGTCACCGCATCCGTCGGCAAGAGCGGCGGCTCTACACTCTCACAACTAGGGTCCGTCTTCAACACCAACTCCTCCAAAACCTTCAAAATCTCATCCATTGACGTTTCTTTGGGCTCGAAGAAACCAGCGCTGATTTTTCGCGGCTCCGGCTTCTTTTCCTCATCTTGAGCATCTTGAGCGTTAACTCCGGCCTCCAAACGGCCTACTACTTCAGAAACTTGGAACTCCAAACCACCGAAAGGACGCCGGTCGAGCTACAAGCGTCAAAGTAAGCATCGTTAATGACTTACAACGAAACTACGCCATCGGACAATAGAATAACACAATTTACCTGTTCGGGTGGAACGTCGCTCCCGGGGCTAGGTTTATTGGATTCCGGGTCGGAAGCTGATGCATCTCCCATGCTGCGTGGCGAATTTTTCGCTAAATTACAGCACCGACATAAAAATGTGTAAACGTCACTTCAATTCCAATGTTTTGACGTGGGTGCCAAGAGTACACTCATGAACAGTTTACTATACGGCATAGGTTACAATAGCATTTTCCTGAAAGTATTTTTACTTCAAATTAGATTATTTTGATATAAGTTCTAAGAAATGGGGTGAAGATTACATGATTTTCTACCACTAACATCGATTTTTGATTTTATGTATTACATATAATCAAAAATCAAAATCAGTGAATAAAAGGTAGGAACAAGGCCGGCCGACGAATCTATGCAGTCTAATGGTGTAGTAATTACTCTAAGGTGTAGTTTGTGGTTACTGTACTGTCAGAGAAGTGACAATATTTATTTATAATCTGTGTTTATAATTGACAGTACTGTTGTCACTGACGTTTTGCTTTTCGAATTATTTTCCCAATCCAATCAATATAGCGAACGAAAAGCAAGTTGCACATTGAGAAGATGTCGCTGGCTAAAATATTTTCAGTGTCCTCCAGAGGTAAGTCTTATCTGCCTTTTAAAACTTTGCTTTATCACCTACCCTTAAAAATTAGCTTTTATATGTTACGCAATTTTTGTTTATAACCTATACATCATATTTACCAGCTGATGAGAACTATTTATAAGTTAAATTGCGACGTATATTCTTAACTTAAGTTTTCTATATTTTTTATATAATAGTTCCTGCCACAGACATTGCGCTGACTATTTATGTTACAATATTATTGTTTGTGTTTGTAGTTCGGGCTTCAGGAGCGAGTAGCCTGGTCGTAAGGCATGCTCAATACAGTACCCCTTCTCAGGAGGGCAAAACAGAGAAGGTTTACCCTCCAACATTGCCAGGCTACAAATATGTGAATGCTGAGGATCCTAATATGACCATGAAGTCTTTATCAGACCGGGCTGCTCAAACCTTATTCTGGACAGAACTTGCCAGAGGTTTTGCTGTTACATTGGCTCACATTTTCAAGGTAAATGATTAATTCTTGAAATGTTTTATCATAATCTTACTGTTGTTTAAACTAATGTGAATTGGGTATGTACAATATTTAATAAGTATCAAACAACTTATATTAAAGGTTTACTTTTATATTCTTGGTTTATTGTGTGCTTACACAGTCATTTTGGAACTTATTTGTTTCCGTACATTACTTACATACTCTGAGGCTTACTAACATGTATTACTCATATTTTTTCTAATATGTCATACATAATATCTATCTTTAAATTTCAGGAACCAGCAACAATCAACTACCCATTTGAGAAGGGGCCTCTTTCCCCTAGGTTCAGAGGAGAGCATGCCCTCCGCCGCTACCCATCTGGTGAGGAGAGGTGTATCGCTTGCAAGCTCTGTGAGGCTATCTGCCCAGCTCAGGTGATTTTACACCTCTGTTATTATTACCTTGTTGGATAATCTTTGTATAGAAAATCGGGCAGATTATGTAAATTGGGATATTTTTTATGCTTTGACTAGTTATAATCAGAATTTCAATATGTTATTGCTGTGAAATAGTAACTCCTGCACTGTTTTCTCTACCGTCTAGACTCTAGGGCATGAATGATGATCAAATAAACAATAAGGGTCACATTATGTTGCCCCCTTATGTGCATTCTCTAGCTTGATTTCAATAAATAACATTGAGTATTAGTATTCATTTCTGTATTTTATTGCAGTATGTAATTAAGTAGTCATGTGGCTTGAACGAAACAATTATAATTTTAATCTGTTAGCTTTTCAGCCTAATTTAATATTTTTATTAATATATTTTACTTTTCTTTTGTCACTGATCCTTTAGAATAAAATACTGCATGCAGAGTTATTAACATAGAAATGTCTCTTCTCGTTCCAGGCTATCACAATTGAAGCTGAGGAGCGTAAGGACGGCTCACGACGAACCACGCGCTACGACATCGACATGACCAAGTGCATCTACTGTGGCTTCTGTCAGGTAAACATTTAATATACCAAATATTTTGTTTCTAAAATTAAGTAGGTACATAAATTAGGCAATACATAACACATATAAACGCTTTTTCAGGAGGCAGAATTTATGTAAAAATGCTCTTAATAAAAATTGCCTTATGAGAGCTGATATAATTATAACTAAGTGAACGACTGTGACACTGTGAATGAGGGAACTTTTAATGGATTATTGTGCAGATAAATCTGCTTTACTAAAAAAATACAGGTTAAAACTTACACAACGCTTTTCTCGTCTATTACATCAGATGAAAAGACGGGGGCGCAGATGAATCCAACAATTTAATTGTGGCAAACATTGGTCCATTCGCTGTCGAATTATAAATGGTGTAACCAACCCGACTTTGTTATTCTTATCACATATTTGTCTCAATCTTACAGGAGGCGTGCCCGGTCGACGCGATCGTCGAAGGCCCCAACTTCGAGTTCTCGACGGAAACTCACGAAGAACTGCTGTACAACAAGGAGAAACTTCTTTCGAACGGCGACAAATGGGAGAGCGAGATCGCATCCAACATCAGAGCCGACCATCTTTACCGCTAATATATTATGCTTTCCTTTAGTGTAAATAGCACGTCTGAGAACTATTTTGAAGCTGTCTTCGAACAAATATATTTATAAGTTTATATATTTATTGCTTTGCATGATAATAGTACCTATGACATGCAACATAAAATAACTGTTTAATGGAGTCACAATCTACTTTAAATTAATGCTGATGTATGGCCCCAAGTTAAGGATACCAACAAATACATCATTTTATAGTTTTGACCGTGTAAAAGAACATGTAAAGACAATGATAGCTCAAAATAGGCCTTAGATATAGATTATTAAATTAAATTGTTTTTATGATAAATAAATCAATGTCATCTCAGTTGAATAATTCTTTTATTTGGTATTTTATAATAAAGTAGAACTAATATATCAATAACTTTTACATCTCAACTAAAAATACATTTAAAAATAAATTATTATTTGAGTCTGATTACAAAGCAATAATGATCTCGATTTTATTACCAGACTATATGATATTTAAGATTACTATTCCTTTATTTTTATATAATAATAATATCTGCTGCCTAAGTTAAAAATGAAAGTGTATTATCATTATTTAAAGCGACATAATTTAAATCAAGTTATGCGATAATTTAAGGATAGTTGTCAAGAGCTTAGTTACTATATTACGTACATAGTCAATAACACATTTTGTTTAAATTGGGCAGTAAACAAATATCATAGACATTTTAGAGTTAAGCATATAAATATAAATGAGTAATATATTAATTGAGGTATTTGTTTTAAAGCAATGAGTTGCATCTAGAAGACAATAATAAGACAGGTTAAAGAACAGTGAAGATATACAGATAAACTTAAAAAAAAAATCCCCATAGAATATAAATGTCATAAAAAACTAAAATAGTAGTTTCTTGTTTATCTTTAAGTATTAATAAAGATAAACAAAAAATAAAAGCAATTTGTGCTCAAACTCGTCCAAATAAAGCTAGGTCAAATAGAAATGAGGTAAAGGTCACTAACATTGTTAACTTGAATAAATAAAGAAGTGCTTATTGCATCTATATAATAAAATATTGTTAGGAACTTCTGTTGTGCAGCTTGGCAGTATACTAATGCAGACTAAATCACCTATATTATGTTTAATATCCTTTGCCCAGCATTAAGACAGTAAATAGATTCAACATTTTCTAAATAAGTACAAGACAAGGAGCAGGTATACAACCTACAAAAACAGGTAAAACCTAAAAAAAAATTAAACATACATAATCAGGACGAGAAAGCTTATGAGAATCATCTTAAAAAAATATATTTATCTTGTCAATTATGTGCACAGTAAATCAAATGGTAACAATGCCAAACAAAAATCAACTTTACGTATATCACATAAAGACACTTTTACCAATGACTTCAAGAGCACATAAGACCTGTATTCTAGTTGGTATGGTTTCCACCGAGTATCTTGTATGAATATCTTTCTAGATCTTCTTTAACACAGTCAAGGCCTTTGTCGGCGTCAATGGTCAGCACTTCACAGCCTACGTCTGGTGAGCTCAACCAGTTTTCATATGCTTCATGTACCTGAAAACCATAAAATCATGGTGGTTTAAAAATTATCTACGAAAATTAAAGAATTGGTTGGATATGGTATTTTACTAATAACTTGCAATTCTTGTGCAAATTGATCTTATGTTCATATAAACAAACATCACCATTATGTTTACATAAACAAGGTGCCTGACTAGTATAGCAGTCATAAGAAATATGATGTTGTAGTGCAAACTGAACCTTAAGAGTGTAATGTGCACCAAGCTTGGCATATAATTGTGAACACAGTAGATAAATTTTCTCTGTATGAAGAAAATGCGCCATAGATTTCTGTTGAAGTGTTTACTCACTTGCTTCAAATATTCTAAAGGCACTTCAGACTCCTCAGCTCTTCCTCGCTGCATCATTCTCTGCCACACTATTTCTGGAGTTGTTTTCAGGTATACTGGAATGGAAAATATAACATTACTTGACAACTTCTTCTCTTCACAAATTCTGTTTATCAAGAAGACTATTAAGTGTTGAACAAGGCAAAAATTTATCATTATCTATTATATTATATTATTAATTATAGTGACCCGGTCCTGCCTCGCATGGTATCCAGAATTTCTCGGATTTTCTATCCTATAATATACATGTATGTATTATACATATAAACCTTCCTCGTGAATCACTCTATCTATTGCCCAAAAATTTCATTAAAATCTGTTAAGTAGTTAAACAGATCTTAGTGAATAGACAATGGAATCAACTTAATATTATGCTATGTAAAGAAGATTCTAGACCGCTTACCAATAAGGTCCAGGCTAACATCAAGGGACTTCTCAGTGTAGTCATACCACGCCAACAGTGTCTGGTATTCAGCGTCTTGCAGGAAGTTCTGTTTCTTGGCATTCTCCACAAAGCAGTGTCTACTGTTTTGTACAGATCTGAAGATGAAGATAAATTTGTGTAAATTGTGGGTAGTATTGCATTCTACCATAAATAGTAATATATAATAAAATAATAGGCTCATCTTAAAATCTCTGTAAATACTGTAAATAAGTTAATTAAGTATGTATGTAAGCTCATTAACAAACTTAGAAAGGATATATTTTGTTTTGTGTGATACCTCTGGCAATTGTAGATTGATTTCAAAGTTGTTTTTGTAGGGTTTACCCCCAGGTACTTTGTCACATTAATGGTAATAGTTAATTACCTATTTAAATTTACCTTTCAAACATTTTAACAGTAATATCTGGATTGCTTGGTGGACTGGTTTGTATTTTTAACCGGGTGAGGTGTACATAGTGTTGGAATGTAAAGGTCCATTTGTTCATATCACTGTAGACTAGACCGAGAAGGTTATGACCGCTGACGTTGCGCCATTCATTCAAAGGCTCCTAGAAAAAACAGAACAACATAGAGAAATTTTCGTGTTGACTTACATATTCAAAGTATGTATTTTCCAATGAACTTACCCCATGTTTTTCGACATTAGGATACTTATCGAAGAAATTGATGCAAGTCGACTTTCCTGAACCAATGTTACCTTCGATAGATACTCTAAAAGGTCTTTTATTTGCGGCGCGGGCCGCAACCGCAAACGTCTTTATATTCGACATTTTGAGAGTTTTTGGCGACAGTAGTCACTCGGATTCTTGACAGAGGAGTAAGAATGTCTTCTAGTTTTATGTTGATACAGTAAATAGCCAACGAATAACCAACTTAACCCTATTCACTGCGCACTATGTTTATAAACATGTCTTCACGCGTTCCATATGATTCATAATTCCAGTTTACCGCCTGATATTCAGTACTATTATATTCTTAATTGTGTATAACAAATTTACATATATTTTTTCGTTATACAGTAGAAAAAAGTACAAACAGTGATGTACTCACTTTTCGCGCCAAAATAATAAATCAAACTGCCAACTGGATGTCAGTCAGTGTTGCCAACTCGGATTTAAAAAAAGGCGTAGATCAGATACAGAAAATTATGTAGAAATGTGAAATTGCCATATAGAAAATACGTAGATCTACGTACTTTTTGAAATTAAGAGAGTAGGGTAGGTAAAAGTAGTGCTCTTCCTCACTGTCACTGCTTATTTTCATAATTGAATCCAATTAAATTGAGCAGGAAGTTGAAAAATATCGAAATAAAACAACACCTTCGAAATCTTAGTTCGAAATATTTTTTTAGGCTATGAAGATTCACTTTGACGGTTTACTACACAGACTACACTACACACGCCACACGCGGTCGGTCACGTCACATTTCATTTTTTTTTTAATTTATGGCTCCTCCGTTTCAAATGAATGGCGCGACGTGTTGACTGTTGAGTGGCGAGGCGAGGGGTGTGCGTTAGTATGAAACGGAACGTTTATTATTATTTTTTCGCGAAAGTAAAGGTAATTATGCCCATTCAGCCTATTTTGCAAATTTGAACAATTTTGATAGAAAATACGTAGATTCTGGGACTAAAGTTCGTAGGTTTGCAAGAAAGGCTTAAAGTACGTAGATCTCCGTAAAAAGACGTAGAGTTGGCAACCCTGATGTCAGTGTCACTACAAGTGTCAATTTCGAACCTGATCAACCTGACGTTTACATTTCGGTTCATGAAGGTTCAGGACGTGAAAAAAAGTATTTTTTTAATCTTAATAGCTTGCTTTTTATTCACTGAATAAAATATTAAAATTAAGTAATTGATGAAAGTATATAATATTTAATAATTTACCTTAAAATTGTTTAAAAGTTTCCTAACACATACTTAGGAGTATAGAATATTCTATGCGTAACAGCTCTAGTAGTATGCATAACGTGCACAGTTGTGAACTTCTTTTGCGCTCACAGAATAATTTGTCTTTTATGTGTTTGCGCCTCCCACCCCATCCGCTTGCTTTTTGTTTTTTCCAACCGCTCGAAGATGACTGCTTTGAGCAGTCCTTGGGTGTAGTAGTGCCATAGAAGTCTATAGTTCACCATGCATTCGCAGCAAAATTATTTTTTGATCTGTTTGTCTGGCCTTATTCGTTGCATTATTTTTCTTTTTGTTTGTCCCGGCTAATCACCGCAACGGCTGGACCGATTTTGGGACTCTCACTAGCAGATAGCTAATGTTATAAGGAGTGACTAAGGCTGCCTATTAAAATTTTGTTTTAAGGGGAATGTGTTCTAACGCGACTGAAACCATAGCTAGTATGCTATAAATAGGCACTATGCTCATATTTTGTAAATGTGATTGAATTGATCTGCCACAAAAATTTAATAAAAAACAGTCTAGCATTATGTACTTACATAGTATAAATTATCATAGTTTAATCAATGTTATATATTTTTTTCTTAGCCTATACTGTCCCACCTGCTGGGCAAATGATATGTATACCTATACAATAAAAAATCTGGTTTTCCACGTACTTTTTTGTAAGATATTCTTTTGACTGTTCTTAACTTTCTTATTGCATCGTCTGCTACGTAACGTAGCTACCCAACGCTATGTATCAAATACTTACCATTCCGATACATTTTTTGAAATTTCGTATTCCGTTGTTCGTGACAGCCAATCATTGCAAAATATGAAGCTTAATTACTTTTCTCTATGATATGAAGATTGACAGTTAATTAAAAACCGGATCGTGAATGGTGTGCGGGCTAATAATTATAGTCTGCCGAGAGAAATTAATTGCACACTACTCCTGAAATCACAAATCGAAGCAGTATCCGAGGCAAACATTAATTAGTGCAGTTTTTAACGTAACTGTGCCGTTGATTTTCCATTTGATAGTGTTAGTTTCATCGTAAGTTGAACTTATTGTATTTCCTGTATACTTTTACAGGAAATATTAATTAGAAAATATAAAACCCGCTTTTCATGCTTGTGAATTGAAAAAACTCTTTTACGTTTCTGTGTTGTTTCCAAGCTAAAATGCGTATTTACCTGATTATTTTCATATAGAAACCAAACCCTAATGAAAAAGAAAACATAATGAATTGCATTAATTTTAATTGCATTACCTACATTAATAATTTCGCTAGTTACATGACACGTGCCACCAATTAAACCCAGTCTTCTTACAATTCAAACATATAATCTAAATCCATTTAAGTAAAATAACACTAGGCTCATTATTTAAATGGAATAATGAAGGCATTGTCTGTGCCATTACTGTATACAGTAACAGGCAAGTTCCGCGCCTCTGGGCCTGACGCGAGTCTATTGTCTCTGTTTCATACTTCGTTGCACCGCGGATGAGTGTGGGGATCCGTGAACAGTTTATGAAAGCTTTTTTTATTTGCGTAATTTATTATTGTTGCTTGTTTTTAAATGGAAAGCAAATATTTTCTCTCTGAAAGATAAAATTGCTTTACTATAGGTATATTCGAGTTTCCAATCCCATCTTCATTGTTTTTAGTTTAGCATCACTTTTTATTAGATTATTTTCTACATGTACTTATCTCTTATCGATGTAGTTTTACTACGTGGTTAAAATATTTCTGTTTTAAATAATAACATATTCTTCAAATTTGATACATAGCTGATACTTGATGATAATCCCACAAAAACCTATACACTTGCAGCAACTCAGTAGTGTGTATATTATTCTCGATTTCGTGTGAATAACAGTAGGGTACATCATCTCCCGAGCCTTTTCCCAACTATGTTGGGGTCGGCTTCCAGTCTTACCGGTTTCAGCTGAATACCGTATTTTACATGAAGCGACTGCCTATCAGACCTCCACAACCCATTTTACTGGGTAAATATAGTATCCCATGGTAAGACTGGTTGTCAGAATTGACTTAACGACTGCCAAAGATTATCGTATGACAGTCGGGACCTACGGCTTAACGTGCTTTCCGAGGCACGGAGGGGTCTCGGTATGTTCACAAATGGTCACCCATCCACAGACCAACTGCGGCGAGCGCGGCTTAACCTGTATTATCGGTCAAACCGTACGGCTTACACTTAGCCACGAGCCCCCGAGTACTTACGAGTAGGGTAAGGTACATACGTACCAAAAATTAAACAAATAACTTGTCATATAAAACTATTTATGTCTAGGTTCAACAATAAGTTTGTATCCGTCTTTGGGCCTCAATATAAAGGCCACCGGTGACAACCGCGTGGACTGTCGGTCTGTTCTCGTTTGGTACACTCGGAGGAATTTCACCAGGAATACTTTGGCTGCTAGCACTGCGAAGCGGGATCCTGAAACAGACGATGAGATTATGTAAATACAACTGATTAGAAACTCAAGTACCAGGTGTCCAGCTAAATGATTTCAATAAAAACCATTTTTTTTTAAATCGCTCATAAATGATTTCAGAGAGGGATCTACTTTGTTGTCTAATATAATCAAACACAACCCAATGTTAAGTTATAGCGATAGAGCTTTAAGACCTTTTTTAAGTTAAGTTTCGTTTTATTATATGGGCCGTTTTTTGCCAGTGCTTTTACCACGTTCCCGTCTCTTACTAAGGGCTCATAGACAAAACTGCGATGCGATTAGATGCGAAGCAATGTCGCAGGAACTTCTAGTAAATACAGTCCAAAATGGAACGCGAGCTCGCAGAATTTTGCGATGCCTTGCGAATTAGCAGTAATGTGTACGAGCCCTAAGTCCGGCTATGTACACTTACAGTGCATGCTACATGAAATAAATGAATACTAATAATTCAAAAACATCTGTTTCTGTATATAACATCCCTTTGTTAACAAAGCTATCCAAAGGCACATTCCTTACCGATGCAATGTCTCGGTCCGTTTCCAAAGGGCATGTACGTGTACGGCACGATCTCAGCCTTTCGTTCCTTTGAGAACCGCTCTGGCTCGCACGCGTTCGGATCCGGCCAGTATTTCTCGTCGCGGTGTATGGAATATATCGGCAGCCATACGTGAATACCTGCTGGAGCCTGGAATCATATAGTTATTACGTAAATGTACTAGACCGATATTGAACAGAAAACCAATATTACCTACTAATTAAAGTAACAAAATAAAACTGCTTAGTTTGAAATAGAAAAAGCATATAATATTCAAGTGAGCAATGATTTAAGTATTATGTGCAAATTCAAACCGGATTTAATAAATAACAGCATTAGTAACAATCGTAAAAAATATGGTTGAGTGCACATGAGATGAAAGCACTTAAAGTCCGAGGAAATATTATGCAAAGCTGTAGCAGAACCACAATAAATATATACCCGAGTCCTACACAGAATTCCTCTGAGGCAGAGAGCGTAAAAAATATCAAGCAAAATATAAATAAATAAAGACCCGGAATATTATGTCAATATTGTTTAGACGATAATTTACCCAAAATTTATGCTTTTCATTTACTAAAATGTTAATAAGCAGACTAAAGCAAGCCACCGAAAAATGTAAACAGATATTATCAAAGGTTTCGTTCCCTATTATGTCGTAAACGAGCTATTAACACAGAATAAAGGAATCCTCCAGGGCAATGGTGCTATTACGATGCTAAATTACCTATTATCACGCGCCAATGAAGTTATTACGTCCAAAAGTATCGTACTATGTCCTTTGTTAGAGATACTGAAATTAAGTGCTCAAGATTTGCCGGCTGATAGCCTGAGAAATGGAATCAGGTCTATTTATTGGCGGTCTCCGTTTATTTGTTGTCTGTTGCAGATGGCACATTCCGCTGAGTCTCGAGTTGTGGACAAGTGGTATAAGAGATGTAATAACTCGAACAAAAATTATGTGCTCAATTTTTTCCGGACGACTTCTTTCGTTTAATCGATACCTTAGTTTCAATGTTTTATTCCTGATGAATATTTAGAACATAAGAATTAGCTGCTTTATGCATTTACTAACCCGAAAAATTTGTTCATACGGAATAGCATGATGTTTTCTATTAAGAATCTTAATTTCACTTACAATGAGTCGGTCCTTACTGCCAGGGTATGTAGGACCAAAGTCGTATGTTGCCACTGACCGCCTGTCTGCTGAACCAACTAGTGGCCACAATCTAAGGACCTCTGAAATAAAGGTGTAATTATTAGTCAGATTTGCTGGAATTCCAAATATTATTACCCGAATCAAAGCATATTCTGTGTGCTGTATGAAAACGTTTTTGAAATTAACGTTTACATTACATGTGAATGTGAAAATCTGATGATTTTACACTTCAAGGTAATGATTATCTCTCCTTTTCTTCAAAAAAAATATTTATTTTAACTGCAAATAAATGCTCAGGAAAGTATTAACCTGCCATTTAAGATATGCCTATAATCGAGTGAATGATAATGGTTGATCAAAAGACCACTCACCGTTAACACACATATCCAAATACTCGAGCCCCTGTACAGCCTCATACAAATCCTTGATCTCTTCTTCTGGAGGCAAGTTGTCCAGTTCCTCGTGAAGCTTCTGTTGTACTCGAGGGTTTGTCGCCATCTCGTATAAAAAGTAGTAGATGAGGTTGGCTGTTGTGTCGTAACCAGCGACGTAGAATAACACTGCTTGGGCCACTAGGTCGTCGTCTGTGAATTCTGAAACGATTTGTTTATTTACTGTAAATCATGAAAATAAACATTACAAAGAACGTTAAAAGCAACCTCCTTGTCTTTTAGCCCGAAAGTTTTCAGCATACCATTGGTGGGTTAAAGATAGGTAGGTATCTATAAGGGTCTGTATTAAGAGAAATTCTTATCTAAGAAGTAGAAGAAAACACTTTTTATATGTTTTCGTCACAATTATAGATTATATAATTATGATCAAAAACCGCCCAATACCTACACTCTCAGCATAAACTTGATTAAATCATTAAAACAAACAATCACAGTTCAATCTAAACGAAAGGGAACAAAATTAACCAATTCCCCTTACGAATAATTTGTAAGCACAATACATATTTGTAAGAAACAACACAAGTAAATTACTATGCAGGAACGCTACTCTCGATTCACGGAACAAATATTTCGCGGGCTCTGAGAAATGGCGTAATCCCGGTACAATTGTGACGTCAGAAACACGTCATAATTAAATTTGGCGTGCGTCTCGTCAATCAAAGTCAGCTGCCGCGATGTGCGTGTGTTGCGTGTAGATGGAACGGTAGGGCAAGTTGGTTCGACTGACATTTTGTTAACTGCCTTTAAGATTTTATGAAAATCTTTGGTGTATTTTAATTTACTATCAGCTGAAGCTTGTTGAAAATATGAGATTTTTTATAAACTGTTTTTATTCTTCTGTTTTATATCCCGCGGATCTTTGTGTCACTCACAGTAAATATAAAAATATTTATATTCTTTGTCAACTATTTACCCGATCAGAAAATACTTTCATCAGAATAAAAATAAAAAATCCTGCTATGTAACTGCTGTAGAATGTAGAATTTTCCTATTAAACTTGATCTACTGTGTGTCAGTTACAGTAAACCCGAAGAGTAAACAAATTAAAGTTAATCTTACTTTCAGCGGTCTTGCTGTGCTCGTTGTTGTTCGCGTCGCCTTCGCTGTCCGACTTCGGTTTGCCTGTACATCGAAATGTTTTGTTAAAGCTGATGGTTTTACTTTCAAGAGTAACGACTTGGATAATTTGTCCATCTAAATAAATGTCAGAATCCGATAGAAAAATTAAACATAACTGAATTATAACTTACGGTATAAAAGTTGTAAGGTTTTGCTATTTAAAAATTTGATCGATTTTATAAGCTTGACAGATTTTTATGCCATAGAAAAGATCTTGTAAAGAAATAAGGATGGAAAGTAGTCAAACTGCAATTTAACGATTGTTTCCTAAAGTAGTAGGGGCTCATAAATGTATCAGAGTATACATGCCTTGAGCAGCGTCGACTAAAATCTGGATGAAGTCAGGTCTCGGCAGCACCAGGTTCTCTCGACGAGCTTTCAGAGCAGACTTGAATAGCTGGGAGAACTGATCCGCGTCTTGTGTGGGAATGATTTTCACTTTCAAGAACTAGAACAGCCCAGAAAACTTAAACATTTGAATTGGAAAATAAATAGTGGAACGGGCAATTAGACTGCAATTTTTCGCACCAAATTTTATATCATTAGGTAAGATATTTAGTACAGTATTTTTCGGTTTAGGTAGTTTTTGAGACTTAAGGTTTAAATACTGTAAAGATGGAACACAACAATGATAACATACCTTCATAACACTCTTCATGTTTTCATAGCCGAAGAACTTCATGACTTGTGTGGTGTCCTGTACGACAGCTTTCTTACCAAGTCTGAAGATGACGTTGTCTGGATCCTTTAAGGAGTTAACAGCAAAGCCGAAGGCACATGATGCTATAACATCATTCACGTAAGACATAGTTATCTGAAATAACAAGAAATAGTACCTATGCAAAAAAGAAAGATCTGAATAGGCAAATAGGTACATTAAAGGAAAAGTTGAATACCCTATTTGTTATGATTAAGTTAGTTCTGAATGTTACATTGATAACTAGGAATTTATGCAATTTCGAGCAAAAGAGATCTCTTTGATTCTTGTTTATTTAAGACGAAAAAGTTTTGCTTTAAAATGATCTAAAATCAAAGCAATCACAATAGCTATAACAAAATTGCCAATTTAAATCCAGATATTTTCTAAAACTTACTGTATTTACGTCCATGACTTCTGGCTTAGATATCTTCTCCCGCAAGAAGTTGACGACTGCGCACGCGCTCTCTGACATCAGCGGCGCCATGCTGCGACAGCGAGCTCCAGAAAACGCGGGAGATAGCGAGACACGCATTGACCGCCACTTTGATCCTGTCATGTAAAAATAACTAGAAATAACATCTTAATTTTTCTATTATCCGTTGTATTACAGTTTCTACTATGACATTTTATATAGCCATAAGTCTCGAATAGAGATGTAAAAAACTCGAGTCTTTGAGTCTTAATTCGATAGACTCGGCTCGATTTTACAAGACTCGGTGTACTAACAAAACTCAGAGCCTTGAGTCGAGCCGAGCTCCAGTCCTTTCTCGAAAACTCGAGCGCCAAAATAGAACTCGTATGTCAAAAAGAACTCGAGTCTTAAAAAGAGCTCGAGTGTATCGAGTCTTGAGCGTATCAAGGTTGATTTATTTAAAAATACCAATTTTTATTGTTTTACTTCCTATAATATATTCTTCTATGTTATATTTTTACTTCTATATTATTATTATTCTATATTATATTCTTCCTATATTATTTTTATTCCGACTTATATTTTATTCCCTGTTCATTTATAAAGGAACTCCAAATGGAAAAGAACTTGAGCGCGACTCGTCGCGTGAAACGACTCGAGCTCGAATCAAGACTTGAGCGCCATGTTGCGCTCGAGTCTCTATGTAGAATTAAGTGCTCTAGTCTGGGGGTCGTGTTGTAACTAGTCGAGCTGTGCTCTTTGTCAGCTGAGCCCTAAAATTTAGGACTCAAAAGACTCAAGTTCTTTACATCTCTAGTCTCGAATGAACATGGCTTAACACTAGTAGGTATGATTCCACCATACCTTAAGTCTGTAAGGATATCTAAGATATGTTAATCTACCCATACCCATATTATAGTGTTTGATGAAATGTTAACTCTGTGTTCGGATTTTCCCCATCGATGGTGGAGATTTAATCTATTGAAATGTAAGTCCTGTGTTCTATTGCAGGCCTGCCATTGCATAGCCATTCGAGAAAAGCTAGCAGTATGCATTTAAGCCAACTACGAAATTTCGTATCAACACGATTTCATAGAACTCTGTATCTTTGTATAAAGTTTTAAATACTAGTTAAAGCGAGTGTTCCGTTAAAATTTCTAACTGGGTCAAATTCTAGAGAACCGTATGCCATAACTTTTATTTTACGTGACTGTGGGGTTGGGCTTCTTTTTGGTAACCCAAATTATCATCCACGATAGTTTTTATAATACAGGGATAAATTACAGCAGTTAATTATTAACCTGCATTGTAATCTGCGGATAGCGTTGTGGGTAGTATGTTTATTATTATAGCAATTAAATACTTGAAATGTACAGCTTAATATACTGCTGTTTGTTGTCCAAATAAAATAAATGCGAATTCACCTGTTTCGAAAATTGATAGAGGCGACGAAAATTAATTTAGTATATAAAATCAAAAAGTTGTACATACAGACAGCTCACTAGTTCGCGCTATGCTCTTGTCTAAATTTTCATCTAAAAAATACATGCTTAAATTGTATGTTCAAAATACCTGTTAACATAATAAGGTTGCGTCCAAACAGCGGGTCGCAGTCGGCATCAATATGCACGCCTCTGTCCGCGAACGAGTTGAAGTCCCGCACCATAATCTGTCTGATGAGCTCAGGGTCCCGCGGTATGAGGGTTGGTACCAAGTACTGGTACAGGCCGAAGTACCTGTAAATTGAATTTATAAAAAGAAGTAATAAAAATTATTAATACCTAAAACACGAAATTAAAGGAAAAACCATGTTGTGTTTGAAAAAAAAAGTCGTCGGGGTAATATAATTTTTAAACGTAGCTGACGTTTGAAAATTATATTGTTCTTAGGGAAACCCCGACGACTTTTTTGTCATCTATTTCAATAACAAGTTTTATTTTGAAATATAATGTCCTGTTTGGCAGTTTATAAAAACTCAATAATTAAAGAGATTCGCATCATTAAGTTCTCGTAAAAGTCTTTTTCTCTCTTTGACGAGGATTGAACTCACAGCATGTTGCACCCAGTAGGCAATGGCAAGGTGATCTATAACACTTGATTATCCATGCTCTCGAATAAAATCTTGCAAGTTATTGTAATAAAAAGCATGTAGGTAATCAAATTCGTTAAGTATGAATAAGTTACTCAGTGCTGAGTTACTGTGTATGTGGAACATGCCATGTGGAATAAATCATGTGATTATACTAATTTAAAAACTTTCTCAAATACCAAACACAAATGCAGACATAACATTTAAATCACATGATACCTCATAATGACATAACAAAGAGTTTCGTGAAAACCTGTAAATTCCTTTGGACTTAAAACATTTTGAATAAATTAGGTGCCTAAGCTTTGGATCAACATCAATGGTGGATAAAAATGCTTTTTCAATTATATGGCCACATAAATAACAACGGAAACAGTGTAAAATTTCAACAAAGCATGCAAGGTACTTTATCTTAAATTAAACATTAGCAATTTGATAAAAATACTATTTCATTCACGAACGGATCGTCAAGTTCCCCTAGTAAAGTGGAAAGCAAACAAACTCGTACTTTGAATTATCAAGTAAGTTAGCTTTAAGTTCGCGATCCTACATTAATAATGTAAATCAGTTTGCAAATATTCCACTACACAGCAAAAGGTTTCGCATACAAAGAGCAACTTACATTCTGTAACAGCGTGTGTTTAAAAACTTATTTCATCACAATATCCAAGTAAATATAACCAGCAACGATGTAAAGTTTTAAAGAATGTAAATGATTGGTTTAATTACAGACACAAACAAATTAACCCTTGATTACATACTTGGTCTAACAGACCAAGTAATCTTACGTGGTAATTATGCGTCTCCATTAAATTATATCTTGTTTTTATTTACACACGAAACCATTTACATAAAAAGCTTACATCACAAACGTAATAAAATTTGCCTACAAAATTCAACACAAAGTAGAATTTATTACATGTTATACCCGAGAATACTTAAGACACAATATAATATCCGTGAGAAAGAACACGGTTATACACTCTAATACTCATCATCCCATTACCTTTGATCTTTGAACGCGTCATATCCAGCCGCTATTGCTTCCACAAAATTTTCCCGCCCAAGAGTGACAGCTGTCAAATTCCCCAAAAACGGAACGGGAGGCAGCGTGCATACTCCCTTAGACGAGAAGTATTTCAAACGGTTCCGGGAATAATAGAAGAGGCACGTCACTAGCAACACAATGAACCACCACATCACTATACTCTATTTTCGGATAACGGAACAATTTTCAAAAATGTTCGTTTACTCCCGCCTGATGAACAAATTTAAACTTTTGAAACACTTGATTCTGCGGAGTGTGTGTTTATAAGACAGTTTTATTTTTTACTTTTATGAAAACAATACCACAAAAAAATTTAAACGTGTTGGCGCGGTTTTAGTTACCGAACGTTTGACTATTAGAGGCTGACCGGCTTAGAGAAAGTTGTGATTCGTAATGGCCGCATGCTGACATAGCGAATATAAGAGGCTGTTGCATAACACACAGATAGTACGTCACACATTCGGAACTAAGTTTTGTGTGCCGCGGCCCAGTTTCACTGCCGACTGAACGCTTTTTATGACTTGTAAAACAAAGTTTATTATTAATCTTAAAATCAATATTTTGCATTATTTTTTATTTCTGGATTGTTGAATAAGTTGGCCAACTTTCATTCAAGTTTTTTGAAGGTCGCCTTTTGCTTGAAGATTACATAAGTGAGCGGTAATGAAACCTCGCAGCGTATCCTCCCGTTTATGGCACTGGTGTGTAGTTTTTTAACTGACTGAGCCAACGACTGTCTGTATGAAAGTCGTATAACAACATTGTGTTCGACAAAATATTATCATGAACAAAAACCTTATTTTTTAAATACTGTTCCATAAGACCACGAGATCGCTTTTCTATCTATTGACATTATTTTATGGGCTGTTTAAATAAGCTAGTCTGCTGATCCTGTGACCTTTATTGACTAACAATAGCAAGCATCTAAAGCTTAATGTGTTTGAGCACTAAAATAACAATAAAAGTGAGTTCCAATCACGAAGACAATCCATGAAGCGGAAGCTAAAACCAAATTAAAAAAAGTGATAAATCACTTACATTGTCCACAAAGTAATATTAACTATTCACTTAGCATTAACTTAATTTTACAACAATAATATTTAAACATTGACTCTTCAGTTCAGATAAAGAGACTGGCTGGTAAATAAACCTTAAAACAAAAGCAACACAACGTCACTATACAAAATAAATAAGAGGAGTTTTATCACACAACATGCAATCGCATCCTGACGTCTCCGTGCATATCCTGCGATAGTTTATAGAGACAATATCGCAACGCAAAGAAAGAGGACCCGTTCCACTGACATATAGTAGTAATAATGCAGTGAGACGGTTCCGTCCATGTTTCCAATTGGTATGGGAATTGGCTTGAGCTTCACGATTTCATTGTACCGTTTCGTTAGGCACTTATTCTGAACTGTATTGCACTGTCCCGATGGAACGTCCAAGATGTAGACTGTAATGTTTATTGATATTTTATTTTAGTTTGTTTGATTGAATGGGTTGTGTCCTTGTAAATTATTTTGATAGGTAATCATGAAACCAGTTTTTGTATGACGTTCTTAGATGATTTTAAGATGTTTTTTCTTTTTCTGTGGCTTTTGTAATTTTGAACCGGTTATGTTGAAAACTGACTTTAAAATATTATTATAATAGTAACAAATAATATGTATTATGTTTTGTTGCTTGTAAGAAAATGAATCTTCAAGAGCCAAATTAACTGTAATGTATTTATGTAAACTAAATATAATACTATATGTATGTTGCTCAAATAACTCAAGAACCAGTTCCGATGTCTAAATTTATTTTAAAAATAAAATATGTAACATTATTTGTTAGACGACGTAAATAAACCGTCACTTAATAAACATCCGTATTAATTATACATTATGTCCGTTTTGTAAAACTTCACGTTTTGTTTATAAACACAAATGCGAGGGTCCAAATGTGTCACTCTTTTCCATTAGGTGAGCAACAAAACGTTCACATTATTAAATCAGTTCATCCCTTTTGTGAAGTTGGGTCTTTTGGGTCCACGTGGGTTCCGTATGCTAATGTACTCTCACTGCTTACTGAGAATTGATTTATGTGTTTTAAAAATAAAGTATCGTATCCTATAGCGCCAGGTGGCCAGTAATTTCGACCACTAATGACTGGCTGGCCATGTAAGCTTTTAGCTAATTTGCTTTTAGTGTAAATATTAATACCAGTTGTTACCCACGCATATTAAAAACTGAAAATATTATGTTTTAGAGGTCGTGTTAATTGAAAAACAAAAGTATTTAATAATAATTAAAACTCTGTCACACTGGCATGTTATAATACAACCTAAACTTTTACAAAACAAAATATTCGTACGAATGTGTTCGCAATTTAAATTTGAAATAACATTAATTTAATAAAGCCAACACTGTTTTGATTAGGGGTCTTGAGGCAAAGATAGGTGTGGAGTAAGGTTTAGCTTTATATTTTCTGCCATTCGACACCTTAGTGTTATGGTATAAGCTTATAATAATATATAGTATATTATTACCTTTGATTATATAATGTCTAGATGGACTGTCAAGTGCGCGCAGACCCGTCAAAAAATTACAACCAAATTTGGTTGTTAAGTACTTTCCCGCAATTCCCGCCAACCAGTACAGATCGTGCCGCTTTCGTGTCACTACGTTTTACGCGCTCTAAGGAATAACCACATAACAGCGATAAGATGACAGTATGTGCTTTTAAAGTGTGCCGGAATTATAAAGGAAGGCTAAAAAATACCAAACACATCACCTATCACCGTAGACAAGACACCAAGAAACTTCATATTTATTTTAGTTTTTTTTATGATTACCAAATTACGCCATATTTTATCAGTGTTGCCAGTTTCTGTTTGTTATTCTCCCATTTTTTAGGGTAAATTTTTTGGTTTATCATTACGTTTATAAAATTTCGTTGATGTACTTCGAACGATCGCCTGTAATTAAAACTCATTCCTAATTAACGAGATGTGATCTTTCTTTCATTTCAAATTTCAAAATCCTAACTGCTCAAAATATTGTACTAACTTAGTTGATTTAATACTCCATTCAAACACACAAATCTATTTTTTTTTAATTATTTAAAAAAGGAACTACTTAATAAAAATACACTTAAACTGAATAATACCACATAAGTACATAAAACTAAAATATTTTTTATTATTATAAATTAGTCTTTATTTAATGTGATTTATGGGAGAATTTGAATAGCTGGTAACACACACTTGAAATTGTGGTCTTGTTTTTTTTTTTATGATTGTAGGGCGACGCTCCATCTAGACATTATATAATCAAAGATTATTACATATTTCTATATTTTCAACAACAGTTTTTTTTTTATTTTAATACTGCCTAGTTCTGGCTGACTTTCGAGTTCATACAACCAACATTCGAACAATAAAATATTATATTTTACTTGATCGTCATAATTATGGAACAATTGATACTAAATTAAATACAGGTATTGTTTTATTAACTTAATTCTTCGGTGAATTAACCTGGCATTTCAACAATTTAAGCTCCATTCAACTAATTTAATTATAATTGAAAGGTATTGTCAGTAAGATTAAATTTAACACGAGCCATCTGTTTCTTTGTTATTAAAATACATTATTGTAGTTCACGTATTTATTTGGTTTTAATTCATTAATCAAATTGTTAGTTTTATTGAGCAAAAATACAGAAAAATTGAATCCCAACACTTTTGTTTCACCGGGACATACGTTTACATTATTTGGCTCATGCATTTTTATTATCAAAATAAATTCAAGAGGGCTCACGAGGTACGCTAACTGTACTTTTTTAAGCCAATTCCGGAAAATTAGCGCGCAACAGGTATAACAAAGAAGGCACTTAAAATGTTATCTTCATTTTAGACCTCAAATATTTTTGGAAGATTAGTATTTAGAGTAAATACGTATCTGTTTAACTGCGCTATACATTTTTTTTCATCCAATCGAAAGGTTTATTCTAGATGCATTTTTATTAGCGTTGAAATTTGACGTTTCTATTCCCGCGCTTCCCTCACGACGCCATATTTTTCGATTCGAAACCGATTTATGTCGTCGTTTCGAACGTTTATTTGTCCGAGCAAAGGCACGAGTGATTAGGTAACTTGTTCAAAAAAAGAACACTCGCGATCTTTCGCTGTTTATTTTCATTCAGAACGCAAACCTTTTTCGTGGATTATGTTTATTTATTGTTATTTATTTTGATTGTAACGTTGTACTGATTGAATAATTGGGGATTTCGGTTGACTAATGAGAATAAAAGGTCGGCTTTGTCGTTATGTGGTATCGTTTGACATTAAATTCTTTGAATGTTTTCCACGTTTTGTTATTTCGACGTATGGTAAATGCTCTCTGATTAAAATCAACGTTTGTTTGTGGTTTGATTTACGCGGTTGTGCGAGTTAATGATTCGGTTGAGTTGTTACAATAATAGAAATTACAGATTAGAGGATATGGAAACTTTACAGTCCAGTTGTGTTGTTAACTATTAATTGGAAGGCTTTTAAAACGAAGGGAGTAAAAGGCAGAGTTTTACGTAGCTATTTCAAATTGATTGTTTATCTGGAATCGTACTGTTTTTAAGCTATTGCATAGCTTCTATCTCGGGCCTTGAGCGTGGAGACCGAATCCAGAAATTCCGTAACGAAAATAACCTAACACCCCCCACTTCGATCGGCACAGCGGTGATACTTTTCAGTTTTGCCATCTATCGATGAATAGCAAAACTTTTAATGACTTTTTGAAATATCACGCTTGTCTCTTTAGTTCTGCAAATCGCCTCTAGGTGGCATTGGTTGTATCGGCGTTACTAATTATAACTTTTAATAACTTGAATTAATATCAAAGAAAAAGGAAAAAAAATACTGCATAAATAAAATAAATAAATAATTATAATTACATAAGTTAATGAAAAATGCTATGCAATAGCCTTACCGCGGCAGTCTCCGAGTGCCACACGTCTTTTTTTCAATATGTAAAGAGTATGAAACTATAACTGATAAAACATTTAATGTATAAAAAAACACCGCGTTCAGTTGTTTTATAATCTTCTATTCGCCTCCTTATTTCGAAATGACTGTAAAACAAATGTGCCTGCAACAATTCTCTGAGCAATGTAACGAATAAAATGAACACGGTAATGCGTACCTGCTAATTTTAGCAACGCAATCTGCGAAGCGAGGACCCAACGATTGTAGTTACAGCGAATCCTGAAAATAAACCTTATCACCTTAACATAAGTTAGACAGTACTGTCATAGTGTTCTCGGTGTTGTGCTGTCGACTGTACAACGTAACGTGTTAAGCTCGCAATTAGAATTTATGTTAACAGGAATGTGAAGTTTGATTTGTTTTTGTATACCAGCCTTATTTTGATAACTAGGTATTCAGTTGGTTACCTTAGTACATTATTGAAAGAATGAACCATACTTAAGTTTTTTTCCTACTATTTACTTGTTTGCACTATGTGCTGCGGATTCGATCCCCGCATGGGGCAGGCATTTTTGTTATCCATAATATATGATTTTACCAAATCATGGTGTTCTTTATGTTCTTACCTGTGTCAAACGATTATTTATAAAACACCCTGTACACTGGGGTTAAGGCAAGTAATTTATTTATTTATTCATTCATATAACAATTTGCATTGTGTCTGAATTACATTAATTAACATTAAAAAAAAATATCCTACATTAATTCATTTATAACAGCTAAAAACAATAAATAGTAAATTTGTAACAGAAAATTAACACACAAAAAAAAATTACAAAAATCAATAAATAATAATCAATATAAATTTCACTAATATAATAAATATGATGTCAATGGATTGTAAATTCATTCTCTCTCAATAAATTCATTAAAAAAAATCAAAAAATAATGTCAATTAAATGGTAGATGCAAAAAGGTAAATGACTTACAAAAGCTATTCGCCATCATTTGTCTCCAATTCTGATAGAGAATATAAACATTTACTTAACAGGAAGGCTTTAAGTTTAGCTTTGAATAAATTACCCTTATAAATCACTGTAGGCAACCTATTAAATAACTCCACCGCCTGGTATTTAGAGCAATGTTTAGCAATATTGATTTAAATGGGTCGCTCTTTAAAAAATATATGGTAAGACAACACATACATACATATAATCACGCCTTTTCCCTTTTAGGGGTAGGCAGAGACCACTTCTTTCCACTTGCTACGATCCTTACATATTTGTTTCGTTTCGACCACTTTCATATTCCTTCATACATGCTCTTCAAATAGATATTAGAGGGAACTTCAGACGTCAACATATTCTGTCTGAAAATTTCCTACGTACTTATGTATCAACAGGCTGATGCTCTGATGAGTACTCGTGCGTCCCCGTTCCGTACTTTCACTAAATCAATTCTCGTACTAAAAGCGTCAATGGCCCCCCTAACACTATTACCATATTAATATACATTTTGAAAATGGTACCTCACAGACAAATTACAAAAGTACAACTTGATTGAGTTTCGTAATAAAAAACGCTTGTGAGTTATTTGATCTTGAAGTATGACTTTTGATTTGGTCTATAGTTTCAGTACTCCTAAAAATTGTTCTGAAGACTGTATTTGGAAACATGTTAAAATTTTAAGATGATTGACAGGCACTGAAGGCTGAATGTTGCTTAGTTATATCGTTTAAGCATTTTGTTTTTTTTTTGTTTAATTTATTATGCTTTTGATTACACTTTACTTTAAACCTCTTTAAAGATTAAAGTTAATGTGCACTGTTCATTTTAATCCACATTTATTTTCATAGCAAGAATTCTGCATTTATTTTTATTGTGGTCTACACGCAAATTGAGGTGCTTTTGATAAATATGTTTTGTTAATAACATGACTCTTGTTAACTGAATATTCAAACAGATAGGTAATATCGAATTATGTTCAAATGTTATTAATTTATTCGGGAATGCTTTGTGAGGAAAATATTTTGATATTAATGTAATTTGTTTGCATTGTTATAAAATGTTTGTCGAACTTGGGTAAGAAAACAAATTAATATAGGTCATGAAAAACATAAGTAGGAGTATATGCAAAGAAAAGAAAACCGGTATCGGAAATATGTATTTAAATATGCTTTCATCAAACATAAATAAATAGTTCTTAGTAAGCATGAAAAAATATTTTTTTGTTAATTATACCTATCTATTATATACTTAACATAACATAACATACCATCACGCCTGTATCCCCGAAGGGTTAGGCAGAGGTGTACCAATGTACACCCACAGTTCGAAATTATCACCAAAACCCAATATCACCTTGGTCGACTTGGGAATCAAAGTAAATCAAATCAAATCGTATTATATACTTAACAAGAATATTTTTTTTGCTATTATAGTTTTTATGTGAATCACAATTATATACATTTTTACAGTAAGTATATGAGACTTATGTTTCCATATTATTATACCTATAACTTCCACCAACAAGTTATTTAAACAGCTCTACTAGAACAAAGTCCCTGATATCTTTTACCTTGACGGAACAAAAGAACTATCATAATAAAAACATGCATATTCCGTACAAAAGGAAATGTCCTCATTTTTAATATCCCATCCGTCGTTCGTTCTGCATATGCTCAACGGTTATGATAGCGTTGCAGGCTCTACCGAGCATGAAATTGACACCGCCCTTCTAGGTAATTTTAACGTAATATTACTGCGTTCATTGAATATTGAATCGGCTGTATATTGAAAGCGATTATTTCTTTATTATAGGCCTGAAAGCCGTAGGTAATCCGGCCCGTATTGGATGAGTTCGAAGGCTGCGTAACAATGTATATGAGTAGATGTGGTAAAGATAAGTCGTATCTTTTACACTCATCTGCCCAGCTTTTTTCCCAAGCTATGTTGGGGTCGGCTACCAGTCTTACCGGATTCGGCTGAATACAGTATTTTACATGGAGCGACTGCCTATCTGACCTCCACAATCCATTTTACTTTGAAACACAGTATCCCATGATAAGACTGGTTGTCAGAATTGACTTAACGACTGCCAAAGATGTACGTATGACAGTCGGGACCTACGACTTAACGTGCTTTCCGAAACACGGAGGGGTCTCCGTATAAATGCTCACCCATCCACGGACCAACCGCGGCGAGCGCGGCTTAACCTGTATTATCGGTCTAACCGTACGGCTTACACTTAGCCACGAGCCCGTCGTATCTTTTACACTATTGTAGGTTATACAATCTATTTTATGATACACCTACATTGATTGTGATTTTTTTATTTACGCTTGCAGTTATTTAGAGAGTATTTTAGAGAAGTCAGTGAGAATGGTAATGTTAAGATTAAATGTCGATGATAAAATAACTTCTCAAACAAACCTAAAGTTTTTTTTACTCAAAAATTTTATTTTGGAACTAATATTGATGGTAGTTCCTACACTTTCTACCTTTATAAAACGTTAATATACCAGGGAATAATATTTAATTAATCCATTTCGTATAAATTAATGTTAGTTATAAAGTTTATTACTGCAAGCTTCAAGTTGTTCATAAGTTCAGTCTAAGTCGGAAGCCTAAGTTTTAAAATCGTTTCATATCCGCTTTCTGGTTCGCAGTACAAAAATCTCGTTGTTGTGCGTAATTCAATCCTTTACAAAAGTATAGGGTTGCAAGCCCTGAAAATTGCGTTGGTTGTTCCTTATTTTATGCGGCTTTTTTACGATTTTGTACCGGCTTCCGAAAACGAGATTTGCTTATTTTATGTTTATGTAGGAATTTCTTTGAGGCTAGTCAAATGTGAGATATGTTTTTATTAAACGAGACGAAACAAAAAGGTTGTTTCGTTTACATTGAGTCATGATTCTTTGTTTATGTAGAAAATATATCTTCGTTTTCATAAAATACTTACAACTGTTATTTGATTTTGAAGTTTATGTCGAACATGTTTTGGGTTACGTATGATTAGATGTTTGAACGGTGATTGATGTTAAATAACAATTATTTCTAGTCGGGTCAATGGTATTTAAAAAGTGAAAATTATGGCTGAAAATAGTCCACATCTATGTTGATGCTACATTCTAAGATAGAAGCTATGTGTTACTCAGAAAACCAACAAACACAGTACTTCGCAATAATATATTAGTATGGAAACTTAGGTTCTAGTATAAGTTCTAACATTACAGAAACGCTGACCACAATCATCTAAAGATACATGTCTCTCTTTGAAACTTATCCGATGCATTATTATATGGGAGCTAATATGCACCTTGCTTATCGATATTAGTTTTTAACAATGACTCTCGAAAACCCTTTTTACACGACTGCCCAAAAAGGAGTGTTATGTTTTCAGGGTTCATGTATGTATGTATGTATGTATGTATGTATGTATGTATGTATGTATGTTTGTGAGTTTCTTTATTCCACCATAACTGCTAAAAGGCTTGACCGATTTCAATGTTTGTGGTATCATTAGAAGCTTTGAGTTATCCCGAGTGACATAGGCTATGTGGACATTAAAAAATGGTCAAGTGTGAGTCGAAATCGCCTGCAAAGGGTTCCGAACGATATTTTTTTTTTTGTGTTGTGTCATGTTCTTTTTGTTGTTCACTAAAAGGTATTAAATAAAAAAATCATAATTAAAAAAATTAAAAAACACGCCTGCCATGTCAAAAAAAATAAAAACAAGTCAAATATTTGCAGTCGGGGGACCTGTAATGAATTGTTCCAAGTAACCGACCCCGACTGCAAATATTTGACTTGTTTTTATTTTTTTTGACATGGCAGGCTTGTTTTTTAATTTTTTTAATTATGATTTTTTTTTATTTAATTTAAATGGTAAACACAACTATATTCAAATGATTGTATCTAGGAAATTAATACTTTGAAGAATCTATCTTACTCGTATTTGTTTCTATAGGATTAACTGAGCAGTGATTACATTACAAAACTATTTTAAAAAGAAGCTTATTCTTATGAAATAGTTTGACATGATTTATTCAAGAATTAAATCTTGTAAGTCAAGCACTTATTCTCAAGTTAATCCTCTTTTTAGTTCTTGTTCTTTTTAAATAAGGTCTTAGAAAACTTTCGTAAGGTCTCATGTGATAAAAAAGTTTCTAAGTTTCGGCCTAATATTGTTTCGGTGTATTTACCAGTTTGTCTAGACAATTTCATTTCTTCAGTCTAGGGCCTTTTTTGAGTGAATTATTGTCTGACCCTTGTGTTTTTTCCTTTCGTTTTCTATAAAGAAAGCATACACTTGCAAGTTTGTGTTGATTATTTTTGTTTAAAGTTAAAAGCTACACATATGATTTGTTGTTTTTGTAACAGTTATTTAAACATCAACATGAGCATGTACTATGAATAACAAATGGCTTATTCGTAGAAGGTCAGTAAGTATCTAACTATATTACTGGCTATTAATAAATTCATGCTATCCCACTTTACGTACTGTTTATGTGGCTGGAAGAAGATCTTCGTTTAAGCTTATACTTACCCAGATAATTACTACTACCTATGAATATAGGTATATCTACTTCATAAACAAATCTTTATCTAACTAAATTAAACCAAGGCACTCCTCAATTTTATTACACTAATCGATTACTACGTTTAATTACATCTGAACAGCGTTGACATTTCGTTCGCCGTCAGCTGTGAAATCGGGCGCCATCTTGAAAAGCCGCGAAAACCGCAGGCGCTAGGCATGCCGTTGACTGGGCACTTTCACGCATGTTTACACATTGCCTCGAACATCTGATGCCCTAGTACAAATGTACACGGATAATTCACTGACTCGCTTGAGTGTAATTAAATGCAAATGTGCGTTAATAATCATGATGTAGGTCTGGATAGAATAAGTGTAGCTTCGTTATTTATTTAAGTAATTCATGGAGGATATAAGCTACCCCTAATTAACACAAGTTTAATCTTTGGTGAGCCTATTACAAGCTTTTGCTAGATTATTAGTAAATACATTATACATGTGCCCCTAACCTTGAAAATAACCGAGAGTAATAAGATAAATATCATATCAGCGCTTCAGTGCTCCTAAGCTAGAAAACAAAGACATCAAAATATTGCCAAAACTAAAATTATTAAGTAAACCCAAAACCCACTAAATAAATATTGATCGAATATTACTTAAGGTTATTAAAGTGAAACTATTTCGCTGACATTCAAAGATCTGAGCAAGTATTCGTCTTGATTAAATTATATTAACCCTGAAGTTCGTTTAACAATTTTGTGTACATAAACATAACATTGTTATGTAACCGAAACTCTGTAGAAACACAACTTAATATTTCGAACCGACGGGAATAATTTTCGTAATATAGTTAGCACTTATAATTCAAAACTTGTAGAGGGCGTTGTACCTTATAGGGTGACAATAATAATTAGGACACTTGAAAATGTTGTTTATTATTTTATTTCAAACTACAAAAAAAGTTGGTCTAAATGTTTATAGTATTTTTTTTATAACAACCAACAAAAACGAGCGCAATTTATAAGCCATTATTTAATTACTTAAGTTAAAAAGTGTTGATGCGACGTCTGTCCTGTGTACATATTTTTTTTGTGAGCCATGTCGTTTTAAAACCAATTAAGGTCAGCTAGACTAAAAACATCAAATAAAAGAATACTGGAGAGACTAGAATTTATAAAAAAAAAACAAAAAAAATGATTGCTTGATATAATATTGTCATGCTTAGTTAATGGTCGATTTTTGAAACATGTTGTATAAAACTTTCTTTATTTGTATGATTTAAGATAATTCATAACAAAAAATCATTAGCAAGGGGACAACCATATTTTTTTAAATAAATTCTTATTTTTATTTCAAAACCGAGTAAAATTCAACACATTTAAACTACGAGCTGGCTAGTTGGCGTCGAAATAATTCCACTTTTGACTCACACGGTTCCTAAACGTCGGAAATTCCGTGCGGCAACGCAATCTCTAAAATAAATAGCCGTCATAATTTAGCAGGACATTGTCCTAAATAACTCGTTAATCATGGTGACTGTACGAAACAGCAATGGCTTTCGTATTCGCAGCTCTATGTTCTGCGTTTTAACGCAACGTGTTTTGAAATTCCTCTGCTTTGAAAAATATGTAGATTTATTGTCTGAGACGGTTCATATTACTGGTGTAAGTGGAATGTCTGATGTGGTGCTCGAATCGTATGTCAGTTGTTTTGAATTGTAAATGGAACAATTGAGTTTTTAAATTGTAGTGTGGAGGGAAGTTGGGTCTGTATTGCTTTCGTCTGTTCGTAGACGGTTTATTAATTAATGAAATAGGGTGACTATGATTGTTAGATATTGTGTAGAGATTTATTACTATCAAAATTATTGACCAGGGCTTCAAATGTCTTACCAGTATAAACTTACAAGAATAAACTGTGTAGTGTATGAAATTAATTTAACCGTGATTTTCTGTAGATATTATGATTTTTTGAAGTCCGGATGTGTTAAACAGAAAAATAAAACACTTGATGTAGGGCGTGATTTATTAAGAAGACACATTTCAAATCAAGGCAAAACAAAACACTCAAAGGTCAAGGTCAAAACGGCATAAATTTATCACGATTTGTATATGAGGAAAATATAAGCGACAACTAAACTTAAGGAAAAAGCTGTAAGATTTGTGTGGGCCTGTCACAACAGTTAGTTCGCATGAATCAGTCATCGTGTCCAACCCCTTTGGGGGGCTCAATGACCCGGCACTGGACCCCACTACAGAACACTTCACTGACCATATAAAATACTTGCGAAACGATTTCGAGATTCATGTGTCTTCCCACTGTGATATATGGTTGGAACTCCTTAGATTTTTTTAAGCTTGCCTATATTCTGTTGGTTCTGATTGAATAATGTAATACTACAAACTAAATACCTACATAAACTTTTAAAATTTGTTCTTAAACATTTAAAAATCTTTGGGGCTTTTGTAAAAAATAATTATGATCCAGAAATTGCCAGGTTCTACATTTAATACACACATTTAATATCTAAGTAAATAAAGAATTTATTCATATAAGACTCCAGGCGTACATTTTTTTATTACGTCTACGTAATACCTTTAGAGAGAGTCCCAAAATAGCAATAAGACCGAATCCTGAGAGCTTTCAAAAAGTATTCAATTACCTCCCCATTCATAGTATACATATATAATATTATTAAACAGTAATTATTTATTACTCCAAACCTCAAATTGGCTTTTCGCGAAGTAACAATTTAATTATACGTAAACCTCTTACTTGCTTGCCATGTTGTATTCGCGACGAAGGGAATCCATTTAGGGTTAATACATCTGCCATAATACCATCATGAAATAATCTCATTTGGGCGGGAAATGTAATCGGACGTGCGAAAGGACAAGGGTTGTGGACTTGGTGTCAACCCTGTTGATGAAAGGATTATAAACTTGTTACGGAGTGGTTCAGTATGTATTAACTCATGGATGCGTGGGGGATGGACGAAAGGGTTTTAAAAACTCGATAATAATATCTAAAAATATGATGGAATTTTTGGTACAGAATTTTTTAATGGCCAGAGTTTTTTACAGGCTATTTGTTTATTGTAAAGGCATATGACTGGTCTCTGTTTGCTGGTAGGCTTACCAATCATTGTGCTAGTTAGTGAAATATGTAAATGCTACAATCTACCTCTCTTGGGCTGCAAGCCTTATAGAGCAAAAGTACTACTTTTGTAGTAGTACTACGTTTTCGTTCGTTCGTTTCGTTTACGTGTAGTAGTATTACGTACCACAAAAAAATACGTATTATTACTATAGCCACTGCTACACTAATAACACGTTGATAGATGTGGACGTCCCCGATCAAGGATCCACAATAAATAATAGCAGTGATCATAATTACCAGGCCATATCTCACTATTACTGGACAAACGCCTCCATCCACCACGCCTACATCCTTGCAGTCTTTAAGAGAAGCATCCATCTCTTGTCACGAATGATAAATAAGGATAACATTATAATCAGTTCTGCAGATGAAGTTACGATGTCATAGTTCGCTGGAAAACGATTTTTTGTCGGTTAATGATTGATGGCCACCAAACCGCAGCTCGCGCAGGCCCGTTTGCTGTTTAAAACTTCTTCTTACCTAAACTTTTTGGAATATTTAAAAATTGCAATACTCTTTTGTATTTGTACTGTTCTGTTTTCTTTTCTTTTTCTGTCTGGAACATATATATATTATTAAATTATATATAAAAAAAAATACTAGGATCAAGTAAATGTTAACTTTAATTACATAGTTGACTTTATCTCAGGTCTGGAGGTCTTGTTTAATTTTTAATCTATTATCAGAATAACATAGCCAAAAAAGAAATACCAACCTAGCTAGTACCTATCTTTCAAAAGTACTTTGTGCTACCTAGTATCATCCCTCGTACCGTACTAAAAATAAATTGATTATTTTTAATGAGATAAGTAGCCTATGTTTAGGCACTTGTCCGACTGAGCAAAAAGCGAGTAGCGAGTAGAACGATAAACTCAAAACGAGTCGGCGAGCAGCGAGTAGCGAGTATGTAGTTTTGATAGTTTTGTCGCCGAGCGATAAGCGAGTAAGCGAGTGTGACAAGCGATACTCGCTCAATTCGCTCGGGTCATTCTATACTACCGTAAAGGAAGGGAGGGCAAAATGGAACATGCCTTTAAAACCCGGATCATACGCATCAACGTGCGCGCGATTTAAAATGCACACAGTATCAGGCGGTTTTGCTAGTAAAGGGTAGGTCTTGTCGTTATTTCCATTTTACGGTAGTATTTTCTAAGTATAGATTTATTGTAATGATATTTTAACATGAAAAATGGTTAATGGTTTTTAGAAACTTCAATATAAAATTGACGGCGAGCTTTTGGGCAAGATGGAGTTTTGTATTTAAGGGCAAGTTCTCTTGTAAAACCATGAACATCGTTAATTAAATGTCAAGCATAAAAACTTTAATTTCCCAAAAGTAACACCATAGGTACAAAAAATATCAGGCATCATCATAGTAAAAGTCTAAAATAATTAAATGTTTTTGTCTACACTAATATTATAAAGAGGAAAGATTTGATTGTTTGTTTGTTTGTTTGTTTGTTTGTTTGAAATGAATAGGCTCCGAAACTACTTAACCGATTTGAAAAATTATTTCACTGTTGGGAAGCTACACTATCTCCAGTGAACATAGGCTATATATTTTTTTTAAAAAAGTTAGGGATCCATACTAAAACTTCAATAATGTAAACCAAGGTGTGAAAAAATTACCAAAAAACTTTCTTGCATCGCGTGCGCTGCGAAAACTATTGATTATAGAACAAAATAATGTACTACGTCTTTGTAGAACATATAATTATCTACAAAAAGTGTCGCGACAGCATATGTCTAACTATTACAGTTAGGTCACAATAAGAGATATTTTATAAAAAAAAATATTATTGAAAGGACGCCGCTAGAAAAGGCTCTTTATTTGTTACTTGGTATTGATCCTTATCGAAATAAATTACTTCATAGTCAAGACTGCTTCAATACCTTTATGTAACTTTTTGAATTATTCACTTTGGACATTCCCTTCGAAAGATATCACGAGTTTAAAATATAAGAATTAGAAAAAAAGTCGCGTGATTGTCACTCACTCTGCTCGGCTAACTATGCGATTTAAGCATCACTGAGGTACGGGAGTGTCTATACTAATATTATAAAGAGCTTAGTAATAGTAATAACACAGAAACCTTCAATCCTAACTTTTTAATAATGTGTTAAATACCCTAGCTAGTTCTATTATATAGTGAGGTTGAGCCTTCCACCTTGCCCTCCCTTCCCCTACTAAAAATTGTTCTAAATTCGAAACCGCACTTTTATGCAGAATACTAACACTGGTTGGTCTTCGGCGAGTGTTTTGATCACCAAGCGAGTATATTTTTATAGTTCTACTCGCCGCAAAAAACAAATGCTGAGAGAGTTCTCTCCGGTAATGTGAACGGTCAGCGAGTAACTATTTCTATATGCATCTCTTTCATTTACACGGTATCTATATCTTGTTGTACGTTTCTTGAGCGATTTTATAGTTGATAGTTACTCGCTTCTCGCCCGTCGGACCGTCGGACAACTCCCTTAAAGAGATTGCTTTTGTTGTCAAAGTCAACGACAACTGTCTGTCTTTCCGAACTTTCTTCAAAACTCTTTGTTTAAAAACCTTTACATTATTCTAAAGGCGATCAAACACTGTCCTTTGATTGTTAAGTCTAAAGGCCTACAGGCTTTAGTCGTTCCTAACTTATTTTTACACAAGTGCAGCTCCTTACCTTGATGTTAGAAACAGGGCTGTCTCCATAATTGTTACGGTATTTAATCTCCATTCTTCCTTTGGCAAGACATCTAAGGAGTTATTGAAAATCTTTCTCGTATTTTTCCTAGTACAAATATTCTTTTCAGTTCATTCTTTGCTTATATTTTCGCGATGAAATTAAGATTCCGTGTTTGTAGAATTTAATATATCTTTGCGTGAATTCTTAAGAGTACGTTTGTAATATGATGTATCAATAAAATGTTTAAGTATATTGTGTTTTGGATGTATTTGAGGATATTAAAAATGTTCGTCCCACGAAATTAGTTAATATAATATTTTTCCTTTGAAAGGAGCAATAATTTTATGTATTTGATGATAGAGGCTTTGTAAGTAGAGATCAAAAGACTTTCTTAGGTTTTCCGACTACCTGCAAATTAAAACTGAAAAAAGACGTCGAATCGTGTTATTAATTTACTTAAGTATTTACCTCATGGTATCCGCGCTTTGTGTTAGTATTTAAATGTAATTTTTTGAATATAAATTAATTAATATTTTTACTCAATTTCTTTTAATATACACTACTCGATGATTTATACAGATATCTGTTTCTAAATACCGTAGTTGAACCATGACTGAAAAGTTCAGCTCTCCAAGCTTTTGCCTGATGAGTCAATAAAAAATGTTGTTAGCCTGAAAACGTATTGTTTATTGATCTGTACGCGGGCTTGTTGCCCGGAACATCGGGTTTTCTACCATAGTTCTTTTTTTCTTTCATCGTCATATGCCACACTTTACATTTCTCTTTGGGGTTGGCGTATCCATGTGAATAAAAAACCTCGTGTTAATTAAATATAATAAAAAAATATATATTTATTTTGTAGTATATTCTGTTGAAAGTAAGTAATATAATAAAGAGGGCCTTAATCAAAGTACATGCCAGTAATACTATTAGTATTAAAAGGGGTAGCCTATTGCCATTTTCCACCGTTTCAAAATACTGGTTACTGAGAACTCCGTTTTGAAATTCAATAACATTTTGCCAGACTTCTGAATCCTGTTTGCAAAATGAAAATGGGCACGTGTACAAAAGCGTGTAGCGTTACATGACCCATTGATAGAGAGAGATCCATAAAAGTGGTAGACTAGCGGTTTGATGACCGGATTTGTGTACATTTGGTTGCAGGTTCGAACACAGGATTACCCAAAATGACTACAAAAAGTGATATTTTTAGTATTGTTTTTAAATTCGTGGAATCTAAAATCGACAAGTGAGCAAGTAAGTCGATGCTCGTTCCTTCTGTAAATAAGAGGTGTACCGTGTAGGCCAATTCAAATTTTAAAGTTAACAAATCCGCACGGATACGAATACCGTCCTTGGTTCCCATATTCGTTGCAGATTCGTTTCATATCCCTTTACCAAGATTTCGACCGTACATTTCACATAGACTACTCTCTCCCCTATGTTTCACATGCCTTGCCTTTGTACTCTTCACAACAAAGAGCCTTTGCATTTAAGAACCTAATTCTGGTTTAAATTTTCTTTGACTGCGTAAACTGCAGTTTTAGTATTCTCTATTATAATAGTATCCTAGTGGAAAATGCATGTGTTATATTATATATACTTATTTAGGGAAGGAAAGTCCACAACGTATTTAGGTATATATGTAATAATATATTATATTCTATGTTAAATGTAAAACAAATGTTCAAATTGTTTAAAATTGATCTCACAGTCAATCAGTTTGTACTGTTTTGTGGGACACTGTTAGCTCATAAGAATACCATGTAACTTTGTAACTAAATAAATAATAAATATTATTATCTAATTTGACGACTTCCGTGTGCGAGTGGCGTACACACTGGTTTTCAAGGTCTCTAGCTCTAAGGTCCCGGGTTCGATCCCCAGCCGGGACGATGTTGAAAATTATTTTTCTACATTATTTCGGGTGTGGGTGTTTGTGGTACCTTCGTTGTCTCTGAATACCACCACACAAGTGCTTTAGCTACTTACTTTGGGTTCAGAGCAATGTATTTGAAGTTGTCTATATTTATTTATTTATCTGAGGGTGACTGGTCTTACAATACCTAATTTTTTTGCTTAATTTTATTCTTAGTTAACAGCTTTGCTAGAAATTTCTCTTTTAGTTTTATTTGAAAACTTCAGGACAAAAACAAGAGAAGTCACATCACAGTCATATTGTTTTCAATGGTTTTCAATTCAATAGAATATTATTTTCATATAGTCCAGTGTGTGTTAAAGGAAAGTTAACTAATTTAATTTATAATACCAACAAGGGTGGTCAACAGAGTGGTATATTTTATGTAGAAATGTTCAGCTGGTCTCTACTGGTTTTACTAAAATTTCCCTAACTTTTTCCTAAGCTTGGGATTGGCTTCCAGTCTCACTAGATTCAGCCTAATACATAATACATTGTTTTCTATAATTATAATCGCTTTATCGGACAAAGGAATTAAATGGGTGAACAGACTTTACGGTCATCCACCTAAGTCAGAAAAATATCTTTCGGCTATTCATGTTGCTATGTGAGTTTATCTATCCAACAGGGATTTGTTCCTCAATACTTACATGATTGAGTTTCATAGAACTATTATAATCGAGTTCATTGACCTGAAAATCTTTCATTTATGTAGTGATTTTGTCTGATATTAATATTGCTGCTATTCATATAAAAGTATCAAATACAGTTATATTGTATACAGGTTGTTTGATGTCTCTGGGCAGTCCGCCCAGTTTGCGACTATTTGAGTTCTTGTTTGTGTTTCAAAGAGTTCCAAATCTTTGATTAGATCTTAGAGAACTGTTTTAATATGAAGTTACAGTACAAGTAAAGCGGGATTTTTATGTAAAGGGCTGCTAATAAGGGTAGTTTACAATCTATGTTTGATGTTGAAATTGTTTGCATGTAAATTAGCGTAATTAAAGTAATATAATAGTTAATTAAGGCACCTATTATATAAATTGTTAAGGTAAATAAACGAAATTAAAATAAGTCAACGTAAAATCTAGACTCGATGACTCAAAACTTTTTAGTTTACGATTAGTTTCTGATGCTACCTTTGAAATAGCTAAATACATTTTAGACGTATTCTGTCGCTTTGTTATTTAATGCCTACCTTTGACCATTCAGATTAATTTACAGAGACTATCTGTAAAGGAGTCTAAATTAAAATAACAAACCACGACAGAGCCTTATCGTGAAAACAGTTTTATCATGTAATCCTTGGAAATCATTTGTATCTATCATATTGTAAATGGCTCTTTCATTATCAGGACAAGTCAAACAAGAAGTAAAAACCAATAAATACATCTAAAAGCGAATAAGACTATACAAATGGAAAGTTTATTAGTATAGGAAAACCACTGGCCGCAATTCAAAGATGAAAATTCCTCTGACACCAATGGACTTATTACGTAGGTAGGTAGAAGAGCGACAGAAAAAATTGTACGATGAGTAATAAAAAATAAACCGCGACAAAATACGTAAAAAGCAATTTATTTCAATGCCTAACTTTCGCGTAAACCTAAGAAAGCAACAAGGAGTAATAATTGCACAAATCATTTTGCTATTTTTTATTACTTATCGCGAAAACGTTCGCAATTTGACAGTAATAATTCATTGTACAATACGTTGTTACAATAATTGTGCAAATTTTTCCATCCCTTTGCTATCGTTTTGCTTTTGCTAGGTACGTAATACCGCCGTCTAGTACAGCTGGGTCCGGCCTAATCGACAAACTCGATTACAGATTTCCCCGGGCAACGTTTTTCATTGATCCCGGATCACTAAGGGCTCTCGAATCGAAGTCGTTTACTAGTCACGTTTCCAATTGCTATCGATTTTTTGAGCCAGATTAAAGTATATTGTTATAGTTAATTTGTATCTTCTTCTAATTAAACTGTGGTTTGTTTTTGATACTTTGCTAAAGATGTTGTTATTTCGTAGTATAATAATATTCTACACGTGTTCCTCTATTGATCTTTTAATGGAGGTAAATAGTAACGATGATTATAATAATTATTATTAATTCAAACAACGATTTGGTTAGAAAATTTAGAATTCTCAAAATTCTCATTCTCAATTAAAATAACATAATTGAACCACTGTTCAGTCTAGCTTTCTTTTAGGGAAGGAATGAACATTGATCACCGCACTTGCTTTTATGAACTGCTAATTTTAACCGAAACTTATTTCAAGAGCTTTTCCAAAACGGTTTAATTTGTGTTTGTAATGTTACTAGCCCTCGATGTAGGGCATGTAGGCGTGTGATGAGCTCATGAATAAGTCCGGTCGAGTTTGAAACTGGTCAACTAGGATGACGTATCCGGGTATGCGCTACGTAGGTAGGTAGATATACGCATGTTAATGTGTTGTATCTCAATTATACATGATGGCTAGTTTATAAATCTGTTGATAAATATGTCATGTAATTTTTCTTGTAACTAACATACGTATAACAATGACATGCTATTATTATAATTAAAATATCAACCTAACGTTAGCATGGTCAGACACTAAACAAAACTATTTTTACTTATAGTAATTATTTGTCAGAAGATAATAATTAAATTAGTTTAAAAATAATAAGGATGCCTAACTGGAATGTCACTATCACAATGGTCTTTTAATAAGAAAAAAAAAACTAATAATAGCTACATTGTATTTAGCCCACTATAACACATTACAAAACAGTCACAAATCCCAAACACAACAAGTAACCCGGCGCGGCCATTGCCCCATATCCCATTTTATTTTTTACTCGTAAAACATCAATCTCTATTATTATAAAATCGAGTTTGTATTTATGGTAGCGAAGGGCTCATAGTTGCTTATTCCGAAGTGGGGATTTGCCAGTGGTCGCCTTTGTGTCAGAAATAATAAAAAAAGGGATGGACAATCTCGTATATACGTCTCAGTCGACCCCGCGACCCGAGCTTTGGGTTTTCATAATGTTTCTTTTTTTTGCAAATATTACAAAATTTTCCCCTCGATTTTTTGTCATATTTTTTAAGGCACGTTTAAGGGGAATGTTGTACGTTGATAAATAGTTCGGATACCGCTGTGAGTTTTTGTGGATGAAATTACCTGCGCACTGGATGAATAATAGTACCTCAAAAGTATTTCGCCAGAATATTTATGGAATACTTTAAAATAATCATATCTAATTATAAACATTTCGTACCTACTTTAGAGTTATTTTACACTTAGTTCATTAATGTACGAACTGACAGTGTCAATCATTCAAAACGAACTTAAACGAAGAATCTTTTTAAAGAACTGTCAAAACGTTTGGTAGACTCTACTCGTGATCAGAGAGCTGGTTTGTTCCTTGCACAGAGAATCGGCATAGCCATTCAACGTGGCAATGCTGCCAGCCTTCTGGGCACCTTTCCCGCCATTGACAAGGATGACGATGAGTATTTTGACGCGTGTTAGTTTTATTTATCTATATAAGATTTAATTTTAGTCTTTGTTTGTACAATATTGTGTTATTGTAATCTGTAATACAAATTATGTTGAACGAAGAATTATGTAAATATGAACGCCTTTTGTAGATACTAGACTAAGCTAAAAAAATATCTCAAAAAGTAACAGCATGTTCCACAGAAAAAGAACACTCACTACAACAGCTAACCACTTTATTCCATAGTATGATTTCCAATTACCACCGGAATTGTTACTCAAATACCACACGGATCTCTTTTGGAGTGGTTCCAATATGGCGGATAATGCATAGCATAATGTTACCGGAATGCAATATTCTAGAACAATTCTGACAAGACCGACGTCTGGTTATATGTTAGCTGTATGTTCCAAGTATCGTATCAATCATGTTTTTAAAGTTACAATATTTTTGTAGTTTAAGCTGAACATTGTTTGTATCGATGGGCTATTGAAAAGTCTTTTCGGATTCAGAAACTTAATAATAATTAGGATGGTTGAAAAATAAACCTAATAAAAACATAAGATATTAACGACAAAAACATATTTGTGGTCTTAATTACAGTAAGTGAGTATATGTTTCCACATAAGGGGTGCCCTTAGTGGACGTTACTGACGTAGTTACAAGTGTATTTTTGTTTTGGGTCAGAAGGGAACATCGACCAATTTACCTACTAGACTGCGTATCTATTAATTAGTACATTTCAAATTGCGAGAAATACTTTTCTAAAGTAAAACGTTTAGAAGGACATCCAACATCTTCAGCATTCAACATAAACAAATAAAAAAATAGCTCAAACAACATCTCGAGTCCCAGGACTACAAATAAAGGAAGCAGATTAAAAAAGTATTGCAGAAAAGTTTCACAAAAGACAAACAGGCTTATCCTGCCAACAAAGAAATGGAAATGTTTATTAAAATAATTACGAATGAAAGATTCCTTTATTTACCTTTATTAAAATTTAAGGGAGGAAAAATACATGTTTTCATTCAGAATTTGGAGCAGAAGGAATTCGGTGTTAATGAAATTTAACAAGGAGAAAGTAGGATAGACGAAGATCTTAGAGTAACATTACATGGACACTTACGTAGCTTAGTGAACGTTTGTGTTGCTAAGGCTGAACTTATACGCATGGCGATTTTTCGTGAAGATATTCTGCTTAATTCCGCGTTTTTTTGATGCCATTTACTGGTCAGCGGGTGTTAAATGCCTATACACACTGGTATTACTTTGAAATACATGGAAAGAGGCCTGTACCCAGCAATGGGACGTTTATAGTATTATTATTACGTTAGGATGTGGAACAGTTTGATTCAGAATACCCGAGATGAACTGTCTGATAAAATCCGGGTTAGTTTAATATCGCTTTGACATTACACTTCATCGCTATACCTACAGCTTTGGCCTTAAAAATAAAGTCATTTTGGTAATGTGATGTGGGAACAAAATATTCTAAATGGAGGCGCCATTTTATTCAATTCCTAGTGACCAATATCTTTTGGGGATGGCGGTGTATCACACATGCATTTTGGACTAGTCACCAGTGAAGGGAAAAGGACTGCTGTTTTAGCTGGTCACAGACTGCCAGAGCTGGTAACTGGCTACAGTGCCTTTTCCGTTATTCGTCAAAAAAAGTAATATTAGGTCCAATAAATATAATGGTTTTGGTCACATTTAGATCTTTTCATGTGATATGTTTGTTTATTGTGACATGTTTCATGAAAATATCGCCATTTGAGGACAAGCTCACTGAGGAACATCTCTTCCTTGCCTACACTGCCAAGCTAGCCTGACGTCACAAGTCATTTCATTATTTACTGTTGCCAACTCCATCAGTTGTAGCTGTAATCAAAACCATCCAATTTGCTGTTCCATCCGCTTTGCTTTACGATGTCACATCTACAGCTTCGTGCCTCCACGTCATAAAGAATGGAGTCAAACGTCTGACGTCATGGTTCGTTACCCCCTCCCCGCATTACCCTCCTCATCAAATTTCCACTTTATTCCCCTTGCCATTCCATTACCTATAAAATAATTTTTATGTACATCTCATAGATTTGGTGATTAATCTTGTCGGGAGATTATTGTTGTAATGAAAGCTTGGGCCCGTTTAATGGGAACTTTTTGTTGGGAAATGTTGTTAGGAAAACGTTAGGAAAATTGTATTTTTTTGTTGTCCTGATTACAGTTTTATGTAGCATAGTTTGGAATATGTTTTGTTTAGAATCTAAACAGGCATGCATGAGTTCTATTTGTGTTCCAATCGTTGTTCTCCTACCTCATACCTATCGATTTTGACTAGTGTACTGTAGAGGATTAGTAATTGTTCATTTAGGATGCTAGCGTGCTTATAAACTAAAGTCATGTGTGTTAGATAAATAATAATAAATTGTCACATTATATTGTTACAAAAAAATCAAATGGCAATGCTGCCAGCCTTCTGGGCACGTTTCCCGCCATTAACAAGGATGACGATGAGTTTTTTGACGCGTGTTAGTTTTATTTATTTATATATAAGATTTAATTTTAGTATAGTTGTAAGTGTTTGTTCTTGTATTAGATTTAAGTATTGACAATAAAAAAAACTCATTATTTCAGAACCAAATTCCAAATTCAATGTCAAAAAAATTAAGAGCTCTGTCCAAAACCTGCCAGTAGTCATCTCTCCGGCTGTCCAGAAAATGGGGTCATAAATATTCGTCGGGATATTTTTGCGAGATTTCCATAAAATCTGGATAGGACGCAGACGAGGTATAGCTATGCATCACTAGTGTACAACAGCTTATAAATAATTTAAGGGCAGTTCACCTCCGCAGCTAGTTGCAATGTAAACTGAATTAATAGGCTCCTCCGGCCACGGGAAACATGTACTGACCCTGGCGAGGGTTGCCAGCTGATCATTATGACAATAACCTGATTAAGATTAAATAGGTTTTAATATTGTGGAATACAGATAATTGGAAGTAAAATATATAATGATGGCGATGAACACACATGTTAAGAAACAGGGCAGGTAGAGAAAGAGATGTTTAAAAAAGAAAATGGTATACAGGGTGTTAAGAAAACCCTGTCCGACACGAAAGCGTGATATAGGGTCTACAACCACATGCTCAAATAAAATATTAAATTTGGAATATTCATGAAAGTAACAATAATAATGAAGTTTGAAATAACCATTTTTGGCCGCAAATTTTTTTAAGTAAAGTTATTTTGGGGGACGAAATATGCTTTTAATTACTCCAAATGAAATGCATTCATAAAATAACTTTGGAACAATATTAATAATATCGATAAATTAAATCAAGGAGCTATGCGAACCGCAATGTTCCGGTCTTGAGAAATTCAAATTAGTTATAATTTCTTGTCGTCAAATCCTGAACTGTGTCAATGGCAATTTTAATTGTATTATAGTCATTACCATTTTATTAATTGCCTTTCTCGATACTTATTAACTTTGTTTTTAGATTTTATGGAAGTTTAATTTACACTGAAGTAGTGTGATTTAATTTTCGCAGTTTTGTTTACCTTAACTTATTACGTACTCAATACTTTCACTTATAGTTTCCATATTATTTCCATATATTTTCCATATGTTATTGGGTTTTTCTATGAAATTCTCAGTAGCAGGTCGGAGTTTGGATTTGTGCCCGGTTAGTGGCAATAGGCTCGCCCCCTATTACATGGGACCTAAAAATACCGGCGAACTGTGGGTGTACATTGGTACACCTCTGCCTAACCCTTCGGGGATACAGGCGTGATGGTATGTTTATGTTATATAATTCTTAGTGTTCATCCGTAAACTATTTGTTCAATACCACACCTTTTCATTTTAAAACTGTCTTTCCACATACTTTGAAATCACAAATGTACGATCAATTGAGATCAAAAAGTGAAATTAATTAAAAGAGCTCTACAAAAGCTCTCCTTTCACCGACAGCCCTAGATGCGCACATGCATAACAGTGGTTTTACTGGATACGGATAGGTTCGCGAGCTTTGCTGTTCCTGTATTATCGTGAATGCTTTGTAATGCACGGCCTGCAACTAGCATTGTCTTAACCGTAAGCTCTACAACGAAATCCTGAGTAAATTACATATCTGTCATGGTGTTCAAAGATTTTGTGTGTGGATGTCCTTTGAAGTTGAAGTGAAGGATCAACTATTCGTAATCCTTTATGAAAAGATATAATATTTTGTTGTGATGTAGATTGAAAACATATATTTCACAGAGTTGCAGATAATTTTCCTTAATAGTAAACTACAATATAACACGGAAATAAAAAGAAACTATTCTTAATTTGTTACAAAAGCTTCTTAATTTAAACAATAAATAAAGTCGTTTTAATTGCTGAATGTAACAAGTAACAGTATTTTATAAATGAGAAACTCATTATACAGCAATGTCGGCAGTCCCTTCCAACTCTACAATTTCACAGATAGATTACTTCGCTTTACATTTTTACGCAGCCATTTCAAAGGAATGACGTCATGCTAATAAAAATTACTGTAAAGAGGTCTAAAATATTACAGAACTTTGGACACCTTTTTGAATTAAGAAACCGTACAGAATTCACAAACCGACTGTACGGACAGCAAAAAAAGCTAACAGCTACAGAAATTAAGACAAAAATAATATTCATCTTAAAAAGTTATTTGAATATGGAAATATCCTACAAAACGAAAATAAAACATGTTTCAAAAACTATATATGACGCCACACTATTTTTCAACTCACTTAACGAAAAAATAATTTCCAACATAAATTAAATACAACCTTCCATTGCTGGCTCTACAAAGGTTACCTTCTTTAGGACCTTTTCATTTCTGTATCATTAAAGGAAGCGGTGCCTCCGCTAGTTATTGCTCCTTTTTAATAAAATTCGGCTTTGATACCTAGGGGACGTTATTGTAATAAATGACTTAAGCCGGAGTCCATTGTCCCCGATATCGTAGATAATTTATCTTATCCTTTATAAAAATACAAACACCGTTTTGGAAGTGATTTCTTTAGAGTTTATTGTACAGTTTATTTTGTATTGAAGATTAGTCTGTATCTCGACGATCATTTTTGTGTTTGTAATTGTTGGAAATTTACACAGAACATCTAATGAACTCCGATTTAATACTTCTTTTGTCAGACTTTAATATTTTTACCAAAATAGATTAAATTTATTTATTTATTAAAAAAGGCTTGAATACAGCTTCTGTGTATGTATACTAGAACAGCAAAATAAATAATTAATTTCCTTGCGTAGATGTCGGTGTAATGTTAAATTGCACGTAATTAGATGTGTACTTTGCTAATTACAAACCTTTAAAAATCGTTCAAGTTAAGCACGAAAAATAAGTTACACAGAATTTAAATTATACCCACTGATCATCTAATCAGTTATTATTATTATTTATTTTATTTTTTTAGTTACAAAAGTACATGGTATTCTTATGAACTAACAGTGTCCCACAAAACAGTACAAACTGTTTGACTGTGAGATCAATTTTAAACAAGTTGACCTAACCAATTCTTTATTCTATATCCTATCGGTTTGTCAGCCACCTAACCTAACATAATTTGCTAAGCGCTATCTGGAATTGATTTCAGCGTTCAGGCAATCCTGATTGGTCCGCACACGATACCTAGCGTACTACTCGTGTAATAGGCTTGCAGGATGCACTTTGTTTTCATTGTCGGCTAAATTGAAACGCAGCGAGCCCTTGTGGAACACGTAATTTGATATAAATTGCTTTCCGATTTTTCCGATGATTGAGGAAAATTTTTGATGTATATTAAAAACATGCTTTAATTTTGATGCTTATAATAAACTAGCTGTGTCCCGCGGTTTCACCCGCGTGAATACCTAGGTCCCGTTCCCGGTGCCTTTGTATATAATAACAGACAAATAATTAGCAATAAATTAAAATTGCGACCATAATTTGAGATTTAAACTATCCTATCTCTCAAGTTGGATCGAACTGCACATGGTGTGCGAATTTTATTATAATCGGTTAAGTGGTTTAGGAGTCCATTGAGGACAAACATTGTGACACGAGATTTATATATATTAAGATTATGCAGTAGTAGGTCTGCTTTGTTTACTGTAACTTTACTTCATCACTGGATTAATTGACATAATTTTTTTACTCTTTTTTTTTTTTTATTTCGTAAGTTTTTGTTTAAAATAAATACTGCTGCAACCAATCTAATCCTAATTTCGCAACAGGCTAAATAAAAAATATTTTGACAGGCACTTTTGTGTATCTTTAGGGGGTGATGATTATTGAATTACTTGCAATATTTAACGAGACCAAAAAGATGTGAGTGAAAAGTACCAAGCTAGTTGCAGGTGGCCTTTTCCCACCCATGGTTATAAAGGGAACTGAAGGGATTACGTTAAGAAAATGAACAGGGGTGACCCTCATCTGATAATAAAAACAAATTGCTATCTACCATCCGTCTTCAAGGTGATCATGGCAATCTCCCCCTGTTCATTACCTGCTGTTATTATAGAATATGATCAGAAGACTTAAATGTGATGATTTGAATTTAGCCTCGTATAAATATGATTTAAAAAAAAACATACAAATTATGTAATATCTTTTGTTTTATAAACTATTGTGTGTGTACATAAATTATTAAATAAAAATAAATACAAACATCCCAATTGAGAACCTCCTCCTTTTTTTAAAGTCGGTTAAAAATGTTACTATGTTGCATATTATATATGAAAAAACTATATATATGAAAATATAACCTAATAAGTATTGAGAATAAATTGAAAAAAAAAAATAGGAAAAGTAACACGTTAATGTACCGACAAAATCATAAGGTTACGGCATCTATCCGGTGTATTAAAGATTGATCTCACATAAAACCACAAGACGATATACTTAACATGTTCATATCATTCTATTAGGCCAAGACATTCCCCACAAATCGACCAACCAGACTGACAGACTCTTTTTAAGGAAAAAAAATATGAGCACAACATAAAGTTACTGCAGTTCTCAGATGTAACGATATTAAATATTGAAATCAATAGACGATATACTGAACATATTAATATCATTCTATAAGGCCAAGACATTCCCCACAAATCGATCAGGCCGACAGCCGGCACTGATAATAAATTCTTATTAAAAATTCATGAACACGCGCAGCGGACGCGAGATGCAAAATGTTGAGGCTCATACTTTATGTGTTCAGACTACTTACGGCAGCTTCTTGGATGCAGTAGCGTATGTGGGTTGAGGTTTATTACCATAGGAATGGATGAAAGATCTGAGGAATCGGAATTGATAGATGGAAAAACTGAAGCTGTGTGTGCACGTCTTATACCGCAATAATGATTAGAGTTATTCAGATCAAATCAGTATATAACTAGGACAAAAACAACACTTAATGTCTCATATCTGATTTTTTTTCTATCTTTCTAATATCGACTTTTCTTACCAGGCTACCCTGAAATTAATGAAAGTTTTATTTAACTTGGAGATCAAGATAAAAGTACAAAGTTTTGACAAGAGAAAATAGTTAATCATTTAATAACCACCACATCAATTCAACCACAACTAGCTACAACGAATAACTAATCTATCTACGTCACAGCAAACAAATTCCCTTACCATAAACAAAGAGTGTGAAGGATTGTCCAAATTAAATTGGAAGGCTTCCAAACTAAGTGAGCCTTGTAAATAATAGTTGGCGAAAGATTGGCGGACCGCTGGCCGGCGAAGATCCTTCAATTAAGTAACTGTCCTTTATTAGTGCGGCTCACGATTCAATATTTCATTGTAAGACTGTTCCACACGGGAGATTGTTATAATTTAATCATCACGTTATTGAGAGGTTTGGTCTTGATATTTTGAGAAAAAGGTTGGCGTGTATTTGGATTAGCTTTCAATATATTTAAGTAAGGCGAATGTAGCATCTGGTTAGCCATTGACGAGGCCTATTTACAGCAGTTGACGTAAAACGTCTAGATGACGACGATGACGATATTAAATTACATAAATGGATTTGAGTCTAAGAATATAGTATTTTTAAAGTCTCTAATTTAGTTTACTTGATGCGGTATTTCATTTTTTAAATGCAAAATGTAAACTACAAGTCATTTAAATAAACTAAAGTTTATAAAGCAAGGTTACATCAGAACTATCTGGATTCTAAAACAATGAAGTTCTCACAAAAACTACTTCAGTAACGAAGAAAAATATTTTCAAACCATCAGTGTGGCGAGTCTTTATCGAAACTTGAGTTTCTTTAAGCTAAATGAGTGGACCCCAACGGTTTAATTACTTCCTCTGGCTTACTAGATTAGTGGACACAGACCTGTGAAGCGAACCTCCAAAGAAGGCTCTATTGTCAGTCTCGGAACCTCAAGATATTAGATTTAAAGACCAACTTTACTAATAGAAATTCGTACCAATACCTATTTATTTGGGATCTTGAAAAGAAACTCGTAAACGTAATGAATTGCTTGAGTTCATCGAATAGGTTTAAACGTACTTATTTTTGTTGAATACGGCATGTAACCCTATAATATGTTTTAGCCCGAGGTTTAGTATGGACCAAAATTTCGGCTAAAATATATTGTACACGACATGTTTACTGACAACATGTTACAAGGTACAGTTTCTGGAATTATCATGTTAAACAATATTATAATAGGCCTATTTTTTACTATAATTGGCAAAATTTCTTGTGTCAGACGAATAGGTTTAATATAAATAAAATAAAAAGGATAACTTAAAAAATCATATTTTTAAATTTTCCATTCATTGTGAAAGATAAATGTTTAAACTGAACACATAAATATTTATTCGCAATGACGCAAAATCAACAGAAATTAATTGGACACTTTCTTATTTTGCAATCTGTTAAACACCACGAAAAACCTTGCATGTCCCTATTCCCTATATTAGCTTCAAAACGAAACGCTCATCACTGACCTAATTTATACAATATCCAACCATTGAGCACGCACGAAGCCTAACACCGCTCTAATAACCGAATACTGAAATTATTGTCACTTGGTGTAAATACGGTCAGATAGGTAACTAAGAACGTGTTAAAGTTACATGGCGTTTCATTATTCTTGGTATACTTTCAAACGGCTTTTTACAATCCCCCCCCCCCCCCCTAAGAAATTCCTCTGAGGAAGGAAAAGAAAACTTGGTATTTATATAAATATTTTTCCATGCGGCTATGTACGGATTTTTAACGAAAATTATACGGACAGTAAAAATAATGCATTAAAAACATGCAAGCAAGCAAACACGTATAAATTGGAACGCTTTAGTTTTTTTTAGTTACGCTGATTTTTTTTAGTATTTTTATGAATTATAAATTGCCCCTCTTTAGAGGATTTTTAGGGCGGATTTGAGGAACAAGCCTTTCAAACTAAGCTAACTGCTAATCTGAAACAGGAAAATTTACAGCATTAGCAATCGGTTTGATGTCGGAAGTGTACGATAAATCTAGAGTAGCCTCCGATGTATCTCAAGTGGAGGCTTCCAGGCAGCGTCTGACGTTTTATTACTGCGGTCGTATGTACTCTAAGATGAGGGCGGGGTCACTATTTTTGAGAAATAAAGTTGTATATGTTACTTTAATTTTAGTGCCGGATTTTTTGTCTAGCGTTTTTTTTTGACAGCTTTTGTTTTTATTTAAATAGGCTTAAAATTTTATTTCATTAATTACTTCAAACACAATAATAATAATTAAGGAGTTTTTAAATTGCTTTGAGGTACAAATTACTATTATAAAGCAAGAGGAGACACAACGGGCGTGCCAACACAAAACGTACATTTCATTTGTCATACATTTCGAAAATAAAAGTAGGCTATAATCACATTTTAAAAGTAACAGTTCCCGTATTCATTCCAGGTCTTGATATTATTATTCAAGAAGAAAAACTTTTCCCTTAAAATTGGAATTTAAAGCTTAAAAAGCTTTACTAAACCAATCGGGTCGTCAAAATTTACGGACCAATAAAACCTTCTTTATTATTAGGTAGTATAATTTCAAGCTACCTTTACTATCAAGGGACTTCGGGTCAGCATCACTTAATTTTTCAAAACCCGAGAGATCGAAGATTTTAGGATATAAATTAAATCCTCAGAGTGCTTTGTGCAGACGCAGTTACTCTAATAAAGTTGCCTTTAATTTAGAATACCTTTTATTGATCGGGATTTTCAGACTTTCAGTAATTTTTATCGACTTCAAAAAGTGGAGATGAATTCGATTGTCTTTTTTAGGGTTCCGTACCCAAAGGGTAAAACGGGACCCTATTACTAAGACTCCGCTGTCTGTCTGTCCGTCTGTCTGTCTCCAGGCTGTATCTCATAAACCGTGATAGCTAGAAAGCTGAAATTTTCACAAATGATGTATTTCCGTTGCCGCTATAACAACAAATACTAAAAACCACATAAAATGAATATTTAAGGGGGGCTCTCATACGACGGTGGTACGGAACCCTTCGTGCGCGAGTCCGACTCGCACTTGGCCAGTTTTTCTTTAATAATATGGATGAGTCCGATAACTGTGGATTGGTAAAAAAAAAAATTATGTTCGATAAGTAGGAATCCTATGTGAACTTCATTGAAGTGGGGTCTTCTAACATATTTTATAAGTTACGTAGGCAGACGTGTAGTATTGCCCGCCCACTTTTATATTAAGATTGTAGGAACTTTGAATAAGGTAGACAAGCTTATTGACATTTATAAGACTTTTTTGGAATTTTCCTCATATTTTATTTCAATGTTTTAGTATTTACACCTACATGAATTTCTATTTACCAACAGGGCAAAACTTTGCATGACTTGGTCGTTTTGTTTTCAATATAAAGGTATATGTCTAAGAAACATACTGTAATTGTAAATGTTTTAATTTTTATATTATGTACGAATATTTGGAGAGGACAGTCGGGTACCTACGGCATTAATAAGCTACTTACTCCTAGCTAATAATAACCAGTCGGAATATATTTATGTGTAATTAAAAAATAAACGATGAATTAATTAAAGCTTTTACAGCAAGCATTGCAATTTATGCTCTATGCCTGCCTGAGAAGAGAGATGTTCGCTAAGTAGTGGGTCATTTAAAGGCTTGTTCTTCTCAACAATTTATTATAGATTAAAGAAAAAATTAATGACAGTAAGACCAAAACAATTTTAAGTACAGTCACGAGCAAAAATATGTATACACATATTGAAACTGTAGCATAAAATTATGCGTGGAAACACAAAAATAAAAATATGCAAAGGATTAAGGAACTATTTTCAATTTTTTTTTCATAACAAGTTTCACAATACCGATCTAGAATTGAAGAGAAAATCAATGAAAAATTGTAGAGTGAATACTTACATAATATTTTTATTCGTGAGTGTAAAACAATTAAACCTTAAGACGAAGGCAGTTCATATTACCAATCCCGGATGTAAAGTAACACCATAACTCCGTACTAATAAACAGTGAGGCATTAATTAAGGCTAGATTAGTCTGTGGCACCTACAAGCGCCACAATGACTGGGTAATCAAGCTGCATTGTGGCTACAATTAATTGCCTATTAGTCTCTAGTATAGTGCTGACGATTGTTGACTAAATACTGTGTAGGATTTCTGTGGTATAACTTGATTTGCATACATTGACTTCTTGCGGTCTTGCATTATTGATTGCATATAAACGGAAGAATAATCGACTTCAATTTTTTATTGATTCACCTAATGTATGTTGCCCTAACTGCGCTTATTATCTTAGTCTGTAGTCTGTCACTGTACTTATTAAAATAAAATATAATAAATAAAATAAAATTCTTCCATTTTCTAAACTAGTATTTTTTTGTGGGACTAACTCTATGGTAAAGAACAAATGTTTATGAAAATGATTTATAGTTATTGAAGATAGTTGAGTAACAAACATACAACAAAAGCTTATAGTCAAATTATAAACCACCCCCTTGTGAAGTCGATTTAAAACTGAAAGTCAAAGGACGGTTGCACTTACACATGCAATTATTTTGATGTAACTTTAAAAGTTAATTTTGGTATTTTTTTTTTAAAGTGCATTATATACTTAATAGCTTCACCAATATCGTTGATGCTTCTACTGGCTGTTATCTTTAAGTTTTTTACGGTTTTAATTCTCAAAAATTAACGTCCAACTTTGTAAACTAATTATATTTTTAATTTAAAAACTAATGTCTTACTTCCCTTCCTGCTAAAGTTTGAGCCATTCCATCAAATTACCGCGCCTCCGTAGACCCCAGTAATGTACTCAATCTACATTCTTAACATACGTTTATGGTACGGAAAATGTCTTATTCATAACTTAATTTCCTTAGATTCGCTCTGCAAAGGAAGTGGAGTTCATACGAGAATCGCGGAATTACTTGTTTGATGATCATAACTTAGTTCGAGGGGCGCATTAGTTGGTACCAACTTGGTTTTCACCTCACGAGTGAAAGTAGGAATGTTATTAGCTTTGCGGTGACTTCATTCCTCGGGAATAGGAGAGTTGTGTTTTGGATAGACTAGTTTAATATCTCGCCTGTTCATGTCAAAGGGGTAGGTTTACATTCGTGTAATCGCTTACAAAATTAAAAAAAAAGTAGCATTCAAAAATCGAAGCTAAAACAAATGCAAGCGTCTTATTTAAGAAAAATCGGTAAAGCTGTGCAAAAGCAAGAAATAAGTAGAGCTAATTTACATAAATTTAAAAAGTTATATCTATATTATAACATCAATAACACGTTCAGCAAGCTCCACAGTTTTCTTTATTACAAAAATATGTATGCGAAGGTAAGATTTAATTTAAAATTGATGAATACAGAACACGATTGTTGGCGGGTTTCACACATAAGGATAGCAAAATGTAAGCAGTACATATTAAAAGAAACCCTTGAATTCTCTTGCTTGGTCGTTCGATAAACACTTTTAAGGTATCTGGCATTGTGTCCGAATTTTACAATCAAGGTTTGTAATGTGATAGTGCTTTGTATAATTGTTTCTTCTAATAAAATCATACTCTATTCACAAATAAAACTCCTTCAATCCTCTTCAGCACCATTACATTGTCACTAAGCAGAGTAAGACGAAGCCATGTAACTCAACTAACGAAATTGGTCTGCGCTCAACTCGTTTTCAAACTGTTCCTTTTATGAAGCCTTTTTGTTCAGAGATGTCCGACTTAGCTTTTTACTTGATCTATACTGTGTAATTCAGCAAACCTATCTGTTTAATCAAGTGATTGATAAAAAAGATCTAGGTAAGTGCCATCTGCATATAACGTTATGTAATGTCACAGATATGGATTTGTTTATATTCATAGTTTAGCTAGTTTTTGTAGCGCATCAGGCATGTTTGCTGAGGCAAAAAAACAGATTGCTTTAAAGCTATTTTGCGCAAAAGAGTAGCCTCTCTAGGGACAGCACCAGCAGCATTCTAAATACAATTGTAAGTAGGGTAGACTGTCCTGTGGTGCGGTACTGGAACACCATACATATGGGCTCCAGACCGGTTCTGTTTAATATAAGATAGTACCAATATACTAACATAGTCTTAAGTTTTTTACTAACAATTATATGGATTTACATGTACAAACCTGTGTGTGTATTATCTGAAATAAAAATCTATTATTATTATTATTATTGAAATTATGAAATACATTTGTTGACATAACTCGGGAAGGTAAAGTTTTTATGTAATTTTTTTAATACATTAGGTAAAATCACCAAGTATTCTAAATCTTCCTTAAGATAGTTTGTGAGATCTTAGTAAAGCGAATATTTCTTGTTATTTGGGAAGACATTTTTACCTTGCAAAAATATGTCACACATACGAGATATGTCGTATATTTAGAGAGGTTGAACCATTTTAAGAAATCTTGACCTAATTCGACTTCGTAAATAAGGCCAATCAAGATGTTATTTAACTTATATTGCTCAAAGTATCAGAACTAAAAGTCAGCTTATAACAAGAAATTACTCGCGCAAGACGAATTTCCGAATGTAACAAAGAAAAATCAGCCCAAATTTGAACATATGACAGGCCACGATAACTTTGCAGCTCTTAATTTTGATCTAAACCTTATGGCTAAAGGAATAGATCATATAATTGAAGGTGGTAGAAAAAAACAGTTGCAGGAAATAATGTTGTATTTTTTGGAACGGAAACGCTCATTTGCCATGATTTTGTTCCCATCCTCATTATGTTCTTGGGACAAAATAAAGCAATTTCACACGCGAGCGCAAAAATCCTTTTTGATAGCAGAGCAAATATTTTCATGAGAGGAATGTTAAGCAGGCGTTTGGGAATGTGTGACATGTCATCGATATTTTGCGTAATTAACCATTTTACAAGTATAATCTATACTTATAATAAATCTGTAGAAGTGAAAATTCTGTACATTGAAAATATCAAAAAAATAAATGGCGGGGTGTGTTACTAGACCGACACCGAACCCAAAAGGGTAAAAAAACAAATTTTTGTCTGTCTGTCTGTCTGTTTGTTCAGGTATCACGCAAAAACTACCGGTTCGATTACGATGAAACTTGGTATAATTATTCTTTATTATCCTGGGCACCACACTGCGTAGTTTTTATCCCGGAAAAGTATAAACAATAAAAAACAAACTTAATTTTGCGGTTAAAAACTCATTGATAAGTTTCGTCATCCACGCGAACGAAGTCGCAGGCACAGCTAGTAAATAAATAATAATGATAAATTCTTTATTTGACATAAGAATTACATTGCTATTCATTGAAATCCCTGACTCCTGAGCTAGTTAGAAACTGTATTACAGGAGCCAGTACATTCCCCATAATACGTGTTACAAAGTATGTCAAGAACAAAAGAATACTAAATCAAGAACAATGGATAATGATAAAAAAAAATATGATAATACTAATAATAATATGAATTCATTACCTACATTTAAATATACTAATAATACTAATCAAAATTAACCTGCAGTCATGTATTTGGTGTGTGTGTATGTGTGTGTGTGTGTGTGCGCGTGGGTGTATGTGTATGTTTATGGGTGCGTGAGCGTATGTGTGAATATGTGTGTGTGTGTATGTATGTGTGTGAGCCAGTGTTAGTGTGCATACTTGCATTTCATCCTACGATTTTTAATAGGTTTTCAGTAGAATCATAATCCAATGTTTTTAACCAGGTGAGTAATGCTTTCTTAAATTTTAATTTTTTTGCTCTCTAGTTTTCACTGTCTTGTTTAGTGTGTTATAGATGCGCGGTGCTAAATATGAAAAATGTTTTTGGGCGAGTGATGTTTTCACATAGGGTACCGGGCAGCGAACTATCCTTTTAGACTCTTCAGGAAGAATCGGTACGGTGTTAGTATAATGTCTTTTTAGAATTTCACAAATGAAGTATGACATAGTTTAAGGTAAAGCTGCTACTAAAATATGTAGATTTATTTCCTAAGAGGTTTCTCGCTTCCTAAAATCTATCGAATACCAAGAAAAATAAATGATTTAAGCCCACCGGCTTAAATCGGAATTTTATCTCTAACCACACCTGGTTAGAGATAAAATTCCGACATACTGGTCATATATAATTATTGTCCCAGTGACAAAATAATAATGAAGAAGTATAAATGCGATTGTGCAAAGGTTTTTAGTAAAAGCTTTTTTCATGTCGTTGAAACTTCTTTGTTACTTTTCTCACTCGATCGCGTGTGTAGCGAAAAATTATGGGCTCGTAAGTAACTCAGCCAATATTTTTTTACCTAAGAACTGATTATTCGTTGCCTCAATCGAAAATTTTGTAAATTAATTGATGGATGAATTGCAGATGAGAATCATGTGCGATGCCTGTCAAAGCCTGTCAAATATATAAAAAAGTTTTGATCAACAAACATTGTGTGTGTCGTAGATGTTTGTGTATCAAACTTTTTCATGTCTTTCTTGTCCTTTCCGCTTAGTACCAAAAAAAAATGAAAAGCAACTCAGTCTACTAGGCTGTCATAAAAAAAGCATTCCAAAGATTGAGTGAGTACATCGGGATCAGAACAAATGTCGCGTGATACGACTATTGAACATTTCCTGATCCTTATAACTGCCGATGCCCCATTTCCCCTTTATTGGTTTTAAAAAACCAACTAGAACGAACTTACTGGAGCTGTACAATTTTTTAAATGGCTTGTTGTACAGAAAATAGCCTTTAAAGTTGGACATAGGCATACAAGTTGGGGATAATTTGACTGTCAAACTTATTAATCATAATCAATATTTAAATTCACACTAATTCAAACCAAACACAACAAACAATAAGGTTTGTTCTTTAATTCCAAAAACAAGAAGTATTTTAATGTAGTTCGGTCTCCATCCAATATTCTAATTACTTACCCCGTTCTACCAGGCGATCATAAAAAGTAAAGAGCGCTCCACAGGCAGTCATATTGAGTGAGTACATTGGAACCAATGCCGCGTGTTACGGCACTACTGAACATCTGATCTGGGAACTTACGATCGATGCTCCTTCAATTTCACGCGGTATTTACTTTCACTGTACATGGGTATATCGGTGCTCTGTTTAGTACACTTGTTATGATACTTGCGCTAACTGTCTTATTAGTATTTATTATAGACCGTGAGATAGTTTGTGAGGCGTTAAATGTGGCTTTATTTGAAATTTTGTTGTGCGTTGGACATAAAAGTTTGTTCATTTTTTTGTCACAACTAGGTTTTGCTTAATCGTTGCGCTTAACTGTTATTTAAACAACTTGATGTGTTAAAAAAGTATAAAGACCTTGTTTTCATAATAATCCAATTAATTTCTGAATGCTAGCTAAATTTTCAAAACATAAACTCATATATAGTACATTTAAATTTGCAGTCAGTAACGAATGCTAAACATCCTTTAAGATATTCAGATTAGGTCCAGATTGCTTTATTTCTAAATAGGATTAAATATTTTCTCTCTTTATTTATTCAGGATTCAAGCCTTCAAGATTCGTTACAATTTAAAATTCAATAGGCGAGCTACTTCGCAACAATAAATAACAGTCACAATTAGCCAGTGACAGCTTATGCAAACGAGGCACAGTGAATGAAGGATTCCCTTAGTTTTCTTGTAAATAGACGCAAACATTTTGTTTTATTCTTGTTGAATACCTTTTCTGGACCGTTGGGCACGCATATATTTCTCTCTCTGATATGATTTGTTGCTTTTTTCATATATTATCGAATATCCATGTTAATGGTGACTCACTGCTTTCTGTAATAAATGAGAAAAGCTTGGATCCCTTTCTTGTTTGTCATTTTCTTTTGTGTGGGAATGTTAGTACTAGTTGAGGAAAAACGTGAACACACAGAAGGGTTTAACGTCGTTTCGTTTTTGTTATTTAATTGATTTTTACTTTGCTTTGTAATTTTGCTTGTTGTCTTCTTAATGGCATGTATAATACTGGCCTGTAATTTAATTATTGACTAGTTTCGTGTTTGTGAGTTTGTTATTCGCCTTGATATGTAGTTTGCTAGTTTCGCCTAGATATTACGATTTAGAGTTGTAGTTACTTTTGTCAAAAAAACAAATTCCGTCCGGCACAATTCAAACGCTCATTGACCATTTTAAATTACAGATCGAATTTCGAATCCAAGTTACATTACTTCAAGTCCAATTTCGGGCAAAGACAATCGTTGCACCAATCAGAACATGAGAAAACAGTCGGGTTTCACTCAAAACCCAATCAGTGGGCATCAGAGTGGCCGCCGAAAAAACGGAATTCAATTACTCGGCGAACGTGGGGTTAATAAAACTGTGTTTCACTCCACAAACTTTTCACAGACTTCTTCAGTAGAATTTTGGTATTTTAGGGTTAAATGCGTGGGTTAACAAGGTTTTCCGTTTTGTTGTTCCCCTAGTATTGTTCGCCGGTCGTCGTTTGTACGTTAATAAAGGTAACGTACGCTCAGGAAATTGTTTGTTAGTAAAAATGTGGTTATGCACTGGTTTGGTTTCTTTCGTACTTTAATGGTAGGTGAAAGAGAATGCAGTAATTAGCATAAGCGTAAGTCTCGAATATTTATTATTCTTATTCATGTCATTGCTTACTCGTAGTTTTCTGGTGAAATTATTATCGAAACATTAGTTTGCTTGCGACCACGGCCGGTGTAACCCGGTCGAAACGTCAAGCCCCAAAAAGGGTATTTATGCATGTACGCGCTTATTCCCGTGAATTATATTATTATAAAACAAGCAGCGCGATAGTTTAAAACTTAAAATTATGGAAACAAGTCAGGGAAGTATGGGATTAATATCTTATGCTAACCATCACACATGTGAGGAAGTTTAGGTTCCCAACTACAATTTGGTTACCTACTCATTTCGTTTTATTAACCCTCATCATAATCACAACTAAATATTTAAATTTGATTATATTTGCTGTGATGACATCAAATATCACAGATTGATATTATTAACGGAATGAGCATTTTCAATGGCTAAATCGAATTTTAAATGTAGCGTTTAATTGTTTCAATGTGTCTGCGGTTCGCCTCACACCACAAGTACTACAGGGTTTTAAGGTAAATATTTGAACAGTAAACGCAAAATACATGTATTGATTAAATTTGGGAGTTGTAGTTAATAATGAAAATAATGTGTACACTTAACGATATCAATTAAATTTCTACTGCAGCGCTAATTAAAATTATTCGGTGAAATATTATGGATAGTGTTTGTTTTTACGATTTCATGTGTTTTTAAGGTATTGCTAAAACTAAATGGCCGCTATAAATGATATGTATGTGGAACTAATAAAAGAGCTTTTTGGAATATTGGTGGAAGAAGGTAGTTATATAATAAAAAATCTAAATTTTCGGAAATTAGTGTAGCCTTGATAGAGTTCTACTAAATAACGTAAATACTAAATAAATTTATAAGTCGAAAGAAATGTTTTATTACTTCAAACGAATAAGCTACTCAATTATTAATAGAAACAATTTAAATTAAAATCTTCACTTTTCACCTGTGCTTAAAATATTTGCATAATTTATTATACCAAGCAGCATAATATTTTCTAAGCAAACGTGAAATGTTTTCGCAGCAGTAAAGAAGTAGGCTTAAGTGAAAAGGTTGAAGTGGCATTCACTCAGCCTTCATACAAGCTTAGAACTTAATACAATTTAAAGATACATGAAAATTTATAGTAAAGACAGTTAAATCCTTTTTTATAAGTTAACTGTCTTTACTGTGAAAAAAAATGTGATTATGGTTAAATACCGCAAAGAAGGTACCTGCACTTCATTGTTTGGCATTAAAGTAAGTTAGTTTAGGATAGAACTGCAAAACACAGTTTAGGTACAAAATTATGTAAACAAATTTTTTAAGTAAGCCTCAGATAAACTGACCTGACTATGGCCCTGTAATCTTGTAGCATCAAATACACATAAATTACCAAACCAAGCTTTAAGATGTAAGTTTCATCACAAAATATTTACTTTACTATTTACTATATCACTATGTAACTATCGCTATACTTGTATACATACATATAATCACGCCTCTTTCCCTGGTAGGGGAAGGCAGAGACCACTTCTCTCCACTTGCTACGATCCTTACACACTTTTTTTCCTTAGTCCACTTTCATTATTCCCTTCATACATGCTGTTCGGTTTATGGTACTCTTGACCTGGCCTTTTTTAATTTGCACTCGCCTTATACACTTTTTTCGTCAATCGTTCTTTATTCATTCCCTCGACATAGCCAAACCATCTCAGCATATCTTTTTTAATTTTTGTCTCAACATCCATCATTGACATACTTTATCCACCTTACCATACATTCCTCCTCTTACATTCAACGTAGTGAAGCGGCTCTCCGTGGGCCACTTTTCGCTACACTTCGCTTTTTACTATGTCACTCTGTAAAATAATAATAAGTATTTTCAATCCAAAATAAATAAATAAAAGCTTAATATTATCGCTCATCAAAATCTCCTGATAATGGATTATAAGTTACAACCAGTAATAAATAATTAACGGAACAAAGTAATCGATAAAAGCAAGCCTACATTTCAGTCCGCATCGAGTGCTAGCCCCTATGTTGGTGTAATTTCGGTCACGTATGAGAGTAACGACCATTGGTTATGGAGCACGTGCTTACAGAATTAGCCGCGGTGCATAAGTAAGGGAATCTTGCGATGACCTACTTTCTTAACTTAAAACAATAAAATGCGTAAATGATAATTTTAGTTAATATTATGTTGATAAAACTCTGTAGCAAATAATTGGCAATAATGCATTAATTTCGACCAAATGACTACCTTAAAAAAGGTTTTAGTGAGTCAAGCTTAAAAGATAGACATATACTGTCGCAGACATTTTTTTAGATCATTTAAAGAGGAACAATTCTTTCATACATATATTTTGGGTAGCTCGAACCGTTTACGCAGCGCACGCAATGGAAGCTTTCAAGTATGAATATTTTTCCCCGTTTTTGTGACATTTTTCACTGCTGCTTAGCTCCTATTGGTCGCAGCGTAATGTTATATATCCTAAAGCCTTCCTCGATAAATGGACTATCTAACACAAAAAGATTTTTTCAATTCTAACCAGTCGTTCCTGAGATTAGCGCGTTCAACCAAACAAACAAACAAACAAACAAACTCTTCAGCTTTATAATATTAAGTATAGATTTAAGTTGATTCTGTGGTCCACATACTACTTACTACAAAACTCAGATTATACCTATATCCGGTCTTGTGAAAACTAATTGAATTAAGTATACTAATAATATCATCATGGCAATGTGTGATAAATACTTGTGAATGCTCACTGACCGTAAAACGTTAATGAAATTTAAAATTGGTTTCATTATTATTCGATCCCGACTTACATCAGATCTATAAAAAAAACTGAAAGCTATATTTAAACACATATTCAAGTCTAAAACTTTAAGACGTCAGTGCTTTATTTTTTTCGAACTAAGTAAGCCAATTGGCAAACTTCCTGGTTCCCCATATTTCAAGCGGAATGCCGAAAGTACCTTTTGTTCAATTAGCCCACCTTAATCCACACCTCCATGTCGTCTGAACGTCCAAATTCTCAAAATTATTCACTTGACAAGGGTCCAAAAAGTTTCGACCTTTTCACAACACCGAACCAAATTTAAATTTAATTCGGAAATGTTGTGACGAGCGTATTGATTCTAATTAATTTTATTAATAAGTTCGTTACACCACCGGTATTGTTTGGTTATACGGTAATTGATAACTGATCTCTGATACGATTGTTTATTGTGCTTTGTTGATTATTACTATATTAATTAATGCTGTGGTATTGGGCGAACGTCGAAAGTACAGGTGCATTGTTTTGAATTTGAAACGTTTGTTTTGTGGGTGGACAGATGGTTCAGTAGTGCTATTCTGTTACATTATTTTCATGTCTCGACAGCGGAATCCGCGGTGAGATGTCAAATACGTATTCTCGAATTTGAATTCTAAATCAAGGCCAATTGGTTTCACTTTTGAAGTGAGCTTTATTGTCACTCAGGTGAAGCTCGATACCGAAATTATTTACAGAATAGACATACTGGAATGGTGTTTCTGATATCCAGCCTTTATTCCCTTTGTTACAACTGATGGAATTAATAATTTCGGATAAAGACTGGGAGCGTAGGAGGCGACGATACACGAGTTTTTTTGTTAATTAGGCGAGTAAAGCACATTGATTTGACGTGGACTGTATGTAAGTATAAAACGTTCTCATGTAACGTAACCTCAGTTTATCCAGGGATCTCTGAGTTTCAATGACCAAGAATTAAATAAGCTTTTATCTACCCAGAGAAAAAGACAGAACCTAAATGTATTGAAATATAGCATTTAAATTGACAATTCTTCGTTTGTTGTTACTTAATTTGAAGTAACTCATTACGATTGCGCTGCACAACTCCGAGCAACTTAAAGTCTTCTAACTTGTAACCCGGCGAGATCTCGACACAAATACATACATTAAAAACAAGCGACCTTTCTACATTAAAACAATTCAGTTAATCCTTTAGGAGGCTCCCATAACTCGATTCCGAATAATAACTAAATCCACAAACAATGGAGTGGCGGAATCTCGTTGCTGTTCAAGTTAAAACGAAAATTCACAGAGCCTAAACTTAATTACAATGTTAGGAGCTCGGCAAATACTTCAGAGCAAGATTACTTTTCTGTTTTATACAATTTCGGGTTAATCTCCTTGTGTTGTGTGTGCCTAAACAGATTAAAATTATTGAGGAGATTGTTAAAGTTTTGTTTGATTCAGGATATTCATTCTTTATTTATTTTTCTGCCTCGTTGGCCTAGTGGCGCTAAGCGCGACTGCTACGCTAGAGGTCTTGGGTTCGATTCCCAAGTCGCCCAAGGTGTTATCGGGTTTTTCTATGAAATTCTCAGTAGCAGGTCGGAGTTTGGATTTGTGCCCGGTTAGTGGCAATAGGCTCGCCCCCTATTACATGGGACCTAAACATACCGGCGAACTGTGAGTGTACATTGGTACACCTCTGCCTAACCCTTCGGGGATACAGGCGTGATGGTATGTTATGTTATTTATTTTTCTTTGTCTAAAAAAATATGAAATTAAAATGAAATTTAAGTAATTTGCAAGAAAGGTGTTGACTTATTACTTATTCATTTGGAATTAATTATGCGTTGGTAGAAGTTACTAGAAGTCTAGAGCCTAAATTAATAAAGAATTATTTATAAGGTAAGGCTTACTTACCAGCTTATTAAGTATATAAGTATGTTAGAGAAAAATTTTGATCTCAGTTGTTTTACAAGTCATATATATATTTAGACGAGAACTTGTAAGGTTGATGAACTCTGACTTCTCTGACATAGATTGAGTTTTAAAACTTAATAGTAATAATAAAGCTTTATTTAATTTCACAAAAAAAACATATTGATTTATAGCCTATTATTAATAAAAGTATTTTAAACTGAAATTCGAATACATTATGCATAGATTAGATTCTGATTAGTACAATTAATCTATCTATACATATTATAATAAATCCGTAGAAAGGTCAATTCTGTACATTAAATATATTTTCAAAATAGCTATCAGGGGGTGATTAGTGATCGATACTGATGCCAAATATGCAATCAGTAAAATTTTTGTCTGTCTGTCTGTATGTTCCTTATAAAAACAAAAATTACTTTACGGATTTTAACGAAACTTGGTACAATTATTCTTCATACTCCTGGGCAGGTTATAGTATACTTTTCATCACGCTACAGTCAATAGGAGCAGAGCAATGAAGGAAAATGTTGGGAAAATGGGAGAAGTTACTAAATTTTTTAAGTTTCCGTCGCGTGTGCAGCCTTAATGGTTAAAGACTCATTGATAAGCTTCGTCATCCACGCGAACGAAGTTGCAGGCACATCTAGTATCTAAATAAAATACCAAACTCATTTAAATAGGATCTTTTTTTTTTCTCGTGGCTTATATGGACCCCTTTCGGGTAAAAGCCTTTAAAACTTAAACACAAGTTAAATGAATTATGAGACACGTTACATGGATTGTCAGATAAATAATTATAAAGTATACCATATGGAAATTGTTACGGTATGTTAAATCACTTACTTAACCAACAAAAATATTTTTCTAGAAATTGCATAAATTAAGTAACTTTTCAAAAGTCCGTCATGTTCATTTCAAACTCGATAAAAAATGAGTTTTTTTTAAACAAAAAAGAAACTTTTCTACTCCCAACGTGCAAATTAACTATGATTTCTCGATAAAAGTGCAGTGTTCCGTCGAATCAACTGAGCAAGTCACTGGCAAATGGATTTACACATCCTTTAATCCGTGATTGGCTTAGCCGGACTCTAAGCAGAACCTACCGTATCGACAGCAGCCTTAACACATACTGAATGTTGCTAGATAAACCTTTTAAAACCTGAAACCCTTATCTTCAGGACATAGTACTGTCTTCAATATTCTATATTAGCTGTTAATTCTACTTCCAATCTCATTGCTGGGACCTACTTGGAATCGATAACGTGGTTTATATCTTGATTTTTATTTATAAAAGAGAAGTATAATTATAATATTATCTAACGGAAACTAGCGCGAAACATGCATAAATACATTGTTGGGCCTGACTTTTCGATCAGGTTACAGAGGCAGTGGTCGCAAATGACACGTTCAATAATATCATTGTAAACATGTAGCGCAATATTTTAAATGTTAGTGAAGTGGAAGTATCTTTCTCGTAATTTTCTTTTTTTTAATAAATTATTTACTCGTGTGCACAATTTTGACTTCATGGAAGTTTTGATTGGAAGTAGAACACTTAAGAGGAATAGAAGTAGAAATGGCGGTCCGTTAGTTCATTTGCCTCATCTTGTTGTTTTATCTTTCTCGACTAGCTTCCCCACGGACTCTATTCGTAGAAATCTTTTGACATGCCTTGACATTCCTGTTAGGGTTATTTACTTATTTAACTAGTTATTTTTTTTAGTTTAGAGTTTAGTCTTTTTTTATTATTATTTTCGCATACGCGACCTTTGTAAATGTGACGGCAATGTAAATTTTGTTGCGTGTACCATTTAATTTTTCTTCCATTTTGGATGACATCGTTTACATTAATCTAAACATTTTGCTATTTACGTTGTCGTCGCATATTTGTATATTTTTTTAAAATTATTGTATTTTAACACTGATGTTAAAACCTTTTTTTCAAAAGAGTAACCTATGGAGTTTCTTGCCGGTTCTTCTTCATTGGAATTACATTTTGGAACCTGCAATTAGAGTCAGTAATTTAACGTTTTAAAAGAGCTTAAAAAGGCCTACTTGAAATAATTTTTTTTTGATTTGATTGATTTGATTTAATGTGTGTAGTAACATGTAAAAGAAATTCCTCTCGAAATTGTTTTCAGTTTTCTAGTAGAATGAGATAATTAAGTATATTATTATTTTCGTATAATTGAATTACAAAGGCAGCTAAGAAGCCCGCGTTTGTCTCATTATTTATTTTACACACAATTCTTGGATTTATTTTGGTTTTCTCTATACGTGGAATGTGCTTGGCTGTATTTCTGGAAATGATTATTTTTGTCCAGTAATTACGCAGCTTTCCATTTTCAAGGAGATTTCCTAAAATCTGTAATTTTAATAGAATTGTTAATACATAGGAAATGCTGGGAGGATTACTTGTAGGTCAATGATTAATTATGAAAACATTTGTGGAGATTTTTTGTGAGAATGTATGTTTATTGGATAAATCTTATTGACTATAATATCTGATGGTGTCCGTGAAGATATACTGATAAAATGGAATCCAAACTTTTTGAAACAAAATCAACGAAAAGCAATCTTTATTGCCAAAATAAAAATTCCTAAGAAATAATTTAGATTGATTTATTACATAATACATTTATCATTTGTTATACACTGCAATGAGTGGTTTTTTTTCTTCTAAGACTTATTTCTTCACTAATATAATTCACGGGAATAAGTGCGTGTATGTACATGCATAAATACCTTTTTGGGCTTGACGTTTGCAGTTCACGTGGTCGCAAGCAGACTCTAATTAAAGAGCCTACATATAGACTAGTATCTTATCTCCTAGTACCTAATTTATGTATGTAACGAAAATGGTTTTAATTCTGTAAGGGAGGCGGCAGTCGATGATTGGGTCACTCCGGCCGCCACCCAGCCGACTCAATAACGTTATTATCCCCTGGTAGGAACTCCATGTCATTTGGTAGATGATAGATTGTAGCTTTATAAGATAACTTTTATTTTTAAGTAGTACTTTATGTTTGTTGTCGTAATTTATCTCGGGAATAATTATAAAAGAAGAGATATTTGGTGAATCGACATTTTTAATATCATTTTATGTTTAAATACATAAGTGTTAATTTTATCAATTAATTATTAGCCATGTGCTACTTGGACTCAATTTTCAACAATTTACCTTAGTATATAAACAAAAATTTTTTGCGTGTTAAACGCAGTTTTTGTATTTTTAATATTCGGAACTGAAAACAAACAACAAACTAAAATGTATTCTGTTATTAAACTTATATTTTCGATAATCCTTGTTTTATAAAAAAAAAATATATTTCCCCATATTTATACGAACAAAACGCAGATGTTTCCTTAACCCACAAAAACCGTGTAATTTTTTAACCCTAACCCGCGATCAATATGCCTATCCTATAAAGTTTTACGGCGAGGTTTAACGTATCTGTATAGCAAGAACGTTTTATGTTTAACGATAACTGTTGTGCATTAGCACTGAGTGGTTGCTAGTTAGTGCCCGAGAAGTCTGTTCACCTTAATTTTATGTGATACTTTAAGAATTTAGGTCCCAACAAAGAGGAAAACATTGTTAATCTGGGCAGTTATTTAATGCTAATGTTTATGAAGATGTTTTATGTATTAGAAGACTTAATAATGTCGAAACTTTATTTTGATTTAAGTAAAAATAGATTTTGGCTAAACCTATTGGTTTTTATGTAGGTTTGCTAATTTCCTATACGTAAAGCACTATAAAGACAATCATGTGTAAGCTTTGGACATTGGCTAACCTACCTATTAGACTACTCTTAACTGCAAGATGTCTGTGTCATTTCGTCCTCTGTCCAAATGCAAAATGCTATCACGGATATACACGTATCACCGTGATACTGTAGTAAGGCAGTTGAAGTAAAGATAGATAATACCCTAAAACACAATGTTTTTGGGTTTTATCTATCTAAGTTTGTACCCATAAATATTGACCAACAAAATCGGTATCCCATGGTCACCCCACACAAAGTCTCTTTGATGCTTACACTTTACTCCGGCAGCTACTCAAGGCTTTATCAAGGAAGGATTGAGACATCGCTAAGACTTTCCTTTGAGAAATGCGATAGCTTTTAATGATTTTTAAAGGAAAGACGGATTAGATTCATGAAACTCGTAGTCGTAGGTAGATTGATGACTACGAGTGAGTATTGATTCTACTCTTCCTTTCATACTACCAAGCTTTATAAATGGATTTTTTTTGTTTAATGCTGGCTAAAAATAAAAGCGCCTTTTAAAATAGAAATTTTAAAAGTATTTAATATACCTACTTCATAAATAATTTAAAAATGCCCTTTTGTTGCGTGGGCTCGAAACTAGATAAGATTGAAAAATTGTAGTTTAAAGGCGATTGAATTACGAGCAAATTCAACTATTTTAATTCATATTTAGCTTTTGAAATTTTTAAATATTTACACGATGATTTACTTTCAAAGTAATTTAGTATCTACCTACACAATTTATAATTGACAAGGATGACGATGAGTTTGTGGTGCGTGTTAGTTTTATTTATTTATATAAGATTTAACTTAAGTATAGTTGTAAGTGTTTGTTCTTGTATTAGATTTAAGTATTGAATTTCTAAGTTGAAATTGTAAATTTATTAGGTAAAGATTGTTAGGCGTCACTGCATTCGAAAGAAACAAATATATATTTGTTTTTTATTAGAATATATTAAACAAGTATTTTACCTAGATTTTTCTAGATTCTCTCAACGTAAAAAAAACGTAATGTACCAAAAAAAAATTTAACATCTCACTTTTACATCTGGAAAATCAGACAAATTCCAAAACTGGAAAATAAAATTAGCCGAGTTTTCCGACACGAGGTTCCTGCCCTTCAATAGATTTATAAGATTCAATCAGAATAATGGTGAAAAATCTGAGAACATTTTAGCATTCGTACGTGAGGTTCGCGTCTTAATGCCGACACTGTAATTGAAACAATCTTCCCGAAGCATTATTCCACACATTTGTACTAGGATGTTCTATATTAGTTATTACTAGCTATATGTAGTTATTTAATGCAGGGTTTAGGTTGCCGGTTCATTTCATTTTTCTTCACCTCTATGAAAATGAGTGAAATTGTCAAACGATAAAGGGAGATTATGAATTTAACGAAAACTAAACACGCTACACTGAAATTTAGCATTCATATCGCACAGAAAACTTATAACATAGTCCCTTTTTGTTAACAATGAGTAAAATGACAAATATAGATAATTTTAATTAATAAAATAACATTTTAAAGACAGAGTCATTAATGAGTGAGAGTACACTTGTGAAATTTTCTTTAGAAAAATCTTTATAGAAATAAAATCATAATACATAATTTGTCTTTAACTAACACAGCAAGAAATACAATATTTCACCGAATAAGTCCTCAGCTAGACTATCTCAACGTTTCTGATGCTTAGTAATAGCGTCATGCGGTTGGATTTAGTGCGAGACGTGACGCGGGTGTGTAAGCAAGGCATTGTCATGATTGACCTTGGATACAGGCTGTAGATTGTAGCTTACTTCAGAAATTACAAGATAATGCTAGCACAAACTTAAATTAGGTTTAAAATGAAAGTTGTATGTTTCGTTTAGTGACTGTAGACGTCTGTTTATTAACAAATTAACTGTCCCACCAGTAGACACAATAGTTAAACAATGGAAATATTCATATGTGACTCACGGGACAGGGAAATGATTAAGCTTCCATGACCAAGCTATTGACCATATTTTTCTTATATTTAAGTCTTGGTAATTTGATTGCAATAAATTCCTGCAACACAGAATTTAGTAAATGGTGTGGTAGTCTAGAAATAGTAGTCGGAAAACTATTCATATTCCTTTATAGTCAATTGATAATTCAACTTTTGGGTTATGTATCGACATCAAAATACGGTTACAAATAAATCCCGACAAAAGATATATTACATGATATGAAATAGTTGTACCGTTTGTACCGTTTAATGAAAAAAGTAAAACCTTTGATGTATCTATAAATATCGCCTTCAAAGCTTTTTAAGGGATAATGGCTTTCAGTTTGTAGACAAAGTAAATCGAATATTTAATTAAACGTCAAAAGCCCGACCGCGGACCTTTAAAATTGATTTATGATCGCGCAAATCAATATCATATTAATGGGTATGGATTAAATATTGACTCGAAGTTTGAGCCGTAGGCAGGGAAGAAAAATATAGGTCTTGTGCTTCGTAAGGGAAAAGTGTTGCTAAGAGGACTAAATGTTTCCTCTTCCTTCTTGGTTAGAGTAAACAAGCGAAAAATACAAGTTCTTTTGATTTGCATAATGTTAATGAAGGTGGTGTGTGTCACGAACAAAAGGTTAATTTGGTTAATAAAAGATAGGCTGTACATAAACATGAAATAATATGGTTTTTTTTGCATTGACATAATAGCAGGTGATATTCAAATTAATGGCACTACAATAAACAAAGACAAAACAATTGATTGACGACTAAAAGTTTTAATATCAAATACAAAATAATGACCTAAAACCAAAAAGCAATTTACTCTTAAATTAAAAAAATTAAAAGCAATTTAATTGACAATCACTTGTCGAATCAACAGCGCTGCGTTCGACTAATTAATCCGACTATCCGACAATCCCACTATCCCACTATCCCAGTATCCGGCCGAGCCTGATCCCATCCCCGTGGGACGGAGATTAAAACTAAATTGTGATCAGTGTACGCCACTAATGCTTAGGCCGACAAACGCTGGCGTTGCGCTACGGGATAGTTGCGTTGTGTCAATCATGGATTATCTTGCCTAGGAGTTGATAGTAATGTTTGTGTGTTATGTTTAGATGTAGACCAGAATTGTTATCGGCTTAAAGTAGAAGAAGAAATTAAGGTACAGAGCTGCACAAAAAAAACCGACCAACAGAATGTCATTATCTTTCTAATCACTTTTTCATGTTTTTGTATTTTTAGGAGAAGAATATTGTATTAATGCTTTTTTATATTAGTTATATTCTGGCCACTGAGAGAACGTGTATCTGACAGGTGGTGGTCAACAGGATGATATAACTTTAATGTGGCTACGAATTTACTAAACATGAATTACTGTCACTTATTTGTCCTATAAACGAATAATATTATTCACAACTATTCATTATGCCAGGTTACAATGAATAATTTAAGGGAGCGTCTACATCTGACATTACACGAGCAGCTCGCGAGCCGTTCGCGAACCGCTCCGTTTGGGAGCCGTTCGCGGCATGCTCGCGAGCATGCCGCTCGCGGCGCGCGCACGTCTGTCAGACGGTGTAATTCACATTAGTGCGTTCGCGGCATGCTCGCGAGCTGCTCGTGTAATGCAGCTGCCCTAACGCGGTTTCATATTTTCCCATACAAATCTCTCAGCAGCCAGACTACTAATAACTGAACTGAGCACACCTTTAAAAACCTTGTCAAAAACCACTCAAAACCAGACATCAAAGTATAGAAAAACAAACCACCACCATTAAACAACAAAGTTAACAAAAAGCCAACATAAAGCCATCAAAACCAAACCCAGAATCGCGACATTAAACTAAAAGAATGCAGCAATTCACCACACTAACCGACTTACCCCGCATTCTGGCAGCCACGTAACTGCGTCTGCACTCATAAAGCATTACTCCAGTGTGTGATGTTTAAAATCTAACCGGAATGCTATTAAGAGCTTTATTATGTAAAACTCTGGCCTCCGTCCAAGTGTAACGGGGCTTGAGCTGCCAACAGTGGTTGTAAATTATATCACATTGTTCTTTAAATGGTGGCCGACGCCGCTTGATTCGGGCGCTGTATTTATGGCGTGTGTGCTTGATGGAATGAAGAGATAGATGTCGTTTAAAATTGGATGTTGTATACGAGTGACTAAGAATGAGTACGAATGAGTACGTTTGGTGCTCTCTGAGTGGTCAAGATCGCTTTGAGTCTTGTCTGAATAGCTTGAGATGTATCTATGTGACAATGAATGTCTTAATTGTATTTGTGATATGTGTGGGTATATTGTTTAATTAGAGCAATAGCACAGCATAAATAACATGTGGTTTTATTCAGAAGTGATTTGTTTTACAGGAACTATGATGTCACGTTTTTTAACCGATTTCAAAGAAACACGTTCTTTTTTCTACATTATATTATTACTAGCTGTGCCAGCGACTTCGTTCGCGTTGATGATGAAACTTATCAATGAATGACGAACTTATTACTATTGATTGTAGCGTGATGAAAAGTATACTATAACCTGCCCAGGAGTATGAAGAATAATTGTACCAAGTTTCGTTAAAATCCGTCGAGTAGTTTTTGTTTCTATAAGGAAGATACAGACAGACAGACAGACAGACAGACAGACAGACAGACAGACAAATAGACAGACAGACAGACAAAAAATTTACTGATTGCATTTTTGGCATCAGTATCGATCACTAATCACCCCCTGATAGTTATTTTGAAAATGTATTTCATGTACAGAATTGACCTCTCTACAGATTTATTATAAGTATAGATTTCGTATCGATTTCAAAAATATTTTATAACCGACCGAAGACTTCTTAGAAGTTGAACTTAACTGAAAAGGCACCGACTTCTATGAAATTAAATTTCTTAAAAGTCGGTACCCTTTACATTTATCGGACCAAACTGGACGCAATGAAGTACATTCACAGAGTTATCCACCTCATAAAGAAATGTTAATTCTTACAATAAGACGGTAAGGCAGTGTGAACGTCCTACTAAGTCGCAGCACATTATGCACGAAGATAATGGCCTGCCTAATTAAAATTAAGTAAAGCGACTTAATTCGGCAAAGAAGATTAACTACAGCCCACGTAAATGTTGTTACTTGTAATTAGAGCTCTTAAAATAGAATTATATTTGTTAACCGCCAGGTGGTACCAGGTTTTATTAGGTAGGTATAAAGCCTACAAAGGAAGATATTTTAATTACTGTGAGCAATTTTAGTCATACCTACTTTATTCTCTGCCAAGGCTTTTCATTCTTGGTCTTCTAACCGTGGCTTTTTCAGCATATATTCTGTGTTTACGTCGAAATCATAATTCGTATTACATTTCAAGTAGATTTATACCATCGACTCGAAAAGAAGAAGTATACAAACAAATGTATATAAATATAATATGTGATAAAAGTGTCTGATTTTGCCAAAATTCTGATTTAATTTACAGAATTTGAACTGTGTGCTACACGAAGAAAGTCACAGATACAAGCAACTACGTTAATAAATATACAACCTAAATCCATCGCATTTCCAGCTTGAATCCTAACAGAATTACCAAGGAATTATCGCCGAAATTCCCGAACTACAGCCTACTCCAACAGTACCAATACTCTACCTAGCTACCTGGCTACCTATCTACCCAGGTACCTAGGTAGTGAGCTACGTTGGCTACCATGTAACGTTGTTTCCCGGCCGCGGGTCAACAGACACGCTGTCGGATTACATTTACGTGTCGCAGCTTTTCAGGTTTATTCTTGAAACGTAGACGAGAGTGATTGTGGACGACGGGAACAATGTTTAGAATTTTACTTTTTTGTTTTATTTATTGATCTGTCGGAAATAAGAATTCTGTTTTGTCACTGTGTCCAGTATTGTAGGTGAAAAAAATATTCTGAATGTAGAGTAATTAATATATACCCCAAATTTTGTAGTGAGTAATAAATACCTGTTTAATCTTTCTGATCCTCGAATAATAGTTAACTTAAGTTGCGTGTATTCGGGGGTTAATTAATCAATGTAATCTGGGCCACAAAATATCAAAATCCATTCACAAAGCTTGATGTGTGGTTTAACAGATGTATAACTAGCTTTTATGTTAATCGAAATTTCATTCACCGCGGAAACAAGATCGTCAAACTATACTGCGAATATAATAAAAGCAGACTTATGGAACTCCGCCGACGTTCAGTTCAGATATAATTTCATAAGGAGTCCATTGTCGCACGATTTGTTGCCGAGCGCTTGTCTCGCAAGAATTATGATAATGTTCCCCGTTTTCGAATGCTCGGTCTGTCGAATTTTATTGGGTAAAAATGTAAATTGTAACATTTAGGCCCGATCTTATGTATCTGTATGTAGGAGGATTGTAGATACTCTATATGTGTTAATGCTCTCCGTAGGGCTTTAGCAGAAAGGATATAACACTCGACTTCATAAGTCAAAAAAGTTACGAAGAAAAATAAGTTTACCAAGTAGCAGATTTTGTTATAAAAGGTTTGCAGCCTAGACTGGGATATATTTTCGATTGTTATCCTGTCGTTAGTTATGTATTTGGACAAATAATGAGAAAACCTAAATTGACCTCTACCGTTCATTGTTTGACAATTTTTGAGGTAAAAAGGACTGATGAACAGTCACAAGCAAAAATAGAGGTATACATACATAGCGAAATTATAAAACAAACTTAATCGATATTTTTTTGTAGAAAATGAAAACAAAAACATTTACAAGATTAAGATTTTTTTTCAATCATTTCTTTATAGCATGTTTTAAAATACCAACCTAGAATTTATAGCTTTCACAGCTTTTTGAACAAATTTCAATATGGAAAGAGAATATAGCACCATGATTAGCTAATAGCTTAACCTTAGCACTTCGAGGTAAAGCGCTCTAATTACCTCTTAATCACTTCTTATTAAGGACTTATTAGTGTTCTCGCCGCTGACGACAATCGATTTAAAAGCCTGAGGTAAGCTGGATATTTTATTTAGACCCTTGTCTTGCATATATAATCTTATAATTATAAAAATGAATCGCTAAATGTGTTGGTAAGCGCATAACTCAATAACGCCTGGACCAATTTGGCCAATTCTTTTTTTGTTGTGTTTGTTATTGTCAGCGGGAAACATAATAAAGAAAATCATTAGTACATTTTTCATTGTCTTATTTACTAAAAACAGATGTTATCATTTTTGATAAACTATGCAATTAAGGGTAATACAAATCTTACTTATGGAAATCTTGAAAACACTGGTTTTTGCGATTATCACAGAGTGATACATAGCATTTGACACACATTACAGACGTTAATTTTTTACAGTTTGCATATTTTTCTTATTAAAAAAAAAGTTTGCAAAATTGCGCTGAAAATTAGGAATTTGAAGAATACTCAACCACCAAATTAAGTAATCCTGACTTTTGTCACGATAGTGATTTGTTGGATTCATCTCCACCCCTAATAATACAAGGGCACCGGGAACGGGACCTAGGTATTCACGCGGGTGAAACCGCGGGGCACAGCTAGTTTTAATATGAATTTACATCATCAAAATTGCAAGTATTAACAAAATATTTTTTGTTACAGAAGATTAAATTATATCTCTGGCATAGTTGATTTATTGAATCCAAATCTAATATTAGTATATTAGATTTGGATTCAATAAATAAGCAAGTAACAAACATTTTATGCATACACTAGATAATTTTTTAAAAGGCATACTGTGTAAGTTGAATAAAAAAACAAAAATTTTCCTTGTTGGAACAACGACATAACACTTACCTAAGGGTCAAATTCAAAACAAATATTATTCATGTTCCCACTTATATTATCTTTTTTTTTCACACTGACCTCTTTGCATATACTGTCACAACACTACTGTTGGCATGTAGGTACGTAATATAAATAATGTTTTCAGGAATTGTGTAAGACGATTATTAGTTTTTAATTATAATCAAATAAAAAATAACGTGATAAAATGTATTTTTAGAGTCACTGAGATAAAACATCAATGTTTTTTTTTCAAATTTGAGGTTAATAATATTGTATAATAGTTTCTTAGTTATTATGCGTGTGTATATGTGTAATTATTATATACAATTAAGACAAAAAGAGAAATATAAAAACTTTGCTGCTGATAGTACCTACCTAAATACATCTAAGAGCACTTATAAACAGATTCCTTATAAAAAAATCATTCCCAACATAAAATTACCACGAAGAAACCTATAATTTCCCGTGACCCATTTGGTCATTGAATCCAGTTCAATCCGGTTTCCCAAAACGTAATTATATACTTACCTATACCTTCCCTTGTAGATATTCCTGGAATTCGTATAATTAGACGAAGTAGAAGATCTGTGACGTTTAATTACGAAGCTAAGCCTTTCCTCTTGATATACGGAGCCTTAAAGGGTGGACCGTGTTTACATTGGAAGGTTCTGAAACTTTTTAATTTTAAAAGCTTTGTTATATCGATTATACTTCAATTAATCTCCCAATTATGTGACGTATAATGATTTTTTTTTATCTACAATATTTCTTCATGAATCAACTAAGCGTATACCAATAATTTACTTTGCTATGTATCTCTGTAAATTGGAACAGAAAAAAAATAAAAATATAAGTCCCAAAGCAAAAACAGTGACGAAAAACTTTTACCTTTGCTTGTGAAATTTTAATCTGCAACAGAGGTATGGGATCCTTCCTTTGATAGCGATATATTTCCTCCTCGGTAAATATTTCCGTTTACTGTAATATCAGACTAGTATTCCAAAATGCTTACAAAACTGAGTAGTGTACGTAATCGTCGTACAAAAACTGTTTTTAATATGTTTTGTGTTGAATATTTTAATTTGCTTGAACATACTTCACAAAAATAAACAAAGGTAATTTGATGAAATTATTCCTACTTTAGTCGTTTTAATATAGGCAGGCAAACGATTAAAATTGAAATAATATACGATACAAAACAAGCATCATAATTACTGTAGCTAACAAGAGTCTGCGTAGCGGCTACGGCGTAGCCGATAACGCTACGTCTGCTACGCTTCCGTTGCTAATAACTGATCCGATTTCCGATTGTTGTTCAGTACAATATTTTACGTTATTTTATTAGTAGGTTCAAGTTTCTTTGGAGCATAATTATTTCGAGAATGTTCGACGAGTTTGGAACTCGATAAAAACCTTAAGTTAAGAGCAATTTGGTGCCGATTTAGGGACCAGGCGTTATGTAACTTTTGTTTATTTATTGCAAGGAATTTGAATATGACCTTATAGAAGCATGAATAGAGGGATTCTTTCTCTTTGTTAATTTTTTACCAATTTTGTCCTTTTTTCACAATAAACATTTCAAGTTTTTAATGCAATATATGTATTTTTAGAATATATCGTAATTCTTTTTCCGAAGCCGTACATCTTTGACGTACTCTCTGCATTTCCTTTTTTAATTGTAAGAAACATTTTAATAATATGGCACAAAGAAAGTCGATGATACAAGCTCGAGACAAAGGCGGTTGGAAAAGTCGAAGGAAGACTTATATACTGAGAAGGAGAAGAAAGGAATCTTAATCATTTAAGATCCCGACTTTCATAACCTGCTAAAGGATGGGTTAGATCTAATAACAGGGTTGCAATTATCAATTGACTTGAATATAGGTGGCTGATTTCACCGTTTCTTTAAAGCTAGGATATAGTCACTAGTTAGATGTACCAACTACCAATTTATCCATGAAGCTCCTCTGGCCACTCCTACAAGCGTTGACACTGTTCGAATCGCTATGGAAGTGACAAGTATAAGTCACGTGACTTATGGAAATGAAATGTCATTACCATACATTTAATGTCATTTAAGTTATCTATCATCATTAATGCTTGTAGAAATTTCACAGGTAGTAAATTTTGATAAGAAAAAAAATTAAGTACCACTTACTCGCAAAGAACCAAAAATCTATCCCTTTACAGTTCCAAAAAGTGGAACATAATAATTATAGCTGCTATTATTGCTATATTCACTAATGTAAATACACTAGAACAAGTCATCGTCACTGAATTTAGCGCTGTCCTGTTTATGGAGAGTTGTGTTTGAGTTCTTTCGATTTTATTGTTCCTTTGACCCGTTCCTTTGACGTTCTCAAAGGGAATACCGGGAAGCTGGAGACGTTCAGAGAATGCTGTTATTTGGTGCGTGTGTAGAGTGATTTTACTATCATTTATAATGATTGCTGGATTTTTTCCTCTTTATTGGCGGTTTGTTGGTTTGTTTATTTATTCTTTGTTGGCGTGGTTTGGGTCGGATTTTTTTTGGTCAATAACAATTTGGTACGTTTGTCATTTTATGTGTATGCTATATAGAGTTGGGCGTAACTGATATATTTTCCTAATGCATTATACATTATATTATAAATTTCTAACTGTTGTTTTTAACTGTTATAATATATATTATATTATATCGTATTGAAGGAACACTAGACACTGTATGTTATAATAAATACAATAGCATTTTGCAATTGGACGTTATAACAAAAGGTTATTATTATTATTTATTAGATAGCAAGCACTTTTTAGCATATTTCATTTTTAAATGTTGCATGGTTTAAAATGTATAGAAAGAAAATAAAGTTTCGATTTCAATGAACTTGCCTTCCTACTTGTTACAGGCTTAGGACTGTCTGAATATATAAAAATCTCATTCAGGCGTAGTTATAGCTTATATTATATATTTACAACAATTATTATTTACAACAACTTTTTACCACAACTTTACGTAAAAACTGTGATATTTCAACTCTTACGTGAGCCTTCGCAACGTAAGTTCGAAATCAAAACAAACTTCGGCAAACTAACGAAAACAAATTTAAACAATAATTATCAATAGAGCAGAAGACATGCAGTAATTTTTGCCAGTATTATGAAGCTAAATTCACACTAATATAAAATAAATATTAAATTATTTTAACGATATTAAAAATTTGCTCTTGTTATTTGTAAGTTAAAGTACATATTTGTTTGGCGTTTTAATAATTATGTAATATGAAACTAACTTCATACTAATATAAAATAAATGTTATAATATTATTTTAATGGTGGTAAAAATGTACTCTTGTTATTTGTGAGTTAAAGTTCATATTTGTGTGACGCTTTAATACGATGTGAGGTTCGACAAAATTATTTTCAAGGCCGAAATGGCGACTTGGCGAGCGAGTGGCGGGCGAATACTACCGAGTATCTCCGATCGTTGCCGAACCGATGCGCTTACTATAGAAAATAATATATATTATAACAGTCTTTGTTGCAAATAAATAATGGTTGGAACGTTAGAAATGTATAATGAATTATATTATCTGTTATATGTTATAACGCCCAACACTAATGCTATATAAATATTTTTTGGCTTGTTTTTAAAAAGTTGATATGTTAAAACCAGAACAAAATTCATTAAAGAGCTCTTTTAAACATTAGTCAGAAAATAGGCACTAAGGAATGCATAGATAACTACTGCTACTTTACACCACCATCTTGTTTATTTTCTCTACCATAAAACCTAAACATACAGCCATTAAATCCAGCATATAAACTAAAGTTTTATACCCTGGCAACATCTGTCTTAATCCACTATCGTACATCTAATATTAATTCAAGGCTGAGTGTGTAATTTCTTTTAGTTTTATATCTGTTGGGGTTGCCAGTCTAGAAAAAAGCTTTCGTATCTCAAGCCTACTGGAATCTCGTCGTAAAATGCTGAAGGACACTCTAAGACGCTCGTGGAATGCTGGCTGGAATTCCAAATGTTTTTTTTGGATGGTATTTAAAAGTACTTCAATTTATTCCCATTTCATTTACCTAATTTTGTCTGTGTTCCACCAAATATACTGAATGTGCACCAAAATATGTTCATTAAAATATGTCATAACGAGCATCTATTTAACAACTGTTGCAAATTTGTAAAAATAGTAATACACCTAATTTAAAAAACAAGCATTTATTTTTTTAGTTTTACTTCAGATAATGCACTGCAAAATGTATTTGAATCAAACACCAATTAATGTCCAATGTAGCTTTATTAATAAAAAATGAACACATTATAAAATGTAATGCTTACTAAAAATGTTTTTTTAATACTAATCAGTACGAACCATAATAATTCAAAATGTTAAACAAAGTCTTTACTCCTACAATGTTCACATTATCGGTCCACTCAATCTCTGCAGTACTTCTTTAAATTATTGCACCAATAAAGCGCACTTTGCCTTTGTAGGACGCCCACGTTTGCTTGCATGCATGCAGCATGCAAGCAAGCATGCAGCATGCAAGCAAGCAAGCAGCATGCAAGCCAGCATGCAGCATGCAACATGCAGCAGGCATGGTTTCTGTCACGGCTCCGGCGCTGCAGGGTTCCGGCGGCCCCACGCGAGCTTATCGTCGCAGATGGTTTTACGCTCACCACCGCAGCTTCGGCTTGCTGGCCGGCTTTGCCGGCCAGCCTCAGCCGCGGCGGCGAGTGTTAAGACCACCTGCTCCTCAGCCCGCGGGCCGCCTCACCCCTCCGCGCCTACGCGACTCTAAATTACACTCTAGGGTAGGGCAGAAAAGACTACGTGGAGTCGGTTTTGCAGCGATTCGTTTCTTTCACTAACTCAAATTTGTTTCCGTTATTTCTATTATGCTAATAGTGATTAGGCCTAGTAACATTATGCGAATTAAATTTATGCCAAAACAAATTAGCCTTCAACATAATTATGCCAACATAAACTGTATGCTAAAAAAAAATATAGGAAAGTATTATTATGGCAAAACAAATTATGCCAAAATCGTTATGCCAAAGTATATTAGGACAAAGAATATTATGCAAAAAGAAGGGATCCCGTTACATTGACCCTTTACCCAGTCACTATTTTGGGCACCGTCTCCGTCGCACAACAGAGAGCAATAGGCAGGCATATGCGCGTCGCAAGCGCGCCAAAACCATTTTCAGTAAAATAAATATAAGTCTTAGAAGTAATGTTTTACGAAATGCATTATTTGTTCTTCAATTATAATTATTTCAGTAACATAAAAGTTGTACAAAACCGTTTTAAATGGGTATACGGTATTAGGATGCATACTAAATATTTCGTGTAACAGTCAGGAATATTTGGTGCACGATCAGTATTTTTCGAGAAAGAATAAAATAGTTATTGTTACAATAGAATATTTGCAGCGCACTACAATAAAAAAGTGTTATATCTTGGTGTTAATTTGGAATTTGTTTGATGTAACATATTTTGTTGGCCGAGTAGTTTAATTATAGTAAAACAATTAAACGGGTTTAAGATCAATATTTTAGAAATGCATACATAGATGTACCTTTAGATTTTTGGTGAACACAAAAATATTATCCGTTTTTTTTTTGCTCTTTTTAGGATTCTTTTTAAACCGTTCGCAATTCTGTTGCTAAGGTTAATGTAGAGTGATGGGTTAGTAACGGTTTAATTGTCTGAATGTTACTTTATTGATACTTGTTTCATAGTTTTAAAGGTAGGTGATACAGACAAAGATTTATATTGCGTTTGCAACTAGAAATTGTCGACCTAGAAAGGATACATTTTGTATGCGTCTTTAAGACGGTTGTTTAGTACTGAATTTAATTTAAGACCCCAGGACAAGACCCAAAGTCGTTTCCAGTAATATTTCCAAAACGTAAATAAAATTTTGGTATCAATAACTTACCTAGATATCATTATATGCCTATTAAAATAAGTAAGATGTTCAATTAGTAAACTTTAATTAGAAATCCGTACAAGATTCTCGTTAATCTGAAAAACACCAAAAAGGTGTGGACATCGATCCATGTAATTGCCTTGTAAAAGAACGTAAGTGGAAGATCCGTGACAACTATCGTATTTCACTGTCCACAAACTCAATACCCAACCTTAGGCTAGTAGAAATAAGGGTGAGTTTGGGTTGTTTGTTTGGGTAGTAGGTTTTGATTTCTTGGTGAGAACGGTGGTGCCACGTCGAGTAAGTTTGAGATAACGTCCCTGTGAGTGTTATCGGCCAATCAGAGGCGACGTGTTAAGGGGACGCGGCGCGAAAAACTACGGATGTTTGTGTAAAAACTTTCTTGTTTCTATTTTCTTTTCGTAGGATTTTCTTTAATGGTTCCTTAGATTTTGTTGATCGAGTTGGGGTATTGAAGTTTGTTTGTTTGTTGAAAGAATATTGTTATTTTTGGGACTTATGTTTGAAATTGTTTCGAATTAGGATTCTTTATTACTTTAAGCTTTTTACTATTACATCTTAAAGTAATTTTAACCTAAGCTAGTTAACTACATAGTGTACAATAAAGAAAATATTCTATCTATATAATTTTTTTTGATGAAAATTGAAGACAAACCTACGGCTATAGTGATCAAATCAAGTATTGCGATTACTATACACTTTATCTACTTAATTTAACAAGAAACGTATAAAATATAAACAAAGAATACACACAAATAATTAGATGAATAAAATAAAGCAGCACTATAAACTCAAACAACAAATCCACAAAATCGAATCGAAATCCAATTGAGCATCGCCTTAAGTTCGGCGTGGCTGCGACAGGGCTAATCAGTGACTCCAAAGATGAGAGATGCAGTAGATCTGGATGCTATTGAGCGGATTCCAGTCTAAAATAAAACGAGTCCCACGACCCAATTGGAAATGTTTGGCGCTCACATTTTATGTGGCTATGTAATTGAAAAAATCTTCCGACGTTCAACCTTTTCGTGTTTAATTTTGCTTGTCGATCCTGTTTTGTTTTTCATAGCCGATTTTATTGTCGCTGTTCCCTTTTACCCGTAATCTTCGTTTTTTGAAGTAGTCGTTCCGAGTAATGTCGCGCCTCTCAGAATTTTTAATATGTATTTAAAGAAGACTGCGACTCTTAGACGAGCTTTAAAATAGACTTTCTTTCTATTGAATTGTCAGATTGAATCCTTGTGGAAACCGACTTAATTCCAAATGGGTTACCTCATAAGAACTATATTGCGAACTAAGATGAACAGTGGAACAATTGTAGATTGTACAATAAATATATAAATGGGTCCCAGATGTTTTAAACCATCAAGTAAAAAATAAACAATTGACAGCTAGATATATTTAGGAAAAAGTTGTTTAATACAGCTCAGAAATCACTCTAAGGAAAGGTTGTCACGTAACATTGACACTTCTCTGAGCTTAAGAACTTTACACGTCCCTATAAATATATATTGTAAAAATTTCCACTTGATGACAAATTTTCCATTTGTACAATATTCTTTAGTACGATGTAACATAATGTAAAGGACATGAATGGAACGAGTGAGTTATACATTACCTTTTATTGTAACCCATTGTCACTGTAATATAAGTATTGTCGAAATTCGTTTCATTTATTCTATAAAGGGGAATATTTCAGTCACAATCCAATGTACAGAAATTTAAGCCCTTTAATATTTTTTTTTCTCACACACGGTTTTCTGATCCCAAGCTAAGCAGAGCTTGTGTTATGGTAACCAGACAATTGATAAACATACTTATATATTTCTAAATACATACATATTATTGATAAATTACACCCAGACACAGAACAAATGATCGTGCTCATCACACAAACATTTGTCCTGGGTGGGAATCGAACCCACGACCTCCGGTATAGCAGTCAGGGTCACTATCCACTAGACCAACTGGTCCGTCAGATTGTGACATTTGCGATGCAATTAGTGACTTTATTTTTAGATAGAATTTAAAATACTTGACAAAAACTGTACGGTAACCTATTCACTTAAAAAGACTAGTAGAATTTACCGTAAAATAGTTATGACCACTGTTTACCTAATCATGAATTAATAATTACAAATGTGTCATTTTCATTAGACTGTTATAGTTAGCGACTTTATTATAAAAAAACTGTACGGTATTCTACTCACCTAAATATACTAGTAATTTACCGTAAAAAAAATGTATTACTTGACCAGCGCCTAACTCTATAGCATGCCTACTCGTATGAGTCTGCCCGTGACCATGATACCTGCAAAGGTGTCGAAACGTCGGGACCTAAAATCTAAATACAAACCGCACAAAATCCATAAAAGTAGTTTTATTTAAATGTCTAACATTTGCGTAAACCTCCGAAACCAATATAATTAAAAACCTTACACCTTCTTTCCGATCTGTGTCAACGACAGCTACAAAAGAGAAACTAAGTTCAATAGATAAGGTGGAACTATAACATTAGCTTATAATGGACACAGTGGCGCCCTCTATCATAGAGCTAGCTTGGAAGCAATAAAAACAAAGTCTTGTCTTACCACTTTCACGTTTATGCGTGGAATTACCACCCAATAACAATTGCCGGCCGACCGCGCGAATTTCGTTTTGATTGTGGCGTAGATAGCGAACTGTGGCGTGGGATCTAACATGTTCTTACATAGGTACTTATAATAAGACGGTATAATGTTATACTATAAGGCCTTGCTATAAGTAAAAAAGGAGGTTAAATTATTATATTACTAAAGCCACAAAAATCTATAGTGATGTTGAATTTTGGAGCTTGGTGTAGGTAGGTACTAAGAGTTTGAGAGGAAATGCTTTTTTTATTGGAAGATGTATTTTGGTCTATTCTTCCCACTTTTTACACGACTGCCCAAAAAAGAGTGTTATGTTTTCAGGGTTCATGTATGTATGTATGTAGGTATGTATGTATGTTTGTGAGTTTCTTTATTCCACCATAACTTCTAAAAGGCTTGACCGATTTCAATGTTTGTGGTATCATTAGAAGCTTTGAGTTATCCCGAGTGACATAGGCCATGAGGACATTAAAAAATGGTCAAGTGTGAGTCAAAATCGCCTGCAAAGGGTGCCGAACGATATTTTTTTTGTGTTGTGTCATGTTTTTTTGTTGTTCACTTAAATATATTAAATAAAAAAAATATAATTAAAAGAATTAAAAAACACGCCTGCCATGTCAAAAAATAAATAAAAACAAGTCAAATATTTGCAGTCGGGGTCGGTTACTTGAAACAATTGATTACAGGTCCCCCGACTGCAAATATTTGACTTGTTTTTATTTATTTTTTGACATGGCAGGCGTGTTTTTTAATTCTTTTAATTAGGTTTTAAAATTCAAATTTTTATTCTGCAAGAAGATTAAGCGTAAAATCAGTTTAACGTCGCTAAGCAGAAGCATTCCATGTACAGACTTTGGGAAATGGTTTAAAATTTAAGGCATAATTAAAAAAGTAATCAATTGGTAAATACAATTATTAAATGTCCTTCTGAGAACGTACGGGTTCAATATATATAAACTTTATTTAAGTTAATAAACGGATGCTCTCCTTAATTTCCTGTCATTACCTTTAAATTCAATTATCTGGCAGTAAATGTATGGCTCAGTATAATTTTAATTATTTAATAGTGAAACGTGTGCACAGTGCTGGACTGTGAAGTTGTAAAATTAAATATTTCTGTACGTTACATAATGTGATGTTATTATTTAAGCTTATTATTTTATATTGATTTTTGTTATTATTTTTTTTTTCATTGGCTACTGAATTAGGTTGTTACCTGTAATGATAGTTATATGTGTGGATGTAAATAAATAAATAAATAAAATAAATAAATAACTAAATATGTTAATATAGTTACAGTCAAAGAACTACATTAACTCTCTGGAAAAAAAAAACAGATCTAAGATGGCAGTAATATGCTATATGTAATACATAGTACAAATACGTCTCGAGAACTTAATCTGCCTATGTTTCCCACAAACTATGTTGGGTTGACATCGGAACTGAATTCTTATTCTATCACATCTCAAAAATATTTATGATTTTTCAACTTGAATGGTTGTGAGATAATTCGTGTAACACAATTGGTATACGACTTTCCATGACATACAAAACAAACCATTCCATAATCAATATTATCACAAGCAAGAAGCCCATACAACCAAAAAACCAAACAGGATCGTTCCATTTAGAAAAAGTAAAACAAAAACAAATATATCTATATCAAACAAAAATTCCATACCGAGAAAAACAAAACACAATCATTCCAATTTTCAAAACCAAACTACATTTTATAAATGGAACATCTTGTAAAATACCCGTCCCTCTATATCTTCCACCTTACGTCAGAGTACATGACAGTCGGCGTCTCGTTAGCGGCGGTAATACGATTTTAACTTTCGCCTCTCCCACCAATGATAAGGGCCAATTGCTTCTATTAGCCGAGTTTGGAGTCGTAATTGTTCTGCACTTAGATCGGCGGTCACTGGATTAACTTTGAGATACGCTTTTGTTTTATCTTGATGGATTTTTAGGAGCGGTTTTCTTTTGGTAGGTTTTTTTTGTTATGTAAACTGTATTTTTGGGTACCGCACAGGAGACAGTGTAATGATTGACAATTAGTCCTTAAAAAATAATGTAGTCAAAACATCTGCATTTTTTTTTAATTTGTGGAATTAAATAAACAACGACAACAATAATGTATTTTGTAAATAAGGAAAAATTAATTAATCTTAAAAGCTAGCAAAAGAGACAAACGTTTTTCTAAGTGGCACTCAAATTCAAAAATCAGTGGAGTCTTAAAATTACTTTAAAACGCGAATTTTCTTGACCTAGTGACCTCATTGCATAGAAACAAAACGTCATAAGATAATTACGGGAGGTTCATCACGACGCAACGCCTGCTCAGAGATTGAACTAATCTTACTTTGACTTGAAAGGAGACTTGACTGAGACAAATATTACAGTAATATAACTTAGCTTATACAAGAATATCAGAAGAACTCATAGACTTCAATTGTAATTAGAAGACAAAATCTTGAGTATCTTGAGCACGATCATTTGTACTGTGTCTGGGTGTTATTTATCTATAATATGTATATATTTAGAAATATATAAGTATATTTATCAGTTGTCTGGTTACCATAACACAAGCTCTGCTTAGCTTGGGATCAGATAACCGTATGTGAGGTGTCCCGAAATAATAATTATTATTATTACAATCATAAGTAAATACATATACAGAAGCAAGCTTAACACAGGATGTAGTTTCTTTAATTAAGTTCTTTATTTTTGTTTAATTTTAACTATATTTTAATTACTTTCTAACTTTCTATTAGTACACCACTGTTACCATTTACTTGAATTGGCATAGAAGAGCGGGACCTCCTATCACAAGTATATACTTTACTTAAAAGGAGGTCTTTATGTAAGTTGTACTGTAAAGTTATACAAGCTTATGCAATAAACATTTTTATTTTTTTATTTATTATTTTTACAGCAAAGCTTTGAGCGAAAGGGATACTAACATGTCTATAAAGGATACAAATAAATGCAAAAAGTCACATAAAAATACACATACATGAGAACAATTCTTTAAATACCTACGTACCATAATTAAACAAATATGACTGTAGGTACGTCTGTGATCTGTCTTAGGTTTAACACACCTTACACGCTGGAAGCCTTAGGCAAATGCTGGTAAAAATAAAGAAAAATATCTTATCCAATCAGGTAAGTTCTAATTCCAATACATACAGAAGCTAAATAATATTTAGTAGTAACAGACAAACAAACCTCTGTTAGATAATCAAATCCTTGAAATTTTAAACTTCAATCAAACTGACCACCCGTCTTGATTGGGACTGTTACCCGAAGGCTCAAATGTCAACGCAATTAATGTTGTTGACTTAAGTTTCAGATTAAAATAGGCCAATGTGGGAACTTACTTAGGGCGGATTTCACAAGTTTGTTTGAACGCGATCAGATGAAGCTAATCTTTGTCTTGTTTAACTGAGCTCCATATACAATGTTCCAATGTGATGTGATGTGTGATGAGAAAGAGTTTTTTAATTACATTTTTTTATTTAACTTTGGTCTTTAGTCTTCATGTTTGTTTGTTTAGGTTTAATCTTATATGCTAAATGTGCTAATAAAATTAAATATACTCTTCTGTAGTACTGTGAGCATAACTGATCAAAAAGCTTGTGTTCAAAAAGACATTTTTAATAAAAACTTATTTTAAACTCGATTACGTTGAACTTAGCTCCTAAGAACGCAGTTTAAATGTAACTGGTGAAATTAGCCCTTGGGTATGTGTATATATATATTATACATATAATACAAAGTGTGAGACATCGTAGTTCAATTAAGGGCATATTATAATTGGACCCCAATTAGGTGTGAGAGACGGTCTATTAGATTCTTACAGGCTGCGAGGAATAGGCGGTTTGCGTCTCTAGGGAGCTTCTAAGATATTTAACTCACATTTACATACGACGTTAATGCTGATAACTTGGTTGTTTTGTGTCAAATAAGGTGAACATTGCGAAGTATGAAAAGGTATTTAGAATACTAGGTGTGAATGTATTTATGAAGCTTGAAATGAATAAAAAGTACAGTACTTTTAAGACATACTTTATTTCCAACTTTCAAGAAACATATTTAAGAACCAAAACGAAGATCGAGATATCTCAGGAAACAAAATATGTTCTGCCTCATATATGATGTATAAATTTACAGTATTTAATTTTTTACAATGTCAAAAAGTTGTTCGCGAAATTTTATGACTACGGTTATTTAAGTAGTTATCAAAATTAAATATATTATATAGGATCTTCTGCCAACAATTTGACAACCAATATTTTTCTCATGAAAAGTGATAAATAAATATCCATAAGTATGCTCTGAGATATCAACAGATTAAATTATCAATCTTACAGTATCAAGACTTTAATGTAAAATCAAATTAATTTCCAATCATCATCATCATCTCCCTAATCAAAATCCTAAAATTCTTACAAACCGCACTAATTAATAACAAATAATCCGCTAAACTTTCCAATACCGAGATCAAATTCTTTGGCTAATAATTAAGGCTATCATAGCCCATGGGATCCTAATTATAACCGCCTTTTAACTTACCCTGTTTTATTTCGAGTTTTAATTAATAGAAGATGGTTAATTGAGACGTAATAGAGCCACCTGTAACTGGCTGGAACTCTTCACTGGAATAATTGCCTTCCTTCTTTTTATTCTCTTAAAAACATACCAATTTGTCACTTTCATTTGTCGTTTAAAGCGGTCCGTAATTGCGTTAAGTGTCATGACTTGTTGCGTATTTTTTTGTTTTATATTCCTTGTTGCCTTGAAGTTCTTTTTCTATTCTTTATATATTTTTATTATTCTATTTTTTTTTTTATTTTCTATTCTTGAAATTCTTGAAGTTTATGGAGAGTTTCTTATAAAAATATACGAGTTAATAATGCATGAATATGTAGACAGAATACTTGATAGTACACTTTACAAAGAACGTCTGCACATGCGATTGAAAGGCTATGATTTTTCGTTCGAGTTATTAAGCAAATACGCTTATATGTGTCTGGCAAAAACTGTATTGCTTGGTTTTACAAGTAAGTTTAATGTATATGTATATATAAGTAAGTTTTTCGTGGTATGATAAAACATATTTAATTTAGTGCGACATGCATCATATTGCTTACTCTTATAATATTTTGATATTGTTAACTAAATATATCCCTTTTCATAAAAGTTAATAAACCTTTGATCAAGTCTCACAAGACTTATATAACCTAATCCTCTTTCATATGATTGAAAATGGCGACGTATATTAATGGTTATACCGTACGTACGTACTAATTTATAGGGTGGCGTGTGAATCAGAGGCGCGGTTTAGAACGCTAAACACATGAAAGGGGCCACAAAAGGGTAATGATTTATTAAGTACATAATGTGGGTTTTCACTGCATGAACCTTAGAGTTGTAGAGTTGAATGAGATAGCATTTTTCTTTGTGAGCGTTTCATTACTCTTTGCTTATTGGTAATGTTTTTAGTGTTAAGCTTTAAGTGAGCGTGGATATTTTTAATGTAGGAAAATTGTTTATCGACTTTTTTATGTTGTAGTGGTAATTTAGTTATTTTTACATGATCTTGTTTTGCTTAATTCTAGTAACATTATATAGGTATTTGGGTAAACGATATACCTGCATCAATAATACTATGAAAATCGTGTTTGTTTCCATATTCCTTCTCAACATATCACTTTTTTTCTCAAAATGACTCTTATGAGTTAAAAAGAGGTTTCAACACCTAGAAGTAATGTCCTAATTTTCATTCTCTTTTCTTTAATTTTCTTTTTTGCCTGACTTTTCAAACAACTAACTCCGCAGAAATTAAACTTCCAAACCACAAACTGCCAAAAATCTCAACCCAAATTAAAAATTCATTTCTAAAACCGCAGTGAAACGTACCTCTAAATAGAAAACAAACGCGGGTGATATCGTGTCGGCGACACTCCGCGATAAACTAATGAGCTGCTAACAATGAGGAAGAAAACAGACGCCGGTTGAACTCGCGACTACTCGTGAGCCGATCGCTGCTGTTGTCACTCATAATTGACGAGGATAATGAGACACTTGGCGGTGACATACTTGGTTGTTGGTTTTGTTTGGTTTTTTTTTAGCAAATTTAGTAGGTATTTTTTTACACTTGAATCAGTCAGTATAAAGCGCTTTCTAAAACGCTACGTCGCCTGTGCGTAGTGTCCTAAAAACGCGGCATCACCTCTTGGAAAGCAGCGTCGAGTCATATTCTCGTAAATTCTAGATTATAATAATTAATATAATTTATAACAACTACTTCTTCTGTCATACGTTAATAGAATGTTGAATCATACTATTGACCCAAAAAAATGTTTATATTAGTAACTAAGCTAAAATAACATAAAAAAACCGGCCAAGTGCGAGTCGGACTCGCGCACCGAGGGTTCCGTACAAACCTGTAGGTATCTATTTCTTTTGATTGCGTTGACATAAAAGTTTGATTTTGTTACAGCTTAAAGGTATTAGAGACTTGAGTATTTGTTATGAATTTCAATTTAATACCTCTACGCGTTCATGAGAAAAGAAGTAGTTACTTTAATTATTTTTTTTAATTTACTGTTTTCGCAATTTTTTCTTTATCTGTACTATAAGACGTTACTCCGTACCAAATTTCAAGATTCTAAATTCTCGGAAAGTACCCTGTAGGTTTTGATTCCCACGCGAGTTTCGAAAATTTGCGGAAATAAGCGGCATAAATGGCTGTATCTTTGGATTGCTTTGGCTTAGAAGTTATTTTTTTTTACAACTCCAAGGGACAGCATATCTGAGTATTAAATATAAATTTAAGTTTGATACCTCTACGCGTTCCTGAGAAAAACGGTCTTGACAGACGGACGGACGGACAACGAAGTGAAGGGTTCCTATAAGGGTTCCGTTTTTTTCCTTTTGAGGTACGGAACCCTAAAAAGTATTTCGAGTATGTATATTACTATGTATGTCTGTAGCCATTTAGTCAACAAGGATATATTATTTAGAGGGAACCAGTCTGTAATCCGCTTCCTACTTCCAAGTTTTCTTTTATGTTACTACTTAATCCTTTGAATATAAATTATGTTAAAAACAACATTCGCTCATATTTTTATCTTGGCTAGAACTGTCATGACCCTTTACGCTGAAAATTAAGTTGAGTTTATAAAATTGCATCTAGCTATACAACAATTAATTATATAGCAACTATTAATGTTGGAAATGTAACAGTCTTTGTAAACGCAACATATCTAACGAGCTTCGTAAATGTCATGTGACGTGACATTAGCTGTCAATATAGAAAAACTTTCTTCTTGCTCTGTGGCCGGTCCTGTGCGTACGTATTGTATCTCTGCTTTATTAAATTAAATCCAAATTTAATAAACTAATTGTAGTTTATTTTGTCCATAATCCTTCAATTAAAACACACTTCGTTAAAAATATATTAAAAATAGATAATGAATTACGCCTACATTATAATCTACTTGCAAAATGATTCTTGAATTGAATGTCCTATTATGTATTAATAAGAAAGGAACCCATTTAAGGCAAAATCAAAATAAGAAGACAAGAAAGTTTAATAAAAAGTAAATGTCATTAGTTCAAAAAGTTATCGTAGCAAAAACATTCACATAAATACATTTACCTACATCTATAGCAAATAGTTAAATCCGTAAGTCACGGCAACCAAAACATTGCATTCCTTAGAGGTAATGAGCGTACCATAGTTACCATACAAAGCAGCTTATATGATAACTAGCAAAGTAAATGCAGAAACGGTAACCGCCAACCGTAGTTAACAAGCATTGTTTACGTAGTTAATGGTTGCCGTCACTTCTATTTAAGATGAACATTATGTCGGCTTCATATCCCTTAACGACAGTTGTGTATGTGGTTTTTTGAGAAGGGAAACATGGATTCCTATGATATTTTGAAATGACAGACTGAATTTTTAAAGTTTTTAAATATTGGCTCGCAAAGAATTGGCTATTGAAGGCAAATAAAATAAGCCCTAAAACGATGGGATTACGCCATTTCGTTACATAGTTCTATTGGACATCTTTTGGTTCCAACATCAGACTAGCTCGAAAGTACCTTAATATTATATTGCCAGCAAACTTACATGCTTTTAGTAAGTATTGTAATCTTTAAAGATCATTTACATACTTAGAAAAAAAATCTGTAATTTTTTTATAGTGGTGTGAGCCTTTTTGTGATATTATGTCTTTTTAGTAAAAATCAGAACTCTGCAGTGTTCAGCGAAGTGCACCTGACAGTGTATTGATTGCTGATGGGCCGAGACCGCCGGCCGCCAATATCGGTGTATGCCAAGACGAAGCTTTGAACTGCTATAAAGCTAGCCGCTTCGGTGAAGTGACGCTGACAGATTGCCAAACCTATCTGTACTGTATTTTGTTTATGTTTATTGTAGAATATTTAAAAACACACCATATATATTAGATACACTTACAAAAAAAGTTTGTATAAAAATAATACATGGCGATTTTGGGGAGTGATTGGAAAATTGTTTTTTTTCCATGATATTTAATGTTTGCAAAATTTCACACAAAATACAATAAGATATGTATTATCAAATATTCCTTAAATAAAATCCAACAAAAAATAGAATCCTAAGCATTGTTTGATAACCAAGTCAATAAACAAGAACAACTTACCACAAAGGTCCGAAAAAAGTAAAATACTGAAACAAGAAAAGCTAATGAAAGTCCGAAGTAAAATTGCCTGTTACCAGAGTATAATGTCCGACAAGAATTTTGCTCATACTTTGGAGTTAAGTACTTAATAATTCCTTGAAGGAAATGTTTTCAAACGGTGTACCTTTTAGTTAAATAGTTTTCTGAGAAGTAGGTACGGAGGCCCCGGGTGTCACTTTATGGATTGGTACAAGTTTCAAGCTAAAGCGATTAAATTGTATTTAGTTAAGAAGACCACACATTCACTCGCATATACACAAATTCTTTGGAAATCCTGTTGAAAGACGTTGCTCGCTTAACTTGTTACAAAATACATTTTTTGGTTTATACAAAAAACGTCCTTATATAATAAGGTATCTTACAGTAAGGCTTGGGCTTTTCAAGAATTGTATTCAATATGAAGATTAAAAAAAAATCCCAAATAAAAAAAAGAGCTTTTGAGGATGACAATTGTTAGAATCGTAATAAATACATTAAAGGAAGAAAAGGCATGAAACAATAATGAATACAAAACGTTTGTAAGGATTAAAGTCGTCTTACACTTGAACAGCGCGCATCATAGTCGCAAAGTTTGTAATGTCATTACGTACTTGAAACTCCGCTTTGTGAGTAGAGCTCGCTCGGCATTGCGATATGCTATTTAGATACTAGTATTATTCGTTGCGACGCGCACCGCTCGCGTATGTAACTGTAAAAGTCAATGTCATCGGTGGGGCGGACAAGCTTTGTCGACAATGCAACAAAGCGTATTGTAGTAGTTTTGCAATTTGTGTTATTGCTTTTTATATGATTGTTGGTTACCATTTCATTACTAGATTAAAATTATAACCTCGCTCTTTTTGACATGGGTATGAGGTGTAATTTCAAAATATAACTTGTAAAGTATACTGAATTTGCAGTCGCAACATCAATTCTATAAACACCTACCCTTAAATGTCAACTATTGAGCATTTAAAATCTAAACAATACCATTATAAATTGAATAATCTTAAGAGGTAAATACTACACACTATCCAATCGACAAAATCACTAACAATCGCTTCTTAACTTCACGAGATCCCAAAAGAAATAGCCAACCTCGCCTATCGTATGAATGTTCATTCATACATTGATGGCCTTTATTCGGCGAGTGTCGTGATTCGTGAGTATTGTACAGCGAAGGGTACGTTCGAGGGCTCACAAGAGAACGCGGATTACTTGATTTATTTCTTGCCCTTTCAAATAAAACGACGTTCTGAGATATCCGTTTTTTATGGCGCCGCGGTTTGACGTCTTTCTTGATGATTGACTTGATGTTTTGTTTTCGAAGTTTATTGGTTTGCACTGTAACAAGTTTTTGGTGGATTTCTTTTGGAACAACTTTTGTGTTAACATTAATTTTTGGAACAATTTGATTAGTTGACCTCTGCGTATTTAGAGTTTCAAATAGGTTCTCATCTTTACCGTGGTTAAGAGAACATCACTCCTCTAGTTCTATCTGGTAAAATTCCTTTACACTCCTTTATTTTTACAAAGACTGAGTTTCATGCGAATTTCCACAGATTTTATTTTACTTTTACCTCAACGAATTGCGACACTCGAAAACTGCAATTGTAGCATAAAACATTTTCTGACCTCTAAACCTTACATTTCCGAGTTCCATCCATATCTCGGTCAGAAAGTCGGGGAAGTCGGAACCGTGTAAATTATTGGCGGCATAACCGACAGGCACAGGCAACTTTGAGTCGTTGAGTTCGCAACTAGTTTATTTAACTAGATTATATCAATGCATTTACAAGATATGACATTGTGTACGAACCATATAATTAATATCCGAAGTAATAAGGTTAGTATTCTGTTAATATTATTTGTTATTATTTAGATATATCTAGTGTTACCGGTTTATTTGGTAAGTGAAACAGGTGTTTTTTGTCTGTATATATCGGAGGGTACATGTTGAAACAAACGGATAAGATACCGTTGTATAAAGAATTTGAAACTATTGTGTTCCACATACATAACTGTATTTGCTAATTAAAAATAAAAAAGTATTATTTATTGTGTGTATCTTTACTCTAACATATTAGTTTACGGTAATACTAATCTAAAGTATTAAGAAAACTATCAAATATCGATCAGCTTCGGCTAAGCCGACAGCAACTACGTAATAATTTGAAGCCATACAAGAAATAAGTCCTGTACACCGCTCGTTCGCGTAATCATAAACCCGTATGCCCCAAGTTTTCAACACCAACCGTTTTACCCTCGATACACGCGATTTTCAACCTTTAATCTAAGGAGGTAAGATAGAGGTACAGTTTATCATGTACGGTAATAAAGTTGTCGCTTTATAAGATTGCTCTATTGAGTTTGAGGTCCTTACTTCAGGGAATTTGGTATGCGGTTGCCAGAACTTCATCTTAGTATTGTTATGTGAAGGTATTTTGAGTACTGAAACGTTCGATTAGAGTTTATATCGCTATCATATTGCTGCTATTTGGGTATTTGTTTGGTGGTTGCCATGGTGATCGGTGATAAATGGAAATGTTGACGAGTTCCATGTGTTGATGTGTGTAATAAGTTATTATTAGGCATGTACGGTAAAGTGTGATCTTCACAAGGCCTTTTTCATTCAATTTGGTATTTCTCTTTTTTGTACATCTGCATATTTTTTGTAATGCTATGTGAAAATAATTGATTAATAATTCTGCGGCCAATTACTTTCGAAAACGGCGCTAGTGAAAATGAGAGAAAAACTGATTTTTTATTAACGAGAATTGATATCCAATTTTACGGTGTTGCATATTTTTGGTTTCTTTGCCGTCGCTCTTTTAGGTTAACAAAATAATTAATTATTTACCATCTAATATCTCATAACAATTAACATACTACCATAAAAAATCCAGTTTATTTCCTAGTTATGTTAAACATTGTTAGTACATCAAGCGCCAACAAAAACACACTCACCCCAAACATACAAACACTTGCAAAAAAACGACACATAAAAAATAATAAAAAAAGCTTGTAAAGGAACGCAGTAAAACGAAAGCATTAGCACTGCAGGTGTGGCGTGCATTAGCGAGAAGGGTCCGCTTTTCACGAACACCTTGATTAATGCCCCAGTTTACACTTTATATTGCACTGCAGTGTATTTTTATGTTTATTAGAAACGCACTTGAGTGTAGATAGTGGGGTTGTAGTTACTTTCGTTTAAACTTTTGTAGACGGCACAGGGCGAGTTGTAGGAAAAGCGTGAAGTGCTAAAGGATCAAACGGCGCACGAGACATAAAATATTAAGTGATTTATTTTTATTTTATTTATTTATTTATGACACGTCAACAACGTTAACACAAACATGAAAACAATAATATTACATAAAAATAAGGTTAGTGTTTACATCAATAACAGACATGCATAACAATGGCTTTTCACAGACTTCTAAATAAAAATAAAAAAAGATTAAATCTTGGATTGAATGAAATTGCTATCTTACATACTATGTGAATAATCATGAATAATATTTAAATCTGAATATTGGTAATTTTGAAATTGGCAATTGGAAATCTATACTTATAATAAATCTGTAGAAAGGTCAATTCTGTACCTACATAAAATATATTTTCAAAATAATATATAAAATATTTTACTCAATTCTTTAAGCTTCGTCATTCACGCGAACGAAGTTGCAGGCACAGCTAGTTTAGAATATAATAGTAGTAATTAATCGTAATTTAAGAACAAAATAATTTAATTTACAAATAATCTTTTATATTGGAAGCAACTGTCTATTGCAATTTCTCTATTAAACGGCTGAAGAGGTTCCAATGAACATGTGCTAAGACGTAGCCTGGGACGTGGATATGGCCATAGGATACTTTTTGTGGCGATAATTTCAATTTAAGACTAAGACACGACTGAAAACTGCTCTCATAAGACACAATCAGCTTGGTCCCTTATCTTGCTTTTAGCTTTAAATCAATGAATGATGAATGTCATGCAATATGGATCCAAATAATATGCCGTAGACATTACATGATGTGGAAGCAGCATTCACACTACTGGCTAATAACAAAAACCGCTTTTCTAGTAGGTTCCGAAATGCCAGCTTAGTTTCGGCATTGCTAAAATTATTCAGGCACTAAATTAATTCAAAGATTAATTATCGATCATCAATTATAGCAAGAAATTAATGTACAACACAATTCCTCCAAAAACACTAGTCCTATTTATTAAAAGTTATTACTTCAAATCGCATTTAAATACTCGAACGGCACTTATGTTCTTAGAACACGATACAAAATCCTTACCACAAACAAACTCAACAAGTACCTTAACGTAATAAAAATAAAATGATAAATAACTATATTCTCTCTTCCTTAAACTGGGTGTAATTCACGACGGTACCTGTACCCTTACTATGAGCTCTTAAAGCAGGTCTGTTGCGATTGCGGAAGCGAGACGGCGCACTACACTGCGTATAGCGGCGTCTCGCTTATACAGCGTTAACAGTTCTGAATTAGGAGGACATGGTACAGGTGGTGTTCTCATAATAACGCAGTAGTGGTGTGTAAGTGGCGCCATATATCACGCCGTGGGCACTCAGCTTTATTTACGTAAAAATTACTTGCGAAGTGCTTGCGCTTTTTAGGGTTATATGAATTTGTGGAGGAAATTAAAAAATATGCCTGCCTCTAAGAAGCATATTTTTTTAAAACCTTTTAGTAAAATTCTGGTTGTTGATTGATTGATTGATGTCTATAATTATTGTAATCAGGTTAGATATTTTGGTAAGACACTTAAATATTATTAGATTTTAGCGCTAGGTGTGGCGCAATTTAGGCCTTAGTTATTTATGTAGTAATAAAAATTTATGTCATCATTTGAAAAACGAAAACCCTAATCTTTACATTATTAGTAACATTATTAAAAAATTAAGCAAAATTTAACCTCAACGGCAGATAATTTTATCATTTCGCTCTACCCTTATATATGAAAAAAAGATCTAAAGGAGACAATAGGGCATCAGTATGATGATGCTTTGAACAATCCAGCCATAAACAGTAGTACTTTTGAGCGCACAACTTGCAGCACTACTTCAATGCATACATACCTAAAAATATAACTTTTATAAGAGACTGGCATTTTTGCTAAAGGACCGCATGTGCAGAAGTGGAGCATGTGGGAAGCGAATGACAAGATATTTGTGACCTACTTTATGGTACGAAATCGGTAGCCTTGCACTTGCACAAAATTAGGACAACTACGTACGAAGCAAAATTGTTCTTATTCATGACTGTAGTATACGTTTCGATGTGATAAGCTTTAAGTACAATAAAAATAATAGAGACAATAAATAAATAAATAAATGCGGACAACATCACATACCTTGTTCTGAACCCAAAGTAAGTTGCTAAAGCACTTGTGTTATGGAATTCAGATACAACGAAGGTAGGTACCACAAACACCCAGACCCGAGACGATGTAGAAAAGTGATTTTCTACATTGACCCGTCCGGGGATCGAACCCGGGACCTCAGTGCTAGCGACACCTTGAAACCGGAAGTTGAATTTTTTTGTCATATGTTTTGTATCGATTTGATGCCATCCTAGTTTGAAACACTAAAAACTTTTATAAAAAGCAATTGACTTTACTAAATTGACTTTACTAAAATAAAATAAATTTGTAAGTACCAACATAATAAAAATTTAATAATTGTCTACATAAAAATATTTTTGTTTGTAAAGTTAGACATTTGTTACTTCAAAGGCAATTTCTGTGTTTGACATTCAAAAACAAATCGAAACGTGACCTTTTGTACAAAAAGCTTTAGTGTTTATTCGGACAAACTTTAGGACGGACGGACAGCGTATTGTACTGTGTAAATTCGCGAGTTTTAGGCACTATTATTAAACTAGCATTCAATCAAACATAAAACTTTTTCTGACTGTACAAAAACAATCTGTGAACTCAGAAGTTGGGATTGTATCAGTATTTTTGAACCCCGTTAACTGAAAATGTTTTCCAAATCGGCCTTCCTATTTCTAAGCCAATATACCTCAACCGGAACGAACCTACAAAACTATTAAACAAGGCGGAAAATCCTACGGTCGGAGGTATTACGTATACAAAATCAAGGCGATAGAATTAGACAGTGAAAATTGTACAATTATTGCTGTCGAAGTAATTTGTATCACGTTATTGCGATAATAATTATGTAATATGAGTTGTCATTTTAACGGCAATAATTGTTTATTTTTCGCTGTCGCTTTGCTCTAGCTAAATACGTAATACAGCTACTGGTTTCCCCTAGTTAGCTCGTAGTACGAAGCGATCGTTTCACCGCCATATAGATAAGAAGTTTCAGTTAATGGCTTGACCATTGCTGTTTTTGTTTAAGTAGTTATAGTGGTCCGGTTAGTAACGGCGTAATGGATACTAAATTGTTATGAATTAGAGTGATAATGGGACTGATGTTTTGGGTTAGTTTTGCGGCGAATTAGGAGGAAATAAATGTGGCGAGATACATTTGGGCTGTTGAAGACAGATTGGACGCTTTTATCTTATTTATTCTTTGTAAGTATTATAAATTTTTAGTTGTTTGTATTTTTCTTTTTATTCTTTATGATCTTTAACTTATATTTTTAAGTACTTTTCACACAGAATTCTCTTATATTAATTATTTAATTCCACGAAAAGGTATTGTTAGAACTTCCAAGAAATTCTCATCATTAGTTCCGATTCTACATGTCTATTGTACACGTGTCCTAATAAGCGATCGATACGCTAAGAAGAAGAATAAGCGCTGCATATTTCATTTAATTTTTGTTTATACATTCTTAATTCTGTATTTTGCTAAATCGAAAGCAGAACATCGTATACCAAAATAGAACAATGTCCTATACAATAGGTACAGGTTCTAGGTAGAACTGTGCCTTTATCTCCGTCGCAGGTGTTTCATTCCCTCTAAATTAAGAAATATAGGCCTTTTACGTTACCTTACAAGGCTTACTTAAAGTGGATAGGGAAAAAGAGTTTCCGATTTACGGACCTTAAGATATATACGAATGACTTCTTAATATTAGAATCAGTTATTGAACATCATCATCTCCCGAGGCATTTTCCCAACTATGTTGGGGTCGGCTACCAATCTTACCGGATTCAGCTGAATACCGTATTTTACATGGAGCGACTGCCTATCTGACCTCCACAACCCATTTTAAAGGGCAACACAGTATCCCATAGTAAGACTGGTTGTCAGAATTGACTTAACGACTGCCAAAGATGTACGTATGACAGTCGGGACCTACGGCTTAACGTGCTTTCTAAAACACGGAGGGGTCTCGGTATGTTATAAATGGTCACCCATCCACGGACCAACCGCGGCGAACGCGGCTTAACCTGTCTTATCGGTCAAACCGTCGGCTTACACTTAGCCACGAGCCCCTCTAGTTAGTTTAGAATCAGTTATTGAACATACAACTGTTAATACTTATTTTAATACTTTCCCTTTTAAACAATCCAGACTTCATAATAATAAATTCTACATATTCATATTTTACACACATACGTTCGCTAGCTCACACAACTTTCTCTTTAACACACACAGAACAGCCATTCGTTTGACAATCCTTTGAATCTCCCAAAAGATACGCTCACAAAGTTTTTATTAAAATTATAACAATGTATCCTTTTATTTCATGTTTATTTATGTACGACATATCGCGTCCCGTGTTTAAAGCATTCGTTGAGAATAAATGGCTTTTTAGTTGGTAACAAATTTGAGTCGACGCCGTGCTCGAGATGTTTACACGGGACCGTGTTTCGGACGAGCGCGTCGCTGTGTTCAGCTGTTTACTTGGCTTGATGTTTTGTCTTTACGATGTCTCAAGTAAGATCTAGATTGCATCTGTTCATGTAAATAACGAATCGTGGTTTTCGTTGTTAATGCAAGTTCTGTTTTTAATGTTCATTGTTGAATACAAAACAATTCAGCTGTATACGTCTTATGAGATACAAATCGAAGTGATTTAAATTGCTTTTTCAGTAGCTTTGTCATATTCTATACATAAATCGAAACGTAGTTGTACCTTATTAACTTTATTAAGGGCAGATTGGTGATTCTTACGGTGAGCAACTTTAAAATTTATTAAAAGAAAAGCATTTACTTATTTCGTTAATTAAGAAGATACATTAAATTTACTTTACATTGCAGTCTGATTATCCTGAGTATTACCTTAGAAGTTTATTGTTCAAGTAATATCTACTAATACAAATTCTAGAAATCTGGGTCTCAAGGCCGACATTTAATTTAAGGGTTCTAAGTAAACAAGATATAGGTCTTGGTTGTATATTAATTAAAGGATGAGTACATAGTAATAAATATAACAATAAGCTTAGTATTTGGAACATCTAAATATTTGTTCTTTATCCATTGTTGATATACTTCAGTAAATAGTTACAAGTCTGAAGCTTTGTTCGAGTGGAGTAATTAGAATATAATATTAATTTTAAACAAATAATTCTTCCGAACAACATTATTTCAATAAAAATAGCATTGTTAATTAGTGGTTATGATACAGCCATTTATGCTTGCACATAATTAAGTATGTTTGAAAAATATGAAGCGATCGAATAGACAGCACTATGCATAGAATTTGGCACGGAGACCTGTACCACAGTTTTTATAAATAAATAATGATTTTCCTTCTTATTTGTGTTTCTCTCAGTTATTAAGATGGAAATCCATTTAAATTATCTTTCAATACATCAAATACTTCAACACACTAAAAGCGTTTTGCTCTCTATAAATATATAAGGAAGGCCTTAAAATCAGATAAAGCGATTACAGCGTTTCAACCGCCGCGTTTTTTATCAAAACCCTACCCTGTATATTTCCAAAGACCTCGCCCAGGGACGTAGCTTTTACGTCACGTGTTATTATAACATGTTATTCAGAAACATATATGCTAACGTGACCGTTTTTAGTCAGTGCAAGTTACCTTTTTATTTTAACTTGTATGTATCATCTGAATAATGTTGCCAACTCAATTATGTTCGGTTGTCAGGTTTTAAGTCCGTTGATGGGTTTGTGATGTGTGATGAACACCAGTGTAATATAGTACAGCAGTTGTTATTTGCAGAGATTTATTAATAACGTTTTTCTGCAAAACGTTTTTCAGACTATAGGGGTTAGCATAGTTGGCTTCTATATAGTACTATCGGAATGAGCAATAGTAGTATTTTAGATGGAGTTACTGCTTACCTCAGTGAAATATTATCAGGATAAGCTGTTACTTCTTAGCGTGTCGATAAATGGCAATACTAGATTTTCCCGGACCAGTACTCAGCTACGCGGATAGCATTATCTGTGCTGCTGTTACTGTGTTACGCACTAAATAATGTAATTAGTATCCCTTTCTAAGATTGGTTAAGAATCGTAAATGATTTGCAAAAGTAAAAAACAATAACGTTTACAAACCCCAACAGCTTGTCTTTCAGAAATAAGGTATGCAAACATTTATGATGATGTGTTTGATTATCTTCTGTAGGAGTAATGAGAACTTCTTGAAATTAAAAAAGTATACATGTCAGTATGTATGTAAAGCAGCCACTATATGATTCCTTTGTCAGTTACGTTATCACTACATAGTATAAAACAAAGTCGCTTCCCGCTGTCTGTCCCTATGTATGCTTAGATCTTTAAAACTAGGCAACGGATTTTGATGCGGTTTTTTTTAATAGATAGAGTGATTCAAGAAGAAGGTTTATATGTATAATACATGCATAATATAGTAGAGAAACACTGATAATCTTAGAGTTTTTTATGTAAGGTCGTAAAAAAACACCCTTTTTTGCGCTTAGATTGCAAACGCTGGCTAAACCCTACGAGATAGATCAAAGTAATGTACTACAGTATTGTACACCTTAAAAAGGTCTACAAAAAAGTCCACGATGGTATATGTCTATCTCTTGAGGATAACCCACAATAACCATTTTTATCCTTTATTTATTATACTTATTAACGAAATTTAAGCAATACAGCATTAATCCTTATCCAATTAAATACATTGTGCATGTAATAAAGATCAATATGGCCCTTTACAGCATGTAATTTAAATGAATATTTTCGAAGATATTACAGATTTAAAATGCAGGGACATAGCGGTTGCGGCGGTACCGGCCGGGGGGCCGGGGAGCGCGTGCCTATACCAAATAGTGCGACGAAGGCCGCGCTTCGCCCTACAACACTTTATGATTATGTAGTATATTTAGTAACAGCAATGCACCCGTGCAAAGCCGGGGCGGGTCGCTATTATTTACAAAACAACATACATAACATACCATCACGCCTGTATCCCCGAAGGGTTAAGCAGAGGTTTAGGTCCCATGTAATAGGGGGCGAGCCTATTGCCACTAACCGGGCACAAGTCCAAACTCCGACCTGCTACTGAGAATTTCATAGAAAAACCCCATATCACCTTGGTCGACTTGGGAATCGAACCCAAGACCTCTGGCGTAGCAGTCGCGCTTGGAACCACTAGGCCAACGAGGCAGTTTATTATTTATCTCTTCAATAATTAATAATGTGTCGATGTCCTTATTTAGTGAGGTCTAGACTAAAAATATCACAACATTTTCACCTGCGTTCAAATCCTCTACATTCTAACTAAGAGTACTGCAACACATTACCTAAATTTAGCCTGCTTTTAGCTTTCGTAAGCCGCTGAAAGTGCTTAGCCGATACACACGCTACACACTTTTAAACAAGCATTCTGTTCACTTAGTTTGATGGGGAGGTAATAACTCAGTCACTCGTCTGCGCATGCGTGCTGAACGAATAGCCGACTGTGAAGTTGCTGAGTAACGGAATTTTTTATGGTGCTTCTCTTTGGTGCTTTATTTAGGTGTTTCGGTAAATTTATTGGACTTACCTCAGGTTTCCGAAACGTCGATCAACAGAAAACTAAGTTCATCACAATGACATGTCAAATCTCAGTTTAAGCGCTGTGATTGGTTGTAAGTCTTTGTGTCAACGAATAACAGCCGTGATCAGTTAATTTGACAACATAAAGTTAATGTTTTTTTATGTATATTCTTAAATGGGATTGGGTGGGTCACGTCAGTCGCATGCAAAGTGACCGCTGGGCAAGGGTCTGTACACAATGGGAGCCAACAGATGGACGGCGTCGCCGAGGCCGGCCCAGGAAGAGGTGGCGGGATGACTTAGTCGCATACCGCGAGGGCTGGTTCGCGGTGGCGCGGGATAAGGTAGTATGGAAGGAATTGGGGGAGGCCTTCGCCCAGCAGTGGGACAGTACAGGTTAAGGAAAAAAAAAAAATCTTAAATTAAAAGAGCAAATACAACGTACCTACCTAGTAACGTTTGTGCAAAAATAGAATATTTAGTAACGTCTTTATTTATTACTTTCAATTTAATTAGTTCCGTTTGATGTCACTTCCCTGATGAAAATTTACCTAAAGATATCAATTAAAGTAATTATATTTTAATTAAATGACAAAAACAGGAACTATCTAAAATAACACACATATTTAAATTACATGATCAAAAAAATTGTTAACGAGACAAATTACCATTTTAATTTGGCGGTAATTATGGTAACATGAAAAGTGGCATTAGCCATTAAAAGTACCATCTTAGTGGTCCCAGGCTTACGGTTGTTAATAGGGCGGCAGTGGCGTGCGCGGCTCATTTCCCGCCACCGGATGAACGAATAGATCATTTTCTACCGTAATGTAAGATACGTTGGGCTTTTCTTAGAAGAGCATAATAAATGTGTACCATTGAAGATTTTGGTTTAAAACGTACTTGCTCTTTAGTATATTGTTTTTTAAAGATTAATAAATATCGGGTGTTGCGGCTTTACGAAAGCCTTTTATCCCTCAGTGGACCAATGAGTAAGCTGAGTTGCTCGATTTATTGTATTGAACGTTAAAATATGCACTTATAAAATAACAATCGAATAAATTTAATCCTATCTTGATCGTACCAAGCAAAAATTTCGCTGTACATAAGCTCCATCCAGTTCAGTTGTAACTCAAATTAATATCCAAGTTCCAATTCCATTTGGTAATTCATTTCTCTTACACAAAACAATTCGGGGCTGATCCATCAATAGCACTCAACTCAAACCTTTCAGTTTTCAATTACTGTTTCCAAGAACGTGTGAAAACCATTAAGAGGCCACTTTCTCGATAATTACTTTAAAAAATTCCCTCGGTCTATTTTGTTGAAAGCGTTTTCGAATACGAGCTACTGGCGCGAGTGAGTTTGTCTATAATACTGAACGGTAAGGAAGAAGCCGTGTCTTGAAATAAAGGCGATATTGGAAACTCAATGAGGTAAGTATGTTTGGATTCCTTAGAGTGCTATATCGAGAAACGGATGTGCAGTTTTAGAGTTAGGGTTTCAAATTTCAGCGTACGTGCGGTTTATATTTATTGCCTATTGAGATAGAGAAAGATAAAATATTTAAAATACAATTTAAATTTAAATCCAGACAGAAAAGCTTGGAGCAAATTGGGGGAGACCTTTGCCCAGCAGTGGGACACATAAAAGGTTATTTAAAAATAAAGAAAAAAAATTTAATGCTAAGTTTTCGCGAGGTCATTTAATAAGAATTACGAACCTTCCATTACGTGAGACTTTCGAATACTCTACAACCGCTCAAATTTAAGTAGCTTATAAATCTCGTGTTTTTCTGTCATTTTAAGGTGTACGGTAGCGACAAATAAGCAACCACGACTTATGTTTAAAAAACGTCTCAAAGTGAACTTTTGCTTCAATATTTGGGGGTTACATTATGTGATAAATAACGCAATACACTTCAACCTTCCCTTAGAGACACAGGCGTAAAGGCATAATACTTAAGTTAATATTATGATAGGCAAAGCTGTGGGTCCGGTGACCTGGGAGACCGGACATGAACGCGGAAATTTAAGGTCTTAACCAAACGTAGATATTTGAGAGATTTAGCTGAAGGATAAGTACCGGTGATGCTGTCTTTTTACCAATATATTTATACGGAGAATTCATGAAGACATAAAGCGATACAGAGCGATATAATCATAATAATCCGATATAAAACATTTAGTTTTCAAACAAAAACCGCATCATAACTGCTCTTTACGCTTAGAAGCTACCATGCCAGAGACGGACACGTAAATAAGGCTTCTCTATTTGGGTCGGGGAAGTAGAATAGACCAGGTAAATAGTTTTACCTTAAAATTAAAACTCACAAGTAACTCGTTCAGTAATAGAGAAAGTTATTTAAAAACGAGAACACTTTAATATCCTTTTCCAAGTTTTCTTACATTGTATACTTGTACAAGAATAACGTATAATGCTTTGACCTAACAACTTTCTTTACCAGCTTAGCTCCAACTTTAAAAGCGGGTTTCCAGGGGCACCAGTTGAGTCCAACTTAAGCGTTCAATCTATTTGTAAGTTACACTTTTTTTTGTTGTAAATAGTACCTTTTATAATAAATTTTTGTTGTTACACAGAAAAGTAGTTTTCATTAAATATATATTTTATAAAATACTTTACTACATTAATTATTTATTTACAATTCAATACTTAAATCTAATACAAGAACAAACAAAGACTAAAATTAAATCTTATATAAATAAATAAAACTAACAGCGTCAAAAAACTCATCGTCATCCTTGTCAATGGCGGGAAACGTGCCCAGAAAGCTGGCAGCATTGCCACGTTAAATGGCTATGCTGATTCTCTGTGCAAGGAACAAACCAGCTCTCTGATCACGAGTAGAGTCTAACAAACGTTTTGACAGTTCAATAGCTTCTGTACCTACTCATAAAGGCAAATCTAGAAACCAAACACTATCAGATTGCTTCGTCACAAAGTTTTTTTGGTCACATTATATCTTTATCATCAGACCAGCTCAAAAGTACTATATTATTGTACTGCCAAAAAACATAATAATATACAAATGTGCATTTATAACATTGACTTAATCGAATGACAAGAATTGGTTTTAATTTAGCTTCCTTGAGGAACATTAAATGAAAGCTTGAAAAAATGAATCCATGTTTTTTAGTTAATGATCGTAACGTACCAGGAGAGAAGACACCAATAAGAGTATGAGCTCGAGGGAGCAATAGCTATGCATCGATTACGTGAGCGCCATAATGCAATCTAGTTGCTACCTAACTGACTTGGTATGCGCAAATCTGATAGAAAATTCAATTTCGTTTATTGACATCCGACTTATAGGAATGAATGCTGAAGGATCGTGTAATCTGGTGTTTTGTTTTATTATTATAGTACTTTTGTTTGGAAAATTGAGATTCTACTTTCAGCGTAGCATAAAATATTTTTGGTCGTTGTTAACTCAAAAAAATCTTGCTTTGCATACAGTATGTCTTTCTATTATATCTGGCCAATCATTCACATATAATATCTACTTACCAAGTTTATAGTTTGGATATGTAGGTGTGCTATATAATTTTCAAACCATTTTTAGTGTCCCATAATTTTCGGACTTACCTATTTAATTTACCATGATGTCTAACTATTTTTAAATTGTGGAAATAGTATCTGAAGAAAATAAGCACTTATTCTCTCCCTATTCTATGGCACTAACTAACATCAATATAATCGAACTGCCACTTACAACGAGCTTTAGCTAAAAGAATTTGTAAAATGAAAATTTTAAAGTTGTGTCAAGTGCGCTCGAGGCATCGCTAACAGCTTCAGAAGTTGTGGCCAATAGCTTGCCGTAATCTCCATGGCAACCAACATGATCATCTGACTTTGGTATTCTCAAGGTATATGGGGATTGGGGTATAGGTACTTATGTAATTTTGCATTTGAAATGTTAGTACGTTAATTGATTTAAATAAAACGTTTCGGCTGAATTAAAACTACTTTTGAACCACAATATTGAGATTTGATTGAGATAATATCTTAAACACCTTAAGTGGACATAAATAGTCCGATAAGGTTATTATCGTATTTTCACCAAGTTCTAGTGAAAATACGATAGTCAATATGTAGAAAAACTTTTTTTTAGATTAACTTGTAATTAATAATTAAAGCTTGTTTATTAATATGGATGACAAAATGTGTGTAAAGAATAAAATATTTTGTAACAGATGTTGAATGAACTAGTAACAGCCAATTCAAAATTACTGAAAGCTAAAATTAATCTACGTTAGTAGTTATGACATACTTCTAGTTGACTTCTTTACACCAATTCTAGTAATTTCTGACTTAAGCTAGAACTAAAATTAATTAATTTTACAGGTCACAAAAAAGGTCTTATTCATCAGCCTATTCAAAAACTCATTAATCAAAATGTTAAACACAGCGTTTCTTTGAAGCCAAACAACTTAGCGATTTGCATCACAAAAAATTAAGATAGCATTAAGGCACTATCGTATAATAAGGAGTTCTGGAGGATCAGTTCATGAATTTCAAGGAGGTAATCGAAATGCATTAACTGAAGGAGCTTAGATCGTGGATGGCCCTCAAATGATTTATGCGGAACCTTTTCGCTACGATGCCGATGCCGCTGCCATTTGAATCGTATAGATCAGGGGTGGCCAATATCATTAGACTTAGAAAAGAGTTTTTATGATCTAGTGAACTAGTAATTTATAAGTTTAGTGACTGTTCCTCATATTTGCTACGCCTGAAAAAGGCCGTTAAGCTGTGCCTGTTATTTCATTAAGACCTGTAAGACCTTAACATGCAAATAAAGATTTTGAGTTTGAGTTTGAGTTTGAACCTCTTTAATCGACCAGTTACATAGTTTGTACTTCTAAATTTCCGAATAGTGCTTACCAAATCTGATTTTTTTTTGAGGATTAATGTAGCTATTTCCTAATGCGGTGGGAACTGCCCTGGGTGAAAAAAAATCCTGGTATCATGTGTAGTCATCGTCGTATCAAAGGCACATGTTTTTTGACCGTCTTAGCAATAGTAAACTGCCAGTATTTTTCTTTGCCTTCCCTGGCTTTGGTTTGGTTGATAGCCGATCAAGCGTTTGGCTACCTCTGGTATAGATTTAGCTAAGATGATTTGAAATTCGTTGACGATTATATATATTCTGTGATTAACGTCTTGTTTGTATTAGCGACGTCTTTGATTTAGAGTTGCTTGATTGGAATAATTATGCATAGAATATGGTAATTTATTTATCTCCAATCTGTTGTTTGGTTTAGTTAAAATAGGATCCTGTTTAGCGTTAAATATTATTAATACAATATATTATTAATATGTTAACAGTTGATATCAGTAAACAAATTGTGGTATCTTAAGTGCTTTGTGTTATCAGAACAGATTTTTAATATTACCTTTTATTAAACATGTAAATTTGGGGCTTAGCGTATTTTTAAAATATGATTAAGTAAAATAGATCTAAATATTTTGTGTGAGCCAATGTTTTCCTTCAAAAAATATATGAGGAGTAAATCTATTTAGTAAAATACCTTTTGATGTATAGGATTAACGAATACACATAATTTTTAAGTGTTTTCAGTGTATAGTGTTCAACGCAACCTAGGCAGCAAAGTTTATATCAGTTATTTAATCCAGGCTTACTCTTAGATGGGTCTTTATTAAGAACCCCCAGAGCGATCGACTGGGGCTTTACTAAGGTACTTTAGACGATACTGCTTAGTACGTAGCTTATGGCCTCCTCTCAACTTAGGGATAGGGCTCGGAATACGCTTGTACGGATATACAGATGTTATATAATGTATGTGTTGCAGGTTTAACTTGTTTCAGGACTTGTTTATAATTGGCTTGGCCTTGGCATTTTTTATTTGGAAGCTAGTTTTTTGAAACGTACTAAACATTCGTTTGAAAAATCAGCGTTTAAATAAGACATTTAATCCAGGTGATTTATTTTCAATACAGTAGTTAAAATATTTCTTTTGATTTTAATTGTTGCGGGTTCGAAGACCGACAATCTGTTTCCTTGACGCACCAAGCTGTAAACTTGAATATCCAGCATTAGACAAAGCGGTTAGAACTAGGATACTCTAGTTTGTCCTAAACTCCAATTTGTTAGTAAAATATGAGTATAAATAGAATTCATTGATGGACATCTGAACTAGGCAGGTTGATGGGCAGTTTATACCTTACGTGTATCGATTCAGGCGATCCTATTCGTGCTAAGCCTTTGACTGAATTAAACGATATCTAGAGCTTGTCAATGAATTATCTTGCTGATCTGGTGTCATGCTTGGAAGTTTAAAATTATTTGTTTTGTAGGTTAGCATGGATTGGAAATTTTTCAGTAATTTGTTTACTGTAAACTCCATAACTGATTCTATCTTTTAGGCTATCGCGCTGCATATTTACAGTAATATAAGTCAACTTATATTCCCATAACTGATTATTTATATAGATTTCGCCTCATCACTAAATCACTACAAAAAAAACTTATTATATAATACTTTTTTAATACAGCATTTCTTTTCCAAACCGATAGTAACTACATAGTAACAGTGAAAACAGTTCCTCGAACTTAATATACCTAGTATAGAAAAGCTATTTCCAATACTATCCTTAGAGTGAGTGATAACTTCTAGAAAACCTTGCTTTATACAGAATTTCTTTAAACATTCAGTTTGCATTCAAACAAAGATACTCGTGCATACTTAATATCAGTTGAAAGTGGAACAACAATATTTGTGTTCCTTTATAAATATACTATTTTACTGAATACTCTCTAAAATACTTTTACATTTATCCTTGAACGGGCAATGTTCAGTACCTGTACTACGAGCTCTTAAAGCAAGTCGCTTACCATCGTGTAAGCGAGACAGCGCTATACACTTCTCGTAGCGTTGTCTCGCTTCCGCAACGGAAACAATCCTGCTTAAACAGTTTATAGTAAGCGCGCTGAGTCTAGAATGGTTGGAATTTAAGAGAACATTGTAATAAGAGCAAAATTGTTGGAACTGGCATCCAAATACCGCGATACGTTGGTGAACGTTCGAAAAATAGAATCGGTTGAAAAAAGAACGAGGTATTAGGCTTTGACTACATTAAAGTTGCCGACTAGCTTTTTTAATCTTTTCGGCTACATGTTTTACCCGATTTATTCTTGTAAAGTGTATTTAAGTACTTATTGAGATTTGAACGCTGATGTGACTGTCAGTCCTGTTAGACCTTAGGTTGACTCATAATATTTCTTGTTTTCATAAGGTAAATCGATGATAGGGGTTTTTAGTGATAGCTAGTTGATATCGTAGTAGTTGAACAAACACAAAAAAAATGTACCCCACTAAATAATGATAAATCAACCTATTCATATTTCTAAGACATCCATTGACCCATAAAAAAAGACATCGTTCAACCTTCACCAATCGGAACCAATCACAAAAAGAACATCCTATATCCAACACTAAACTCATAAACGTAACCGCACAATTCACACGAATTCAGCGATAAACATCAAAGCCACAATACCCAAACGTATTCACACCTAAGAAACTTCCATGTACCCTCAGTGTGGCCCACACTTTACTCTCGAACCACCGGAAACGGATGTGGCTCGCGGCTCGTCCTGAGCTGTGTAATTTCGCGCGCTTTCCGCATTCTATTTTTGAATGTTAGTGTGTGTTCCGGTTTGATTCTTTTTTGTTATATTCCCTTCTTGCGAATTCTTTATGGTGACCTAGTGAGGTGACGCTTGTTAGTATGCGCTGCTCGTGCTCTGAATTATAGCCGAGTATTTGTTCTTTGTGTTTATAGTTTTTGGTTTTTTGCGCAGTCGTTTTCGGGAGTTGATTTTGCTCTGATTATTCAATTGGTACCGCCATTGTATTTGACTTAGCGACCATAAATGTTGAACTGTGGATTTGGCTTTATTTAAAAAGCCCAAGCAAGCAAGCAATTCTAAAAGCTGCTGCTATTTCATTAAATTGTTTTTAATTCTCAGTATTTTAATCTTAATAGACTGCATAACATTATACATCGAATTAAAGCACACATCATACTTAAATAGAAAACAAAAATCCATCACATACTTCCGTCAATCATAATATCAATGAAATCATAAATATTATTTAATTAGCTAACAGACACTTAATTATAAGTCCCTTTTAAACAAACAGTACTAAATGAGGTTTATAGCGTAATATAAAATTCCCATTTTCTTAATTACCACGGACTATAAAAGTTGGGAAATGAGCCATAAACTGACGTAATATGCCCGAATATACTTTATGTATCAATAGATAATATTTTTTTAGTAATAAATGTTTTTTACTTATGTAGGCTTTCTCTAGTAATGAGAAGGCGTATGAATTCTTGAGAGATATTTGGGTGGTCTTATTGGAGTTAAAAATAGGTCTATTTGTGTCCTTAAGTTTTCAAAGAATAAATTATTTAATTATTAAGTAATAAAGATCCAATGTTTAATAAATTGGATCTTTATATTTCAACTATTTAGTTGTAAAATTAATTCTCATAAAATATAAACATTAATAATTTATTATATATATTATATTTTGTATATATTTTGTTAATGACAGTCAAATTTATTTTTCTTCCATTGTACTTAGGTAAGTAGTTTTCTTTCAGAGGAATATCTATTTCGTTCTTTAAAACTATCGAATATTTGCCATCCCTAAAATTACATAAAATTGAGTTACACCATAACCTGTCCATACAATTTAAAGTCTAGGCCTTGGTCAGAAAAAGTGGGTCATGTGTCACACAGGTCAGCTGTCATACCTCGAGCCCATTTGCATTCCAAATGGCAATGTTTTTGTTTGGGCAAAACGTCAGTCGTTCAGGCAGATCATGTTATGCTGGACCAAATTGAGTTACATCGAGATGCTTTGGTAATGTAGTGAATGAATTAAAGTTGATGTTGTAGGATAGTTTGTGCGGGAATTGCAATGTTGTAATTTGTAGGTGGTTTTGTTTTTCATTGATTGATTGATGAGTAAACGAGAAAATAAGTAGGTACCTACGTTGTTCAGAATATTAGAGGCTACTCCTAAATGAGCTAATACAAGATGCTTGATTAAGTATCTAATTAATTAGGCAAATATAAACTTTGTTTAATTTTCAGAAATATATATTTTTTTATTTTAGTTCTGGACCAATGCTTTCACTAAATACTATACATTAATAATCAACACCAGCTAATCACTAGAGTTAAAGATACATAAAAGACGATTAAAGTTTGAATGCTTCATAGCATTTATCTACTATGAAAATAGTTATTTTTATACAAAAACCTTCAGTATTTCTATTTTGGATAAAATTAAATATATTAGATACCTATGCCTACACTAACTTATATACGATCTATGTACCATGGCAGCGATCACACCGCCACGTTTGATTGATGTGGTCCACCAACGTTTCAGCGTGCGGTCGCACTGTGTTGCACTTTGACACTCGATCCACAACCCACATTAATAAGGTAGCCGTCTGGGGCAGATCATTACTTGGGGTAATTATATACCTGCGAGAACTGGATATGTGTTGTTGCAGCATAGTAAGATGGGAGAAAAGACAGAAGAGTGAAAAAAAACTGGCCAAGTGCGAGTCGGACTCGCGCACGAAGGGTTCCGTACCACCGTCGTATGAGAGCCCCCCTTAAATATTCATTTTATGTGGTTTTTAGTATTTGTTGTTATAGCGGCAACGGAAATTCATCATTTGTGAAAATTTCAGCTTTCTAGCTATCACGGTTTATGAGATACAGCCTGGAGACAGACAGACGGACAGACAGACAGCGGAGTCTTAGTAATAGGGTCCCGTTTTACCCTTTGGGTACGGAACCCTAAAAACGAAGAGATTTTAATGCCAGAAGTGGCTGTAGGTATAAGACAGAAAAGGATGAACAAAATAAATGAAATCATTCATCATTAAATAATTTCAATACTGTATATAATTATACAAAAAACTATCATAAATGAAATTTTAGTTTTTGCTCTAGAACTTCTATTTCTATGCAGTTTTCGTGATCTTTCGTTGTTTTCTCAAGACATGAGATTAATAAATATAGACCTACTGGGTATTTTATTATAGCAATGTACCTAAGTTATTCCTTAACAAAGAACTAATAACCATTTTTTCCGCCTCCTTTTATCTTCAGCTTCTGCATATTATGTGAAAAGTAACCAAGATCATAACAACTTGTGTAGTCGTAAATCTTAGGACCAATTACAAGTTCGTCAAAGTGTTCGAGTCTCAATGCACTAACAGCTGTTAGACTAACCCAACAGACTGTGTACTGAACCCGCATTCAGTTGAGTGCCCACGGCATTGTTACCTCAACACAAATATCATCAACGAAAGGAATTATGGGATGGAGTTTGTCCATAACTACAATGGATGGTTAAGATTGAGGTGATACTGATTCTGTTTTACACGACTTAGCTAAGCGCTTCGATATCATTCATTTACAAAACAACAAGAAAAGAAAGCGAGAGAGATAAAATCTAACTAAGAAACGGCACAGCAGTTTCGCTTTTGTTAACTGCCTCGTTGGCCTAGTGGTTCTAAGCGCGACTGCTACGCTAGAGGTCTTGGGTTCGATTCCCAAGTCGACCAAGGTGTTATTGGGTTTTTCTATGAAATTCTCTTCTACATTGGTGCCCGGTTAGTGGCAATAGGCTCGCCCCCTATTACATGGGACCTACACATACCGGCGAACTGTGGGTGTATCTTGGTACACCTCTGCCTAATCCTTCGGGGATACAGGCGTGATGGTATGTTATGTCATGTTAGTTTTCGCTTTTCCATATAAATGAGTCTTTAGTGCATATAATATTTCTGTGCCGTTAGAATGAACAAATAAAAATTATACCTTTACATTTAGTTGTATTTAGAAAAAAAAACTCTAAGTTATAAAACTACTAGCTGTACCCGCGACGATGTTCGCGTTCATATCAGTCATCTGTGCGAATAAATATAAATTAGACTGTGGTATAGAGGGTCACCATCACGAACTACCTAGACACCGGCTTCAGAATGTTCTTTTTATATATTTAAAAATTTACAAAACACATGAACAATTCAATATTATCTTGTTTCGCTAGATGAATGTTTCTAAGTAGTCTGCTATACGCAAAATGTATCAGATGTGGAACCTAGAGTTTTGTCACAAATATTGCTTGACACGTGCCAAAAAAAACAATTTACCGCTTTTTTTCTTTTGCAATAGTATTTCGTTGGTACAGCAGTCCCTAGTAAGACTACCGAGATCGGGGTTTTGGTTCGAAACCCCGAAATTCGAAATACTGAACTACGCAGTAAAATTGAAAGTAGATATCAATATTATTTACGCTCCGCTCTTCTCATCTCTGCTTTGGTGAAGTCCGGTTTTAAGACTAAGGTAGTGTTCTCATCTTAGTTAATAGCTACCAGATGTCAGTGCGGTGCCTAAGCCTAGAGTATATGTGGAAATAAGTTAAGGAACTTAGCAGCTAGGAACTATGTGGTCTGGTAATGGTGGCTGCTAATGAAAGGCAAAAGAGTGTGCGAGTGTGTTGTTTTTAAAGGGATGAACGACTGAGATAAGCAGGCTCCATTTTAATAAGGTATTTACCTGAGACCCGTGAAACTGAAAGAAAACGTTGACAATAGAGAGGCGCAGGATCAGAACTACCAAAACTGTGGTTAAAATTATTTATGACTGGAAACTAAGTAATAGACCAAGGACAACCGCATTCTACCCTGATCAAAGCCTTGGACTGGGGCTGTATCCTTTACAATAAAGTCGCTTTATCCTGCCCAGACGAAATGACGGCAGGTGGACTAAGACGGTGACAGAATGGTGGCCAAGGCATGGCAAAAGAAGCGTCGGTCGTCCGGGAGCAAGATGGGTCGATGACATAGTTAAAGTCTCGGGTCGAGTCTGAATGAGGCTGGCACAGGACCGTAGAAAATGGCACGAAAAAGGGGAGAACTATGCCCAACAGTGGGAGGAAAAGTTCAGTGGATGATGATGATACTGCCCAGCATAAGGTGCTGAGCTCAAATGATGCAATATTAATTTTAAAATGTAGAGAATGCGATAGAAAGTTTATTTTATTTTAGTTTTTGGGCCAAACTTCCAGTAAATAGGTACACAAATTAAATGAAATTTGTAAACGAAAAAATAGAAGATTTATCTGGATCAACGCATTAAAACCCGTGTAGCAAGCTACCTTAAAATGAATATTAAAGAGTAAGTACTTACTTACTAAAAAATTATATCATAAAAGATCATTGGGTTTTGAGTTAAAACAATAAAAATTTACAAATACAAAAAAAAACTTGTCCATGGAATTCTATAGATGACCAACAGGAAACATTACACATTACTTTGATGAAATAATTTAAAAAAGTTACTCCTGAATTGAAAAATAAGATTCCTCATAGATCACACAGGAGTAAATGTCGGTGCCATAGATTTATATCTATGGTCAGAGCATTTACGCCAGACGTTCTTTACAGCATATGAGATGCTTGATCTGCAATGAGCAACACACTTAAAATTTAAAATACAAACATAATAATTTTGAGCTTATGCATCGGTCTAGTAAAAAATGCACGACATAAAGTTGTTGCTCATTGCGAAAGAAACAACAAAATGATACAAAGATTTAAACTAATAAAAGTTTACCTAATAGAACACAAAAAGTGTTAGCTCGACTGAGACTTGAACTTGAGTAACAAAACATTCAAACGTATGTAACAAAAAGGACTCAAGAACAAAAATACAATCATTAACAACTGGATTTGAACCTGCAGCATGGACATCCATTTCCAATCCTACAACCACCAAGCTGTTTACTACGACAGCTAGTTTTCCAAAAAGTATACTTCAATCACAATGAAGAATGGTCGCTATGGCTACCGTAGCCTGCCATAGTTACCTCTTGTTTATATGTCAATAATGCCAATTTACGTGTGCAGATGAGAAAATGAATTTGGAAATTTAAAGCTCCACCCCGTATTACCTAGATATAGTAGCGTGTTTAAAAATAGCTAACAACCGTCTACGATTTACCAAAAACATTCTCTCAATTTTTTACTGCTATCAATTCAGTAGTTCATAATTGATACTGTAACATGAAATCTGACCCCCGGCAAAAGAATGTTGTAATTTACTGTTTTATTAGATGTATAGAAGAAAATGCGCAACTCCATCTATGAATTTTAAAAACAACTATTAACCTCTATTAACCTCGCCAACATGATCAAATTTAAATTATTTATATCCAAAAAGGGCTTACACATATAGTACTAATAGAATTATCTGTACTCCGTTAGAGTATTTTCTTTGTACTAAAAGTTGTATTATATTATATTTTCATACCTTTTTACTATTTATTTACATTTTTCCGATGTATTTTCAGTACTGAATTGATGCCGACGCTTGACCAATAGATGGCGCTGTATGTCCGGAATAAATTTTATTTTTTATTTTATTTTTTGTAATAAAAACTATCCTATGTCCTTTCTCAAGTTCCAAACTATGTCTGTACCAAATTTCACACAAATCGGTTCAGTAGTTTAGGCGTGAAGCAAAGACAGACAGACAGACAGAAAGACAGACAGACAGACAGACAGAGTTACTTTCGCATTTATAATATTAGTTTGGATGCAAACTAGCAATCGCTACGGGCAGCTACACCTTTCAAACAGCCTTCAAAAATCTCAATATAATTTTATCTAAAAAGCGCTAAAAGCGAAGAATGTTATAAAAGTCGGACGTAACAAAGTTTTTGCTGCACAAGGCATTATCGCAAACTGTCATGGCGCTACAGCATGTTAAATTTCATCAAGTGCACTTAACACTGTAAACGTTGACGCCGATGGCTGCGAAGGCTACACGCTGTCACTGTGATACAGGCATGGATTTGGGATATGCATTTAATTATTTCGAATAAATAACATTGATATAAAATATATGGATTCCATTACATTCATATTTTGTACAAATGTACCTAAGGCGGAATGAGCTCGATAATTTGCATGTGAATTATTGCTTCGTGATTCTTATCGACTGGCAGCGTAAAGTTTTAATTAAGAACCAAATTTACACATAATTTAAATATAACTAATTCATAACGATAAATTCGTTGCTGTTTCTACGATATTATTATTTCATACGCGGCGTGACGCCTTTTACCGCCTAATACCGCTAACCTCCTAATAATAACTAGATAACTCGTCGAAGTTAAATTTTTTCATTGACTTCATTTGAAACATCTAAGTGCGGTCCTGTATTTAATCTAAGGTCTCTCAGTCGATAAGATCCTCGTGTTTTGTGGTCCTTACGACGTAATACTGGTACAGTTTCGATGATCCTGAAGCAGTCTAACATCATCCTAGGATATAGGTAATAGAAGCACTTCAGTCTGTTATGGTCTGAAAATTCGGAAGATTTGATCTACACTTGAAATTTACCTGTGTTTTGTAGAAAAGCACATGAAATTTTTCCTTCATGACTGTGGAAGTGTGAGTAGGTTAGAATTGGGGGTTCTGTATCACTTGCTCTCGCTTCGCTCGAGCCGTGATACAGAACCCCCAATTCTATTTTGGTCCTACACAATATCTAGCGATTGTATTATAAATTCTATTTTTTAACAATATTTCGGTCCATCATTCGCAAAAAACCTGAACATTGGAACAAATAACTGTTGTTTCTACTTAAAGTTTATAACATTCTGATTGCTGGTTCAGACACTTATTGATATAATCTCTTCCTTTCACAGCGTTTAAATAAAAACAATGAGAAAAGTTTATAGCATGTTGCATCCAAGGATCGTCGTAAATCTCCCAATCTTCAATAACACCTCCACAAGAGAAACAAGCAGCTCTATCTTTAATTCCATTACCACAATAAAATAATCCTGCGTCAGCCATTTCCATCACCAATCTTTTTTGGGAGTCAGTTGTTGCCCAATAATAATTAAATGAATGTAAACGCATTTTATGCGTATGATACATGTCATATCGAGGATTGTAGTTTTCTTTTAACATTTTAATCATTCAATAAGTACTTCGAACAAATATTAATGAAAATATAATGAAGTTACATTCCGTTACTATCGATTTATATATACTTTCATTAGATGTTCTGTGAGGTTTGGGGAGGGGGGGGGGGGGGAGGTAAGTATAATAAAGTATTTTGACAAAAATAGATTAAAATAAAAAAGATAAAATTCTTCTTAAGTAAAACATTTATTCTCAAAACACCATTTTTTTAAACACAAAACATTTCTTAAAGCACATACTTTTTCATGATAGATACAACTATACAAATCTTGACAATTTAAATATTGGTCAAAAAGACTTAACAAACTAGGGCAACCTTGGTCTTCTAAATTATTTATATTATTATTTTCTAAAATATATTGTAACCACAATACTTTTTCTAAACCTTTCGTGTAAACACATTTATCTCTTGCTATATTTGTAATTAATTTATGATAATATGAATAGGATACGACTCCCTCATTCCAATATATGTTCCTATTACGTTGAATCCAATTTACTTGTCTTCTTTCTTGTCTTGTTAATTCATGATATGGAAAAGGTGGTTTAATCAAAAGCACCTGTATTTTATTTTCGTACAATATTGCAATTTCTTTTACTATGAATTCATTTGTTTCCAATTTAAAACCTTGAACATCTATAATGACAGTCATGACAACTTTCGCACTATGTTACTCAAAGGTTTATATTCCACAAGCCGATCGTTAATTATTAAACAATATCCAGTTGTATTATCTGGTATCGGGGCAGAACATTCAATTTCCAACCGTACATCTACGGGGCCAGTTTTTAAGCTATCGTTTTGTCTTGAACAATCTATGATAAAGAGAGGAGCCTTTTCCTTGAAATCGGTTATATCAAGTAACGGGTCCGCAGGACAGTTATAATACGACTGACGAAATTTCACGTACATTTCGTATAATATATTATATTTATTCTCGGAAAACTTTAAGCTTAAAGGTTCATACGGATAATACTGTGAATTCAAAAATAGTGTTATATTTGTAACTCCACAATGATCGAATAACGAACTGTCTTTGGTTTTATTATTTTTTCTATTAGTTTGTAAGCAAAAAATTACATACCGAGGCTTCTCTAATTGAGATGCCGTCTTAACTGACCAAGAATGCTTAGTAGTTTTAGGAAGTAATGGATACTCGTATAAATCCCAGTTTCTAAACGCCATCTGAATAGATTTATCTCTTTCTAAATGTTTTAATAGTGCTAATCGTTTGCGATCTGACACTTTTATGTGTGGTACACGCCATTGTATTCTTTGTATATCTATTTGAAAATGAACAACATCATCAGTTATTATGACGCTGTTTAAGTTAGAGTTACTTCTATTTAGTATAAGTTCATGTTTACAATTTATCACAATTTTATTATAATCCTCTGCAAACCCTAAAATCTTATTTAGAGGCATAATAGCACTAAAACTACCATCACTTTTAATTCCATCCATATTCCAACCCCACAAGGCAGCAACTTTATTTTCTCCTTCATTCATTGATACGTATGACTTTATTGTTGATGTTATTCCAGAATTTTTAATACGATCTATTTCGATACCGTTAACTTCGTATCTAATATCTTGAAACAAGAACATAACCGGGTTATTACTAAACGTAATAGTTTTCTTAATCGGATTCCCATCTTTACCGAAGAGTTTTGCTTGACCTTCGATGTAAATTGAACTGGCTGATGGTAGCACGTATACATCTTGCTGGTGGATGGGGATTCTGATTTCATCGTTTTCTCTGAAGCTGTTGTTGTAGGGATTGTAAGAATGGACTTCATAACTTTCAATCGAAGTATCGAAGTATGGTGATTCAGTAATCTGTAGTATACTCATACTTTAAAACCTAGGGCTTTAAGGAAATCTTTATTTGTTTTCGTTAATTTCTTAACTTTTTTCCTACGTCTTTGCCCTTTCGTGGTCGTAGAAGTAATAGGGTGCTTTATATTGATCGCAGGATTTTTATAATACAATATCATGTTATTTTTCTTAAATGAAGACTTAGTTGAATATCCGCTTTGTCGAAATGAATGGAGTGACCAAATTGATCCACAATCTTAATAGATATAGATGAAATTATGTTTTTGTTCACTGGAAAGTAAATAACGTTTTGCGGTCTTTCTATGTGCTGATGACCTACAGTATTGTAAGTTAAAAATTCGTGGATAATGTGGGTTGGTAATCCATCAGAATATGAACCATGAATAAGATCACATTCGATTCTGACCACAGACAAAATGTTGTTATCAACATGCGCGTCTCCTGGCTTTAAGTTTAATACTGAAAAATATAACAAACCGCACTCGTATTGGCCTGATAAACTTATAGGCGGTTGAAAGTATGATACCAGTTCTGATTTACTTCCAGAAATGGTTACCGTTAGAGACATGCTTGCATACTGAACACTTCTGGATGATTCTGTTTATTTTATTCCTTAACTAGACCAAAAATTATATAAAAAATTTAAACAAAGATGCCCGCAATTGTAAGGGTGATCGCGTTGTATATTATCATAATTATAGTGAACTTTAGAACCTAAGTATTTTATAAATTCCTTGGGAGGCTTAAGATTTCCATAACTGTCAAAATATTCTACATAATCATTGTGTTTTACATAGGCTACCCAATGAGAACCAGGATTTCTACAATCGTCTAAATTTATAACTCCGCATTCTTTTTTGAAAGGTTTTTTAGGGAGTTCGTCTCTCATAAAGACACCTCGAAAATAGGGAATTTTATTACCATACTTCAGAATGTCAATGTTAGTTAAGGCTCGTTTGGGTAGCCTGTATTTTAGTTTTTTTCTTTCGATACAAAAATTCCAAGTCCATTTTTATGAGGTTTAAGATGTAATCCCTTTCCGATGCAAAGAGACTCCATTTTTTCATTATGTCTCTTCAGTTCAGTAAAACGCTTTTTTGCCATCTTGAATTCATTTATGGTTTTAGCTATTCCAGCAGCACCTCCTGCTAAGGCTCCCGCAGCTGATAGTCCCGCAAAAATAGGAATTAAAGGTAATACTCCACCGGTTTTTGGTATAGGAATAATACGAGGAAGTTTTATAGATGAATCATCAACTAATTCTCTTGCAGCAGCAATAGCTAATTCTATTGCCATTTTCTTGCCTTTTGGTTTTAATTTCCGTATATGTCTTTTCGTTTTACTAATAACATTTTTCAATTTATTTTTAAATCCATTACCATTTTTATTTATTTTTGAACTTTTTTTAGCACAGTTGCTATTTTTTAAGCCCGCTCCAGTTTTAACTTTAGCCAACATTGCTTTGCTCACTAGATGGGCAGCGAATTTTTCCCCTACACTTGCATCAGAGGCAACAGTTCGCTTTTTAGCCATTTTTAATAAAACTAAATCGGCGTTATGCCGATCCCTTAAGCTTGATGACTTGTGATAAGCAATATCGTGTTCTTTACAATATTCGTCTAATTTATTCACAGCTTTATCTCCACGTGTAAGTCTTTTAATCAGATTTGTTCCAGGCCCACAATAATTATATCCCGGTAAATGTAATTCAAATGGTAAATGATTTATAAACCAATTCAGAAGACTACTCTCTCCAATACACATCCTCAGACTGATTAATCATACATTGAACACTTAATAAATATAAAATTATTCTCGCCAATGACTTTGAAATGCTATATTTTTTTCTTTGTTATAGTATATTCGACTTATCAATCCAGCTATTTTCAGCACAAGGCAATCCTAACCATTTAACTAAAACCTTATTTCCTTTACGTCTTAAAACTTTTTCAACTAGATATACGTTAGGATGTTTTGTCTTTTGAAGCTCCTGTACATAAAATGCTCCTAAAATAGGTTGACATCTGATTGCATCTTCAATCAAGTAGGTTATAGGAGTTGTATTCTGTATTTTTCGAATTTTAAATATTTCTGTCGACCAGTTGGGCGTATACCCTTTTTCAAATGTTCCTTTGTATTTACTGATACGCACATAATCACCCACCTTAAACTTACTTTTCGACCCAACTTTTTTTTCAGACTTTACATATGATTCTAATATTCGTTTTTTATTAGTATTATCTACATTTGCAGGAATTTCATCAATTGTTCGATGATAAGTATGGTTGTATTTAAAAATAACATCATCAAGAGCGCCATTTATCCAATTGTAGTTGCCTTTTAAACTAAATTCTTTGTACAAGTTAGACTTTAATGTTCTAATTAATCGTTCAACTATTGAGGCTTTTTTTGTTGAGAAGGTTGAATAATGGTTAATGCGAAAACATTTCATAAGTTTATTAAATTTATTATTATAAAATTCTGTTCCATTATCAGTTTGTAGATTTTTAGGAACACGCCCTTTGTCCAGCAACGTCTTAAAAGTGTCACAGACGATATCTTTGGATTTGGTTTTAAGAGGAAAAGTCCAACCATATTTGGAAAATGTATCGATAACCACAAGGATAAACCTAAAATTCTGATTTTCATGGGCATGACATTGCATATCAATTAAATCTGCTTGCCATAAATCATCTATGTCTTTCATAATAACACGTCTTCGAGGAAAGTTTATTCTTGCATTTTTATGAATTTCATTTACCACATCTGCTTTGCTCATGTTGATGTTTGTTTTTTTTTTTTTTGTGGGCAACTCCTAATATCTCTCTTCAACTCGCACACATAAAATAAAAGTGTAAATTTTATGTTTTTAAGCTAATTCAGTGATGAACTTTGCTTATGCTCATGATGAATAAGTCGGTAATACTGAATCAAAATCTTGTCACTGTCACTTTTTATTCCTTAATTATGTCAGCTTCTTTTAATTCTTCAATTATAGATAAAATTTCATTATCATGATTTGTATTGCCAGCATCTCTCGAAGCGACTAATAACTTTAATCTCTCAACCAATTCATTAGGATCATCCCAATATACTAAATCAGTGTTAATTTTATATTTTTTTAGCTTTGGTAAGTTTCCTCCTACTTTAGGCTCATTTTTATCGTTTGATGTTTCAGAAAATAATGGTCTGATTATCTCCCTATATTTTGTACTTTTATCACCTCTTATTTGACCTTTAGGGTTAAAATCTCTTTTATGTGCATTTGTATAATGTAACATATCCTTATAGACAAGTTTATCTTTGTTCGATATCAACTTTAAATCAGGTTTTCTTCGTAGTAAAAGTTCTTTCAGGCCAGCCGTGAAATTGTAAGTTTTATCACCGATTTTAATTAAAATTATAGTATCGTTATTTAAACTATCAATTTTAGAAAATGATACTACTGAATTACCCATCAGTAAAGTTCTGTTTTCACTTCTTATTCCGAATGGTATATTAACACCATCATAAATACCGTGGATATCATCACCTTCTAATGAAATGTCTAAATTATCCAGCAAATCACTTTTAGGATTTTGTTCCAACAACTGCGCAGAATTAAGTTTTGGTTCGTAATAATCATTGAACTTTGTAGATGAAATAGCATTATTTTCATTCGATTCCATTTCTACGGAATGAGTCAAGGTTGAATTTTCCATATTTTTTGTTTTTTCCAAGTTCCTTTCAACATTTGAATCAACTAGAGTTTTAAGAGGATCTGTCACAGGTTTTAGCATTTTATCAAGTGACATGTTCATTGTATGTTCCTGATTTTTCATTTGTTTTATTTTATTTTTTATAGAGTCAACAGACTTTATCAATTCCATTTTAATATTTTTCTCCATCTTAAGTAATAACAACTGTTTTCAACTAAGAAAAGAATAACACTAAAAATGTTTTTGTGCAGAACTCATTTTATATGTAGGTACATCTTCATTCAAAGTTTAAATATGTGTCAAAGTTTTGTCTGTACCTTCCATTATTCAAAGGTGAATCTTTGTTAATAAGAAGGAAATTATAAGGGTTACTCCAAACTGTTTTACAAATATCTTTGAACTGATTCCATGATAGATCTGAATTGACATGTTCTTCATAGATGTGCTTCAAGTTCACATCATCTTGTTTAAATATTATAAGAAAATTGGCGTTATCACGTAACAACTGTTTCGGTATTTTTGAGTACGTTTGAGATAAGTAAAAGCAATCAATTTGTTTATGTCTACCCATAGAGAAATAATTACGGATATTTATTTGATTTTCACATGCAACATCATCAAATATAAATATAGAATTTGGTAAAGCTTCACTCGGAGATATGACATTTTTATCGTCATTGAACTCATAGAACTTAATCTGAGGCACTCTTCTTAATACTTCACTTAAGAAACGATATTTTGACTGGAAAGTAGTTTTCGAATAAAGATAAAGATTTTTAAATTTAAGACCATTTTCATGCAGCAATAAACTGATCATGACGTTTGTTTTGCCGCAGTTCGAGGGTCCGCATATTATGCAGCGAATCGTATTAGGCAATAAAGCACTATGTTTTATCTGACGAGCGGAGTTACTAAAATTGATATTATTCACGTTCAGGGTTATGGGTTGTTTGACCAACTTCATCTTGCCTAATACTTATTTTCATTTCCTACTATCCTTTATATATGAATATATTTTATTAAATGTAACACGTGCAGTGAGTACACCCTGTAGTCAAGCAACGGGTTTGAACCTGCATCGTAATTTTAGATGATAGTCTCGTCTTACTTACATTTTTGTGACTAATAACTGAAATGAGAACTTATTTGTATTGTATGTAATTAAACATCTCACTTCATTGCAGTAGCTAGTCAAAGTAGGACCATACGCTGTTGTTTACGATTTTAATAATAGCTTGCAGTATTAAGGTAAGTATTGGAATAATAATCAGTCAGCCAAAAATAATAAATAAATATATTTTTTGTTTATTTATAAACAGTTATTTCTTTTCAGAATTATGTCACTCACACCAAGATCACCATCTTACAGCCCGAGCATTTTGGACAACGAAAATGTGATTTCTGTCGAACTTGGGCAACCCCAATTACGCGAGGTAATCTTTTTGTTTTATTTTATTTTATGAGAGTAGATGAATATATTTTTTCTTGTTGTAATTAATTTTTATTTCTTCTGCAGTGGAACTCTGAGGGCCTGGATAAAAATCCTACAATTAGCCCATTTTTTTACTCCCAGCGCTACAACTACCAACAATATTTTGAAGGTGCATTGAATGAGAGGGTTGACAATGAAAAGCTGCTCACTGGAACTGATCAAGCTCAAATCTTGAAAAAGAAAAAAAAAAAGAGAAAATGTTCATTGGGATCATCAACATCATCATACATTGTTCGTCGTGGTGGGGGAGGTGGTGATGGAGGTTATCTAATTAAATTAGAAGTACATGAACTAAAAGACTCTAAGAATGAAATCGATTATAGTGATAGTGACAATGCGTGTGTAAATGTGCAATATGTGGTACGTGAAACTTATGATGATATTATGGAAGCGACAGAGACCCTTATTAAAAAAATTGGGAAAAAATTGTGTGACCCTGAATAGTTTTAAGTCATAGTCTGTATCATTAAACTTATACTGTAGTTAATAAGACTGTCAAGAATTATTATTTTGTTATTATTATTTTAAAAGTTTTTAATTTAATTTTATATAAGTAAGCCAATTATATATTATATAAATAGGTATATCTAAAAAAATTAAAAGGGACGTATTTCTGTAAAATATAATAATAAATGTTATGACTATCAACTATTACTGTTTCATTTTTTTTTTTTTGACTTGTTTTAACAGTCAGAGGAATATATAAAATAACTCAATTTAAAAACCTTTTTTTTTTAATACAAATCATTTATTTCATATTTATCTTCTATTTCATATAATATAAAAATACATTTAGCCTTATACATTTATGCTTATTTACCTTAAATTAATGCATTGCAATCTTAGGGTGAGTTGCACCATTTAACTATAACGATAACTAAACTATAACCAGCCGTGAACCGGCCGCCTATTGGACAATTCGACGAATTGACAACTGTTAATGGCTTTGTTATCGTTATAGTTAAATGGTGCAACTCGTCCTTATATATGACACTTAATTAAAATACTGTTTTATGATGCCCCCAAGGCAAAGTTTTGCAACCATCTTCCATTATTTGTCTTTTATCATCATCCCTACTCAAAACAAGCTTATTAATTTTTTGAGTAAAAATATTATGATTTTTCGACTTTATAATACACATGTCATCTCTTAAGCATTCATTGTATTGTAGAGCTCGTTTATATTTTTTAATATCTAGTTTTTTCACGGCCGACCTTTTTACCCCTTTTGCTTTGATAACTGAAGAAGCCAGTGAGTCTATACAATATAATTTTGCTCTTAAACCTACAAACTCGGATATAATATCACCACCCATTTCATCTTTAAAAAATCCTGGTATTTTAGAATTAGCTTTATGTATATTAAATTGATTTCCATTTTCAAAGTTGCTTGTATCAAAGTACTTTATATTTTTTTTCATGTCCTCGTAAAAATTTTCTGTATATATTAAGTACAAAAGGCTGTCTGTGTCAGTATAACATAGTTGAATACGATTTTGATATAGACGTTTCATCACAGAGTAATGAAACGAATACAAATGAGTCTTGGCCAATTCCAATATTGTGAAACCAATGTAAATTGGTCTATCAAGCACGATTTTCGTTTGTTGTAACTGAATTGCTACTAAAGAATCAGAAAATATAGATAAGTTTTTGAAATTTGGAGCACTTACATATTTTTCAGCTCCACAAAGTTTGTTAGTTTTATTATAAATATCTTTCCATACATTTACTAGTTTGACATCTACTTGTTTTCTTTTGTTTTCAATAGTTTTTCCAAATATAGAGTTGTTTTGTTTTTTAAAAAAGTCTCTTTCGAAATCGGAAGACGCTTTTTGTCTGAGAGTAGTATTCAATAGGATATAGGGAGCCAAAAATGCACTTTGTTCAAATGATAGTATTCTATATATCTGAAGTAAAATAAGTCCATTTTTTATACATTCTTTTAAATGAACATAGTGAATGATATATTTATGTTTATCATAGAGATTAGCAATTAGTTTATCATTTCTACTACCTGGGGGAGCAAATTTTTCAGCGGCAAATGGTAAATCCGAATGCGCTTCGTGAATTTTATAAGGATACCATAAGTCAACTTCTAAAATAAATCCAGTTTTACTATCATTTAAAATATGCATTACTTTAAAATTATTAATTTCATCTTCGTTTAAAAACCTAAAGTTTCGAGTAGGAAGCTGTTGCATCATAGCATGACCATATAAATTTACGCAATCAAGATAAATTAAATAGCTATCAGGTTCCTTATTGTTGTAATTTGGAAGGTATTTATTATTTGCCTTTGCATATCTTAAAGAACACTGGGCAAGGCCACCCCTTATGCCTTTTTCTAGCATTTGATACATGTCAATATCTGAAATTAAGTCCAAATTAATTTTAGTATATAATAACATTGCATCCCAGCTCAATGAGGGAGATGATACATAATAACAAGGATCAAGGTTATAATATTGTAAACTCATCGTTCTAAACTTTTCAAAAACATCACACAATAGTAGGACATCGCATTTCAAATATAAGTCTGTGTACTCCCCTAAATTAGAAATATTAAATGCATTCCACACTTTTAATGCATGATTATAATCTTCATCCGAAATAGATTGGGATGTGAGTTTATTATAAAATTTTGATGAATCTGGCAATTCAGTTTCTTTATACCGATGCCATGAATTGATGTAATCATAACAGTATACACCTTTTTTGCATGCTAATTTAAATAAATAATCATCTTTAAAAAACTCTCGTAAATTTTGAAAATCTTTCGTTTTCATAGTTTTTATTAGATTATCTAGACTTGAACTTAAAAAATTAAAAGAATCTATAAACTTTAACTGGGCTACATTTTTTTTATCAATCGGGATAAATTTTGTGAATGAAATATATTTTTCTTTGTTTTTTGGAATGAGATTTATACGACCGCAAACAGCTGAAAGCTCCTTTATAAACAAATGACAGTCATAGCCAGAAAGATTATGAAATATGATAGGTATAAATGGGCAAGATTTTGCATTTAAATTACATGTATTATGTGCTGGTCCTCTATACATTCCTGTGAAATGATCATGATCTGCAACAATTGAGTCAGTATCATTAAATGATTTCTTACATATGTGACATTGTTTAGCATTTTTTAAAGCAGTTTGTTGATCTTTGTTAATTATCATGGGTTTTATCTCTGACATTAGTTTATAAAGTCTTATTACATCCCGACTTATAGCTTCAATGAACTTTTTGGAGCAGTCTGGCCCCCTATACGATCTAAACTTATTTAATTCTGGTTTAGACTGACAAAAAATGTAATATCCATAGCAACTTGCCTCATGGATTTGTATATTTTCAACACATGGGGACTTATTTTTATCAGAATATTCCCGTAATAGACTTTCGAAATCGCCATATATAACAATTGGAACTCTTTGAGTCCTATTAAAATTTGAAAAGCAGAGTTTTGAGTTTTCTTCGGGAAGTATAGTCTGCACTCTTGCACAGCTATGATTCAATTGTTTTTCTGATGTTTCAAAATACATAAAACATTCATCACATAAATATATTTTAGATTTATGTTTTGTAAGTTGTCTGTGTACAAGCTTACTAAAATGTTTAATTAAACAGAAATGACTTTTACCATTATTATTGATATAAAGTAAATTAACATGAAAAAGTTTTCTTTTTAAAGTTTTATATAATGGTCCTGTTACATAGTCATTCTGTTCCAAACCATAGACGTTAACACTTACGTTTGGATTTAAGTCTTCAAATAATTTTATATCGTCTAAACTGGGTGGAAATGTCATGTTTGCTATATTTAACACTTTTAAATAGTGAGGATATGATGTTATTCTATTTGAGTTATGCATTGCTGGGTACAAATAAGCTACAATGCTCCAAAGAAAACAGTAATTGTCTTTATTGACTATGTTTAGACATGATTTTGTATTTTGAATTCGCTTAGGTAATTTTAAATAAGAACCGGCTCTCAAAGGACTGTATTTAACAAAATTAATTTCTAAATGACTTATGGATTCAATCGTCCACCCTGACTCACTTAGTTCGAACTCTGAACATTTATTTAATATTTTTTCCGCAAATGCTTGATAAGTGGATAATATATCTGTGCTTTGAAGTATAATTGTATATCTCGTGTTAAATGATTTAAGACTTATTTCGTTATTTTTAGGTAAATTGTACGAAACAAAAAGTTCGAAATTGACTTTTAAAGAAACGTGTTGTTTTAATAACTCTTTGATTAGATAGCAACATGTGTCTGTAATTTCAGATAAAAACTTTTCAGGAGTAATAGTAAAACTTTGAGGGGTTATTTTATAACTGACTATTTTGTTTTTAAAAGCACAAGCTATTATACGAATATTATCAAATTGCGTTTTTATGAGGTTATTAGATTTATGGATGTTGGTTTTTTTGTGAGAAGAATAATTGTGAACGTTAATGTTACAAGCTTGACAGAAAAACATTTTGAATAATTTCAGAAAAGCTTTATGTAGGTATTTCTATTTTTTCTTAATCAGATTTTTTATAGTATAAAATATTGTATTGTTTTTATTTTTAGGTTTTAATTTAGTATTTTATTTTATCTACTAAGTAGATTCTGTAAGAACATACATGAAAATTATTATTTAATCTTAACTTATTTATAGTTTATAGTTATATGGTCGTTTTTATCGAACGAATAGATTATGTAAGAGAGCAATGCATTTATTTATAGTAATTAATACAAAAATACATGGTTAGGTTATAATATGACAGCAAAATTTGTACAGTATCGATAATATTCCTAAATATAAAATAGTTAAAAATTATAATGATAAAATATTTAAAAAGGATTTTGGGGGTACAAAATTGGTTGGATGGAGGAGTAATCCTCCTTAACTGTTCCAACCAACTGAGTAACCGCCTTCCAAGTTGGGCTATCGTCATTCACTGCTGTTTTGAAACATAGCAGTGAATGTTTCCAGCGGTTGGTTGAAATAGCCTCCAACTCCTGGCAATTCGAGATGCGGACCTCAATATAAAATTCTCCTCGTCTTGTGGGGTCACTTTGCATAGTGTAACCAGAACCCACTCGCCGAGTTAGGTAGCTCTTCAGCTTAGCTGCTCGAATTGGTTCACGCTGCTCTTCATCCTGGAAACAAACAAAATAATATACATTAGTTAATGTAACAAATCAATTTCTCAAAATAAATACCTAATTTTATCAAAGTCTGATGATTCATGATAATCATCAAGCCCAATTAATGGGTTATTAAATTAAATGGTCAATGAGTGAGTATTGGGGACACAAACCGACGATTATTATTATTTTGAGCCATCATAATAATATCTCAGGACATAAGCATTCTTCATTTAAAATGTATTTATTTCGGATTAGCACATATAAATTAAATCATGTAGATCTTAAAAAGTATAAACCGTAAAAAACTCCTTTGACAAATTATAAGTTATTAGGTAGACGCAAACTTTTGAAACTTTTGATAACATTCATAACATTGCCCTTTTTTCGGTACAGTTAAACTTCATGCAGCTGCTATAAAATTGTTCTATAAATTTGACCCAATTACACTTGGTCAGACTTCATACTTATTAGTAGTAACTATGCTTTACACCACCACGTAAAAATAGTTTGGTCTGTTTTTCTACATTAATTATTAAATAACAATAAATTTACCTCGGAATCAGGGAAGATGACTCGTTTTCTTTTCTTTTTATAAGATGTAGACGCAGAGGCAGACGCAGTCGGAAGGTCAGCCTCTGATTCAGATTCACTTCCGGCAGCAGCCGGCAACAGCTGTTCTTGCACCCGTTTTTTAGATTTTGCCTTCGGCTTGGACGGCTTAGGTGTTGAAGGCTTATTTGAAGGCTTCCGCTTTTGTGATATAGGGATCACTTCAGTGTCGGAGTCAAATGGATTGGAAAACCTGAAATAAAACAAAATTGTGAAACATTGAAAAGCAGGTCTACTTACATTAATTCATTTGGTTACAACTGTTATCACCCCGCCACCCATTCATGATAATATTAAACTCCTCTGACCAGACAAGCTATTTTCCTGCCTGGGAATCGAACTCATAAAATCACTCTCACTAAATACACTCTCGACCTCTGAGCTCATGAGACGCGACCACAACCGTACGCACACACTGATCACAAAATTGATAGAGTTAAATGACACGTACATACTTACTGTTTTTATTTATTAAACACACTGATTAAACGATGTAAATCTATAGAACTGACTGCAGAATGCGCTGTTAAAAATGTTCTGTGAGATGATCCTGAATGACACTGATTTTATACCCCCAAATTGTAAAACGGTATACACACTTGAGAAATGATAATAAGTTATAGTTTATTTAAAATAAGTCATACATGCTGTCATACACTTTTAATCCTTATGCATGTAGTACATAAGATTTATAATCACTTATTATTTTAAACATCATTCGTACTCAATTATAACTTCGCCTTTACTTGCCATTTTAGGGGGATATATTATATGGCGCCACGCTGTCGATGAAAACTGAGACGAAATTTTTATAAGGTAATCGTATGTACTTGCATACAAATGATCTCTCTATCATAAACAAATATAGAGACCAACTACAAATGGTTATTTCATATTAACATTAAAATTGACTTTTATAAATTGAACTCCGAAATATTTTATTGATAAAACGTAAAAAATATATTTTATGGAAATAAAACGTTGTTAAACAGAACGTGGTTCCTAAGAATTGCATCGTTTTAAAGCCTGTTATACTTTATTTAGTACGTAAAAACATAAAGTGAAAAGAAAATGTTACATAAATAATATTAAAATTATCTGTATAGTTTAATATTGAGATATTTTGTTTGTGTTTAGATTTATAGCACTTATATATTTTAAGTTCGTATTTTAGTGACAATATTAATGAATACTTTACCTTCTCCCTAATAATAATAATGTGTTCATACGTTGTCTGTTAAATACTCAAGCAGCGCATAATTGTTCAGTAATAATTAAAAAAATAAATATACAAATTAAAATGTTATATATTAATATTATGAGTTATTGCGCCTACATCATAATGCTGTATACTGCCCGATTGCGAAGTTATTTCTTATTCCAAAATTTACATCGTTATAAAATATAATAAAATGAAACATTTACCATCATTCCATTAATTCCTCTCACAATGAGAGTGCTTAGGTCATAGTCTACCACCCGAACCCAGCACAGATTAGTACTCTACACTAGCTGCGTTGAATGCAGGTTTTCTTACGATGTTTTTTCCGTCACCGTTTAAGCAAGTGATCATGAATAAATTACTTATGTGCACATGATTTCGAAAAGTCGGAAGTGCCTTGAGTTCCATCACCAGCCTAAGAATTAGCAGTACCTGGTCATACCACTAAGCTATCACTGCCTAATTAACTGAAACATTAAGTGATTACTCAATAAAAGACTTCTGAGATTATCTAAATCTATAGACCATGATCGAACTTCATTCATTTATAAACATTATAATTTAGTAATATAATTATTTACATTCTGTAAGATAGAATGTCGCTGATCTTAGCTTTGTATATACTCTATAATAATCTTGTATCTGTAATAACATCGTTAAGAAATAAACAATTCTGATTCTGATTAAGAATAGATAATCTGCTTTTGTTGTTACATAGCGATAGTTCTGGGGACTTGGATAGTCAGCACGTTCATGGTAACAATTAAAGTTCAGTACTAAGAATACGTAATGATTCAATAAAATAAATGTCCAAGATGCTAAAAAAAAAAGTTCTATAACACAATAAAATTACAGAGTTCCACTTATATCAAACGCATTCATTTAAGATATAAGTTTCTTTACGAAGTTGGTTCGATGTAAATATAATAAGTTATTATGATTACAATTCAAAACAGTCAACAGTCAGTCGACCGCATCGATAGGCAACGTGTCATAACATACACAGAACTCACTTATTGTATTGTGGGTTTAAATGAACAGACGGGATAACTATTTGCAAGGTACTGCATCGCGCCATCGAAATCAGATAGGCGCCGATACCCGATGAAATAAATGCAATCTGAGCGGTCGACATTCGTCGCGTCGTCGGCGCGCGAGCGCATGAGTCAATCCAATGCAGACGCTCTTATAATACAATCGCTAGATATTGTGTAGGACCGAAATAGAATTGGGGGTTCTGTATCACGGCTCGAGCGAAGCGAGAGCAAGTGATACAGAACCCCCAATTCTAACCTACTAGTGTGAATATGTATATTTCGTGTACATAAAAAATGTAAAGAAAGAAAATAATTTGACATGTCTGCTTACAGAATTATTAAATTAGAAACCCTCACTTTCCCCTTTAAACATCTCCAATATCAGCTAAATCCAGAGCTGCACCATCCTAATTTCAATACGAAACTAACACAAGCTTAAACCTCTATTGTTCTATACTCCAAAGCATTATTCCTTGTTCCATACATTAAAATTCCACTGAGATAGTCACCTAATTTCTTCAAGTATAAATACCAAGTTGATGGCAACACAAACATTTCGGCTAAGTCTACAAGGACTGAGTGCCAAGTCTAACCGAAACTGGCCACACTGAACTTCACTGGTTAATTAAAAACGTATCTTGACGTTAAAAATCACAAAAGCTTTTTGGTCCAGGCCAGTGAGGAAGCGATTATAAGTAGCTTTATTACTAAAATGTGAAATTTTTAAGGATGCGTCCACATCTGACGAACGAGCATTACACGATCAGCTCACGGACGGCGTTTGGCGGACGGCGTTATTGACACTAGTGCTTTCGCGGCATGCTCGCGAGCTGTTCGTGTAATGCTCGTTCTGCTCGTGTAATGCTTGTTCGTCAGATGTGGACTCTCACCCTAAAGGTCGCCTATTACTTCTAGGCCTTGAATGTGGCATTGTCGCCTACTCACAACCTATTTCACCAATTAAAGTTTATTTCTATAATAAGTCGCGATAATAATTGTGTATACAATTAATGAAGTAATCCTTTCGTAATTTATATAACGTTTTGTTTTATATAAGTGCATTATATTTTATGTAAATTTTGTTAAATTTTGTAGCAATTTACAACAGACGGAAGACACGGAGATAGCACGGTAGTTCAATGAGATCATGTATCTCCATAATTATGTTAAAAAGAAGCTTCAAACGAAGTATGAATGGTACACAAAGAAAGAACACGCAAAAGCAAACAGTCCACATTAAAACAAAGAAAAAATAATAATCTAATCTAATTCCACGACCATTGCATCCAAATATCCCATCTCTTTTATTTTAATTACAGCATAGTTGGAAAAGATGAATATAAAAGAGCTATAACAATAAAAAGTACACTCTATTGCGATAGACATTAAGCTGAGTTTTTATTACCCCCGCTATAACCTTCTGTTATAGTGTATTTAAAAAGTTCCCCTCGTAACAGTCGACGTCCCAAATTATTTTGTAAACTTTAAATTGAGGAAAATCGTATGTTTTACTTTTTGGCTTTCATTTCTCTGTATTTTGTCGTGTCCACATTATGTTAAATATTTTTTATGTAGTTGCGAAGAGATATAGTATTTAACATTATTAAGTTTTTTGTATTTTATAATACATTTAGTTGGCAGGTTTTTATTTTTAGAACTTATAACATATCTAGTCAAAGTTAAAGCTTTTGATTACATATTATTTATCTAAATCCGAGAAATCGCTAAACACTTTTTTCTAAAAAAAGGAAAGACCAGATCGCATCTAAATAGGGTTAAAAATAATCAACGTTACATTATCTTATGACACCAAATATGAAATCTTTTTTAAATAGCTACCTCGTACCTACGACCTTCCTATTAAACTGCTTAACACAATTAAGTTTTACTCAGTAGGGTAACAAAATGCGCAGTATGAATACATTGCACTCTCATAACAGTTCCACGGCTGGCTTCGTGGCCCCACCCTTACATTCTGATCACGTAAGAGAATTGAAACTTGGCGGGGATTGGGCTGACTTTTATTAAGCACATTGTTGCGATAGTTTAACTTTAGAAAAGTAATAGGAAGCATGGTTCGTGCTGACTTGTTTGGATCTTATATTTATGCTGAAGAATATAAACTGCCTCGTTGGCCTAGTGGTGCTAAGCGCGACTGCTACGCTAGAGGTCTTAGGTTCGATTCCCAAGTCGACCAAGGTGTTATTGGGTTTTTCTATGAAATTCTCAGTAGCAGGTCGGAGATTGGATTTGTGCCCGGTTAGTGGCAATAGGCTCGCCCCCTATTACATGGGACCTAAACATACCGGCGAACTGTGGGTGTACATTGGTACACGTCTGCCTAACCCTTCGGGGATACAGGCGTGATGGTATGTTATGTTATGTTTATGAATATAAACATAATAAAATACTAGAGAAAATTATTGTATCATGTTTTCAGTCGACGGTTTCGTCGATATCTTTTAAAGCTACGCATTAAGTAGAACAAGGCTCAGATGTTCTAAATAATATTGCGACCAATGTAAAAAGTAGTTGATGTCGCCCTTTATTTTTTTATTTAAATTCGCGAAAATATTATGTTTCCTTATTGCTACAGAACTTTTATAGAGCAAAAAAGAAGGATAATACGATGCTAAATAAACGACAATTACGAAAATGTATCGATAAAAATTACACACATCTCCAAAATCCTTTGAGGTTAAACGAAAATTGGTACAAGGGTTCGAAATAACCAAAATTAGCTCAATTCGTCGTACCCACGTAATCGTGCACGAACCTAATTCAACTGAATCTTCTTACTCAGATAATCGATTTGAAAATTTCAATCAGTCCGATATAATCGATTCGGTGTGAGATCGAATGTGAATTGGGTACATTCGTCCGTTGGGTGCGGAAACTGAGCTCTCACCCCATAACGATTGATTGGACGATTCTATTCGATTTGAAATTTGACGACCGACGTTCGGCTACGCTTTGACGGAGCTTGATTACGAGTGACGGTATTGTAGGATGAATGTATGTTTAGACACCTACGTACACGTACAGAAGGTTTTTTATTTTTTTTTGTTGCTAAAAGGCAGTGCCAATTTATTTAAACTCGTGGAAAAAATGCTGGTACAATTGTTTTGAAGTACAATATTGATTTTTATGGCCATATTATGTACCTAAAACAAATTACTGTTACGCTTGTTCTCTTGTTCTTGTCTATTTCATAATTAGGATTACAGCAATATTAAAAGAATTGCTTATCATCATAATACATCAAACAAACCATAAATCTGCAAACATAATAAAACCCTCAATCGCGTAACTAACCAGCTACATAAAAAGATAAGGCTTCAAACAAACTGACAACAGTCGACAAACCCCTATCTGTTTGGCAGTCAATACTAACCGATTATCAATACGGCCAAGGCCTGTCCTTTAATTCCATCGTATATTCTGCGGGACATTCCCTAGCGGACAAACACTGCGAACCGGCCTAAATGGCTCGCTTATCTAAAAACATCAAAAACACAAAAGTTACAAAAGTAACTCTATTCCACACACATAAGGTTGTGTTTGGTGTGAGGGCAAAAAAAGACAATTTCTTCAGTGATAGAGGTCAAGTTGCAGTTGACGTGCAATAGGGCTGTCACAACCTCGATTTGGCGTCTCATTGTTGGAATTATTTATTTGTTTTCTGCTTGAAATAATGTTTGGAGATTATGTAGCAGACGTATAGTTAGGCAGAATAGTGTAAACAGTTTGTCTCTGTAGTTCCCAGGTACAATATGGAAATAATAATATAATAATATTCCGGGACAACTCACACACGGTTATCTGATCCCAAGCTAAGCAGAGCTTGTGTTATGGTAACCAGAAAACTGATGTACATACTTATATATTTCTAAATACATACATATTATAGATAAATTACACCCAGACACAGAACAAATGATCGTGCTCATCACACAAAGATTTGTCCTGAGTGGGAATCGAACCCACGACCTCCGGTGTAGCAGTCAGGGTCACTAACCACTAGACCAACAGGCCTGTCAATAGAACAATTTATAAATTTATTTTTTCAACAGAATACTTAACGTGTGTGAGGTTTAATATTTTTTTAAGTTTGCTTAAAATATGTCATCAATAAAATAAGGATGAGTACTAAAGGACTGGATGGATGGATGAAAGGACTACATGATGTTTGATTGTGTATATTTTTTATTACATTGTCTTTTATATACGTTGTATAATGTATAATACATTTACAAACTGGTCAAGTTAAAGCAAAGCAGGTAATGTGATTATTTGTACTCAGCCGTAAGGTTACCCAACCTCCTTGGTTATCCTTTAGTCGCTTTTATGACCCCCAAGAGAGGTGACCTCTTGGTATATTCATATCTATGACCCCAAAGAGGTTTATACCAAAATTGTGTTTTGATAACTACTCGTAAACAGAATTAGCTTTAAACAATATTAAAGTGACTTGAAATAGCGGTCTCTATGTAACAGTTTGAATATTCGACAAAAGTTATAAATATAATGCGGACAACATCACAATATACATTGCTCTGAACCCAAAGTAAGTAGCTAAAGCACTTGTATTATGGAATTCAGAAACAACGAAGGTACCACAAACACCCAGACCCGAGGCAATGTAGAAAAGTTTATTTCTACATTGACTCGTCCGGGGATCGAACCCGGGACCTAAGAGCTAGCGACACCTTGAAACTGGTGCGTACGCCACTCGACCACGGAGGTCGTCCGTAAATAAATCGTTTGACCTTTGTTTAAATACCAAAAATAAGAACTTACTAAAATTACATATCTCTGGACCAATATACAATATTCAGAAGTTCTTGTAACTAGCTCTAATACACTTAGATAACTGTACCAGATTACCATCTACAATTTTTATTTTTGTCCGCTTATGATCCGGCTGCTGAGAGAATACGTTCTGAGGAACGTATGAATACGAGGTACAAAACCTCCGCATAATTTTTTTTGCTTATTTACATTGTAACTACAACAACATTTTTAATTCGTCTAATCTCCACTATTCACGTTTAATCTATGTCTATTCCAACCAGCTAAACAATGGCCATCCCGCTGTTCGCCGTCAAAGGAAGAAATTACAGCCTAACGTACCTTTGTGAGTTGATTGTGCCGCGATGATGTCTGATACAATGATGAATGTGCGCAATGATTTACTTTTGTTTTGTTCGTTTTGTAGCTGTTTTTAGCCAGTAACGAAAATGGGGTGATTTAAGACGTGTAGATCTGTCTGTCAGCGTGTTTTAAACGAATTGACTGATAGTGATGTGTTTTTTTTATTTGAAAGATATGATCGAGATGGTTCTTTTACCTATAATTTATGAAAATTGCTTACGTAGGTATTTTGACAGTTACAAGCAGTTTTTTTTTAAATACGGGGTTTAAATTTTTAATAAGTAATATTTCGTGCAGTATCACAAGTATCTCACTCAAACGTAAGATACAATTCAAAAATAGGTGTACCTTTACAATCGTGTAAAGGACAGTGAAAACCTTGGGTAATGTCATAGAGCAAAGTAATAAGTAGGGTAGGCAATGTATTGTGTTTGTCAAACGTCGGTCGGCTCGCGAAAGTCACTGTTTTGGTGTAACACCATAGCGCAATTCAGGGTGCTGTACAACGCCATCTATCGAACACACAAGTACATTTATCTCATAGCATTTGTCAGACAAGTTTATATTTTAAGTATAGGAGTAATAAGTTCGTTTTTGAATAGTGGTAATGTTTGAGTATTGAAAACATTTTAGAATTTTATAAATCACTAGCTGACCCGGCAGACTTCGTACAACCTCAATCGATAAATAAAAGTTGTTTTTTTATTATTAAATTCGAACATTTTCATGTTTATTTACCTTTTAAACCTTCTCTGGACTTCCACAAAGAATTCAAAACCAAAATTAGCCAAATCGGTCCAGCCGTTCTCGAGTTTTAGCGAGACTAACGAACAGCAATTAATTTTTATATATATAAGATTGATAATTATATTCAACTCTTTTTTACTCACTATCAATTTCATTGCCATAGAATTCCGTATGTGTTAAGCCCACTGCCCAAGGCTATTGTGGATCGAGCGTTATAAGAGTAAAAAGTAGGACCAGTTGGTCAATTAGGTTTTCAATTAACTTATTAATAAACATTGTCATTGGTTACGATTAATTTATTTAAAATTTAGAATCTCTTTTATCTTGTATTATAATTGTTCCGATATGTCTAAGCATGCACTAAGAAGCGGTGTATCATTTACAAACGTAAGGTTTCAACAAGTATCTAACTTACACAAGAGTCATTATGTTAAAAAATTGGTTAATATTTAGGTTGTTAATCTCAAATATGTATGTCTGCTCGTAAAAGCCACTGTTTTGGTGTAACGAAAACAGCGCGATTCAGGGGCGCTGTACAACGCCATCTATCGAACGCATAAATACTTACACTTCGTAGAATTAGCAAGTGAACGTTTTATGTAAAAGAGTAAATTTGTTTTTAAGTAAATGATTAGGTACAAATATTATCGTAAAAAGAACAACAACAAATTTATAGGGACTATCACTAAAGATTATAAAAAAAATTGATCGACAACTCCCGTAAATGTCGTGTAACAAACTTACGAAATAAAAATAGACGAATTGAGAACCTCCTCTTCTTGAAGTCGGTTAAAAATCTTCTAAATCATTTGATATCATAGTTTATAAAGTTATACTCATGATCAAACCAAATACAAATGCGACATAAAATTCCTCATAATTTTTACTCCGAGTACTAAAATATTTTATTGCAGCCAAGATGTTTTACGGGACACTGCATGTTTGTGTGTGCATACGTTTCGAAGGACCAGAGACCTCAGTAGCCTATTTCTGTAGCCTTAAGATATACGAGTACGACTTCTCCTTTATTGTTATTTGGTATACGGAGTACCTGTAGTTTATGACTCTAGAGAATACGACTGACTTCGACCTTCACAGAGGATTTATGTGATATTAAATTTTAATGATATACTGAGAACAACCTAAACTGTTTGTACTGAATTTTAGGGCATATCGTCCATTAAATACTTTGGGCCTGAAATATAGGTGTAGTTAAATAAAGTAGACATTTAAAGGTTTTTATAAATTTTGGTCCTTTTGTTACTAATAGGACCAATTTATCTTTTCGGTTTCGAATTGAATTATTATTATCATGATAAATAAAAAGTAATCTAGTTCGTTATAGGGGTTTTTTATTTTATTTTAATGCTTGTACCAGACATATTTGCACACTGTCTGTGTTTACTGAACTTCATGGAAAAAAAATAACAGTCTATTCCTCTGAGGATTATAATTTTCAACTATTATTGACTATTTAATCCATTTAAAATACTATACTTATATATTGATATTTAAGTAGTTTATCTTTCAAATACATTCACTTTTACACGTCTTTTTAAGCTAGATGAAGTCGACGATTATTATACATACGAATACTATATTATTATTTTGTGCTGTTATTAATAATTTTATTTCAAAACTATACAATGTTTTTTTTTGTTCTGGCATCACCGTGACGAAGGTAATTGTAAGTTGCGGTATTTTATATCTAAATTACCATTTTAGTATTTTATCATTAATTCTAGCAAAGATATTTCTTAAAAAATAAAACTACGTAATGAGGTTTACATTTTTAAGTTCATTACTCTTTTTTTTTTTCGTTTTAATCTTAGGCTTTTTGCACTGGTGCTCCAAGACAGCCACGTAAGGTACCACAATAAATTAAATAGTAAATTAACAAAAGTAAAAATAGTCTAATCCTAAGACATAACTTGATAACTTGGAACGTAACGCCTTCTACTAACAGGTCACTGACGCTAGAAAACTACAGACCCTATTCATTACTAGTTGCAAGAACGAACTTAGTGTTTTATTAAAAAGTTGTGCAGAACGTTCTACTTAAACTTTCAAATCTCATTCTAGTTAAATAAAGCGTTTATTCTTATAACATTTACCTATTACTATAAGGACTAGTAACAGCGATAGTCTTTAACAAAATATAATTGAAAATATGGTAACTTGTTCACAAAGTGTAAGAGTAGCAATTTTATGAAACAACCAATATTATCTTACTGGTTCGTAAGTGGCAAACAAACTACCGTGTAGCTTGTACTAAAGCCGTGCTCTCGTGTTATCGACTCGCGCGCCCCTAGTGGCAGAGTTCCGAACTAAATTTAGTAACTATGAAAATTTATCGGTCTTTCACTGTTTGCCATGGTTCGTTATACAAACTAAAGTTTGAAAGTTGCAATTTGATTTTGTAAGTTCTTACTTGGTCTAAGTGACAGTTTAAGAGGTTAATAAATTGATTTTGAAATAGTTGGGTATTAACTTTTTAAGAGTGAAGGACGGTTTAGACATAAATTAATTGAATATGTCTCAAATGAACAAAAAACATAGTGTTCACACCTAGACTATCTTGAGGAATCATAATCTTACGTGTTTTTGTGAGTACTTTTTATTTTTACAAAATTGTTCTATTTCTTTGCTCTATACAACATCATATCGCCGAGAAAGTTTAGTTCTGCAACATTAGCATACTCCTTCGGGGACCACAGATGTGGCAACCAACAAATGTGCACACTTCTTTTAGTTTAAACGACAAAATGTTATATTGTCGCTTGGGAAGTGAACCATTTCAGGACCATCATGTATAAATACTCATGATAATAAAGGAAATAATAAATACTCATCTGATTGTCATGTCTTAAGCTTTAATTCCTAAGTAAATATACATAGGGAAGACCAAGCAAATATTTGTCTAAACGTTTAACCAAACCCAGGACACTGAGTACAAAAAATACACTTTAACACCGTCTTATAAATATTCCACAATACTCTTCCTTAAAACAAACTCTCAGAAAGATAATGTAATTTTGTAATAAAGACAATTTTCCTTCCTAAGTTGGAAAAATATGCGTCTCATAGATCCATATCCCGGCAACTCTTTAGGGAATCTCAAACCGATCCGCCGCTTATTTATACATAATCATAACATATTTCAAGGTTTTTTTCCTCGAAAACAAAAAGGAAAGAAAGTTTCCCCTAACACGCATATTTCGTAAAATATTTTTTTGGAAAGTAAAGTCCCCTAAAAGTTCTAAACATGGCGAGTCCCGGAGGTCACATATTGTAACCACTCGATTGCGGCACCTCGTTCGGAGACACATTTTTAGGAAGCTACAAGATATCATTTTTACGTAACATCCTTTCTCTATTATACTTACTTAGTATTTTTGTGTGATAGTGTGATATACCTTCTTTTAATAACTTTTAAACTATCGCGCTGCATGTTTATAGTAATATTATAAAACGGGGATTAGCGCGTACATGCATAAATACCTTTAGGGCTTGACGTTTCGACCGGGTTACACAGGCCTTGGTCGCAAGCAAACCTGTCATGGCATGTCAATTGTCATGCTGCAATATTACCTTCTTTTATTTAGTTATTTAAAACTTAATGCATTGTATATAGGACTTTATGTGTAGAATTATTATTTCTATATTATGTAAAGATTTCATCAAGTCTGCCTTAAGAAACATTATTAAGTTAACTGTGAACTACATCATATTGCATATAATAAATAAAAGGTATCATTTGCGTGTAAATTCTAAGTGGCCAGCAATACCAAGTAGTACATCAGGCTTCTGGGATTCTAGTCTCAGAAACCGCTGTGACAACCTTGAGCTACATTAAGTTCATCAAGGAGAACACCAAACAACTACGATTTACTCCAACAGTATGTAAACTGTACTGCTCTATTTACACAACTAAACAAACTAAACAGGAACGTATTAGTATACAAGGTGATTTTATTATGTAAAATGTATATTATAGAAGGTGATATTACCATAGAACAAGAAATAAAAAAATATTTTAATACTAAACCGTAAAACTTGACGGCAACAGTTCTGAAAAGACAATGTCCAAATATGCCCTGTGCAATAAAGAGTATCTGAATACACGATAATTAATGGTCTATTTTATTATATAAGTTGCAAATACTTCTTTAACACGGACTAGCTGTTTGCCAAAATGTACATTTAATAGTATTTTACGCGACTAATGACATTAGTAGTCGCCTAATGTCATGTCGTGTCGATAGTGAATTAGGGATGACCAATCAATTATAATCGAGCGATTGAATTTTTTATCGATCGATTGTGTTTTTTTTTTCTATAAGTGTATTTTTAAGAACCTAATAAGAATGCTTTATGAATGCGGTCATACTCGATTTTAAATATGTAGGTAGTTAAAATAATATTATGCAGTGAACAAAACCTACTTACCTATTTCTCTACAATCATTATTCAGGGTTTTCTTATGATCGTTTAGAAAAGTGTGTGGTCTAATATCTAAATGATTATTTACAACAATTAATACAAAAGTAATCTCCTTTTGAGCTTTACATTACAATAAAACTAATTAAAAAAATATATAATGTGCAAATGCTATTGTGTATTATTATTATTACAAGTATAGAAGAGTGTTATTATAAGTAAACTAAAGACACACGTGATACTTATAATGTTATGACATAAGTTGATGTAAGACAGTTTGTAACGTATGACCATAGTAAATCTTAGAAAATATCGATTAATGGTGTCGCATTTGCATCCCTAGTTTTGACGTGACCATAGTTACGTCATTACTCATTGTCTCATGTCTCACAATATTCGTTGTTATGGTTAAATTATAACCTCAAAATCTGATTCTTTGTTTTAAATATATCTATTCTACAGCTAGTCCGCTATAAAAATAAGATCGTATAGGAGTTTACTAATGATAGAGAATACAATACATAATTTTCCGATGCTCTTGGCTCCAGGGCCAACACTGAAGGAACGCAGAGCAATGTCCTTTGATTATTTGCAGTTGGTCTATTTTTTAATAACAATCGTTTTTTAAACGATATACGGGACATAGTTTTTGTTTTTACTAGTATAATATAATCAACTTGTAGATCTCTAAATAAAGAAAAATGTTAGTTAACAAAGGACCAAAAAAGAATAAATCCGGTCCTGGAGGCCGAAAAAAGTGAAAAATTATAGTACTGGTTCTATTATTTATAGTGCGGGCCCCATAAACTTGATGACATCTCCGGTGCCCTACATAATTTAAGAGCGCGGTCGGAACGAGACATAATGAGAATTGAATTATAAACGCGAATAACATCTTCGTAATGTTTGAAAGAAACATTTCTTTTTATTTATGACTTGTTTTAGTTTGACTTTTTAGTTTATTGGGTTATGAGAAACAAAAACTTGACTACCTGTCTGTTAACGTACCTGGTAATAATAATATATATTTATAGTGTGAAATTGAAATTAAATCCAATCTCAATATTTTTTTAAGCATTCAATTTAAGAATAGAGACAAGTGAAAAATCACCTCTTTATTTTTATAATACTACTAATAGAAAAACTGAGAATACAATTTAAAAAGACTGAATAAATAAACAAAGCCAAACCATCCTTTGTCCTATCCAGGGATAAAGCAGATCACCTTACCGCGAAGCTTGATTATTAAACTGCAAAACAAATACGAGCGGATTGTGCTCAGTATGAAAATGGCGCACACTTGCTCATCGGCAGCCAAAAGCCAAAGTTCAAAGTTTATTTTATATAAACCATTTGAGGCTCTTAGAGCTCTTATTGTGGGTCAAGACTCTACGTCCATTCTGAGCTAGAGAACTGCGCTATCAGTCTTTCAACAAATTACCTTTTCGTTTATTCATGACTTTCAAAATGCATTCAATTTTGTGGTCTAGACTTCAAATTTGGTTTAAGGTCTTTGAGACTGGAATTGTAATTATAAATGTATGCTAATTTGGTACCCAAGAGATTATTTATAGCGCTTCAATATGTACTTAGAAGGATGTATTTATTTTTGATCGAAGCCGACCCAAACATATCTTGGGAAACAATAGGCAGGAGACTATTTTGGTTCAAAAAATTCTTACGGTGAAAATAAATAATTCGAGTTGGCATGGGTCTCATTCTTAGTTGGTCGAATATAAGGTACGACTGAGTAGGTATAAAATTTTAATGAATAAAGAAACATAAATATTTCTCAACGCTGTTTCGAGTTTGTAACTCTCCATAATAATCTGGCTTGTTATTGCAGCTTACCGATCCCAAAACAATATAAAGCGACCTCTCGAAACTCCTATCATATTACTTAATCAAACTTCAAGTTTTCAGTTTAAATTTTACTTCAAACATTTATTAGGGAAGTAGAAAGCCTGTAATGAAATTGTTTTCTAAATCAAATCATTTCGGACAATGTTCATCAGCATGCAGAGCGAAGGAATTGTAACTAGTGTTGGCTGAACTCATTATTGTTCTTTGCCCAGCTAGTTAGTCGCGACTTGTTACGAGATTCGCAACTTGGTTTACTTAAGCAGTTTGGTGGACTGTTTGATGTTTCAGGGAAGTGTGAGCGTTAGATTGTAGTGGGTTTTCAGTGTTATTAATGTACTAGGGTTTGTGAGGTAATAAATCATAGAACGGGTGGATTATACTGATGTATAAAGTGTCCTATCATTTATTTCAAGCCATGAACATTAATGATTTCGTAGTTTTTGAGCGAAGTAGTAAAAAAACAAAATTGTAACATAATACAATAGGATGTATTTCTTATTCAAATCGAACTTAACTACAGAATTGATAAATAGTTTTTCAAACGATCTGAAATTACACATTTGTTTGACTCTCATAAAAGATACGCTATTTCAGAATAATCTGGATTTAAGAGATAGTGGATCGTAGATAACTAATAATTACGATAAGATTATGGTAAATTAAAAAAAAGAGCTGTTTTAAAGAGGAAAGAAAAAATTACTCTTTTTACGTTTCCTAAAACAAATTTGATAACCCAAATCAAAATATCATGTTATATCAAACATTATACTACATCCAGTTTTACGATATCAATATTTTCATATCACAAGAACGTAAAATATTTCCAAGAATATAACTAAGGTATATAATATCCAGTTTTCTTTTCATAAATTTATGTGTATATATTATTCCAGTCCCTATTGGCGAGTGGTCGCAGATGGAACGATAACACCCCTATGTTTACCCACATTACGAGCAACATGGAGTGGACTCCGCAAATAACATTCCGTACCCAAAGACCAATACTTAAAATTCAATATCAGCTTGCAAGCCAAGGTATTAAATAAAAGATGAACTCAAATACGAATGAAGTGCATTTCTTTGAAACTTTTTAGTTTACATAACTTATAAAACTCGTAACATGAAAAGTTGAGTATAATACGTAATTTGTAAGCAGTAACATATTAAGTAAATCATTGGTCATTAATTCTCATTTATTTATTAAACCACAGAAAAAAAATAAAAACCCTTTCTTCTATAATAGCAACATTTCTTATCAAGGTTAAAAGGTGTTGCATATTATGAATAATGCTTTTATTTACCGCCATGCCTGTGACAGTAGATGTCGTAAACACTACTGTCTCTAAATATGTTTCATTTTCTAAGCTAATTAACAAAATATTTCTGCTTTGTTTAATTTAATCCTATTCATATTTTCCTCATAATATTTGCTATTAAATACCAGTCCTTCTGTACTAAGTTTCTCGTGTCCCGACCACATGTCGCAGGTTGTCGCACAACTTGTCAGCGTCTGCGAGCGACGCGGCTTTGAGAGAAGTTCCTGTATTTACACTAATATAGCTTTATTTTGTTTGACCACTAGCTTCTAGTGTACCTAGGTTACAAATATATTTATTAAATGTTGTAATTTCTGTGGCGTTTAAAAGGGAAATATATAATTGTGTATTTTTTTTTTAGTTTTTTTCTACTGCTGGAATACAAGGTCTCAAATTGGGGTAATAAATTTTGTCTAAATTAATTAAAGATAAACCTTACCAGCTTTAACAGACACGAAGAAGACTGATCACTAAATTAAATTTATTTATCACTCAATTTTGGTCCTTACATCCGCAACTCATCAACAGCTCAATAAACTCATCTGTTCCTGTCCGTGTCCCTAATAAGAATGTTCTGGATTAACATGACAATACACATTGTTTCATAAAGATAACAGAGAGGTTTAATTAGCGGGTCCCCTTGCCACCTGTTGAGGGCCCTACAGGGGCTTGCCCTGTGATACGTGGCCTCGCTAAGTCCCCGGATTTTCCTTACTGTAAATAAATAGAAGCTTCATACTCAGGATTATAAGGATTCGCTGTGTCATAGGTGCTATTAGGTTCGTAGCTTAAATAACCCTACATATTTAGAATTGTGTCTACAGGCTATGTTAATGTATGCCTTGAATATGAGAAAGATTTGCGGTTTCATATTCGTAGGTAAATGTATTTTAATGTAATTCATGTTCGTGAAACTGAGACAAGTTTTTAGTTTCATTACAAATGGCGCCCATCGTGGGCCTAAAGTACGAAATCATAATTTATTTTTATGTGTATTAACGTAAATACATGATGGCATTGTTAGTAGACTTAGAAGTAAATCATAATAAACCACCTACCCACAAAGTAACTGTTAATACACGAAAAGCTTGAAGCCAAAATACGAAAGTTAGAGTAAACCGTTACCTTCTTATGTGCCTAATTTATTAGCGCGTGTAACAGGTGGGATTATGTACTAAGCATATATCATAATCATAAGAATGCTGTGTCGTAAAACTATAACAATTATAATAAAACTAATCTCACTCTCCACTCATAAGTTTTTTTTTAAAATATGTTAAATATCATCAAAGTACGACAAAGATAATGCATACGGCCATGTTAATATGCTCGGTCGTGACCTGCCTGACCTCTGGGACGTGTGGGCCACCCCACATGTGTTACAAAGTCCTGGGGATTTTTGGGAGTTATTATAATATGCGTAATGAGTTTTGTTCGGATTTTGAATTGACTCTAAGGACCAAAATGTATAAGGACCAAAAACTTTTTGAGGTGACTGAGACTAGTGTCATTCAGACACTTTAATGGCGTAAGGTCAAAGATATTCATTAGGTTTCAAACTTAAATCTTAAATCTTTACAAAGATTTTTTTTATAATTGCTTTTGAATTTTAGCTTGCAGATTATCGTGTTAGTTATTCATTAAAAATAACTGTCATTTAACGTTAATTTTCAAAGTATTATTAAATTCACGAACCGCAAAGCTTCATGTCTTTTGAATTCAAATAATTACCGATTTTCAATTTTAACTGAAACATTTTACTAACACAAACTCAAATCCTTTAGGATCACATCAAGGCTTTTCGGAACAGCTACTTTCAAACCCACAGCATTTCTCCACTTACCGATGCAGATTTAAAACATGACCTATTTACATTTATATTTAACACGAGAGGGTGCAAGAAGGTTTCTATCTCTTGAGTGACGTTAATAAATCAATCTTAATCATCATCTGTAGCTTTGGGCGCTCGAATCCGGATAAACGGTTCTATTTTTAGGCTTTCTTCATTATTCTTGTAAAGTGTTTGCCACGTTTTCTTTTAGCCGAGTAGGAAATTCTTTCGCATTTATTTAGATATTTTTAACGTGGAGAAAATAAAAGCAGCTTCCCAAGAAACAATACCTAGCATTTCTGGAACACAAACATCGAAAATATGAATTAATAGGGTTTATCGGTTTTTAGGGTTATTTTAAAGAAAACTATCCTTAACAGCCTCGAAACTACATAGTTTTTTTCAACTGACTCTTAAAATGGGGGAGGCACTCAATTTGACGTAATTTTTTTTTTATCTGACACTTGTAGATTTATTTCATACACTAGCTGTGCCCCGCGGTTTCACCCGCGTGAATGACAATTCATTCACTATCTTTGTAAATTATGGCCTATGTGTTATTCCGATGTAAAAGCTACATTATTGTTAAGTTTCATTAAAATCTATTCAGTATTGAAATAAAACTACTTTTACGGATTTTATCGCGGTTTGTATTTAGATTTTAAGTCCCGACGTTTCGACACCTTTGCAGGTATCATGGTCACGGGCAGACTCTAAACGAAACGTCGGGACTTAAAATCTAAATACAAACCGCGATAAAATCCGTAAAAGTAGTTTTATTTCAATGTCTAACATTCGCGTAAACCTAAGAAACCAATATCTATTCAGTAGTTTTTGCGTGAAAGAGTAACAAATATCCATCCATCCAAACAAACTTTCGCATTTATAATATTAGAAAGGATTTATACGATCAGTAGGGTATATCCCAGCCGAGCCATATAATTTATCAAATTAAAAATTTATTTTTACTTGCAGCTTGCGATTTTGTTTTTTCATTGAAAACGTCACTTTTTTCCTTTCAATCTCAATCTAAGCTATATTTAAATTGTTCTTACCAATCCTGCATACTACGCAGTAGAACAGTGATAACAACGAAAAATCACTCCGTAATCCGGTAAAATAGGTACATAATTCGGTAACACAAGCCCATTGGGATATCTGTATAGGATATGTTGCCAATAAAACTGGATAAGAGATACAATCGCTATACAATTACGTATTTATATTTGTGAAGATAAATATTATATTAATATAGTTGACTTATTCATTGTGTGTGCCAAGTGTAATGAGATCGCTGTATTTGGAAGGCTGCTTCTGTAGTTGTTTGGGATTAGCGACTTTATGCTACTTTATTTAAGGTTGTATTTTGGGTATTTGTTTTTTGTAATTTATCGATGTTAATAAATCGTGGTAAAGCCTGTCAATTTTCGATAGTAGTTATTTAAAGAAAATAAATAACTATTATATGATTAAGATCGATATAAAATTGGACCTATTTTCATTCTTAAATATAGTATAATTACTTAGTTGATATCTTGAAACTATCAGCTATTTAACATTGAAGAATTTCTGGGTAAACTAAATTAATTGTATGGTAGACCACAGGACAGTCTCACAAACGAATCAATACCGTTCCGAAAAATGGGCGCCGAATAAAAGCTGTGTCCACAGAAGTGACGCAGAACCACTGTATGAAATATTTTATTATTAAATAACACCAAAATAGAACACGTGCCAACTAAACCTATGACCAAAGCTTCATAGCTTCACTACGCAGAAGCTACCCCTTTCATTAAAACTTCATCCGAGCTTAATTTTATTTAGAAAGTTCGTATCGATCGGGTATGATCCTCATACGAAAGGAACATTTTCATTACGCATAAGGATACACTTTTGGAAGTATTTAATTTTAATTAGCCTCTTGTTTTGTTTTCTAGTTCATAATCGGGGAATCTCATTGGTACTTAAAAAGTTACTTGAAGAAGTTACTTTGTGATTTGTTTTATTGATATTGTTATTTGTATTGACTTTAGTTGTTTCATTGTGTAATAATGCGTATCTAAAGACCATCATTAAATTACTACAATTCGTAAAACATTGAAAGCTATAACTTAATAAAGTTTGATTACGTCAAATGCAGGGAGTAGTCAACAGACAAAAGTATTTCAATTACAGTCACCTCCTTGCTCAAATTTTGACTTTGAATCCAAGTTAACTTCAACAACATCAATAATTCACAATTATTTTCAAACATTTGAATTTAATATTTCTATTAGACTTCATCAAGTTACCTTCTAATTAATTAATAAAATTAACAGCGCTGTCTTAAGATACCGTAATGGCAATCTCCCGCCTGTTCTTCCCTCATGCCTCATCTTACGCCTGTTGATAAGCCTTACAAAACATATTTATTGAACAAAATTGACATTCTCAACTCAGCCGGTTAATGAATCTATAACCGCGCTAAACATAATACCAAACTCCCACGTCTAAACAAAAGTATAGACAAGTCAGCAAGCAAGAATGCACTTTAAGATAGGAGAGTAGAGTTTAAAATTCCTTAAGGTTTGTTGTTTAAGACTTAGCACACATTCCGGTATGTTGGTATGGCAGAGATGTGAACAGCGAGTAGCGAAGCTTTTACAGAATTTAGTCGGAATGGGACCTTTGGGAGTCGAACTGGGGAAATGGCCAGCAACGTAGTATATTATATTTTAAACAAACCACATAAGTAACCGCTGCTTAGTTCTGCGGTAAGGTAATGCTAAATGAAAGTTTAATGGGGATGTATTACAAATGTTGCGGGAAGACGGGTAATGGTTGGTTGTGATATAAATTAGATAAATGGAGCGAGCTAATTATTTCCTTGGAAACTAGTGTCGTGTTTACAAAATTTATGTATCTAATATTTTAGGTGTAGAACCTTAGCTTTAGATATTTAAGGCATAAAATATGTAGCATGGTTTTTTTAATTAAGATCTCTTATAAACATAATAATAAATAATAATATTTTTTAGATTTTTTTTTATCTTGAAACAGAGTAGAATGTATTGCTGTGCTACTCTTGCAAAGTCGGAGCGGTTCGCTATTAAATAAAACAAAGAGGATTATCGTTTCAAAATATCTCACAATAAATCCTGTATTGGCACAATTAACATAACTAAAACCACCACAACTCTACAATACATAATCCAATAATTCAAATACCGTAACAAAACACAATCGTCCGAATCGAATCGTTTTAACCTTACTAAGCTACACACATTACCATCTGTAATCAGCAAGTACAAACACATTAACTATCCTATTACGGCGAAGCTTGACGGACAATTCGGACGGCCCGTTCAATGTAACTAGTGTTTACACACACACACATACACACAGTTCGCAAAACATCCAGTTCATTGTCGCTTCTAATGGTATTTGTCTCTCAAAGGCTCGTAGAGTAATTATTTTCAGTGGGTCACGTTACTAATTTGTTTCAAAACGGTAACTGTTTAAAGTTCCTTTTTAAAGCGTAAAAAATGTTATTTATACGGAAATATTGAAATTACATGCGTGTTTCGTCAATCATAAATGTATGTAATCTTCAATCTGCCCGTGACCATAATACGTGCAAAGGTGTCGAAACGTCGGGACCTAAAATCTAAATATAAACCGCGACAATATCCGTAAAAGTAGTTTTTTATTTTAATTACCTACTACAAATTGGTAATAAACCGAGCTAGGTAGGTACAATTAAAAATTCTAAATTCCTATATATTAATTACAATATATTGGTTAACAAACTATAACGAGAACAAACACTTTACCCAAGTTATTTTGAAAATACTGATCACAAGCTAATTACAACTCCAAAGACTTGGCTATAGGTACCTAAGGACCAAACTTGATGTTTACTTTGAATTATATTTATAATTAATTCCGAAACTTTCGAAACTACTAACCACTTGGTGGCAGACATTGATTAGAAATAAGTTTAAATGTCACTCAATAATTACTTAGTTCGATTTATGTTGAAACTATAATTTGATTATTTTAGTGTGTAAACATAATATACTGAAACCTATTTCTCTTAATAAAAGTAACGATTTTTTAATTGTAAATATTCGTAATTTTTGTTTCTCTTACATAATGTTTACTATTCCGAACCCCTGTTTATGGGTTTCAAAGTAAAGCTATTAACACTGAACCACCGCCTAAATAAAAAAGAAACTTTGTATACCTACCCTGTTTTTATTCCAAACATTATTCTCAACTTAAACACTGTTTTGGTAAAGTATTAATATAAATCTTGTTAGCCAAAATAAACTTAGTACCAAATTTAGTTTATAGACATAATTCATTCATAACTTTGAGAATATTTAGTGTCTAATAACATTAGGAGTTATATCGCGTTGTGCGTTAAGTTTGTGAACTCTGGTTACGTTCGAAACAGTACCTAACCGCACGTCGTGAAGAAGTTTGGTTCAGAACTAGACTGTTGTTTTGATTCTATGTGATATAAATAAGCCAATTACAATATCGTTATTGGCCTAAAATGACCCAATGCTGGGCAAAGGCCTCCTGACTCTCCCCACTTTTTAAACTTGACTCTCTTTTTTTTTTTTTGTCGTACCCAATTCACCAATACCAGACCAAATTATTGAATAGCCTGATAGTAATCATTTGAAAATGTTTCTAGTAAAATAAATTTTAAGTTTTAATTTAAATAATTTATTTTATTACTACGAAATAGTTCAATTTTCACATTTAAAGAAAGCAATTTAATGTCTAAATCGCAAGTCTAAAACTTGTAGGTCAGGACTTTCAGAATAATGGGTATGCCATTATTAAGAAAGCACTTCTTTATAAGTGCCTTAGAAATATTTTAGTAGAAGCAAAAAGATCAATTTAACTCAGCCTTATAAAAGTTAATGTGGTCTGCGGTGATCCAACATGGCGAATGGTACTAAAAGTACCTACTTGTATATTTTACTACCTACTGATGTCTTTTATAATTTATTTAGGACTAGCTTTTGCCCCTGGCTACGTGCGTAGGTGTAGATTATGGCGACAAAAAGTAACCTATGACATTTTTGGGATCCACACTTACCTCATACTAAGTTTATTCAAAACTAGCTGTGCCTGCGACTTTGTTCGCGTGGATGACGAAACTTATCAAGAGAGTTTTTAAACGCAAAATTAAGTTTGTTTCTTATTGTTTATACTTTTCCGGGATAAAAACTACCCAGTGTGGTGCCCAGGATAATAAAGAATAATTATACCAAGTTTCATCGTAATCGAACTGGTAGTTTTTGCGTGATACCTGAACAAACAGACAGACAGACAGACAATTTTTTTTTTCCACACTTTTGGTTTCGGTTTCCGTCTAGTAACACCCCCCGCCATTTATCTTTTTCATATTTTCAATGTACAGAACTTTCACTTCTACAGATTTATTATAAGTATAGATTAGTTTAGCGGTTATCTGTGAAAGCGTAGAATACAGAAAGACAGACCGACAAAGTTGCATAGCATACCTGCTGATAAAAAAGGCATTAATATGTAACCAAAAATTTAAAGATCGTCTAATGAAAAGTTTGTAATCACAAACTTTAGTTGGCTTATAAATTTCTAATTAACATTTACGACCTACGTGTTACTTACTCTTTTGAACTATTTTAGAATTTTAAGCCACTTTATAGTAATTTAAAAAGTTAGAATTATGAATATTCATAATTAGAAACAATGTGATTTAGTACTATGAGTGGCAAATGTTCTCATTTTCTTTATTTTCGTGATAATAAGGCAGCGAGCGCGTTAGAATCATTGAAAAATAACAATTCATCATCTCCCGAGCCTTTTTCCCAACTATGTTGGGGTCGGTTACCAGTCTAACCGGATTCAGCTGAATACCGTATTTTACATGGATTGACTGCCTATCTCACCTCCACAACCCATTTTACTGGGAAACACAGTATCCCATAGTAAGACTGGTTGTCAGAATTGACTTAACGACTGCCAAAGATCTATGTATGACAGCCGGGACCTACTGTTTAACGTGCTTTCCGAAACACGGAGGAGTCTCGGTATGTTATAAGTGTCACCCATCGACGGAGCAACCGCGGCGCGTGCGGCTTAACCTGTATTATCGGTCAAACCGTACGGCTTACACTTAGCCATGAGCCCCTCCTCAAAAATAAAAATTCATATTTAGAGTTTTCTTACGTTTGTTTTTGATAGCATTGTAAATTATTTTTTATATAAACAGGCTTAGGTGTAAGAAGAAAACACATTTAAATTAAATTCTGTTGATGAAGACATTCCAGCCTAATTCTTTCGATTTCTTTGAAAGTGCCTACGTGTGTGCCCTAATAATTTATACTAAATATCGGTGTCATAACAGTAAATTTCCAAAGATTTTTTACCTGGACAATACAAATTATCTATCTAAAGTGTTACTAAGTCTAATATTAAAGTATTCAGTAGTCAGTGTTACATTAGTTTGTATATTCTCAAAGCACTTTTCGCCTTTTAAAAGTTTTTAATCTTTCTAGAATGACAACTGTTTGAATTAAATATTACTTGTAATATCTTTGTCTACAAGATGTTCTGTCAAAAACTTTTGCAGAAGGACAAAGACTTTCTGATTATTTATTTTATGAAAGATGTCTATGATTTATGTTAGTTTCTTTAATTTTTTTGTCTATTTCGTTTTTGTTAAATCGTCTTACATCGCGCTCATTATGAAAAGAGCAAAACTTTCATGATTTGACAGTTCTATCTTTTTAGTTTTGTGTAAGAACTTTTTATATCAAGATAATTATTTTAGTACGAAATTGACCAGTCTTTATAAAAAGATAACTTAAATATTTTTATATTTAGTAGTAAGTATTTTTGTTTCATTCTACATTTTTATATAGAATGAAACTATATAAGTATTGTATACTAAAACATTTTCATATTCATTCCTACCACGTAGGTATATCATTTTGGGAGATTTTTACCAGCCCCATTTTTTACCAGCTTGACCCAGATTACGTTTGTATTAAAATAAAATATATTCATATTATTAATAATAAAAAATATAAAACATCATTATTAAACAGTACTTAGACAGTGAACGAAAGATTTATGTGAACGTATAATCATGCCGCTTCGGGTCGAATAATTTGCTCAAAATAATTGTCAAGTCATTTGCTTCGTCGTTTAATAAACTTTTAATGTTAATTAATGTTCTCGTTTATTACGTCTCCCTTTTGAAGATTCTGTTTAAATATTACTTAGGGTTAGTACGGTTTCAATAGTAAGTAATGCTTTTTAGAAAAGATTTAACTAACGATATTTTTTATCTCAATCATAGACATAAATAAGTCTAGGTTTTAAATGCGTTTGCGTTTTAGACATAAAATATTATTTTCTGATTAACAAATGCGTCCAAAAATAGTAAAAGTCTGAACTATAAAAACTGTTTTACCCGTACAAGTGCCAATATCACTGGAAGTCATATAAAAATAATTTCACCCCATTTCTAAAATTATTCGCTATTTTATCGTTCTCGGAAATGTATGTTTAAGCAATAAACATGTGAGATAATCTATTAAAAAAGGAAGTAAAACTCTTTAATATCTGTATGTCATAAGGTAGAAAGGTGCATAAATATGTTTGCAGTAAAATATCCGAATTTACGGTTCCGGACGGACGACGTATTTTATATTCCGCGAGGTTTTATGACAAGTCGCGACGCCCTGCTGAGGGAATCAATAATGTTGCTATTACATCTTCCATTATATCATATGTCTCGGTTTTAATGGCCTTTGCCTACATGGAACACGAGTTACTTATGATAATGTATGGAAATTTTATTTAATTCTGTACTTCCATCTGCGGCGCACAGTATTAAATTTCAAGCAAATTATATTCTGATGCCTTTTAAAACTCTTTTATGAATGTAACATACAACATTTTCTTAGTATTATTTATGAAATGCAATTTCAAAATTTCAGAATATCAAACTTCTAACGAATGTGTTTGAATTTAGTGTTTCCAGGAAACTTTTTATGTCAGTAGGACTCACGTGAGTCACGGATAAAAGGGTTATTAATATTTGTTCTAACATATTTTAAAAACCTGCGATTGTGCAATTTATATTATATGTATATATCGGCTCAGGACAGCCGACATCGGTAATATTCATCGTGGACGTGGTCGAGGTTTCGAGAAGATCTTTATTAAAGAAACATCGAAAGAAATCCATAGTACACTTTTAATCGATCGTTAAAACACTTTACAATAAGGGTCTAATCAAAACTATCAATGATGGCATCGAATTTAGACGATTCGTCGTAAATGTGGTTCGCGGACCGTCATGGGACCGTCCTTTCTTTTTCAAGTGACGTCCATCTTCCACCGCGCTGCCAACCACACGACGCTCCGTCAGAGTGACTGTTGTCACTCTAATTCGACCTTCATTGAGCGGCGCCTTCATCACTCTAATTCAACCTTTATTGAGCGGCGCCTTCACGGCCGGACTGACATTCGACCGTCCTCGGGCGTCGAAATTGTAGGTGTCCTGGAAAGAGAAAACCACAACTTCACTAGTAATCTGCTCGTCCACCCTGATAACCATAAGGTCGCGGTGTCTATTACAATACTCTGACTATTTGGATATCAACCCGATGACCACTTACAAGCTTAGTAAGGCAACTTTTCTGTACAACCTGGACCGGACGGGTGTGTCCCTTCGACCAGCCCTAAAAGCGGCATGGACCGGACTACACTGTCCCTTCGACCAGTTGTACACCAAAAACTCACGAACATGGACCGGACGGGTGTGTCCCTTCGACCAGCCCTAAAAGCGGCATGGACCGGACTACACTGTCCCTTCGACCAGTTGTACACCAAAAACTCACAAACATGGACCGAGTGTGTCCCTTCGACCAGCCCTAAATGCGGCATGGACCGGACTACACTGTCCCTTCGACCAGTTTCACAACCACAAGCCACAAACATGGACCGAGTGTGTCCCTTCGACCAGCCCTAAATGCGGCATGGACCGGACTACACTATCCCTTCAACCAGTTTCACAACCACACTACTCTCAACTACTCAAAACAAAAGAAACTGAATCACCGGATGATGTAGTCAAGTTGCTCCTTGATGGATGACGATGAGCTCACGGCGAATCCCGTCGTAACATCTTCAGGCATTTCCATCCGCGGAATGCGCGTTCGATGATGTTGCAAAAGCGCATGGCCGCCTCACTCGCGGTGTCTTTAACACCAACCCTCGATATCGGCGTTTGACAATAGTTTCGTTGCTGGGTCGCTTTTTGATGTTTGCATATCCTCGGCTTGATCTTCGTTCGATCCCACTTCTGATATCGGCTCAGGACAGCCGACATCGGTAATATTCATCGTGGACGTGGTCGAGGTTTCGAGAAGATCTTTATTAAAGAAACATCGAAAGAAATCCATAGTACACTTTTAATCGATCGTTAAAACACTTTACAATAAGGGTCTAATCAAAACTATCAATGATGGCATCGAATTTAGACGATTCGTCGTAAATGTGGTTCGCGGACCGTCATGGGACCGTCCTTTCTTTTTCAAGTGACGTCCATCTTCCACCGCGCTGCCAACCACACGACGCTCCGTCAGAGTGACTGTTGTCACTCTAATTCGACCTTCATTGAGCGGCGCCTTCATCACTCTAATTCAACCTTTATTGAGCGGCGCCTTCATATACATTTAGTTTGTTTACAATTCAATACTTAAATCTAATACAACAACAAACACCTACAAACAAATGCTTCAATTTAACTTAAGAAAGATACGTAGATATTTATTTTAAAAAGCAAAGTAAGAAAGTGGAAAGCAATAAAAAGCAAAAGTATAAAATTCTGTTGACAATCGGACAAATTCTGTTAAAAATTAAACCAAAGAAATAACCGTATCAGTTACACCGACCACTGGTACCAGGGCAGCATAAATTGGCGAGAGTTAATATTTCAAAAGACGAAGACCGCGGGCGTCGACGTGATGCCACTACTAATGTAAGGCGCTGTATACAGATGGGAATTAAACTGGCTGAGAGTAAAAACGTATAGTGCACTTTGTACGCTTTTAAACGATATGGTAGCTCTTCGCCAGAGAATCATGTTACTAAGAACTCAGTTTCGTGATTCGTTTAGTTTCATACTTGTATATGTATACAGTACATGTTTTTGCTTATGACTCATTAATGCGATAATAGCGCCATTAATCATGTTGTACGCTTATACTGGGGAAGATCGTCTGTTTCCTCATAAAATGGTATTATGTAATAAACGGACATCTGGGAATAAGCCGGTATAACGTATGGAAAGTAAATAAGTTATCGTAAGATGTTATAATAAGCGTATAAATATGAATAATTATGGTTGTATTATTGAATAATAATATTCATTTAACTCAATTAATTGGTTATGAAAACTTTATCAAGACCGAATATGTTCACAAACCTGATACATTTTTGTACCTTCTAGTATATGTTTTGCTAAAATTGTACATACTAAACAACAGGAATTTAAATGTAGTCATCGCCTTTTATGAATAAAAAAAAACGAAATCTATCGATGTGCTATTATCAAATCCAAACTTTCACCAAAGCACGGCAATCCCAAGGGCCAATCAATACAATGTTTGTACGTTAAAAGTAGATTATTTTCCCACATTCAAGTGTGAAGAGGTCCCAATTTTCTACGCGGCTGATTTTTTCCCTTTGAATCCTCTTCGATCCTCCCGTGAACTCAAACAAACAAGGATTGTTGACTTGTTTCTGCTCCAATAATGTCACTTCCGTAATTCTGTATCGAGATTTTGTTTATGGCGCTGATTTTTTGTATTCTGAGACTCGGCATAATTCCACGAAGCCTATACGTAATAAGACGGGGATTTTGCATATCAATATGTATGGGTAATAAATGGGTTCGAACAATCAGGTTTTTATTTATGCTTACTTTACGCTTTTTTGTGGATTTGTTTCGGAAATCAAATCATGGTTATTTGTTGGTTTCATATCCTTTTTGTTTATTAACTTAATTTTTATTTTACATAATTTGTACGTGACTTATTTGCTATTTCGTAAATTATTCAAACTTAATTTACTATAATATCCCGTAGATAAAGGTCGTCATTTTTTTAAAACTTTCTGTTCTATCATATCTTACCCATAATAATATGCTTTATGTGCACATAAATTAATTTGAAAATACATAGAATTATGAGCCAATGGACGTACCTTTTACCTTACAATATTGCAAAACCTTGTCGACCGCTATAGAATGTTTTCGTTTCAATCTTCTTCAATATCTGTGAGTGTCAGACGTTATTGAGTGCATCACGACTGCCCCGCGCTGCAGCCTGAATGGCAATCGTTCCGTTTGCTTAATGAAATTCTGTAAGCTTTGGTTTTGTGTTCCAAGTGGAAAGAGGTAGAGGATTCTATAAGTAATTGATTGGTCTATGTTTATTTACTAATGTAATCAGAATGTAATATAATTATTACATTACATTCTGATCAAAATTGTACTTTTAATAATAGATAATACTTTTGACGGGCCTGTTGGTCTAGTCGTTAGTGACCCTGACTGCTATACCGGAGGTTGTGGGTTCGATTCCCACCCAGGACAAATGTTTGTGTGATGAGCACGATCATTTATTCTGCTTGTCTGGGTGTAATTTATCTATAATATGTATGTATTTCGAAATATATAAGTATGTTTATCAGTTGTCTGGTTACCATAACACAAGCTCTGCTTAGCTTGAGATCAGATAACCGTGTGTGAGTTGTCCCGGAATATTATTATTATTGAATATTATTATTATTATTAGATATGATTATTGTTTGTTGCAGTACATTGCAGGGCCGTACCATAAGTGATCTATTATAGACTTCAATGTATTGCAACTCGCACAATATATCTCGCATCGTCTAAACCAGTCATTAGAGAGACGTGAATTAGAAAACAAATAACTTGTCTTTACAGCATATCACACTAACACCTAAATATATCCAACGTGCTACCTACATAAATAAAGGCTTGTATCAACCGACCAACTCTAACTTCACGGTTCCAAAGTATTTCTTACACGTTGGAGAGTTATTGTCCTGTGAGCAGGTGACGTAAATTTAAAGTGTATTTTCGTGTCGCTTTTGACGGTTGAAACATAAAATTTCCTTCATATTGACGCCGGTCCCCAAAATAGCACGTAGGACGGTCAGTGAGTGTGGTCCTTTGTAATGGATTGAAGGTAAAATTAGACGTTACATGTAATGTTCAGTCAAAGCTTCAATCTCCGGGTCATTTTTTTTTTAATGAATGTATGGTTTGTTTTTCTTTTTTTTTTTTTTTATTTTCACACACGGTTATCTGATCCCAATCTAAGCAGAGCTTGTGTTATGGTAACCAGGCAACTGATAAACATACTTATATATTTCTTAATACATACATATTATAGATAAATTACACCCAGACAACCAGAACAAATGATCGTGCTCATCACACAAACCTTTGTCCTGGGTGGGAATCGAACCCACGACCTCCGGTATAGCAGTCAGGGTCACTAACCACTAGACCAACAGGCCCGTCAAAAAGCAAAGTATATTTTTTTTCTGCAAGGTATAATTTTAAGTATGATTGATTAAAATAGTCTATGTGTAAGCCTATCTTTAGTTAATAGTGTATGACAGAACGAAACTTAGTCAATAAAAAATAATGTTAATAATTTAACTATTAAAATAATAAATAAGCCGAGAAAGCTACATTGGTGAACAAAATCATCATTATATTAACACTACCACCGAATTTAGTGAACATCCTTTAGCTCTGTTATTACTGTAAACTTTATATACCCACAGATATTTGAGTAAATTGCAAAAGCGATTTCATTTTATGACCGGAAAGAATATATCTTCTGAAGCTTTTATAGTTACTCTTCGCGTATTGTCAGTATTTACCTACTTTATAAAAACATTTTAATGAGTTTGAATTATGATAAAGCGCTAGATCATTTAACAGTAATATATTATACTACACTGAAAGACCTTTGCCAGCTGTGGGACTGTACGGGCTAATAATAATAAATACCTAATAGAATACTTAGTTCTTTTTACTGGCAAGAACGTTGTTGATTTTACTCCTGAAAAATCGTTAGCCATTTTCATTTAATTTTAAAATAATTCATCGTTGCAGTAAAAGGGGACTTCATCATATTATTAATTTTGCCGAGATATATAGGGGTCACATTGACTTTGTACGACGGTTAAATTTTCTGCGGTTTGGTCCTTGTGTGGGTCATACATTTGTGGGGCCCACAATGTTATTTTTAAGTCAGGGTGTTCTTTGTAAATGTGATCTAAATGTTTGTGAAAGACATATGTGCAGAAACTAGGTTTGCTTGTAATATGTTTAATTTCCCAAATAGAAAAATAAATTAAATGTAAAAGGGACAACACTGATAGCCTTCTTTATTACTCTAATAACTGATGTAGGAAAACTTTTAACTAGCAAAACCATAAATAAACCTTTTTGGGTGATAGTGGTTTGATTTGGGTTGAACGGTGAGCGAATTCCTAGATCAGGCACAGGTTGTATCAAAATTACTCTGATACCCAATTCTCGGTAGCAGTACCTACTTTAGTTTACGCTTAGGGTCTGTAGCGCATATTTTGAACTCGTGTGAGTATAGGTTTACTACATCGGAGAAACAGATATGATAAACGAAATAAGAAATGTTTTTGACAAGCATTAAAGTATTTTTTTTTTTATTATATTTTTTTTTATTTCAAGTTTTTTTTTAATCAAACGTGCTGCTCTGATAAAAGACTAATACGCGAGCCAGAAAATAAGTATGCATTTAGTTTAATAGCGTAAGAATAGATAGTAGATACAGATTTTATTAAAATACGATGATTAAATTATTTTTCACAAGATTTTTCCTATTTAATTTTAGTAACATAGTGTAGGTAATATAGAGTAAATGTATAAAGGTCTATTATTAGGCCAGAGGAAGGAAAATCTACTTCGTTAATAGAGAGCGAATCCAATACTTGTGTATACACAATATGCCTTGTTTTATACTCGAATGGTTTGGACAGAATAACAGAAACGAGTCGCTTTGTTGATGTGAGCGTACGTATTCTTTGACTGTTTTCAATTGTCTTCTATAATAATAAAATAGCTTGGTACAAGAAATGATAGTTATATAAAAGTGTATTTAACGTACCTATTTGCAAAGATTTTTTTCAAATATTTTGTTCATACATACATAATTATACATAATAATATAATGTATATATATACGTATGTAATAAATAGTAATAATCATTAATACGTAATAATAAAAAAAAGGTAGGTAGATACCTATAACAGCAATACTTATTCATAAAATATTTTAATCAGTTGTAGTGTTCTCACCAACCTCCAGCTCCAAACCAAATGTTTGTCTTCCGATTTTCATAAGTATGGTATGTAAACTACGAACAATATAAATACAATACTATCAAGACCGCTTAGGGATAACACAAAAATGTTAGGAAAGTCTTAAGGATTTCTGTTATGAACAAAGCTGTTATTCTTTCGAAGTATGAAAAGAGAGATCACCAACACAGTGATGTTTACAGGTAGGTAGGTATACATTGATTACGATTGCCACATCCAACATTTATTAGTTCGGAACGCCCAATATTACTTCACCAAACTTTGTTATTACTTCAGCCAAGTTTATTTGGTAAATGAACTGAAAACTGGCGTCCGGCGACGCACACGATTTATAACCCCATACATTACTCCTGACAATAACAAACAGACAAACATAAACCTTATCTAGCAGTAATAAGGGCTATTTTAGCACTGGTTTTGCCGTTAAAGTAGCGATTTTTAATGCGGTTACCGTAGTTAGTACAGGCAACGTCAAAATGTATTGTTTACCGTAAACTTGTTTTGATGTATTATTTTGGAAGCGTATACAGAGATTGATTATTTTTGTCTTACTCGCTTTTGTTGTTCGTTGTACTGAGTGTCGTAATGATAAGTGAATTAAATAGCTTAGTATTTCAAACGTGACGCGAAATACACCTGAATTGTTTTACAGCTTCATAAAATAGGGTTATAAAATATTTAATACTGCATTTGGGTGATTTGAATTTTAGATATTAAATACAAATTATTTTAGTACACTCATCTAGATGGAAACTTCATAGTTTAAAACAAGGCTTTTTTGTAACGAGTGTGCATTAATTATCACAAACTAAATAGTAAGAAACTTATGAAAACACATGTAAAAAAATCCCAGACATTAAAAGGGGTAACTGGTTAAAAAAGGTTTTTACAGTCGTAACTTAACCTTCATAATTTAAGCAATTATCAACGCTTTTTTCAGTACACCTTTTAATAATTTTACAGGTAATCTACTAAACACAGATTAGGATTTACGGCGGCGCATCAAAGCGGCGTAAACAATGATAATGATGTAACGTTTTCTTGCCGTTTATGACAAACGCTTTACGATGAAACCCATTACGAGGCTTTTTATGACTGAAGCCTGAGCCTGGGAAAGTATTACAGGTATTGTTCTTCGCAGTGTAGGCTCAGTAACAGTCCTTGAGAAAAATATAAGACATTCAAAATTCAAATTCAAATTCAAAATCATTTATTTAACTTAGGCTACAAAGTAGCACTTATTAAACGTCAAAAATACAAAAAGGACAGGACCCTAGGGGTCGGTTCATATCCGGCGGAAGAGGCAGCGCGCAATACCGGCCGCGCAACGCCAGAACGAACGAACACACGATAAAACATCCGACCTCCCACACCAGACGCACCCACGCATCAGTTCAGTGTGAAAGGCCGAACGATCCACCATGCGCAAGCCCGCCCCAGCGCCACGCGACCGACAACACGTGCCGCCACCCCCGCCAGACATGAAGCGAACCCAGTTCGCCCACCCTTCACTACATGAAAATATATACATACCTACCTAATCGACCTAGAAATTACAATATTAAAGAAAAGGTAATAATTTTGCTACTTCCTTAATACACGGCTATTAAATTCTTTATAAAAGTTAATTTAGATTCAATCATTCTAAAATAAACAATAGCATCTTGTCATTACAACCCACTCACATATACATATATTAACAAACTGTGGACAACACGTCTGGTTTCAACAAATACAACAAACAAACAAACACCGAATTTGTAACAATTTGCTTCACGCCTCATGAACATCTAAATAAAATATTCCGCTATTTACCTCCTCACATATATTCTCACCGTCAAATTATCATGGGAAAATAAGTTTAATAAACCCAAAAACGGCTCACAAATCCCAATATTTTACGTCACTTTATAAAATTCCCCTGACGAATATGACGACGGCGGTTGAGTGAATAAATCTGACATTTCGTAAAAGTTTAAGACAATTTATTATACTTGCCTTCGTTCCCGTGGCAATGCGCCACTGTTTAACAAAATGAAATATCTAAAAAGTTGCCCAAGCCTCGAATTCTACACTGGTACTATGGTACTTGATTTCTGAATTGGGCGTGTTAATCTGATTTCTTCAGTTGTTAAGCTTAAGTTGGGATTAGCTGGGCGGGAATGGAAGAAGACAGATTGTTTTGCAAAATTTATGGCTAAAAATGGGCGACGATAGCCTCAATTCGGACTATCATGGGCCTATTAATAGACATAGACTAAATTTTAATGACTTGGTTGAATACCTATCTATAAGAAGTTACCATAGCAAGCTGTAGTCTCTGGAGATATTGTTTCTAAAATATTCAAACTTATTACAGGATTCTGGAATTTGACGATCCGAAAAATTACCATTTTGCGAACGTTAAAGAAATTCTGAAATCGGGAGCCATTTTGTTCCTCATAGTTTGTAACATTTTGTGTTTAATAAACACCGCTTTTGCTGCCTTATCAAATATTCCGTTGGATGTGAAAGGGGAGAAGATGAAGGTGAATAGATGATAAATAAAAAATAGATGATAATTGTAGAAACAAACTTTTCTACATTGTCTCGGGTCTGGGTGTTTGTGGTACCTTCGTTGATTCTGAATTCCATAACACAAGTGCTTTAGCTACTTACTTTGGGTTCAGAGCAATGTATGTGATGTTGTCCGCATTTATTTATTTATAATTAAAATTTGTGATACGAGTGCCTCAATAATGATAAATAATAATACCGGCTTATAAATGTCCCACTGCTGGGCACAGACCTCTACCCATATGGGGAAGGCACGAGCATTGATAATCATGCTTGCTCATTGCGGATTGAAGATTTCAGAGTTCCTCAAAGATTTTGAATTTTAGTTATTTACTATAGACCAACATCAAAATACTATTCTGTCAAGTTAGTAATCCTTGAGTACTCAAATTCTCCTTATAAATATATAAATACTTAATACCCTTTCATTCTGTACTGAGCTGATTTTTCCATGTATTTATAAAAGTTTTTTCCATATCAGTAACACATTCAAATCAAACTGCAAAATAGAAGTTTATGCATGAATTCACTTCAGATATTCTAACTCACACAAAGCATCCAGCATGAATATTATATCTAAAATGTTTCACATTTCAAAACTGAAACTTGTCGGAACGCGTGACGGGAAATGTGCAGTTAAACAAGTATTTAACCACTGCCCGTTGAAAAGTAAGTGTGGAACTAGACTAGAGTAGACTAGAACTATTCGGTTGCTATGCAAGTTTGAACAAAAGATTAAATACCTGGTCTGGCGTCTTGCCTTATCGTATGCAAGGCTTTTATATTGCATCATGCAGCTTGTAATTTGTTTTGAAATTATGTATGTACAAAATTGATGTTGCATGTCATTTTGTAGTGTACAAGAGAGAGCGTGACGAGAATGTGTAAAAGGTCATTACAATATTTTGAACATTGCATTGCGCGTTTTTTGACTTTAGGCTTATAAATAATCAAATATTCTAAATATCTGTCAGACACACTGTTTTTATTCTGTTTACTTTAGCTGTAAGTCTTCCATAATAAATAAATAAATAAAAAATTAATAAATATCTAGAAGATACATAACAAAGCTAAATCAGAAACAAAATATTGATGCCACATTGCTCGTGCCGCATAAAGTTCAATTTATAATAAATACAAACACCCATTAGTATTGCATCGTAGGTACCTACTGAGGTGAATAGCCCGAACAAAATACGTGCGAAGTTTCAGCTCATAGGTGTTCATTAATTTATTCAGCAGTTTTAATAGAACAAAAGGACAAACAATAGACTAACGTCAAAAGAAAATAACAAATATTTTAACGAAATTGCTTTCAAATAATGTTTCTGACTGCGGTTTGGAGAAAAATTCATTTGAAAATAACAGAGCTTGCATAAAACGAAATATTCGGTCTCTTCTGTTCTAGTTTTTACAAATGTAGCAACAGGATTCAATTAATACTCGAAAAATGTAAACCTTTATAAATCCATGTACGAATTTTGTATGAACGCATTGAATTTGTACCTTGCTTTAGAAACAATACCAGTTTTCGATGAAAAAATTTCATAGTTTCTATTCTGCTTCAAATATTCAATGTGTTTGTACTGTTTTATATTTACATTTTTATCATTTACAGAATTCAAGTTAATATAAAGTGAAAAAATAAAGTTTTGTATCACAAAATATGTGTTATCAAAACAGTTAGCATTAACTGCGAGCCAATATTTAGGTATAAGAACGAAGCCAATCTTTAAACCAAACAAAAACAAAATATCCAGTTTTTCACACCAACAGACAACATTATTCTCAGTCCAAATATTTTCAACAAAAATTTCACAACAGGAACGAAACTATCCACAATTCGTTTGCCGTTAAACTAAAAATGGCCGTCAAACTTGTTGCGACTAAGACGCTCAAAGTTTTGATAAAGTGCAGTTTTTTATTCGTTCCAACACGAGTGTGAACTAGTGGCCATCTGTAACATACCCCTTTGGGTGTCGATACCTCAAAGTTTATGGAACTTGCCAGTACATTTTTGTTAGGTTATGAATTATGACATAGTGTACATGCTTCTATGTACTACGTTTTTCTTTTGTTTATGTTGTGTACCATTCCGAATTTAGTTTTCAGTAAGTGGAAAATGCAGAATATTTATTTAGCGGCTTAATCAAAAAATGATCATTATAGTTTTTAAATACAACAACAAGATATACTCCACAATGATTTAGCACGTCTTCGAATGTTATCATTCCATGCCCATTCAATACGTTTATTCTCACTAGTTCGATTCATTAGTTCGATCGTCGAACTAGTGAGACTTTTTTTTCTCATTTGTTCGACCATCGAACTAGTGAGATTTTTTTTTCTCATTTGTTCGACCGTCGAAGTAGTGAGATTTTTTTTTTCTCATTTGTTCGACCGTCGAAGTAGTGAGATTTTTTTTTTCTCATTTGTTCGACCGTCGAAGTAGTGAGATTTTTTTTTTCTCATTTGTTCGACCGTCGAACTAGTGAGAATCCATCGAAATCCATCAAACCATAACAATATAGAGGGTACAAAATCTCACAAACCCAAAGAATATTTCTCGTCCCAAAATATTTGAAACCCTCCCCGTAAAAGAACCGGCCATAAAGCCAACCTCAATTCAATCAATCAAGCGACTTCTATACGAGTCGCGCACCTCTAGTAGCAGTAGAGTAGTGACGTCCCCGCAGATTCCCGGCTAATGCACTCGATAACAGATTTCCCGGGGCGGTCGTTTGTCCCGTGGAACAGTCCGCGCATGCGCCCCACTGTAAATTTGATAGAACTGACTAAAGTCCTGGTGGCCGTGTAATAAAATATGATATTTAGTTATCAGTAGCGTTGCCTGTTTGTTTTGCTTTAGGCAGGTAAGTTGAATGTTTGGCTTGTGATTTCTAGGAATTTTCACAAGTGGCTTTGTAGGCAGTAAAGTTCCATAAATTATAATTTTCCAGAGATGATGTAATTTATGTGTGTATTAAAAACGAAATATTTTACATTTTAACAAAATATACAAAAAAATATGCTTGTTTAAATAGGATGGCTTTGGAGCAAATTAGCAAAGACATTTACCCGGCAGGTGGACACGTCAATGGTTACATAAATAAAATAGATGTAATCGTTTTAGTAAATCAGTATTTTCTTAGTTATTTGATGCTTAGATAGATATACAAAACGATTCGCAAAATTGTTACCAAGACATACCTTTAAGAATATCATAACAAATGAATCTAAGCTTTAAAAGAGATAGACTGTGTGTGTAATGTATGGATAATGTCCAGGCATTACACACACAGTCCAGCTTTATCGCCCATTTCACACTACCACCAACCAAATTGCAACAACAAACACAAATTCGCATCTTGTTAAGTACGCACCGCAATTTCGGTCATAGTTGGGCGGCTGTTCATTGCGCCACGTACCCGTTCCCAGGAGGTCCCGGATAATGGGGTAACTCGATAAAAGATTTCCCGGGACGGCGATACCTCACAACACTGCCATCGCGGCCATTTTAACTTCATCCCGGAGTGGCAAGTTTTCCGGGATTTACACTGTCTGATAATGCGGTGTTATCATAAACAAGGAAGTGCTTCGAAGTTTTGTTGTTTTGCAAGTTTGTGTGTTACCTGTAATGCATGCTTACTACTGTTTAATTTAAGTTCGTTTTTACTTTGAAAAGTAAATAAATGTTCTTGTTATTTTTTGAAGGTATTGTTTATGTTTACAAAGCGGTAGTCACAACTGCTTTCACTTACCATCGGGTAAAAATTTGGTGCTTAAGAAAGATTGCTGCCGAACAACATTTTATTTAAAAACATTAATTTAAAAGCTTAGTACTGAATTTTATATTTCATCAAATTCGTGCCTCTTTACTTAATGTTAGGAAGAAAACATGATCAGCCGTTCGTCTATTCAATAATTTACGTTTTTTTATTGTTCTGATAACCCCTTGGTTATGTACCTTGCGGGATCCTTCCCACAAAGTCTTCTGCCCACAATTGTCATCACAAGTAACGATCAGCTAATTGTTATGATGCTCTAATTAATGACGAGTACAGAACATGGATAGCATCGTGTGTCAGCCACACATGAGGCCGTAACGGTAGCTTGCTTTGTGACAAGAGGCTCTGTCATTATCGGATGCAAAGCCTACGGTCGGTGGTACAGAAAATCAAACCTGGAGCAAACCAAACTACAGTTTCACGTGTAATCTGCAATTAAACGAAATTAATTGTGCTCACGTATAGATCAAACTCAAATACTAAAGTCTCTTTTCATGTCTACATTTTGTTAATTACATAGTTCTATTATTTTAACAAGAAAATTTATTTGTTTCTTTAACTTTCTTCAAATCGAACATCAGCACAAAAAAAGTTCATGACTAAGATAGTCGCCAAGACACTTTAAAAACAAATCAAGTCCATATTTCCCGAACCAATAAACCTATCTCCCTAACCTAGATCTCTAAGAACTGAGCTTCCATAACTTGTCCGTAACTATCGAGCTATCAGGCACATATCTCGTGAAACAGTTACCGCAAATAAAAGTGTCGTTGTCCGTCCAGTGATAATCAGGACGGAGGCTAATTTTCTCGAAGCGAGAACGGTCGAAAAACAGTTTTATCTCGCCCATAAGACCACTAAGGAAGTAATTCCACAAAACAAAGGGTCCCAATAACGATCGTAGTGTTCTGCCATAAGATATTCGCTGATCGGTCGACGGATAAGTTCTGGTTATACTTCGGTTAGGGTGTTTCTATTTAGAGCAGTAATGTTTAATACATTTAGCAGACGGACTATTCATATAGTTGCAGAGTAAGTCAACTCAATAACAGATCCTAGAAAAATGTGTATGTCAAAAATGTGAGTTTAGAAAGTGATGAAGTTGCTACGACGTAGCAAAAGTGCTGCTACGAAAGCTACGCCGTAGTATGTCATAACGGAAACTGATTTTACACATCATTTAATTTGTGTTAATTTTTTACTATCGTTCATTTAATTTACATGTTACTAATTACGACTTAGAGTATATATGATACATCAAGTTTTAGCCTTATGTTTATTCACTGTTATTAAAATCTCTAGGTTATTGTCTACGCAAATTGTTGCACACAGTTGGTCAAATATTTGGGGTTTCACTGCCGATTTTCAATAAATAAATCAACTATGATCACCAATAATGTAGTTTTGATAAATATATTATGTTGTAAATGTATTTTATGTGTTGGCCTGTATCATTATACTGTAAAACCGAAAAATCAATGGCGTTATTTAACATAAGTTACTTGACATATCGAATTTTCTATATAGAAAATTTATAGAGGCCATAAAAAATCTCATTGACGTATCATTAAGCCGTCATTCAAAGCGGGTCCTTACAAGAGTCATGAAGCAGGCCATTTAACACGAAACTTCCCCATTTACAAAAGTCTGGAAGTTCTTCTCAACCGACATATATCTTTAGAGACGCGAGACCCAAAGGCTGAATGGTTGACAATGCGGCATTGAACACGACGAGGCACATATAAACAGGATATAAAATATGTCACCAATGAGCAAGACCAAATGTCGGGTAAGGTAGCGGACACAGTGGTGAAAACGGAGCGGTAAATTCTTGGCTTGTGGGTCATGGGGATAGTATTAATAAAAAAATGGAGTTTTTAGTATCAGTGCTTTACAATTAGTTTTAATTGGGAAATAAACAATCAAAACAGCTAATAACTTTATAAAATTATACATTAATACGTACAAGGTGTTAAAATATTTTGAATAATTGAAGTGAAAAAATTTAAAATTCTTTACTGCAGTAATATTTAAATATAGCAGCGCGAATCATATTAAATATCAATATTAAATTATGTTCACTTATTAATGAAGTTTAAATTATATTTACTTGCGTTAAACAAAATTCAAAGGGAAATAATTATATTTCGAGTGCCAGAATTCAGAGTTTTCACTAATCGTATTAATTTCTTAATTCTTAATTCTTTATTGTACACACTTAAACATTTTAAAGATATACATTAATAAAAGTTGATGTACAGAGGCGAGCTTAACTCAACATTGAGTTTTCTTCCAGCAAACCTTTGAGTGAAAGTGAAATAATTTAAACAAGTTGTGAGGCAGACAGAAGTGTACAACAAACTAATAGACATACACACAAATAATACATATAGTACGTATATAATATGATATATATTAAATATAGACATACATAGACTACATAACTCAAATAGAAAGGAAATGTTCTTTTATCTTTCTCCTAAAAACGTCAAATTTCAAGGAAAATGTTAATTAAGCTCATTCCGTTTGTATTTACTCTCATGGTTAATTAATTGTTTAAAATCTGTTTCACAACCTTTTTTTGCTAACTTGGTTTGACGGGTTTATTATTACATGATTTTACGACGCAAATATTTACTTGTCCGTGGTTTCATTATTTTTAGAGCACATAATACTGATTTTATTTATTTATTTGGGAAAACAAACAGTTACACAAAATGTCTTAATTACAATCACTTACCATGTAAAGTTAGTAATATATCATGTGTAACTCACAACGTTATCCACATGTTAACAATTTTTTTTATATGTAAGAACTATGTTAGGCATGCGAGTAAACTTAAATTACATTTTATTTAGGTTACAGTTATAAGTAAATTTAATTTGTTAGCTTATTTATTACAGTTTTTCGAAAATTGTTATATGTTAGTGCAAATACGAGTAGGTCTATATCCTAGAAAAAACTGTTATAATTATTTGCAATGCGACGTAGAAGTGCACGGACTCCATTTTGTACACAAAAAATTTCAAGTTCTTTAACAACATTACACAAAAAGCAAGAGTAAGAATCGATGAAATACATCCCAATCGCCAGGTGCGATCGCCAAGTGCGAGTCGGACTCGCGCATTACGGTTCCGTACCACCATCAGAAAAAAGTGCTGGGTTAATTATTGTACTTACAATAATGTTAATTACATACGTTATAACATGATACGATTCTTCTAATACGAAACGCCTGACATTTATAACATATCAATATGTTTAACTGTGTGCAATGTCTTTATAAATTATAAGGCAATTCGTTTGCTTAACCCTCTTAGATTTTAAGTTTTCAATGATTTTAGTATTTGTTGTGATAGCGGCCATAGTAACAAGTATTTTGTGTAAATTTCAGCTGTCTAACTTTTACCGTTTGGTCTGTAGAGGCCTGTGACAGACAGACAGACATCGTAGGCTTAGTAATAGGGACCCGTTGGTACCCTTTGGGTACGGAACCCTAAAAAGTAGCAACCATTTTAAAATCAACATTTAAAATCGCTGCCGCTCCCGCTACCACTAAGCTCACACCATCACCAGAGCAACAGTGAAATGTAGCGTAAAAAGAAATCCTTGAGAGGGCCAATGTCGATCCTTATTTATGAGTCAGCGTATTATTATGACTTGCCAATTTTCCGGAAAATAAAACCCGTTACGACTTCGATTCGGTGCGGCGACGGCGACGTGACGATGCAGGATCCGCTCAAATTTTACTGACGCTCAGTATGATAATTTCCTCGGTTAGGATAAAATGGTAATGCATGATTTGATTTTAAGGAATCACTGCCAACAATTGACTTGCTTTGATTTGGATGGAATTGTCTTCTGACGTTCACTTGTTTTATTTTCTTGATGGATTCATTTCATAGATTATACGTGATGTAACAATGTTCTTTCCGTATTGGAGACCCATGAGCTGTCCCGTTACTGAGTTAAAAGGTACCCCATTTTTAAAATCTAAATGAAATAATGGATACTAAAATATTCTATCCGATCGTTTTTTACTTCTGGAAGATATTACACAATTAGCTGCGTGACTTCCACGAAAGTATTTAACGTTATTTTTAAGACCGACTGCGGTTAAGCCAAAAAAGGAGGTTTATTTAAAATATTTAAAGAAATTACTTGGAAATATACCAGCTAAATAAAAATAATCAGTGAACCTCATGTACTGCAAAAAACTTTCCCCGCCAATATTTTCAGACGCACAGAATTAAATTCTCATAGATTAAACAAAGCACCAACACTTTTCTATTATGTTTTTGTGGCAAAAACAATTTCCGCCAGGGTCTCATTCAGGATTTACGAGATACCTTTTTTCGCCTTTCAAAATAGTTTCGGCATGTAACACGCTTTTGAAACAGTGGTGAATAGAATTTGGGGTAATCGTATCGATCTTGTTAACTGTAAACAAGTAGTGTTCCTTGATTTATTTTTTGCGTTTATCTTTATTGTGTTATCGATATTGAAAGGTTTGATTTTTGATGCTCTTTTGTTGGTGTGGTTTTTTCGTTTGCATTGATTGAGGATATTATTATGCCCGAAACACAACTGAAATAGATGATTTATCTTTTAGTTTTTGTAGATTCTGTATATAATTGTATTCAGTTATATATATATTATTATATATACAGTGCGAATTAAATTTTGTATATCTAAAAATCATGTCTGATATTTTTATTTTTTTCTATCCGTTTCTGTCCCACTGCACGGCAAAGGCCTCTCTACCCTCCTTCCATCTCTCTCTAGCTAGGGCCGTGGTATATATATCAGTGTGGTATAATATACTTCGGCTAATTACGTTTTACTAACTTAAAAGACATCCTGAATTATAACAGGACATGCTTAACTAATAACTTACATTTAACATACAGTGATGAATATCACTAACATAATATCCGTCAATATTAGGAATATATACCAATATCGAAATACGGAATCACTGCCTTCGCAATTTTCATATCAGTGACATGATTCAATCTATGATATTGATATACCTAATAATATTGAGTATTATTATGTAACGCGTTGCTCAGATAATATCTACCTAATATTGGCCCCAAAAAGTTTGTACATAGTTCCATGGAACTACATATTGATAAATATTGAACTATATATTGAACTATGTATTAACAACATCAAAAGGTAACATTTCTTAATAACTACTATAACTTCATATTCATAAATTACAGTTAAAACGATCTCAAAAACGTCAGTTAACAAACAAATAAAAAGGCCTATTCGTTTAGGAGCTACGATGTCACATACAAATATTATAATCAATAGTTTACTTACTTACTAAACTTTTAACAAATCATTGAACAACTTTAATTACGGTATCGATATAAAATAGTGCATGTTCCGTTCACAGTATTGGCCGAAAAAAGAGCCATACATACATACATACCATCACGCCTGTATCCCCGAAGGGTTAGGCAGAGGTGTACCAATGTACACCCACAGTTCGTCGGTATGTTTAGGTCCCATGTAATAGGGGGCGAGCCTATTGCCACTAACCGGCACAAATCCAAACTCCGACCTGCTACTGAAAATTTCATAGAAAAACACAATAACACCTTGGTCGACTTGGGAATCGAATCCAAGACCTCTAGCGTAGCAGTCCCGCTTAGAACCACTAAGCCAACGAGGCAGAAAAAAGAGCCAATAAAAAAAAGACTACTTTTTATATGAACTAGCATCAAAAACAAAAACAGTATTGATACATTTTATAATTGTAACATGCATTCACTGTGTAGGTTATTAAAAATGATGGTCAGTCAACCGTAATCTTTATTGAATATCATTTATTACTGCCAGCCGGGAATTTTATCGGCTGCGTTACACTGTTTGTCACATAGCACCTACTAAATATTATGTATGTTAATATGGTAGTTCATAAGCCATGTTATACCTTGAGAAACATTCTGGAGTGATGTTTTTTGTTTACTTTTTAAAATTGCACCTAATTTTGAAATTGAGATTGTATACCAAATTATGTTGGTGAAATGAAGAATACATATTATCAACTTGATTTTCTCTCAATGGTAAATTATTTTTTCTTTCTGTTAGAAAATATTAACATAATATCAAAAATAATTATATTCTTTATAAATAGAAGAATAGGAAGCCAAAAAAATACCAAAATAAATCACAAAAGCTGGCACAAAGAATAGGCTCAATAAAAATGTAATATTTCGTCCGATTGTCAAGCAATAAAATGTAAATTGAGACAAACATTGGTTAATCTAAAAAGATAATTGGCCGTTGACCTACTTTCAATCAGGCTGAACCAATAAAAGTGTAATTCTATTTCCAGTCTTACAATAAGTCAGTCTATCTAGTTTTATTGACCATCTTTTATACGAGATCAGCTGCCAATCAGACAAACAGTCGCAACTATTTGCTATTCGATTTTGAACTTTATACGGTACCACGATGATCACAGTGATATGACTAGCTTAGACTTAAGCTAGCTTATGTAGTGGTTATTGTAAATTGCAGTTTTCTGTTTCTTTTCAAGATGGCCAATTAGTGGACGTCTTTCGCATCGCGAATCGCGCAAATGTAGAAAGTCTAAGTCACGGGGTTTATCAAAAATTAAATGTTTTAACCATAGTTTAATCATCGTTGACGCTTGTAAAATCACTTGTCTATAGGGGCTGAGTAGCCAATATGATTTGAGTGGAGAAAGATGCCTAGTGCCTTTGTTGCGATTCTAAAAATAATAACAAAATATATTTATTCTATATAATTATTAAACGTGGTCTAACAAAAACTATTTCAACCTTTTTCCCTATCCAATATACATTATCATCTCCGCACTCTCAAATAAATAAAGGGATTGAATCATAAGATACGATTGCGTAATGATTTATTGGAGGACACTCGGCCTTTACCTGTCGTTGTGACGTCATCATGGCTATCAAGATCACCGCCTCGCCAGCGATTTTAGATGGACCCTTATGTTAGAAGGATGGACGTCGTTGATATCTGCCTAGTAAAGCGACAATTCGTTAAAATCCTAAAATAAAAAAAAAAACAAATAACTAGGACTCTATTTGTGTTTTACATAGAAACCTTCTTTTTAGGGTTCCGTACCCAAAGGGTAAAACGGGACCCTATTACTAAGACTTCGCTGTCTGTCTGTCCGTCTGTCTGTCTCCAGGCTGTATCTCATAAACCGTGATGGCTAGAAAGCTGAAATTTTCACAAATGATGTATTTCCGTTGCCGCTATAACAACAAATACTAAAAACCACATAAAATGAATATTTAAGGGGGGCTCTCATACAACGGTGGTACGGAACCCTTCGTGCGCGAGTCCGACTTGCACTTGGCCAGTTTTTTCTATTTATTGGTAAATTTATCCGGGACAAAAGTAAGCAAGAATTCATCTTAGATCGGAAAATTTTGTGGTGTAACAAAAGATATTTTAACCTATTCTTCTATCCAATGTTAGACATTCACGGATTGAGTCGTAAGGTGGCCGTAAGATATGATTGCGTAATGATTTATTGGAGGACACTCGACCTTTACCTGTCGCTGTGACGTCATCATAGCTGTCAAGATCACCGCCCCGCCGGCGATTTTAGATGGTCTTAATGTACGAGGATGGATCGTTGACCTTTCCGTGGTTCAGTTGTTTGATCTGAGATTTATTTTAATTTTCATGTTTTATGTATTTCCGATTTGGACACTTATGACGTCTTATTTTTATATTTCCTTATTTGGAAATATTTTGACTTATTATATTTTTGAGACAATAATTATTATTGAACATACCTACAAAAATTACAAAAGTAGTTGATAAAAATAAGCTTGAGAAAAATATGTTTTCAGTAGTTTAAGTTTAATTTTATTGGTCATTGCCAAAAAAAAAAAAACTAATTTTAAATTTGAACAATCAGCTATTAAACACACAAAAAAAAAACAAAACAGTTGATAAAATAAAGCTCGTATGTTTTTTATGGTTTATGATTTCACAGCTTTATAAATTATTGCCTCCATTTTTGTATTCTTTTTTTCTGGTCATAATGCAATATTGTTTTAACCGGACATAAGAGCCGAATATTGGTCAAAAACAAAACCTTGTTTCTATTTATGATTAAGCTCATATTTTGCCATGCTGTAGCTATTCGTATACATATTATTTTTGTATTACATGGAATAAGGCCAGGGCGAAATGAATGGCCGTTATGTATTACTGGACTTGACCAGGGTAGTATTTTGAAGGGGTCCAGGATGAGTTCCGTATGCTATCATTAACAATGTTAAGAAAGACATGGCAAATCTATGGAATTTTACAAGTAATATAATAATCCAGCCTATAAACATCCCACTGCTGGGCACAGGCCTCTTCCCATATAGAGAAGGCACGAGCATTGATCACCACGCTTGCTCTCTGCGGATTGGCGATTTCAGATCCCAATTTTTGGAATCCAGGTTTCCTCACGATGTTTTCCTTCACCGTTTGTCAAAAGTGTCTTAGAATAATTTATAAAGAAAGTACATATAAGTTCATAACTTTGAAAAAGCCACATTGGTACTTGCCTGGGTTCGAACCTGCAATCTTGTGCATACAAATCCGTTCATAGAACCGCTAGGCCACCACGACATTACAAGTAATTCTTATTTATATTTTCGTCGAAAACAGGAGTAACGATGAGAATTAAATAATTCTGGTAGGATAGTCCCTGAATGTTATAATTATATGCCATGTTTATTTCAACTAAGCAAAACCTATATCAAACTACATATACAATAAAGATTCCACGTAGGTATATACATAGACACACGTGTATCGTTAAAATTATAAGCAAGAAGAGGTAAAATTCACATTTACTCTAACGTACATAATTTGAAGCTTCCATAGCAACATCGTATCGGTTGTACCGGTTGTTTTTGCAGACAAGTACGTTACTAAGGTCTAAATCATAGCCACGCGGTCTCTTTTTGTGCCGTCCTCTCGTTTTTCGTTCCTCGAACCCAATTCCACATCAAACCAAACACGAGCGAGTACAGGGCTCGGTTCGCGGTACCCGGTACCCTAAAAAAGTGAGACAAAAACGTCGTAAACATACATTCAATCCGGGGCCAAATGTTAACTTCATAATAAAGTCATAAAGTCCTGTTATCTGATCGTCATGCGTCACTGCTATCTATCCCCGTTTCCATCCCCCATCCCTCTGTTTAATTCACAAACAAGCGCATATAAGCGCCTTGTCCCGCCATCTTGTCCCGTACAAGTGGATAAAAGTTGCCTTTTATGGGGACAGCGTAATAACTTGTTGTTTGATATGGTTCGGGACCAGAAACTTGTCGTGTAAATATTGTGGTTTAAGTTTGGGCGGAGCAGGAATGGGCTATAGATGACTGTTCGGGAAATAAACACTGCGATCATACTGCTGTGTGCGAGTATCGGCTCCGAAATGCGTGTTTGCGGGTTTTTGAATAAATACAAGAGTTGGAGAGGCAGAGAGGCACTCGTATATAGGTATTATAATTATGCTATCATTTCATTGAACAATGGTTGTTAAAAAAATTGCGTGTACCTATGGGATACTTCTGAAAACCCCTCCAGGGAATATGGATGCTATATATAGATATATAATAATAATAATAATAATAATAATCCAGCCCATCAACGTCCCACTGCTGGGCACAGGCCTCTTCCCATATAGAGAAGGCTCGAGCACTGATCACCACGCTTGCTCTCTACGGATTGGCGATTTCAGACCCCAAATTTTGGAATCCAGGTTTCCTCACGATGTTTTCCTTCACCGTTTGTCAGAAGTGTCTTAGAATAGTTAAGAAAGTACATATAACTTTGAAAAAGCCACATTGGTACATGCCTGGGTTCGAACCTGCAACCTTGTGCATACAAAACCGTTCATTGAACCGCTAGGCCACCACGTCATTTTTTATATACAGATATACACGCCAGTAAAAATATTTCATACGTAAATAATAGACCATTTATTTGTTTATAAATACAATAAGTGCCTTTTATGAAGTCCACGTAATGTGAAGACATGCGTCTATTGTTACTGAAAAATACATTTTCTTTATGAAAAACTATTTATTATTATTTGCTGACTTGCTATGTAATATGAATGGCGTAATTAATATTGTTCGCTTATGTTAGAGCGACACTTGCACAAAATATCAAAATTTCTTCATTATAAACTGATAATGAATTTATTTTGAACCCAACTGTCAAAAAACAACTCTTAAACGCAAAACGTGCACAACATATGTAAAAAAATCCAGAAACAAACACAGCAAGCAAAGAGTGAAAATATACACAGTAATTATTTGATATACAAACACTATAATTCTATAATGTTACATTACTTAAAATAAATGTAAAAAGATAAAAGTTGTCACTTCCTTCAACACTATCTTCCGTTGAAATATTTCAAGAGCGGCCATTAAGCCGCGCCATATATTTGGTGTATTTTTGTCCACGGCCTTGTTTCATCCCGACAGGCCGTAAAACTACTATCAGTTTATATGAAAATAATGGCTATGTTTATTTATTGCTGCGTCTTATTATACTGACAACATATTTGTTTTTGTTTCAACATTACAAATTAGTTACTATCGTCGGGTTTGCCGGATTTATGCTTTGTTGATTGTTACTTTCTTCTGCTTAAAATGTATGTATGTACTCAGGGCATCGGTTTCATTGATGTTTAGACTATAGTCATTGAGAAGTACCATAGCCAAATCCACAAATAACCTGCAACAGATTTTATATAATACATTTGAGACCGACGACACGCGTCATATAAATGCGCTACCAACATATTTGCACGCAAAGCTAAAAACAGTATAACATAAATTATGAAATTCACATTCTAAACCCAAAGCGAAACTTTTAATAAATACAGTTACACATCACATTCAGATCATTATATAACCGTCAAAACTCTAAAACATGAAACTCGAATTTGGAAACAAATTCCTGTCGGAACGTGGGAGTTGCAGCAAAAAGCGCTTTCCGCTTAATTTTTAACTGACTCCAAACTTGTGTATACAAATTCTGATAGTCGGTAGTCGACTGGATGTTGCAGCGCTGCAGCGATTGTAAAAGGAATATGAAATGAGGGCAGCATCTTACCTTTGCGAATGCCGATGGAAAGTGTCCCCAAAGGTCTATACCGTAAAGAACTCTTGATCTTTAAACTTGTGACCCGCTGGTATTTTAGAAAGCACTTGACATTTTTAGTCTTGCTTTGTGAAAATTTTTGGAATCAATCGTGTTTATTTCGAAGAAAATAGAGAAAATGTTTAAATATCCAATAATAATTATATTGAAACAGATCGTTCAATTTTGCTAAGCAATTTTTCAACATAATGTTAAGTAACAATATTCGTACATAAACAGTTTATGCATGGCATGATAAAGGTCTAAAAAAATACTCCTCTAAACACAGTAATAAAATATATTAAAAAACAGTCATACTCGTAGTTCAACTCTTCTTAGTAGTAACTACGAAGAGTTCAACTATGAATTATTTTCAGGTTACAAAGCCCAAAAATCTTCAATACACAAAATTTATTTCATACATTTAAACCAGCTCAAAGCTCAAACAGTATAATCAAAGGATACATACTCATTCATACTCTTGTGGAGTTTAAACGAAAATATTGGGAATACTTTGGGAAAGCTGCAAAAGAACTCGCCTCCAATTAAAGTGTAGTGCTAACATCGCTGGAAATACTAAAATATTCTCAAAGGAACGGCATTGAGCGTTTACCCTATGGGTGCAAAATATTGAACGATATTCAGCTTTTAGAAATGGAATTATAATACCTCTTGAAACTGACAAATAGTTGTCAGCTTTGAATACAATGTTCTGAGAAATGTCTAGACGACTGCAAGTGACGTTTTTATGGTATTGTGACGTTACTTCGCTTTTATTTGTGAAATTTGAGTATATGCAAGCACATTTTTTATATAGACATACACTTGAAGAAAAATTTGATGTAAGAAGTGTTTTTATACTGGGTAGGTTTTAATGCGATAGATTAAATAATATTAATCCGCAAATCGGGAAAAAAGAGATATATAAGTACGCTTATAGTGCACATTGTGTCAGTCTGCGCCATCTGTAGCTCAAAAAAAAAAAGGGCGAATTGAGATGCAGACTTTCTTTTTGACGGCAGATGTAATGGAGAAGGCTTGCAGCAGATTTGTGGGTTTGTTAAGGTATATTATTTATTGCTTGTTTATTATTAGCTACTTTATACTTAGTGAAAAAAGTACAAAATAAGAGCTCATCTGAGAGCGGATGAATAAGTAATACCACGTATACGAGCGCAGCGTTTAGTATCGTATTAAAAATTAATTTTCGTTTAAACGCCTCAATTCTGTTGCAAACAAAGTCGTTAACTTAATCTCTTATAGACCTTGCCTTGTTTTTCATACTGTTGCCTGGTGCAGAAACTGTAAAAAACCTTATTACGTCGCTCAGGCCAATTTTGTTTCAGCTAGAAAATATTGGAGTTCCTAGAATTTCCTTTCTATTAATTTCTCTTAATTTTCTACATCCTAAAGGTTCATATACAAAATCAGGTACTCTGATACCTTCTAGGAAAACTTACTATGAGTGATTTTCAAGGAAATCCTCCTCAACTTGTATCTAATATTCGCTTTTTATTTAGATAAAACTAAGCGCTCTAATTATAAACGATATTTTTTCACCAAGTACAAATCTACTATTGCCGTCGTGTAAGCGAGACCCTGCTACATGCACTGTAGTGTACCATCTCGCTTCCCCGACGGCAATAGTACTGCTTCAAGCATTCATGGTACAGGTACTTGTCCTATCTGTTTATAAATCTGCTATAAACCTGCCATATGAAGACGATCAATGGATCGTCTTCATATGGCAGGTTTATAGCAGACTGTAATGACAGACCAGACTGAACGAACACTTACAATGTGAATTAAAAATAAAAGGAACAAAAATGAAACTATACTTAGTCGTAATTTGTGAATAGAAAAATAATACTTTATAATATGACTATTAATTTGAAGTACTCCAAACCCTTTCTCACAGAAATATTTTATGTTGACAATCAGCGGCACGTTATGTGACATCGCGGTTGCAATGCGCATTCCATTTATATTAAAAAAAAACAAAACCTTACGAGATTTATCACATTTCATTCAGACGACCTTTGCTAGGTTGTTGAAAATGAAAAATATGATGAGGTAACGTAAGTTGAAAAGTTTCATTTTACCGTACATTTTTAGTATCGGTTCATTTAGTTTAGTTTCAGAAATATTTTAAAAGGTTCGGTTTGTTTCATATAATTTCAAAAGGTTCATAGCGTGCATCAATAATAATAATTATGCTCTAGCGGCTAGCCCATCATTCAAGTCATTTCAAGTTCCTTAAAATATTGTCATTTACTCTTTATTTCTGATATTCTTTTGCATAGATGAATACCCTAGGGACACGTAAATGTCACACTTTAAAGTTACATTAAACATTCACTGACAGCAGACATTATAAGTATTGAAGACACAAGGTGACGTAAGAGACCAGAAAAAAATTGGCGCATTGCGGTTTATTGAGCAATAAACATTGGCTATATCCTTCGTGAGCTCTGAGGAATTTCCGTTCGTCTAATTTGTTAATCGTTTAGTACAATGTACCGCATAAAACTATTTGGAAGAACATGAACAGCCAATATGACTTTGAACCTTGAAGCAGAGGTCGTAAGGTTCATATTGCGTTAACAGTAGGGTTAAACAGTGAAACCCCGAATCGCTGACTGTTCAAAATCCCAGTCGGGGGATACGGGCGTTGCCAATTTTCCGCAAGAAGGACCACCCCTTCCGGTAAATGCTTAAGTGTTTGATACCTTAATTGCGTATCTTCACAGTTCGATGTTCGGACGAGAAACACGTGCTCCTATTTTGTTTTGTATATATCGATTTTATTTTGAAATCCTTCCACAGGAAAGCTCAAGGAAGGCATTCCATTGTGTAAATAAAAAAGATTCCTTACAAATCCTGCTCAAACGGTTCTCGATGGAACATGGTGAACGTATGAAGAGACATTGAGACCTTAATGCCTTTGTTATATAGTACATGCTTATCGAACCTCTAACACAAAGATTTACTGCTCGAAGCCTTAAGCTGAGCAAAGGCTTACACTGAATATCTTAACCCCTTCCAAATACTGGCTGATGCTATTGATATTTTCAAAACAGATGCAACAGGCGAGTTTCTTGGCCCACCGTATTAATATTGGAATCTACTTCATTGAACAAACCATATAGAGCTTTTTGTTATTTTTAATCCTTTCATGTAAAATTACCAATGAGCTTTTGACGTCAAATTGGAAGAAATGAGGTTGGTTAGTCGATCAGCTTGTTAGGTTTGAAGTACAAAAGAAGCCAGAAGTGTTAAGAAAATAATACCCCACTTGATAATGTTGGAGCTGCAACTACTTTAATGAAGGAAGGCAGGAAATTACTTATTTGAGCTGAGACCAAAGCCAGTGTGAGGAAAGCAATTTATTTTAATTTATTCATCTGCTGTTAAAAAACGCCAAAGCTTAGGTTTTAAAAACTAGACCTCAACTAAAGCATTATAAAAAAGAGTTTTGTAATCGATAATCAAAAGTTCTTGCACAACATTTTATCAAGAAACATATAATGCATAAATTCCTCTCGACCAACCAGTTAAGTGGTACTTTTGTAGATGCTCAAATCTACTTTCTTCTAATGGTATTTGCAATGACAACTGAAACATGTACCTTATTCGTTATATACTTTTCGCTTTTATATTTATCACTTAATTTCATCATCGTCAATTCAAAACATAATAAAACAATGTAACATCCAATTTAAGAAGTTCAATGTAATATTATGAATATAATTTTGTGCAGCTGCAATAATTGGTGGGTAGAGTGAATAACGTTGGGACGTGGATCCTTCTGTACGTGTTACAGTAAGTGGCAGAGAGGTCAACGGCCTCGCTATCATCCCCGGGGAAAAGTCTGTCGTAAGATATGGTAAACTTTAAGATGGAAACATAAGGCGATGTAGTTTGAGAGGGACTGCAGCAGCTGTTGGTAATATTTACGATATGTAATTACTTCTGGGTTAAAACTTAGCCTTACATTAAAAGGATCTATTCCAGAAAGATTTATAACTATTGTATTGTAAACTTTTTTAAAGGAGTAACTTTAGGTACTACAAAATGTTTTTTTAATGGTAAAACACTAGTTACTTTATCAAATGCTTAGTGCTTGTGTAGTAGTCACTAAAAGTTCAACAGTTATCTTTTATATAATTTTATGCAACTAAAAAAACAATTTTTATATCTTATCTTGATAGCTTCATTAAACACAAAAATAACCATCAATATTCTTATAATATTTTTCTTTATCCCGAATGCATATTGGCCGTCCACTCGACTTCGAGCTCTTTTAAATGCAAATATCAGGCGAAATACAGATCAATGATTAATGAAGATCAGCGTGCTCGTTCCAATTTGTATGCCGTATATTTGTGGAGTGCATGCCACGTTCTGCATTCGCAGAGTGGTCTCCCTTACGCTTCGTTACTCCGCAGCCTCAGTGACAAGGGTTTTTGTCTCCTCAAAGGAACGAGGAAATCTGAACATTTCTCCGCTTTTTTTGTCTTGAATTCGCGTCTCAACAGCTTGTTTTACTTAATTAGTGTTATGCTCGTTACGGTTGTGACAGTAACGATTTGAATAGTTTCCTTTTTTTGTTTGTTAGGTTATAATGTTTGTTGATTTTGAGGTAAGCTGTTTCGGATTTTCTTAAATGTCGTCATTTCAAGTAAAAACATATGCAATCTCATATAAGTTCTAGATTATTACAAAAAAGATCTTTTGACACACACCAATGACCCTTAACCTACCTTTTTCGATACTACAACAATTGAAACCAATATAAGAAACATATTAAACCTTTGTCATCCTACCCCAAACTCAGGTGAATTATAACTTTTGATACCGACCGCATTTCCCGATAACCTTGTAAAATGAGTACTTGTGGGACTATGTTCTTACCTAGGAACCTTTTATTTGGCAGCTTCTTAAGTGCCCCGTAAACGCTCAAATTGTTTGTCAAATTATTTGATAGTGTACGGCTGTGTTTGAGGCGTTTGTCAAACAATCTACGTGTTTGTCGCGTTTGATGAAGTTTGATGAAAATCATGGAGGACGCTACACCAAGTGACAAATTTGTTTGATATTTGGTTTGATCGTTTAAGCTATTGTTTGATGAAAACGTGAAGTTTGAACAACAAATTTGTCAAGCAAGTTTGTACGTTAACAGGGCGCTTTACTCTTATTTTGACGTAACGTATTTACATTCTAGTTTGTAGCTTATGAGTTTTACTCTATCTGTTAAAATAAGTTTAGAAGCGTATTATTTTCTTATATCCGTCTGAGCAATGCTTACATGAGAATTAATTATGCTGGAATCAGCGTAAGCATACTTTTAAAACTACGTTATGTTTCATTCTTCTATTAGTTAAAAAAGAATTTTATATTAATTATGTTGTTGCATAATATTCTTTAAAGTTGTCTTATAATACCTACATAGCTTAGTCGTCTTTTTACTGTCTTACATTCAGCTAGCGCTGTTTGTTTGTACTCATTTCGTTTTATCTCTGTATCTTCAATTTTATTTTATGTGTAAAGCCAACGATATCCTTTTCTAGATTAAACATCTTTTTTGTTGTTATGTAAATATAACGAAATAATTAAGAAGCACTATCTTTCAAAACCAAATTTAATTAAAATGCTTTGTGTAAATTAACTAATTTTGTACGACATGAGTAATTAATAATGGTCGTCATTCCGCACTTAGTCTACCACACGTAAACTACACAACAGGGCACACTAAAAAAAACATTTCAAACAAATCACAAATTCAAAAAGGCTAAACACTAAACAGTCCCTTGGCCAGCATTAAAAAAAAAACAACAAAATCTGAACAAGAGAAATACATTAAAACAAAAAACATAGTACTAATAACAAAGTTCGTTAAACAGAGGTGGTTTATAAACTAGAAGAGAGGCAAGAATGGGCGAATGTGTCCCCGTACTGGCATTAGGGCCCCGTAATGTGACGTCGGGGACACAAGGGCCTTTCACGCGTTATCATCCCAGTTTCGGCGCTCGACGGTTGATGGCCGAATCTCTCTCGGTGGACGTTTTCGGCGTTTTACGGATTCGACGAAACAATGTTACTTACAGGTGCTTGGGTTGGACAACTTTTGACAGATTTTTTTCTATATTTGATGTTATAAAAGTAATATTGTAATACAGGTCTCACAATAACTGCGTTTTTGGAACTTTCCTTCAATTGGGTATAGAGTTAATGGTTAGAAAACGAAATTTTTCAAGTATTACTAGTAATATTTAGGTACAGATTTTAAGCCCACGTCATCTAAACATATAATTATGAATTCTACCAACGGGCTATGTCTAAACATACCTACATTTTGCGAGACGTACTGTTTAAGTTACAAGTAACATAACAGTCGTAAGCAATTTGGCTTGTCTATTTTAAGACATCGTTACAAACATTACCAAAATTATAATCTTGCTAATGTTTGTTCTTCATTAGTAGATTAGGTATTCCTGTTCAAACCTAAAATGCTCGGGCTATTTTTAGTCAATTTACTGTTTTTGGTATAATTTTAGTAATTCTTCTTCTTATCATGTCGATGACAATCTGTTTATATTGTGTCGGCAAAAATTCTGCTACGAGAACTGCATTGTCAGTAGCTTGCATTAAATCGTTCAATGCAAGCTACTAAGTATTTTTTTTGGAAACGCCTCATGCAACAACTTATCTTATATTTTTGACGGGCCTGTTGGTCTAGTGGTTAGTGACCCTGACTGCTATACCGGAGGTCGTGGGTTCGATTCCCACCCAGAACAAATGTTTGTGTGATGAGCACGATCATTTGTTCTGGTTGTCTGGGTGTAATTTATCTATTATATGTATGTATTTAGAAATATATAAGTATGTTTATCAGTTGTCTGGTTACCATAACACAAGCTCTGCTTAGCTTGGGATCAGATAACCGTGTGTGAGTTGTCCCGGAATATTATATATACACAATATACAATAAGTAAAAGCAAAGGTTAGCCACTCACCATTGGATCATTAATAGTCCCATATATTGTCTTGTTACTTCCATAATTTATTATTAAAAATAACTAGCAACAGTTAAAACATTTTCGATGTTTCTGCACGAGAACTGTCAAAACTCTGAGTCACAAATAAGCTAAGGTAATAAAACAAATTTTCAACACATTCGCGGCAGAATGTTCAACTCATAATGATAATTTTAGTCAGATTAATAATAATTTTCAGCACTACCCGCGGTCCGACTGATATATAAGGCACATAAACTTTATGTTTATAACCAGCGTTATTTAAAGTAAATTTAACTTTATTATACAGCTAAGGTAATATGAATACTGGTTATTATGAAGATATAATGTTCGTGATGGATGGCTACTGCAGCATGTGTGTGCAGTTAATACGTAACACTTGTTGTACTTAGTATGAGTGACTTCATAAATGTGTGACATTATTTTTTATTAAAGTAAATTGAAATATAAAATAAATCAGATTGGTAGATTTCTTTTGACTATTGGAATGAGTTTGGTCGTAAGAAAACAATTTCTTAAATAAAAGTGCACATAGTACATAGAGACTCAGTGCTTTTAGGAATTATTATTAAGTAGTCGATATTTAGGTGATGCAGAGAGTACACTATAAAATGTGATAAGAATCTATTTAGACACAAACTTAAGGCCTAATTAGATCGCATTTTTTAATAATGTACCTAAAACATCAAAAGTAACAACAAAAACCACCCCAACTTCACAGCAAAAAGTCGAAACAAAATTCTTGAAAGCAAAAAGTAAGTAAAGTTATTTCAAAATAAAGTTTCCTCTACGTCTCCACAGTAATCCTATTATCTGCACCTTTAAAACAAAACCGCGGAAGCCAACAGATTTTTTCACCTCAAAACCTAATAAAGCATCCACGCTGCCGATCCTAAACCAACATAAGACACTGACGCAGCCGCAAACTTCCTCACACAAAAACCCACAGGACTTTCAACCTTATGTCTATAAGCATAAGGGTTTTAAAATTTTTGTAGTAGAATTTTGGCGCCAAACTAAACAAGTCTTACGTGTGCTCCGGTCTATTTCAATTTCGCTTCGTTACCTCGGTAGGTCGTGTTCCTGTTTTTTATTTTTTTTCTTATATGGAGCAAGGTAGCTTAAATTGTATTTGAAGACAGAGATTTTTGGTAGCGATATTTTATTTATGGTCTACAGTCGGATTTTTAATAAGACGATATCCACTGACGTTTACTGTGTTGTCAGTTTTTGATGAAATAAAAATAGTGTTGTGACAAAGTGAATGATTGAAAAACCTCGTGAATGAATGAAATTGCCTCGATTGTCTGTTTTAAACATTAAGGAAAACATTGCGAGGAAACTTGTTGTTGAAACTATAGATCTATAAAATATAACAATTATAGGTAGGTAATGAAAATAAAAAACATCGCTTATTACATCATTTCTTTTTATTCGTCATCAGATACACAATCATCACTATCACTTTCTGTGACATTAATTATAAATCTGTCTGAAACACTGTCGATCATGTGGTCGAGACCATACATTTTGTCTTCTTCTTTAATTATATGAGACACGCAGCTACTCCATTTTTCGGGTGTGATATGTTGAGTACCTAGTGAAGCAGCTTTCTCCTCAAATACGTGTTTGTACACGTTTTGAACCATAAGTTTTTCGGTAACGCTTAAAGCAATCCGTGGTCTTTTCTTTCTTGGAGACAAGCTTTGGCTTGACGTGCTTGGTTGAGGATCCATATCGTTTGTACGAAACAATATAGCAACAAATAAACACAACAATTACCACAAACACAACGTAACGAAAAACTTAACAAAACAATAACTAAACAGCGTGAGCGCAGAAAAAACATTCGTGCTATCAGACCAGTGGTTAGAAGCCGAATGACAAACAAAATGGCGACCGACGCGCGCGGCGTTGATCGGTGTTGGCACTAGTCGCCGCGCCGCGCGCCGCCCGTAATAAGCCGTTAAGAAACTGATTGTAGTTACATACAACTAGCAACTTATATCGGAGCACTTTTATACAATTTTATTGTAAAATAGAAATAATATTATTTTATAGTTTGAAATGATTAACTATTCACTCTTGTTCATTCATCTGATTGAACGAGAACTTAACGCATCACTATTACTTTAAATATGGCAACATTATTTTACAAAGTGACATTAGCTACTGTCATTGGATATCGTCTAATTAAAAATCCGACTTTAGCACAAAATTTTTATTCAGCGTTCGGAAATCTAAAACTGCTTGTTATTATTTTGTACAAAATACTTATACTTACTTACTTTTATTTAAATTTCACACTTGCGTGGTCCTCAATTATGTTTTAATCGTTTGTTACAGAAAGTCGTTCATAAAACATTATGAAAGGTCATAATATTTTATGAACATAACTCTTTAGAAGCCAAAACATAAGTTAAACAAAGTACAAATCTTCGCATTTCAATTGTATTTCTTAGAAAATGTGCCGTAAAATGTTCTTGAGCAATTAAAGTGTCTTGAACTCGGACGGTAACTTTGTGATTTGATCTTTTTCAGGCGTTTGATTTATTACGAGGGGAGCTATCCCAGATTAACTTCAACCCTCTGAAGATTGTTTCTAAGCGCAACTACGGATTATCTTGCACTTTTTTCAACTGTAATAAAAACTTGATAATTGGTTAAATTTATTTTATCACGCCGGACACCACGCTACATAATCCATTAAGCTTCTTGCCACTGTAAATGACTAGGCTCAATCCCTAAACAAAAAAATGTGTGATCCATCTGCGTATCTAAGAATGGATGTTCTTTGTGTATGCGAATTGAATGTTTGTGAAACAAACATCGCGATAGATCGCTTAATACAAAAAAAAACCGCACAACTTAAAAAATATATATTTAGTTTGTACTCATTAAAATTTAATTAATAGAAATGAAACTTTACAACAACATCACAACATAATTATCACACACTCGTAAGTAATATCCAACACAACCAAAGTCCATACAAGCTTACAAACAAAACAAACACCAGTTTTCATTTTCTGTAAAAATATAAAGAGCAGTATCATGGACGCCTTGGTATGTATTACTTTACACCGCCTCGGGTGCGGGTCAGCTCACCCCGTTATTATAAAGCCTCTTTGACACTGTCTTTTAACATATAGAGGCAAACGTATGAAGGCTGCCGAGAAAAAGATGGATGGATTTTATGAAAAATGCCTCCAAAGGTGAAAGTTCAAAAGGTTAGTTCGAAAGGTCATGCTCCTAGTTTTATGGCGGACATGTCAATTTGGAAGGTTTATGACTTAAGTGGAAGCGGGATAATAGGTAGGTAATAGAGGTAAAAGTAAAGTTGCTGAAAAGTGTAAGACTATAATCTTATACTAAAGCCAATCTGGAAAGAGAATGAAACGTTATTACTAATTACGCAATTATCAACTTTGACAACATGTGTTTAAGTTCATTTTAGAATGACAAATGTTACCGAAAAGGGCCTAAAAGTAATTTGAATGTGATGGAAACTGAACTGTTAGTCATTGAATTAAGGTTCATAATCCCAAAGCACGGTCATTATTTCTTTAATGTGGCTGATATATAGGTAGTAACGAGAGCTATCTTAAACAAAGAGTCTTGTGTGATATCTTGAACATAGAACTAAAAATCAAAATTAAATGTCAATCAAAGAATGTTATTTATATTCTAATCCATTGGGATTAGATGTATACTACAACATATCTATTGAGATATGTTGTAGTATACATCATAGATCGATCGTGTACTAGGGAGCCAACACCTGTGACCAAAAGGGTTTGCTAGGACATGGCGTAAGCATCTTAATCTATATTGAGACTACTTTATCTTTCATTCAGGATCTAGAAAATCACAAGGAAAATAAACATATTTATTTATTTATTATATGGAAAAAATTAAATCGAATTCAATAATTCATAACATAAACATAACATACCATCACGCCTGTATCCCCGAAGGGTTAGGCAGAGGTGTACCAATGTACACCCACAGTTCGCCGGTATGTTTAGGTCCCATGTAATAGGGGGCGAGCCTATTGCCATTAACCAGGCACAAATCCAAACTACGACCTGCTACTGAGAATTTCATCCTTATAAAATCCTTACACAAAATATCAATTTATATCATTTGTAAAATCTCAGGCCAGTACGGAAGAGATATTAAGCAGTGTCAAACTTTTCGATATAACAGAACATGATAGAATAGTATTATTTATAGGTCAAAATGACTCAAACCCATTTCATATTAAAGCTGAATTATGTTCATTCATGAAAACGACGAATTGTCCTGTTTTTGTAATAAAAGTTTATAAAAATAGGTACTTAAATGAATATAAAGTTAATTGTATGTTACGTATGATTTGTAAGCATTATACCAGATGTACTTATGTTGACATTGATTATGAAAACTCTCATGATATTTTTAATGACTTATGTAATGCCATAAATTCTGTTCTGGATCAAACTGATTATAATATGACATACTTGGCTTCAACACACAGAGCTGTTTACAGAACATGTACAAGACGGCAGAGTCTACATGCTAAGAGTCTACATGCTAAGGGCACAAATAACACTGAATCTTATTCCAGTTCAAGCCACAATATTATTCTGACTAATGACCAAAGTACTCAAACTGAAACGTTTATAATACAAGAAACCGCTTTGAATAATAATCTTTTTCGTGACTAATAATGAAAGTAAGACATATATCCGAATTCTTCATCAAAATATTGCCGGTTTGTTTAATAAACGTCGCTTATTGGAACTTCATTTAAATGAACTATTAGAGAATAATAAAGAAATAGATATAGTATGTCTGTCGGAGACTTTCGTTCAAAGAGGTCACGAACAAATGGCAAATCTATCCGGATTTTACTTAGCTGCTTTTTATAGTAGACAGTCAAAACAAAAACGAGTATGTATTTTTATTAAGAAGGGGTTACAGTACAAGCAAGTTAAATTTAACAATGAGTATTCAGTAGATAAGCATTTCGAATGTTGCGCGATTGAGCTAGTTTCCCAAAATATGTTTATCATTTGCTTGTACCGGACACCTGATTCTAACTGTGAACTGTTTTTTACTAAACTTGAAACCCTATTGCATAGAATTACTTACAAATACAAAAATAAGAAAATAGTAGTTGCTGGTGATCTAAACATAGATACGGTGCAATCAAATAAACAAGAATCTAGACGCTTAATAGATCTTACACAAAACTATCGCTTGAACTTGCACATACAAAACCCAACCCGTAAAAGTTCCTGCATTGACCACATTATAAGCAATATGAATCATGCAACAGGTGAACTATTACATTTAGATATTTCCGACCACAATACTGCCCAGTTATTAAACATTCCGACGGCACATAAAGAAACGCCACTTTTAGAATGCTTCATACACAGAAGGGATTATAGTGTAGAATATTTACAGAAATTTAAAGAATGTTTGTCTATTCTCTCATTCAACGAGGTATATGAGAAAAAAAATCTTGAAGCTGCATTTCACTCATTCCATGAGATGTTTTCTTTATTTTATAAATTGTGCTTTCCTAAAATCAGAATTAAAATATCAAATAAAGTCTCTAAAGCAAAATGGATAACTAAAGGTTTGAAAATAAGTTGCAAGACAAAACGTTCACTTTGCTTTAAATATTACATAGATAAATGTAGCTTAACCAAGACCAAATATAAAACATACTCTAAGCTCTTGCGTAACTGTATTGACCAATCGATAAGAAACCGTAATTTTAACATGATTATTAATTCCAAAAATGTGTGCAAAACATCTTGGCGGCTAATAAAACAAGAATCCGAGGCCAATAAACAAATGGAGCTTATTAACAACATTAAAAAGGGAGATGTGCTATTAAGCAACTCATATAACATAGCACAAGCGTTTAATGAATATTATATTAATCTATCGTACACAAAAGACTTTATACACGATACATGCAAGAGTAACTTAAGTAACAGCATTTTCTTACATCCGTTTAGTTGTGATGAAATTTATAAAATTATAATATCATTGAATAACACCAATGCTGAAGGTTATGACGAAATAGGAACCAAAATTCTCAAAGCCTGTGCCAGGGAAATTACCCCGGTATTAACACATTTAATTAATTTATCTTTTGAAGATGGTTGTTTTCCAAGTCCGCTTAAACTATCAATTGTCAAGCCTTTATATAAAAAGGGGGATAAAACTAGTTTGGGTAACTATAGACCGTTAGCTCTGATACCGATTCTTTCAAAAATTTTTGAGTCTGCAATGCATAAACGCCTTACGTGTTTCATCCAGAAACATAATATTTTACGGCGAGAACAGTTCGGATTCCAGAGGGGAAAATCCACGACGTTAGCGTGCTTTGATCTTGTAAAGAATGTAATAGAAAGCCTAGACACTGGTAAGTTAGTTACAGTAATCTTTTTTGATATGTCTAAGGCTTTCGATTGTGTATCCCATGATCTACTGATAAAAAAACTCAATAAGTATGGAATTAGAGGATCCGCATTGAACTGGCTGTATACTTACCTAGTTAACAGAAAACAATATGTGGAAGTCGCCAATATTGACGAAACTAAAGAACTTCGAGCATATCGTTCTACCGTTATGGAGACTAAATTTGGTGTTCCTCAAGGCAGCGTTTTGGGTCCGCTGTTGTTTTTGTTATATATTAATGACCTCCCTGACATAACTCTACACCCTTGTGTTTTGTTTGCTGACGATTTTTCTTTAATTTTGACATGTAATAAAAAAACTGACATTGATAAGTATACTATTGACATTAATAATTCCATAAAATCTGTAATAAACTGGCTTAATAATAACAATTTGCAAGTTAACCTATCGAAAACAAATTTTATACAATTCAGGACGTATGGTAGACCACACAAACCGTTGGAAATTAATTACGGTAATCAGCAAATAATTGAGGTAAACGAAACAACATTTTTGGGAATTAGTTTGGATAAACACCTTAATTGGAAATCTCATGTTGATAAAGTGTGTAATAAAATTAACAGATTTGTATATGTACTATATAAATTACGTAAAACCTCTACTCTGAAAACCGTTTTATCGGCATACCACGGATATGTATCCTCCGTTTTAAATTATGGTCTCATATTATGGGGTAATTGCACAGACGTTCAGAAAGCTTTCATAGCCCAAAAAAAGTGTATCAGGGCCATTGCTGGTATACCACCCTGGGAGTCTTGCAAGCCACTTTTTAAAGAATACCGAATCCTAACGTTAGCCGGTATGTACATCCTGGAAACAGCTAAGTTTGTGAAGCTAAACCCTAATTTATTTAAAGCAGCTAGAGATTTGTTTCCTAGAAACACAAGAAATCCAAACAGAATTGTTTTGACAAATGTGCCAAAGACTACAATGTATTTGAAGAGTTGTAATGTTATGTGTGGACGTATTTATAATGCTATTCCCGATTCGATCAAAGAATTACCTATAAATAGATTTAGAAAAAAACTTAAAATGTGGCTGATAGAAAAATCATTCTACTCGATATCGGATTTTTTTAAATAAATAAAATTGTAAACTTGCATGTGTGTCGTAATTGTACTCGTAAGATAGGTTAAATAATGAAATTTGATATTTGCATGTCGTAAAGCGACAAAATGTATCTGGCACTGTTTGTTTGACTTATCCATCTTTGATGTACCTACATTTTGTGCAAATAAAAGTTATTTTATTTATTTTTATTTTTTATTTCATAGAAAAACCTAATAACACCTTGGTCGACTTGGAAATCGAACCCAAGACCTCTAGCGTAGCAGTCGCGCTTAGCACCACTAGGCCAACGAGGCAGTTTTCAATAATTCGTTTGGTTTATTTCGTTTCTCAAAAACATTATTTGGTCCACAGAAGTTCCCATGAGTTTTCATTTTGTTCTCTTAAACCATCATTAAATTCTGCAGCTGTTTCGAGCTTTTTATTGCTACCAGAAACATAATTAACATCAGGTTAACGATTATAATCCGGGACCCCAAAATCGGAACACTCAGTAGCGGCTATTACAAAAATTCTCAGATTAATTACTTCTCTGATCATCCCTTTAATGAAAAGGGTACGGGCATTAAGAGATTAATTCGAGAAAGATTCCCGAGGGACTTTTTGTATAGAAAATCTTATTTACTTCAAGTGAGTTGCGAGAGGGACGCGATTTGTGAGCTGTCGGCGATTGATGACCGAGAAGAAATTTGCGTCAATACTATAATTATGGGATGGCTTACTTTTTGAGACGTTATATTTCTCCTTGATTAGAGCTTTGTTCTAGAGAATTTCTTAGAAATTTATTGAGATTTAGTTTGATAGAAGGAAATAAGCTGAGATTTTAGACTATTATATTGTTAGCAAAATACATGATTTTTTCAATTACAATCATTAACGTATTCATACAATTCCTCGCAAACAACAAATTCAATGAAACACTTAAACAATCACATCAAATATTTGCCTAAGTAGCAATTAAATAGGATATGTTTATACGTAAATAAAGTGGCATTTAATAATACAGAAAATATATCAATCTACATTACTAATACATGTTTCATTAAGAGAAGGCCCAAAATAATTCGCCTCTTCCTATATATTCTTACCCTTAAGTGATGTTCTATCATTAGAGAAAAATCAAGATTTTTTTTCGATTTCGTCTCGGACCAAACTAAGTTGAAATTAAAGATTATAATCGCTTATTGCTTACAGTTGGGTCTCATTCAAGAGGCGACTGATCGCACTACCGACTCAGACATTTTGTAGTTGATTTTTATTGGACGAATCGAATGTTATTTCGATTCCTTTCTTTTTGTCGATATAACACTGAAATAAGTTTGATTTTATTGTTGGTCATGGATTTAAATTAACGGTTTGTGATTCCGATAGAACAATCTGTATAATACGAGACTTTACAAAAATAAAAAAAAAAAACATACAAACATCCGAATTGAGAACCTCCTCCTTTTTCTAAAGTCGGTTAAAAATGAAAACTCCCTTTTTTTTAATGACTTCAAAAGGAGGAGGTTCTTAATTGGACTGAATGGTTTTTTTATGGTTTTTACGCAATATTTATTTTTATAGGTAAAGATTTCAAAAAACATTTTTGTTGTCGTTCAGTGGTCTCACATAAACCACATTGGACATTTTACATTTATGTGTTAGGGCAAATACACTTTACGATTAAAATACTTTAGTAATTATTGTTTGTTAATCTGAGTTCCTAAACCTTACTCGGACCTTAAATTATACTGCGACTATTTTGACTCGTACCAATTTAAATTTTAGGTATAAAGTTACGACCTTTAAACGCCAATTACTCAGTCACTGTACTAATTTGAAAGTCTTAGTTATTCCATTATAAATATTTCTAGAACGTTCTATATTATATGAAGCGGAACTATTTAAATTAAAATCCTTGAACCGATTTATATTATGTTAACGGATTGTTCTTAACTTTTAAAGTTGTAGAAATTTCTCTGTAGATGTTAAATAAAGTGAGGAATTTCGATTATTTCTACAACCTTCTTGTTTTTACTTTGCGTAATTAAAGTTTGTTGTACAACGAAAGCTAAGCTTGAACTATAAAATATTTGTATTTTATTTCCTCTATAGATGCTTTGTTTTGTTTATTACCAAGTTAATCGCCGAGTCAGTAGACACTAGAAGCTAAATTAACTTTCATGTTATATTAGTTAAAAATTATTACCTAAATAGACTTCAATAAACTATTTACTCCTTAGCTCAGGTTACTCAGTAGCCTATTTAGGAGTACAGCGCTTCACCCGCTTACTGGATTTTATTTTACTCATATGTGCCAACTGTATTCACTCTATGTATAATCTGGTCCTTGTAAACAAATAAACTATTATTATTATTATTTATTATTAATAAACTATTTACTTCCATTGGTCTGTTACTGTAAACAATAGCTAATAAACAATAGGTCCTTATTAAACTTATTACAAATTGAACAAGTTAGGAAGCTCAACGGTTTTTTGTTGAATAACAAAAGTTATACAAAAAAATATTACTATTAGTATTCGTCGTTCTATAATTTAGTAATTCATCAAACAAATTTAAAATATCTTTAAAATCAATCTATAGATCATTGATTAAAACTATAGTAAATCACAACAATGGTTTTCATTATATTCCGTCATTCTGAGAGAATCCACAGAGATCTTTGCTGCAAAATAAGCTATACAAAGCTAAAGAACTAAACTTCAAAGGAATAATCTTCTAATATATGTATATCTTTAATTCATAACGTTTACACGCCTTTTCTACTATATAGGGAACTTTACCATGTAACTAATTAATTTAAACTTCTTAAAATGAGACAGGATTTTAACACTACTGAATTTTAAAACAAGTTTTAGACAACTTAACTTTACAGTAATCAGAAGCCCACAAAAAACTAATTACAAAAAATAAGCCACATATTTCCGAAAATTAATAACCATTTAGTTAACATCAATTACAATATCTTTCAGGGAGCTGTTACATAAAATATGGGAATAAAGAAAACGAGTTCGGATTTAATGAAAAAATAAAACCGCCCGATATTAATAACGTAAGATATGGTTTCCATCGAGAGTGGACGTGCTGTGAATGGGGATTGTTCGTCGGCGCGTCTTATTACGGAAAATATCGACGTCGGGGGAGAGTGAGAGATACTGTTGTCCCAAAATATCGTGTTTAATTAAACAATTCTAGGCTTTGAGTAACGTAAATTTGAGAGAGTTTGTAGTACTTGAGAAAACTGAAAACCTGCAAGGATAAAAGAGAGTTACAATAGATTATCTGGAAATACTGTCGTTCTAAACAAATTGTTTTGAGTTTGAGTTCTAAAACCCCCTTTTTTATTTTTATTTTATTTGATAGTAATAACATACAGCAGTATTTTAAATACCGATGCCTCCAAGAACTCTCATAATAAAGTCAAGTTAGACATAAGTATTCCGTGAAATTATTGTTGCATCTACTATAACTATAAGCTTTATCTCATCGCATTTTCCTGAGCACAGTCTATAGACTGTCTGGTTTAAAAAAAAAAAATTGTTGAAAGTTAAACGCGGTAAAAATATGTAAAAACTTTTAAAAATGGAAGAGCGATTCAATTTTCGTATCTTATTTAAGTGTACGCCAACTGGCTTCACTTAAGGAAATTGAAAAGTGTGTTTCTCTTTCACTTCAGACAGTTTTTGTTATTTATTTATACTTTAGATCAAATCATTGAAGCGCTGCTATTGTTGAAGATAGTATGAAATTTTTAAAATACGTAGTCATTGGTAAATAAATAATGGATGATAGATTTGGTTAGAAGACCTGTTTTTTTGTGAAGTTGTAGGATGAAGTGAGAAAGTTCAAGTGTAGTTTCTCCTAAACCCGTTAGGTATTACACAAAACAACACGAGATATATTATAAATGACGAAAACATAAGTTATTTGTGAGTATAAAGTGAAGTGACTAAAGCCATTTTAATTGAAGACTGTGTAACGACTAAATTATACATTTTGCATTTCTAATTAGTAATGATAAATTTTAACGCATTTTTACATAAGATATTTTTTCACATAATTATGTTTATATAACTTGTCCGTATCTCGAACGAAGAATTGTATCAGAATAGCGCCGCCTCCCGTTATTGGATAAGTTGGTTTTGCGCGTGATTGGTGCCGACCGGTCACAATATATTGCCATTGTCGTATGGAATACTAACTACGAGCCGATTAAACACGAACCAATCTTACCGAGATTTTCTTCTACATGAACTTTATTGTCTTTCTTGTTAGAATTTCTGCGGCTTATTTATGTAATATCTTTGGCTTTATTAAGATTGTAATAAAGTTTTCTGTCATTCTATTTCGCTCTAGGCTTATCTTTCTCTACTATGTTTCGTTTGACAATGTTATGATTCGCGGCGGGTGAGCTTACCGTCTTAAATAAAAAATAAAGTACTACCTATTCAGGAATTCTCAGAACTAGAACCTAACAAGCGTTGAGACGTGGAATAATCCGAAACATACTATGTATTGTTTATTTTTTTTCGTATTTTATGATTCATGACTGTATTTTCTAGATCTGACATAGTGGTATTATAATTTTATTGTAACTCAAATCTTTATTGTTAGAGGGAATGACTACATAGTGTTATACTAGAACAACTTTAAACTGCTTTTCCAATTAATTATAAAAAAATCGGTTTTCGGGAAATTAGGACCATCTAGTCGCCTAAAACTCACCTAAGACGTTAGCTCTGTATATTGTAATAAAATCAACATTCTCGATTTGGTTTCACAAAATGTTCTAAGTGCTTACTTCATTACCATTTCAAGAGAATAATTACTGAAAACGAATGCCGCGGGCGACCGATTGTTCCCATCTAAAACCAAAGTTTTAATTAGAAAGCTTTGTTAACTTAGATTAGTTATAGGTAACCCTTTGCTGAGTGACGTAGCAGACGTAATTATTTTAATATAAAATTTGTTTGTAATCATTGTTTGGTGAAATGGGTTTCGGAAAGGTTACAAACAAGGTGTGGTTTCTGATTATATTTAAAAATAAAGGTAACAAATTAAAAATATGTTTCACCCTTGGATAAGTAAGTATGTAGCTAATATTACAAGAAGCAATGTAGAATTATAATGACCACCAACAGATAAAACGTAATTTTCATATAAATAGATCTGAAATCTAATATCATTTAGTGACTCAAAATAACTAATGTTTATGCAAAAAATAATCGTACATATAAACCATTTATAAAAAATCTGTACCAAAAACAATTAAGATACACAACAGTTTCAATTGTAAACAATGTCCCATTATAAGGCCACGTTTCAAAAGTGGTTTTAAATATAATTAATGGTTATCGAAAACAAACTTCGATCGGGCGGAAGACTGTCCTATCGCCGGCTTTCTATTTATGGTACTAATCCTACCCCAATGGCTTGCACGCCACTTTGACAGGTCAATTAACTAACCCACATTATGGCCCAAACAAAATAGGTCAAAGAAAGATCCCGAATAATTAATTTAAGAAATAATTCTTTACACGTTTCTTTCATATTTTCCTTCAAAAGGACACTCTTATTGCGAGCGATTTTAATGACTGGATGAACACGAGAAAAAATATCTAAAATGTAGGGAGAAATTCTTTTATGTTGGAATGGAGGTCTTAATGCTTTAGGTGGCTTGGAATGCAAAGTGTCTATTTTTATGTATTCAGAATGTATCTAATGCAGGTAATTGGCATACGTTTACAATTTTATTCCTTTAACTTTGGAATTTCTGTCGACATACAGAAACAGAGCAAGTATATCCATGTTTTGTAGATACGTATTTTATTTTAGAGTTCACGCCGTAATTCATAATATTAGGTATTAAAACCGGACAAAAAAATTCTAATTAATCAAACTCGTCTGGCTGTCTGTCTGTCTGGTATCGCTTACGGCGTGAACTGTAAAATCAAGTCATAAATCAAGAAGCACATCACATATACATAAAATTATGTTGTATAGTTTTTAGTAAAGAACATATTGTTTGTTCAATGACCAGTTTACAAAGATATCTTTTAAACTATCGCGCTGCATGTTTATAGTAGTATTATAAAACGGGGATTAGCGCGTATAAATACCTTTAGGGCTTGACGTTTCGACCGGGTTACACAGGCCGTAGTCGCAAGCAGACTACTGCTGTCGACCTGCTCTGCTTTACAAAGACCTGAAAACCATTATTAGTGTACACGACGTAATTTAACAAAACCAGTAAATCATGCTTGCTTTTACCGCTTGGAAATAACTGCCCACCACCGAATATTATCAGCCGTCCAATTTCCGACCCAAATATCCGCTTATAACATGATTTGTCCAGATTTGCCACTGTAAATGCAATCGAACATAAATATTTCGCTTATTCCCATCAAAGGGACTATTTTGTAATGGTTTATTAAAGAGGAAAGTTACGGGAAATGTAATGTTTTTGTTGTTTTGATAATGGTCAAAGGTGATGCTTTACATATTTGATATTGGCAGTACGTTATTCATTTCTTTCATTAAAATTTGTCTTACTCCCAAAAAGCCTTAACTGAAGAAAACACTGCAAGACTGAACTTAAAATAACATGGTACTTTTTTTATTTATAGTCAAAATGGGAGGTAAAACCAGAGGGAAAAGAATCGCTCCGTTACTTAAATATTTATTATCACTTAACGCATTTTCAAAAATGGATCCTTTTTCTAACATGAGCTAAAATTATATAGCTAGAGTTGTTAAAATTCAGTGGCTCCTATTTTTGGGGTTAAGTTTTTGGGGCAACTGACCATGCGTGTGTGCTCAATGAAGTAGTATTAACAGCCTATAAATATCCAACATGACCCCTGTCAACCCGTTATATTGGCTCTTCATAATGTGTGGAACAGTTACCGAATGGCGGTATTTTCCCTTGCGAAGCTTGCCGAACCAATATTAAGATATTAAAAGATTTTTGGAACCAGTAGCTTTTACTGATATGGATGAGGTATATTGTGTAGTTCTAAACTTAATGGAAAGGCATTTTGTTCTCGATTGAGAAACTACAGTTATCTGGTAAATCACTTAATTTCCAAAATATAATTAATTATTCTAATAACCTGCTTTAAAAATTTTCATTCTTAAATTCTAATTAAATTGACATAAACATAACAACATAACATACCATCACGCCTGTATCCCCGAAGAGTTAGGCAGAGGTGTACCAATGTACACCCACAGTTCGCCGGTATGTTTTAGGTCCCATATAATAGGGGGCGAGCCTATTGCCACTAACCGGGCACAAATCCAAACTCCGACCTGCTACTGAGAATTTCATAGAAAAACCCAATAACACCTTGGTCGACTTGGGAATTGAACCCAAGACCTCTAGCGTAGCAGTCGCGCTTAGCACCACTAGGCCAACGAGGCAGTTTTATTGCATAGTTAAATTGCATTAAAAATTAACATAATAAATTATGTCAACTCATAACAAATAGAAAATCAGGCCAAAAAAATAAGCAAGAATATCAAACAATAAACCTTTGTCCTCATAACTCCTATGACTACGAAAGAAAGGAATAAGGAAAATGATTTTATACCCTTATTATCCGTATCATGTTTGGAAATCGTCGGTTCTATAGACGCTATTAGAGTATACAATTTAATCTTTGTTCGTCCTTAATTGATTAAGGCCTCCTTAAACCTGAGTCAGGGTTTAATATTTGACTGTTTATTGTTTAAATAAGAGGGGCTCGTGGCTAAGTGTAAGCCGTACGGTTTGACCGATAATACAGGTTAAGCCGCGCTCGCCGCGGTTGGTCCGTGGATGCGTGACCATTTATAACATACCGAGACCGCTCCGTGTTTCGGAGTAGGTCCCGGCTGTCATACATAGATCTTTGGCAGTCGTTAAGTCAATTCTGACAACCAGTCTAACTATGGGATACTGTGTTTCCCAGTAAAATGGGTTGTGGAGGTCAGATAGGCAGTCGCTACATGTAAAATACGGTATTCAGCTGAATCCGGTAAGACTGGTAGCCGACCCCAACATAGTTGGGAAAAGGCTCGGGAGATAGTGTTTAAATAAAACCCTATTCTCCTGCCTAGAACTTTTCAAATTGTGTAGGATCGTTTTCCGTCAGTTATGATTAAAACTATTACAAAATTTCTCCTTAAACGCATGTATGGATGCATAGATATATAATATAGATAAATAGATAGAATAAATAATAATATTATAATAATAATCCAGCCTATAAACGTCCCACTGCTGGGCACAGGCCTCTTCCCATAGTGAAGGCACGAGCATTGATCACCACGCTTGATCTCTGCGGGTTGGCGATTTCAGATCCCAATTTTGGAATCCAGGTTTCTTCACGATGTTTTCCTTCACCGTTTGTCAGAAGTGTCTTAGAATAATTAAGAGAGTACATATAACTTTGAAATAGCCACATTGGTACTTGCCTGGGTTCGAACCTGCAACCTTGTGCATACAAATCCGTTCATTGAACCGCTAGGTCACCACGACATTAAGATAGAATACTCTTTATTGTACACCATTAAACAACACAATTACAAAATACATCACATCAACAGTAAAGCGTACAATGGCGGTCTCATTATTATCTAAATATACTACGACTACTTAGTTTTACACAGAACATAAATGTATTTTGATATAGGAAATTAGACGTCCGTAACACACAGACATGAATGTAATAATAACTAAAGGATTACTAATACAACATGCATAATAATATGTTTTAAAAGCTGTCTGGTTCCAGTTTTATTTCGTAATTTTTGAATTCCTTTTTTAAATGCGAGCTGCCGTGCAGTCGATCGCTCGGTATCGCATGACAGCCTCGTTTTTTGGCTTCGGACTAGAGCCGTGCTATTGCGGTGAATCTCAAAATTTTAGGGTAGATTTTGTTTTGTGAAACCGTACGCATAATATAGTGACGTTCCCAGAATTACTGGTGAAATAGTTTTGGGTGGTTTTTCTGTCATTCTTTTATTAATTTATTTCTTTGAAAAATGTTGTTGTAAAACCTTTTGTATAGCAAGGCTTAACAGATATAACCCATTAGGCCACATTATGAATAAACTTGACCAGAAAAAGTGGTTAGCCTTTAAGTAAAAATTGTGTGCACATACTTTGAGTACCAATAAAAAACATGCATAAATTGAAAACAAGCGAACAATATAACAAAAAACCTGCGCTTTCAATTCTTGTGAAGAAAATTTCAGTCTCACAACGTCTGGTCTATTTATACCTCCCACATTATTATTTACGGCTCAGGTATTCTTTGTTATTCCTTTCTTTGAGTATGCAGATGACAAGGTGAGCTGGGACCTAGGTCTGATCAAAGGACTACCCTTGTCCTGCAGACAATGCGGGCAAGAAAACTAATGATTGTTCCCGACGCCATTGACGTGTGGTGTGACGTGTGAAGGCTTTATTATATAAGAAATGTGTAGAAATGTGTGTGTGTAGTAGAGTTGTTTTGGTATACAATATTATTTCTAAGATGTGAAGTACCAATAATATAATAAAATTTTGCAAAATATGGAATTACGTCGTTTCTTTTTAAATGGGTTTTCATATTGTGTTAATGTGTTTCTTTCTTTCATTGTTATTTCAATTTGTTTATTATTTCGTGTTTCTCTAACAAACTATTTATGTACTGTTAAGAACTGGTAAATAAATAATGTACTATAACTCAAGGTTAAGGTAACATAAATATTTTCTAAAAGGTATAGTTAAATCTTGATTTGGAGCTTATCTATTGACCGTATTTCCAAACTTCGAACAACAATGTTTTAACCAAAAATCATATTAGTCCGTTGAATAGAACCTCAAACAACCCGAAGTAATTCTATAACGTCATTATTTCGACAGGAATGAACAAATCGAAGTAGTTTAAGCTTTATACGGGGAACCTTCGTCACGAACTTTTAATTGAAAATGACGCAAAACAATTTGCAAGAGGTAGCACATCATTAGGACGAAACTAATAGCACCTGTAACCTAAACTGGTACAACTAACATCGTATAAAAGATACCATTAACACCATTGTATAGGCAAATATGATCGAAACTCGTCATTATGAGTAACTAACTATTTTTTATTGCGTTTCTTTCAGAATGTAAATTGGCCAATATTATGCTTATATTATTATAACTTATCGTAAATAAGCTGACAAACATAAAAGCAAAAATTATATTTCTCCAAAAGATAATTACCACAACTTTCTAAAACGGCCAACCGCTTAAGATGATTAAAAAGAAAAACAGTATTCCTTTTTCGAATAAAAATACTGTCAAACTACCCGACATTATGACGTCATCGATCCACAAAAACTCATTACTTAACTATGTTACATCCAAGGTTAGGAAACTTCGTCTCGTAATTGCCGTCGGAAAAACTACGGAGATATGTCCAACAAGCCTCCATTAATTGTCCTTGCTGTTTGTACGAAGATTTCCGGCGACTGCAATCTTTTCCGTTTTTCCGACTACTATGTATATCTTAGAAGATAAATGACTTCCGCGGTTTAAACAATACAACCAAAAACGCGTTGCAGTTAAAACTGTTGTGATTTATTCGCCCGACTGCATTTTGTTGGAGCCTGTCGGATTTTAAAGTGAATAGAAAAAGTGGAGTGTTAAGAAGTGTTAGGATTTGGTCGCAACTCGCGTGTAAGAGGATTTTGGTTTTAAGCTTACGTTTTAGTACTGTTATCTCTTTGTTGCTGTTAGATTTTATTGTGAGTTGGAATTTTATTAGTTTCTTGAAGGGTGGGCGATTTGGGGTCGGTTTATGTCTGGCGGTGGTGGCGTCGCGTGTTGTCGGTCGCGTGTTGTCGGTCGCGTGGCGCTGGGGCAGGCGGGCGCATGGTGGAGCATTCAACCTTTCACACTGACCTGATGACGCGTTGGTGCGTCAGGTGTGAGTGGTTGGATGTTTTGTTGTGTGTTTGCTCGTTCTGGCGTTGCGCGGCCGATGTTGCGCGCTGCCTTTTCCGCCGGATATGAACCGACCCCTAGGGTGCTGTCCTATTGTAATAATAATTGACGTTTTATAAGTGCTACTTTGTAGCCTAAGTTAAATAAATAATTATTGATTTTGATTTCTTGGTATAGCTGGCTTACCGATTTACTTGTTACAAGCTTTTCACATCACTAATAGTAAGTAAAGGTGTCTTAATACAAGGAATACTTAGTAGGACCTATTCCTTGTTTTAAGACACAATATTAAATACACTTTAAAACCATGATATAGATACCATGATGATATTCTGACGACCTCCGTGGTCGAGTGGCGTACGCACCGGTTTCAAGGTGTCCCTAGCTCTGAGGTCCCGGGTTCGATCCCCGGACGGGTCAATGTAGAAAATCACATTTCTACATTGTCTCGGGTCTGGGTGTTTGTGGTACCTTCGTTGTATCTGAATTCCGTAACACAAGTGCTTTAGCAACTTACTTTGGGTTCAGAACAATGTATGTGATGTTGTCCGCATTTATTTATTTATATTAGAGTTCAAAATCAATCAGTCTAGTTTTTGAAAATCTGTCTACAGAATCACTAAGGTATAACACTACAAATGTTTATACAACACTCGCGTAGAATCTATCGATGCACTTAAATAGACTGTATCTATTAAGGCTTCAGTCGTCTAGACTAAACAGCGAGATATTCTAGTATTTGCATCATTTCGCGCGCAAATATGTGCACTAAAACATTCAACAGTCCCGCTTGAACAATAATTTACGATCGCACGTTTAATCCGTGTCGTAACTTGTTGGGATAAAAAATATGATTTATCGATCAGTCGGAATAAAATGTCTATGCGAACCCGTTATCAATGGAGTTGTAAATATTTTGGCTATGAACGGAAATTTTCGGGTTTAAATATTTTAAAGTATTTATTTTGTATAGATTCTGTGAGCACTTACTACGTTTCATCGATAGAAGTAAAAATGGTGCAAATTAATTTTTGAAAATATGAGAAAAATATTCGGTATCTGACTGATGAGTCGAAATAAAGTTGTCCTTTTTAAAACCATATTTTGTCTTGATTTATTCAAAAGTCACTTACAGGCATAGTCGAGTTATAGGGCATACTAAAACATGGCTACGCTATGGAAGCTACAGAGGCCAATATATATAGTATAACTACAGTACAACTATAAAATAGGATACCTAAAAAAAAACCGATAAATGTATACCTAAATAAGACCTAATTCACCTCATAGCTCAGTATCAAATAATCCATGACACGAAAACCCAGCTATACACACATGAAATCGCTACATATACTTTTATGATATACCATAACGTTTAATAAACCTGGATTTTAGAGGAGCAAACTAAATTGAACACGCACGGAACCTAACCCGACGCAGCTAACCGTTCACCGCGAACAATGAATTTACGAAACGAGATTAACCCGTTCAATGATTCGGATTGAAAAAACTGTGCAGATGATTCCGTGGCTGAATACAAAATCAACTGAGCGTCAATACACTGAATAAAAAATGTTCGGATCCAAGGCTGCAGAATTTCAATGTGTTCTGTTGAAGTGACAGGTTTCGTATGCACAAGGTTGTCGGATTCATAATGTTCAGGCAATTATGACATTTCCTGTTTTCGATGGTCAAAAAAAGTATTTTTATTTCGTCATTGAAATGTACTGAATTACGCAGAATGACATATTTCTCTTTAAATATTCTAATAAGAGGTAGATACATAATTGATGTGGAGTCAAAAAACATTATAACCCACACACACAAAACAAGTTTTAAGTAGTTATCTATGGTAAAATACAGTTGACAGTCAAAGAAAATAATTATGATGAAATCTGCTAAAACCTCAATCAATAAGACAATAATCAACTAATTAGGTATGTACCTACTAATTAGTAAATTGTGTTGTATCCGATATTCAGTGCTTCTGATGTTTGTATTTAAGGCGTTGAGAGATTGTCATCTGAACCGAGAGACTATTGTCTAGAATACAATTGGTTTCAGACGCAACCGAGCTATATTATTAAATGCCTTAGAATAATGAACGACGAAATTGAAAGCATCAGTTTTAATTAAGCATTTTTAGTACTGAACTATTTTATTTTAGTTCGATATGTACTTACGCGCAACCAAACCAATATTTCTGCAAATAATCAATAATACTTTTAAAGTATAGTTGTAAGTGTTTGTTGTAATAAATAAATATATATTTTAAATACAATACATATTTTCACTTTTTTATTTGTACAAATTTTAGTATCGTGTTATCAGTAAACAATAATACACCCATTTACCGGATTCTAATTCAACACGCAGAATATTAAACTAATATTTCCATTATATTACCTTTGTAATATCACAAAACAATGATATACGGTCTAGCACACGTCATACATAACTTTGACATAAAAGCGCTCTTATGACAAAGCAGTAAAGCTTAATTTTTATATAGCGTTAGTTCTACTGACGTGTTGCCCACCGTACTCGTACCATTAACTAGATTATTTTGGGAACTCGTTTCATTAATTTGTTAATAATATTATTATATTCAATGAATTGGAAACAGTAATGGTATAATGATGTTAATAATGATGATACTTACTATAATTATTATTATTATTATAATTGATCTATTATAAAACGCATTATTATGATATTGATTTCGTGAGTTATAATTATAAAACCATACGTTTTGTTTAAACTTACAAAGAGAGAAAACGGGTTATTTACTTGCCTCCTTTTTCTGTAAGTATTAATTTGATTGAAACATTACCTAAATTAAAAAGAAATCGTGAAAAACTGATTAATATTGGTAAACCGTCATATTTGACATTTTTTTTGCCCTGGGGAAGGCTGGGGGAAATCTCTTTTTACCGATCGGTCTAACAAACTAAAAAAAACAGCGCCTCTTGTTTCCCTTTGTATAAGAAACACTTTTACCATTCATGTACGAAAAATTACTTATCTTATATCGTATCAACCATGATCATTCACATTAAATCTGTTTATTGTCTCATAAAATATATTACGAACGAACGAATGAAGTAAAGTATAATTAAAAACAACACATATTTATGACCTCAGTGCATTGTCGGTTATTAATTGTTAATCATTATTGTTTACAATAGACCGTTTTAATTATATTGTTGACGAAATGTACCGAGTAAAATAAGGATTTATTGTATTTTTTTGGGTTTCGTACCTTAAAAGGTAAAATCGGAAACATTGTAGGATCAACTTTTAAACTATCGCGCTGCATGTTTATAGTAATATTATAGAACGGGAATTGACGCGTACATGCCTAAATACCGTTAGGGCTTGACGTTTCGACCGGGTTACACAGGCCGTAGTCGCAAGCAATTCCCGTTTTATAATATTACTAGCTGTTGCCCGCGACTTCGTCCGCCTTAATTTCTGTTATTATGATCGCGATGAAGAAGTTTAAAAACAAAAAAAAAAATATTTCTGCGTAAATTATAATTTTAGTTAATATTATGTTGATAAAACTCTAGCCAATAATTGGTAATAATGCATTAATTTCGACCAAAATTTTAAGTTTTAAGTTTATAGTGAGTCAATCTTAAAAGATAGACATATACCGTCCCGGACATTTTTTTAGATCATTTAAAGAGAAACAATTCATTCTTACATATTTTTTAGGTATCTCTAACCGTTTACGTAGAGCACGCATCGGAAGCCTTCAAAAATGAATCGTTTTCCCAGTTTTTGCAACATTTTTCACTGCTGCTTCGCTCCTATTAGTCGCAGCGTGATGTTATATATTCTAAAGCCTTCCTCGATAAATGGACTATCCAACACAAAAAGATTTTTTCAAATCGAACCAGTAGTTCCTGAGATTAGCGCGTTCAACCAAACAAACAAACAAACTCTTCAGCTTTATAATATTAGTATAGATTATGTTGATAAAACTCTAGCCAATAATTGGTAATAATGCATTAATTTCGACCAAAATTTTAAGTTTTAAGTTTATAGTGAGTCAATCTTAAAAGATAGACATATACCGTCGCGGACATTTTTTTAGATCATTTAAAGAGGAACAATTCATTCTTACATATGTTTTAGGTATCTCTAACCGTTTACGTAGAGCACGCATCGGAAGCCTTCAAAAATGAATCGTTTTCCCAGTTTTTGCAACATTTTTCACTGCTGCTTCGCTCCTATTAGTCGCAGCGTGATGTTATATATTCTAAAGCCTTCCTCGATAAATGGACTATCCAACACAAAAAGATTTTTTCAAATCGAACCAGTAGTTCCTGAGATTAGCGCGTTCAACCAAACAAACAAACAAACTCTTCAGCTTTATAATATTAGTATAGATTATAGGATCACTCGTGTGTCTGTCCATATTTCCGTCACAGTCTAATTGATCCAAATTTAATACCGATTGGATGGAAATTCGGTACATACATTGTGTAAGTCAGTGACTTGACAACAGATGGGCAACGTAAGTGAATATTTAATAAGTATGGATGTCACTTACTTGAGAAGTAAATCAATATTTTGTGATTCTAAATTGGACATTTGACCATACTATACAACAAAACTTTAGAGTACAATTTCTTCAACTTGTTTCAAAAAACACCTAGTTTTAAAGTGTATCTTAATCTGCTTATTCAACCGGTAAAACGTTTCAGAGCATCGTTAAGGATTGTAACAGTTTCGGAAGCTGGATATAGCATTATTCCCAGTGTGGTACCTTCCTTATCCGGTATTAGTGTAATAGGATTAATTCTTAGCTACTATAGCCGCGCTTTTATGGCTCCAGCCTTAATCTTCCTGCTCATAAGCTTGCTCATAAGAAAAGCTTAAACAACGTCTGTTTTGTGAAACTAGAGTTGGCTTCATTTGAATTTATTTACACTTTTCATAAGAGAAGGGATTCATGGATACTATATAAAAGTTAATATATACATATTGCAATACTTATAAACGTGAAAGTAACTTTGTCTGTCTGTGTATTTGCTATGTTTTGATGACTAAACCGCTCAATCGATTTTTATGAAATTGTGATTAGTATGTGATATGATTTGATGATTGATATGTGGTATGTGATAGCTTTGATCACAAGAAAGGAGATAATCAGATTTTTGCACAAGAACCGTAACGCACACGGGCAGAGCCACGGAAAAATCTAGTACTCAGTATAGCTACAAATTTTTCTTCACTAACAAAGCTAAACCACTAACAACAACAAATTAAAAAAGTGTCAAAAATGGCAACTGAATTCAGAGGTCAATTATTCCGCCATTAAAAACAAAACATTCATTCATAAACAAACCAATTAGCGGGAATTTTTTCCTTTTCCAAAAGGAATCTAAACGGAGAAGTTTAATTTAACTGAGTTCCGGGATACGGTCGCGAAGCTAAAAGCTTTTCGCTGTTTGCTTACGATATCGTGAGGTGTTCAATAATTGATCATGTTTGGATCCACGAGCTATCTCTCCTTAGAGGGCGAAGGTTTTTCATTATGTGATGAAGAATTGAGGGCTTGATGTTGAACGTGGTTTTGTTTAGTGATTTTAGTTTTTTTTTTTGCAAATTTAAAAAAAATCCTTTGAAAAGTCGCTGAAGACTCTTTAGGCTTCATCTTGAACGTGGTTCTGTTTAGTGTTTTTTTTTTGTACTTTTATAAAAAATACCTCTAAAAAGGTCGCTGAAGACTCAACAATTTTGTTACAACGGCTTCAAGGACCTATAATAACAGAAAAGTTAGTAGGTTAATCTAATGCCTTGAAATGGTGGTTACCGTGGTTATTATAAACAAGACAAAATAATAATACACAATTAACTCTTTTTTTTTTGGTAGAGATCTTCGCAGTTAGCCTGAGCGCAGGCTTTGACTGCTTCACCGGACTTTCCACATTTAACTCATTTCTTTCTCAGACACTTTCACTTTTCAATAAACAACCACACTTGAGACTTATTTTGACCTGTTGCAATTAGTACTTTGAAGGTTGACCTGACTTTGTACATAATTTAGGATGCTGTACCAACGTCTTATGTTATCAAACCACTATAATGATGATAGTTCTCAAGTCACAGAATCAGCTTAAACTCTCATGAACTTACGAACTATAGCTACATGATCTTGTGCTTAGCAAATACCAAGATGGAAGCAAGACCGGCTTGTGTTATAGTTCGGTTCTCATTAAAACTAGTTAAACTTCATTAATGATCTGAATCGCACACTATTTTAACTTAATAAAATAACAATTTAAAGCCCTGCGAAAAATAAAAAAATATGTTTTGCATTACAATGGACACTTCTCAGAAATTTCTTGCATGAATTCAGAAAAAATAAACATACTTGCTTTTATTTAATTCTGACAATGTGAGTTTTCTGAATTTGTTGCTGTGAAGACAAAATTAAATAAACAAAAAGGATTAAAAAAGAGTCATAATTTCAACTTATCTAGCTTTTTGCTATTTTTAAGCAGTGTTTAAATTTAAGCCTTTTTTCATTGGAATTTGAGCAAAATATAATAAACCTAACTTAAACAAAACGACAGTGTAAAAAAAAAAATATTTCCATTTTTAAATGAAATAAACGAACGAAATAACGAATGTAATTATTACTTAAAATCAGTTTTAGCTACAGATATAACTATCATCCATTAAAACATCGCATTAAAAATTCCATGCCGTCATTTTAATTCAATTTTCCAGCGAAATAAAAATAAATTTAAAATGAATATTCATTTCCGTCAGTTTTGTCCACGCAAATTAAAATTTGAAAGTAAAACGTCACTGGTATTTACGACTGTCAATTTTCACAAAAATATGGAGCCGCTCATATTAAACTATGTACGCGTCATTGTTGGTAGGTTAATAGGCGCTTATTTTCAAGTCACTCGATATTATTCAATAATTACTTTAATAAAAAAAAAGAATTTGTTTATTTTATAAATATTTTAAGATATATTTTCTCAGTAGTGTTATTGATAGTTAAGTTGGAAATACTTAGAAGAACGGTTTTTCGCCTTTATTGAAGGCTTGACTTCCTCATCAGAGTCAGTTATCTCTCTGCACTGCTTCAATAACACACTAATTATAAACCTCATTCCATTCCACTAATACCTGTTCCAAAGCGCTCATAATCCTAAACCCCATCATTATCCTAAAAGGGTGAGTTTCCCCTATTAATCATCAAAAACAACCTGCCATAACGAGAACGACAATAGGCTGGCTATGTCTCGATTATGAGAGTACTTATTAAAGTTAATACAACGGTAGCTAAGTAGCGTAAATTTAAAAAGTTAGCTCCTGACTCATGATTCAAAAGATTAAAGGCTTGATTGCAGATTTTGGACGCTCAATTTTCATTAAGTACGTGCTTTGCTTGCCCCTCGATGAGGGTTCAAGGTTGAGAAAAATACCTTAATTCGAGTAAGAGGATTATTTTTTATAGCCTAAGCCCTTATTTTTTACATTTAAGGTCTTTTCGATTAGGCCAGTGGATTTTAGGGCTTTCAACGTTACTCTAAAGCGTAAGACGGCTATTTTCGAATTTCTTTTATGAAACGACTTGAATAAATTACGGTAACTTCTGGGTTGAACGTACGGTGAAAGTTTTTACTTTCCTTTTTGAATTAATTACTTTATTGATATCGTGTTAATAGCAAACAAAACCACATTTATTTAAAATGCTCGATTATAACTGAGACTATGTGTGCTAAAAACAAAGAACAATAAAAAGCACCCAACGCTGCAATGATAATTATGAAAATTCAAAAACTTATCATTGCTTACAAGTCTCTTGTTTCATAAACGTATCGAATATGCATTGAACAAAGAAAACATGTTGAATATAAGCTGTAAGCGCAATCCCACCAAAAACATTCTGTAAAAAACTAGCCAAGTCTCGATGGAGCTGCTTGTTTATCTCTAAAAAGTAATGAAATCTAGACAAAGTCGTACCAAGTCTAAGGTTCCTTACTGCGATTTCTTTATTATTATAGTTAATGTTGTGTGACTTGGCCGTTGAACATTCTTTATACGTGAGTGTGTACAAGTCAATTTTTTTACACGTAATGTTATATCTGTTGTAATTACCTATGTTTGTTAAGCGAGATAATAGCCCATACTGGTATTGGTAATTGGACGCTAGTGTCTCATTTTAGGCTGTTGTTGATTGTGCAAAACATGCATTCAGCATTGACAATGCTGACTTCTGCTCTCTTCTTTTTGTGGCATCAAATCGACCACCGATCTAACATAAAATAGACGTACAGACGGACTTCTATCAATGATTAGAAGTCCGTCTGTACTGGAAATAATTTTTAATACTGTTTGTTTCTTATTTGACACAGATTCTTATCTTTTTAGGAGTAGTTTTTTTATTATTACAAATCTTTCTTTATTATTGTTATAATCCGTCACTAATCATAAAATTCCTAACCTATTCAAATCTTCGAATTGTTATAATAGCAACTTGCTAATCTAGTGACGTGTGCGGGTATTAACGCTACTCTTAGTCCAATGCATTATATTTTGACCAAATTTTAAGCGAAATTAATATTTTAGTGTAATTTAATAATAATAATATTCCGGGACAATTCACACACGGTTATCTGATCCCAAGCTAAGCAGAGCTTGTGTTATGGTAACCAGATAACTGATAAACATACTTATATATTTCTAAATACATACATATTATAGATAAACTAGCTGTAGGTACCCGGCATGCGTTGCAATGCTATTTTTTCTACCTAGCACCTGCCTACTACCTACCTACTACCATTTAGGGGTATGAAAAATAGATAGTAGCCGATTCTCAGACCTACTGAATATGAATATAAAATTTCATAAAAATCGGTCAAGCCGTTTCGGAGGAGTAAAGGTTTGCTGGAAGAAAACTCAATGTTGAGTTAAGCTCGCCTCTGTACATCGACTTTTATTAATGTATATCTGTAAAATGTTTAAGTGTGTACAATAAAGAATTAAGAATTAAGGAGTATGGTAACTAACATTGTGACACGAGAATTTTATATATAAGAAGATTACACCCAGACACAGAACAAATGATCGTGCTCATCACACAAACATTTGTCCTGGGTGGGAATCGAACCCACGGCCTCCGGTATAGCAGTCAGGGTCACTAACCACTAGACCAACAGGGCTGTCAGTTTATTTAATTTCAGCAATTTGTTTATTTAATTTGTGTAATGTTCGAGTAGAATAAAGTTAATCGTTCGATTATTTCTTCTTGTAAACTTGTAAGTATAAGTATAAAAGTCAGTCTAGTCTTATCCAGGGTTTTCTTTTAATTGTATTTATATGCGTATTAAGAGGAAAGGCGGGCGGAGAAACTTTTGAAAATTCGGTTTTTGAAGAAAGTAGTGCTGTCGCTCTATCGCAAGGTTTGTGAATGTGTGCGTAAGTTGACAGTGTGTGAGTGTCAAAGCGCGCTCGTTTCATGTAGTTGTCTCTTTGTCTACTTACTCACCAAAATCATTTTAAACATCTGCACACGTTAATTGGCATTATTGACGTATAAACAAGGGGTAACCATGACAGTACAAAGTAGCCATATGATGAACTTTTTGAAATAATAGCCGTAGTAGTAAACAGCTTAGTGGTAGTATGATTGGGAATTAATATTCTTGCTGCAAGTTCGAATCTTAGGCGAGACACCCTTTTTGAGTTTAGTAACTAATCTTTTTTAATTAAATTTTGTTGCTTTGTACGACATAAGAATATTTTTGATTATTTATATTTTTGTCGTGCATTTTTCACACAACTCGACCTATGCATAAACAATGATTATTTTGTGTTTGTGTTTACTATATTTCCGTAGTTAAGTTTGATGCCCATTGCAGACCAAGAGTGAATTATGGCGTAAAAAAATTATGTTGATTATGTTATATCTGTGGCATCATCTATAGTATTCCTTTAACAAGGAATAATTTATGGTACCTATATTGATTTGTGATTGGGTTGGAGTGTAGCCATAGGGGCGCTATTGAGCAAGGACTTAGTAAAATTTTCGAAGTTTTTTTTTTCGGAATCTTTCCGATTTTTTTGCAGTATCGGGTTGACCTTGTCTGTAGCAACCATTTAGGGACTGAGAAGCATGGCCCTACGACGCACCGTTTCCGAGATATGAGCCTTCTACCGGTTTTTTATTTTATATAAAACAATTTATATTTCCAAAATGGTAGCTCGGATTAGATTTTTTTCGGGATAGAAATTGTGGCTCTACTCAAAAGCCATGAGGTCATGTAAAAAAATTAGTAAAAACTTCTAAAAATGTTTGTTTTTAATCAGGGTCACCAGGTACTCTAGATCTTCGATTATCCTAGTTTTTATAGTTTTCCCTTTATGTGGCCATTAAACCCTAACTCTGTACCAAATTTCAGCTCTCTGAGTTTATGGGAAGTACTAGTTCTATTTTGATGATCATGAGTGAGTGTCTGTCGTAAATGCGAAACTTTGCTTTCGCTTAACTTCGGAACTAAATGACCTACAGACTTGAAATTTTGGATTTTAAGTATATGATTACAGCCTACTGGATGACGAAAATTTCTGCGTTCTGGTCTTATCCAGAGGTTCTCAAATAGAGGCCTGAAAATGCGGCGAAATGGTTCCAGTAAAGGATGGTACGGCAGTGTTTGCTTCGCGCTCGACTTGGCGGGGGCACTGCCGTGCCCCCCGATATAAAGACTCTTGGAAAACAATAAGTAGGTATCTGTTACAAGAAGTTTTTAATACACTCATTATTTTTAAAGGGCTTGTTAAATATGTTGAATCGAAAATCTTAAAAACAGCACTGTCAGGTTTTAAGAAAGCATTGCTCTGAAGCTTAGAGTATAGATAAGAAACTAAAGAGTGAGCCTATCAGTGTATGAACCGTGAGCACTAGTATGAACTAGTTTTATCGTTAATTTTGTATCAAGACGGAGCGCGCCGTTTTAATAAACCTATCTAAAACCCTAATATTATCTTAACAATGTCGAAACCATCGATATTTTCGCAAATAAGTCTGTCGTTGCGCGAAAAATAACTTTAAATCAGTAAACGAATGTACTAGATACAGACAAAAAGTGCTCTCGCTTGGCACGAAGGAAAACTAGCGATACTAGCGGTCTTTAGTTATCTATAGTCTAAGCTCTGAAGTCTGAATGTGACAGGTGATGTCGAGCGAAAAAAATAGTTCTATCTCAAAGCTGAATAAATAGGAAAAGAGTTTATGATTACAATTATATTTTAGAGAGCCCAAATTACAAGAAGCACATTGTTTATAATAACAAAAAAGATCGTATAAATCATACTCCTTCAAGAATACCGTAATACGATATTTTACGCGACATAATAGCGAGCGCTTCAATAATAACCACCTGCACGTTAATGAAAATTGATATTCATGCAACTGGCGGAGTAATCCCTTAATTTTAATACTTTTTGGTGCAATAAATTTCGCTACGAGCAATATTTCTGGGCCCTGCCGCGAAGCTTCGAGGTACTCGTTTTTAATATAATATTATGCAATATTGTTCATCAGCGAAATTCAGAATATTATTAATCATTAAGAGACGATATGATATGTACCAGTATTATAATTTTACGTTAATTTGTATGGATTCCTTTATTGTCCGGTTATTGCTGTTAATGCTGAGTTGCACTTTCAACAACTCATTATGTTTGATGTATTGGGTTTCTGATCGTGGAATTAAGGGCCTAAAATAAAAAAATTATATAATCCATTGTTACGAGATAAAACTGTGCTACCATTGTAGAAATTGATTTTCGAGTAAAACTCAAGGACACCCTTAAATTAGAGGTTATATGGGTTTAATAACTTTTGGAACAACTGATTAGCAATACGTATCCACGTGGCTCTCCTATGTTAAACATAAAGATTTGATTCAACGTTTGAAATTGAAAATTTAAAGCGAACAGAATACTAATTAGCCAGTCAAAAAAATAGCTCACAAGTAAAGTTAATAACTAATTAAAAAGTTGGTTAAGCTCACTAATAATACCTCGTCAATTTGGAAACCAGTTCGAAATTTTCCATCGGCTAATGAAACGAAATTGTCGATTCTACAAACACCGGTGTAACGCAGCCAGTGTATTAATTAGTTGCGGTTAGACACGTCCGCGTCCAGCCTTTCATCCCCTAGCCCAGTAATAAGAGCATTTATTAAATTTTCATTATATTTCACCCCTGTAGGCTAGTTAGGGTGGATAAGTTTCGCTGCGTATGTTTCACCCCTTCATCTGAAAGTGACGAGTTCGTGAATTTTTAATTGGGTGTGTTAGGTGTGATTGTTAGAGTTTAACTCGTTTTTATAAATGTATAATAATATACATAAAGGTTCAACTAATATACATGCACTGCTAAAGGTCAGAAACTCTACTTGTTATCGCATGCATGTATCTCTCCTGAATTAGTTACTAGTTAGTGGTCTCAAAGTTATGATTGACTCTTCGGTAGATTGGCTGACCTTATCACCTTTATACTAGAAATTATTGTTGGGACACTTACAGAGAACGAAACTTACACTTTTATAAGAACCACAACAAATAAACAAAAGGCGAATCATATTTTAAAAGTTTAATGAAACGAACATAGAGGAAACGGCCAATACCACCATATCACCTCACCATATCCCAAAATTAAATCAGTAACTAAGTGTGTTTTAAGTGACCTGGTGACCAAACTTCAAAGAAGTCAGGCTTAAGAAGTGGAAGATGGCTAGCATCCGGACGTGAAGCCGCTGGCGAGCTGCCAATTGCTTCATTAGGGTGGAACCTTATCGGTTGGAAGACATTTTTCTGACACCACATTACTCTATCCTACGACAGTTGTAAAAAAACCTGTAAATGACGGTAGTTTCACTACGTATAGTGTAAAAAATATTTTACAAAAAATATTTCTTTCAATAGGGTTTATGCGATTAGCTGTTCCTATGCCAACCAGTAAGTAAGTACAGGTTAGGCCTTTGCCCAATACTAAGACAATACAGGCATTTTTTTTTTATTGCAATCACGCAGTGCTAGTTAAACAGTAGGAGTGCTCTTATATTTTTTACACGCACACAGTTCTGGTTCATACACAGATGCACCCGTATATAAAACCAAATGAGTGTAGGTACTATAATATTTCCTGTGCGGATAGATAGCCACCATTATGACCAACCACAGCGACCACATCTAGATAATTATATTTCTATGATAGTAACCGGGATTAAGTCATGGTAATAATATTATAACATTATTTTGGTCATAAAATCATTAGTACGATAATTTTAAAGGCTCTATTGGAAGCTTCTGATAAAATTTAATGTAATATATTTATTTTCTTTTTTGAACAGCAGTCGCTTATTCAAAAGATGTAGACTTAAAAGTTAGTAGGCTGAACCACTCTCACGCTAGTAAGACTAAATCTGTTAAAAATATAGTTTGCAATGACTTTGGTTATTACTGCAAACAATAACATTTTTGCCATTTCTAATTAAAACAAATAGAATCCGAGCCCCTTCTAATTTAGTTCTCTTTATTCAAATTACAAGTTTGTGGTCGGATAGGAGTAACTTTGGCTCGTAAAGAATGAGTACAGCTAGTTAATTTCGCATGAATACTGTTGTATTAAAATTCATGGACAGCTCAGAAATATGGAGTTTTGGGCGGTATTATTATGCGTTGTTTTAAGTAGGGCGGTAGAACTAACGTTTTGTTATCGTTAAATTAAAAGTGTGAAGCACAACACACCTTGTGTTGCAAAAATATAGTAAAGTGGAGTTTTAATAACCCTTTGTAATTATTATTTTTAGTTTCTTTATCTCGCTGCATTTAAGCTAAAAGCAAAAGATTTATGGTTCATATAGGTAATTATCGTTTTCACCAAAAGCCATTGCATAATTTGTTCTTTTTAACAGGTCCTAGCAAGAAAACAGAAATACATTGAGTCAGAATAGTCTTTGCTTGTTGCTATCACGTGATACAACAAAACCTAAACCTTTGTCAATAAATAAAAATACTGCAATACACTGTCACCGACCATATCGGCTCCGACCATATTTCTCAGTCACTTTATTTGATCGCCATAAATCTGTTCCTTCTAAAAACCGTTACTTTTAAAAATCAACACATACACGTTGTAGGTAGTATCTGCGGTTTAATTCTGCGGCAGAGCTCAGGGCAACGACATAAATCTTTCTAAACTACAATATACTGCTCGGCTGCATCCAATGCCGACGATTTATTGTGGAAAAAATATAAAGAAACTTAACTTTGTAGATGTAATGATAATACTTGTGTCTTGGGATGGGACGTTTATTATGGCGCCACGGGCGGTACATAAATTAAGGGAATCGTAAATAAACTGCATCGTTTTTGCTTAGATCGTACGTTTGTGGTTTATTATTACATGTCGAGAATTTTTATTTCATCGCGTCATAAACTACAGTTCTTCGTCCTTCGTATGTATGATTTTTATTTATGTTCAACACAACTCACAAATTAATAATGCTAAAATGTAATAAACAGATAATAAAATGATACATAGATTAATTAGTAGATAGCCCGCTACGTCTTTGCTACGGTTACTACGGTGCTACGAAAGCGTAGACGCTGCTACGAAACTTTCCTAAAACGATGCTTTTTTGTTACTCTTGATTCAACGTCAACTTTTCCACTTCTTTGTCTAAAGTTGTCAAGTTTACACAATAAATACTGCATCAAGGTCTATATTTAGAATTCCAGACGGTAATAATGTGAGGACGTTCGCTAGTAACGTCTTGACCGACCCTTGACGACAGACAGATTGCACGAATGAGTTATACTGTAGCTCGACTATGTTTTATGGAGGCAACCCGACGTGTCCACTATATCTCGTGTTTACTGCTGAACGTGAATAAACACTTTGAAGGTACTTGCTGAATATGTAACTTCAGTTTTTTGTGAAAATTATGCTTTAAATCAAGGTACACTTCATGATTGCTCATATTTTTGTACTAGATTCAATTCTTTTTGTACTGAGTGTATGCCACGCCGATTGTCTGAATTCATATTCTGCACAGAAAAATAAGATTTTATTAATTATATTCTATTGCACTGTCCTTGTTTGATGGTTTGAGTATGTGATTTCAATGTTGATAAATTAATTTTAGTGTTTTTTTAATGATAAATAATAGATAAATAAAACCAAATTACAATTTTAACGCTTGATATAAGATACTCTTAGCACTTACTGTACCAACACCATTATTTATTACATTCTCACTCCTCTGATCACTTTGGATCACGAGAATCGCGAATACATCTTGAATCTAAATCTCGCTGCGAGTCTCGAGCCGGATTACCATGATTGACATCCAGGTCGTTAGGCACCGCACTATATACTAGACTTGAGCAACTAGTGTATTGACACTCGTTACCGACGTCATTACGGATAATATCCAGGCAAACCGGATTAAACCGGTCGTAACCGCATAAATGGGATAGCATTAATGGAATTTGCCAATTCAATGAATCCGTGTGCAGATTATTATAACTTTAGCTTTTAACACTTTGGGAACCATAGGATTGGCTGAATGTATTATGGGGAATTAAATTTGACGGCGTGAAATAAATAGGATTGGTCGGTACAGTCCGGTTGGTTTGTGGTTTGTTTTTATTATTGGATGCCTGAATGACATTGTTAATTCCAGGTATAGTTTATTTGTGGAGCCTTTAAGTTCAGTATTTGATTTTTTATAAAGCCTGTGATAATATAATATGATATTCCGGGACAACTCACACACGGTTATCTGATCCCAAGCTAAGCAGAGCTTGTGTTATGGTAACCAGGCAACTGATAAACATACTTATATATTTCTAAATACATACATATTATAGATAAATTACATTTACTTACATGCAGTAAATTTTAATAACCTAGACTGAGATCTAATGATGCGAAAGTTTATCAGTGTTCCAAAACAAAAGATTTTTTGTTTAAAAACAATATTAAAACCACGAAATTGGAATGAATATAACCGTAAAAATCCTAAACCACTTTAAATGCCAACTCTTACTGGCCCGATTCTAAAACGTCCCCTTACTAGAGCACCAAGATTAAAACTCAAACACATAAACCTAAAACCCAATAAGCACGGGCTACTACTTTCAGTTTCTATTACATTCACTTTAAAAAACAACTTTAAAATTAGAGAAATAGGGTTTAAAATTGTTTGTGATTTAGCTCTCCTTAGACCGTACTTAAATTCTTACTTAACTACACAGATTGTCAAAGGGGACGCTAATTACAACTTAACAAGATGCTGTCCGTCCACTGATTACAGTCGCCGGTTGAATTAACTAACGTTTTCTCTGAAACAATTTACTTTTAACTTTTAACTATAACAAGGAAAAAAGTTGGACAAAAATGTTTCGTACAAAGATTTAAGTGGCTTTTGATAACTTATGCTTTTGCTGAAAAATAATTATGATAACTACATTGGTTGATATTTTTTTGTACGCAAGTGAGAACTATGGTTGGACCATGGAATTTCATACCACTCTGTAGAGAATTATTATTAAGATACGGTCAAACAAAATGTATCTACTTTGGCATATAAAGATACCTGCCTAGCTAGCTCCTTCTTCCCGAAGATAAACTCTTGACATAAATACCCAAGGGGCACATAAACATCTAGAAAATAAAATGCTAAATATTTCATTGTTAATGTAAGTGTGTTTTTGTTTTTATTGTTTCATAGTTTATATATAGCATTCTTAGTTTTATAACTTTATCTTCCTAATTTGTATAGCATCGCATAAATAAAAAAAAAAAACAAACATTTTTAATGTTATATATTTTCACACGCACACATCCCACAAAACATTTTACTTCCGGTACATAATTAAAACAATATTTCTCTGAAATGTTTCCAAGGACAAAATTCTTACATAAACTGAACCTTCAGAAATATTCTTCTAGGGTCAGTACCGGGCCTTCGGAGGAAAACCCACCATCGCAGGCTTTCCTAGAACTACCTAAGCATTGCTTAAATAAAACAAGATCAATAAGTATAATTCTTTGTTCCAAGAACATTTTATTTATAGCATCTTTTCTTGTCGGTTCAAGAATTTGATCTGGCTTATAAAATTTAAATATAATTTGTGTATAATAAATACTTTTCAATGTGGATTAAATAAATTATATTGTTATCAAAATCATAGTTCATAGTATTTCTGTAACTATTTTTATTAAACTATTAGCATGAATTGTGGTTTTGGTTTTTTAAGTTTTGTCCTTATATTATTTTTTATTTCGTTGTTCCATAACTTGCTGTTATATTTTTTACAATTTACTATCACATTTTGTGCTAGCCATTTCTACTCATATTTTTTTATAAGTTCGGAATTGTATGTGTTTAATAAAGATAAGTCATCATTACAACAGTTTTATACTCTCTCGTGTGTTAACAGTACGTCTATCTTCACTTATAAGGCTTATAAAACATAATAATAACTATAGAACAAAAAGCTTGTTATCTAAAATGCTAAAACTAAAGCCATATATTTTAATGAAAATGGTTCTTTTGGGAGTCTAGGGACGCTAGAATTTCAGGCATTACAAAAGTTGTGCCGATACTTTAATAAATTCGTGTAGGTAATCATTATCTATATGTATTGTAATTTTAGATCTTTTATTATTGTAGTTATTGACAGTAAGTTTTCTATTGTTTTAAATTGTGATATAATATTTTATGTTTCTCTACTATTCGTTAGACTACCGTTGTTTATGTAGGAAAGTTAGTAGAAATGGCACTTATATACTTATATTAGTGCATTAAGTTGTTTTGGTGTTTTTTTTTATATAAATCGATTGTTAGCTAATGTTATCTTATATTTTTCAAAGCCGTCGCAGGTATTATGGTCACCGATTGACCGAGCTAGTAGTCTTGAATTTTCCAGTTCTCAATACGTATATGATCTTTATTAATGTTGCGACCAACACACCAAAAAAAGAGAAAACAGGACTGTTAATAAAACATTTAAAAACTTAACGAGGCACACTTGTAATAATTTCCCAGTATACTTATGCAAAGTAATCTTCAGTGAAATACAATTCTAGATTACGAAGAACTTGGCAAAGCCTCCGCCATTGCTTGGCAGCCGCAGTATTGTGCCCAAAAATAAATATTACTTCCGTACACTACCTGAAAAATAAATAAAAACATGGCTGTGTCAAACATCGGATACATTTTACTAGCGGTCTATTGTTGCATTTGTGACGTGACCTTACAATGGAGGGCTTTGAGAAGTATAACTGGGTTTTAAACTATTCATGTAATGTTTCATAAAATTATATTTCTTTTGACGGGCCTGTTGGTCTAGTGGTTAGTGACCCTGATTGCTATACCGGAGGTCGTGGGTTCGATTCCCACCCAGGACAAATCTTTGTGTGATGAGCACGTTCATTTGTTCTGTGTCTGAGTGTAATTTATCTATAATATGTATTTATTTAGAAATATATAAGTATGTTTATCAGTTGTCTGGTTACCATAACACAAGCTCTGCTTAGCTTGGGATCAGATAACCGTGTGTGAGTTGTCCCGGGATATTATTATTATTTCTGGATTTTAGTCGACAATAATTGAGGTCGATCGCGGCGAAGATGGTGTGATGATCTAGTCAGTTAAGCGGGGCGCACGTGGACAGAAATCGCGAAAAACACAGAGATTTGGAAAAAGAAAGGGGTGGCCTTTGCCAATCAGTGGGCTCACAAAAAAAAGTCGAAAGTTGCTATAGTAGACTTTGCTATGCATTTCTAAATATTACGATTATTATAATGATGAGGTCTTCTTTATCGTGTTAATAGCAATAAATTATCTGTACGATCTTCCATCAAACGTCAAGCATGCAGGTGTCACTGTGCAAGTCGATGGGACACGAAGGAGAAGATAACGGGTGTTCCATTGTTTGTGGCCTGGTATCACAATTATGTCTACGTATTTATATTTCAAAGCTACATAATAAAGAGAATGTAAGTAATGTAACCTGACTGATGGTTCTGAAATCATCAATATCGAAACAATATCTACATTTAAATGTAGAGGTATTTATTTTCTGCAGTAATAGTTTAGATTTCCTCTAGTTTATTGGGAGTCTTTTTTTTTATTATTTTTGAATGCATTTCGGCTTCACTCCCTACTAAAAGCAAATTCAAGTAATGGTAGGTCACTTATGTTTATTAGCTTGGAACCAAACGGACGTTACCCCTCATAAGGGTCTTTAATACCCCATAAACATTTTATTCAGCTTAATAACACATAGAACTTCTGTTTAACGCCTACAACACAACTACATATAATATTTGTATATCGTTCCATTTGCACTGCACGGTTAACCACACCTATATTTATCGTTAGCTAAAAACTTTGATAGGATTATAGCGCTTAACTACGGGTCATAAGACCGAACATTGTATGCATGTTTCTTTGTAAATGGTATTGCTTTTGATGCTCGGTGTACTCGGTAGCACTCGGTGGCAACGGTCGTGAAATTATATTTTATATGCGAGCCTCCGTTACTACGTGCTTGGAAAAGACACGATATTGTTGTAATAATCTGTATAATATTTTATATTGATACTTTCAGCTTGTTTATTAAAGAAATACGTTTAAAGTTGGCGCTTTTAGCGTTCGAAACATATAGTGGGCACTTAGCTTGTAATCTAATAAAATGGAAGTATTCTCTACAAAGTTGGAAATACCTCGATTCGCTGTTTTGCTGTATTCGTTTTGTACTTAGAAGATATATTGGCTGTATATGTAGCCAGTTTGATGCATCACAAACTATTCAAGTTTAAAGGATTTTTATTATTATTTAAATAAATGATGGATATTCGTTCATATGTAATCATGTCCCCCTAAGCGGTATTTACAATAATACTTGGGTAGATATTGTTTACCAGTATTTTGAAATTAAATCTAAAATTAGGAGTATTGTACGCCATCGAAATACAAATTGCGTGTTGCCACATAAATTATATATTTGTAAACAGGGTGTTTGTTTATTTTACAGGTATTTGGTTAGACCAAAAGAGTACAGAACCACTAAGTGCGTACAACGAGACATATACCGAAACGAACGTGGTGGCATGATCTAATTTTTTTTTTGTGATCCAACAATGTCAAATATGGTTTTGTTGGTTATTTTATGATTCCTAAGATATACCTCGTACCTTACTAAATAAATAATAATTAATAATATAGATATCATTTAAAATATTCGAAATAGATTGTAACTCCTTATTCGGAAGCTTTAGGAAAAAGCCTTTCCTAACAGCAAAGGCATAAAAGTTTCCTGAAAAAGTGTATTAAAATTGAGTTGTATCAGAAATATTACAACCTAGACTTTTAACAACAACCTGTATCATAAATTCCAGAAGACATTAAGAGCAAACCTTGCGGTCAAAACGTATTAATGTTGAAATATCCCAATGTTCATATTAATTCCCCATTATGCGTAACATCTAACAATGGTATATCATTAGTAATTCCTGTAATTGCATGTATGCGGTAAATTAATGGACATTTGATAACAAACTAAGCAGCTATTCATTGCGTAACATCCAATTTCATTAATTAACGGACAGTACGTTGGTCCCGCGGGCTCCGACTAATATTACCAATATACAAGGTGCGGCGCAAGATACGGCAGGATGTTGTTCATTTCTTCTCATATTTATTTAGTTTTTTCATTAGTCCAGGTGACATGACTGACTCTTATAATAGAAACCGTTTGTAAGTAGTTTAAAACATTTGACTGAAAGAGAAAATTAAATGTATTTAGTATTTCGAATTTGTGTGTTTAGATTAAAAAAAAGACATCTAATTTGGTTAGTGTAGTAAAAAGAAGTTTGAGGCTTCAATGCTGACTTTTTTATTTTAAATTTTTACATGCCTGCAGACTTTTTTTTAATTAGTATTATTTATTTATAACAAAGTTAATATTACAATTTTGTTTTTTGTAGGATAATTTAAAACGAAAAGCATAATTCACAAGCTAAACAAAACATTACTCTTTACCAAATATACTGTTATAAAAAAACAAAAGGTTTCAAAACGGAAAGTGGTTTCAGTTTGCAAATGACAGTTCTTCGACCTTTACAGTACATATCCATATAATGTGGGCCATCCTTCGCGCCACAATCCAATTTAAGGTCGCCGCCCAACTAAAGACCCGTTTAACCAACTATGTTATACATTCGAGGTATGTGGCCTGTCCATTTCTACTTAAGGTAGCATTTATTTTTAAACACCCCTCGCTTCTGTCGCTGGAATGTTTATTAGGTAACACAAATGTTTGTGGTTAGTGGGCTTTGTGAACTAAGTGTTTTTGGTTCGATCGGTGTTGGGTTGAATTTTGTGTGGACATGAAAATCCAGATGTTTTAGGTGATTTAAATTTAATGTAACTCGCACTTGAAAACAATGATACTGAGGTTGTTTATATAAAAGGTATAACACAATGTATCTTAAGCTTTTTCTTTGACTCTTAACGAAGCAGAAAACAGTCATAATTATTGTTCAAAAAAATACGAATTTAAAAAATAATCGCATTAGGCACGAAGATATATTGTTTTGCAAAAGACATTTCTAATATTTAAATTGAAGAAAAAGTTACTATTTAAAACACGCTATCTATTACAACTTACATCACAGTACCAACCAAATGGTCTCTCGCATGTCGAACAACTGATTGAGACAACTGTAAGGGTGGCCACCTTGGGAGCTGTGACGTCATCGATACACTAACAAACCTCGTTTGAGGCGCAATGAGCTTAGACCGGCTTGTTTATGATATCCTAGTAGTTTAGGCCGGTTAGTTAGTTAGTTAGTTAGTAAGAAGTTATCAGATTCATGAGCAAATAAATAGCAATCCTAAGTAGCGTTATATATTTTTTTAATTAAGGCAAATGATTCCCAATAGATCTATTTTTCCTTTACTTTTTATAACTTTGATTTCATTATTATTAGGTTTCATAAAGTTTTCTTTAGCAGGTACACCTTGTACCTGTTTGTATATGCTTGGTTATTTGACAAGCATAACCTCAACATATCCATTCTTTTATAACGTAATTTAATATTTAGTAATATCAAAATTTAGCATTCCATATTATAATGGTAGTTTGCAATATGTCAACACAAAATATGAACAATATCAATATTATACATGACTGGACACCACTAGAGTTAATTTATTGAATCACGCCGAGATAACTGTATTACTGATAGTATGTATGTTAATTAATATTACTAATTAATGCACGCCTTCAGGTTCACTGTAGGCATCTTCTTGTTCAACTATCTTACTGTAGATATTTGGCCTGGTTTCTGTTTATGTTGTCTCAAATGTTATAATAGTTGACGGGCCTGTTCGTCTAGTGGTTAGTGACCCTAACTGCTATACCGGAGGTCGTGGGTTCGATTCCCACCGAGGACAAATCTTTGTGTGATGAGCACGATCAACGACGTTTGTTCTGTGTCTGGGTGTAATTTATCTATTATTATAATATGTATGTATTTAGAAATATATAGGTAAGTTTATCAGTGCTCTGGTTACCATAACACAAGCTCTGCTTAGCTTGGGATCAGATAACCGTGTGTGAGTTGTCCCGAAATATTATTATTATAGTTCATATAGACCTGTTAAGATAACGGATTATTTAATATTTAACTATAATTATTACTTTTATAATTTTATTGTTGGCGATCTATAACGGAACGAATACTAAATAAATAAATAAATGCGGACAACATCACATACATTGCTCTGAACCCAAAGTAAGTAGCTGAAGCACTTGTGTTATGGAATTCAGAAACAACGAAGGTACCACAAACACCCCGACCCGAGACAATGTAGAAAAGTTGGTTTCTACATTGACCCGTCCGGGGATCGAACCCGGGACCTCAGAGCTAGCGACACCTTGAAACCGGTGCGTACGCCACTCGACCACGGAGGTCGTCAAATAAAACATGATTAAAAATAATTAATGTAAAAGCTATCAATATCAAGTCAGAAGAATTCTAATTTAGACACTCAGTAACAGACGATCGATTGACGTAAAGTATTGTTGAATATAGTCCAATCCTACTAATATTATAAATGTGAAAGTTTGTGAGAATGGATGTGTGGATGTTTGTTACTCTTTCACGGAAAAACTACTGAATGGATTATAATGAAACTTTCCAATATTGTAGCTTATACATCGGAATAACACATAGGCTATAATTTATAAAGATAGTGTAAGAATTGTCATTCACGCGGGTGAAACCGCGGGGCACAGCTAGTATGAAATAAAAGCTAAACGACGAGTTACCTCGACTAAAGAAATCCAATCCATGCATATTACCAGTTCCAATAATTCCCTCGCAAGTACTCGTGACAATCGATTATCAGCGATCTAATTTTTGTCACTCTAGTCGCTTCATACAGGCTTTTGTTATGTTAATCCGAGCTCCATTTGCCCCGGGAGGCCGTCCATAGCATGATTAAATAGCCCAATTCTGATCGATTGACTGGCTTGTGTTGAACTTATCACGATTACCTTCCCCGTGGGATAAACCAGGGTAAGTAATGCATTCGATGATATAGCTGTTGCATAAATTAAATCCTGCGTGCAAAAGGTTCAAATATAATAGGGTAGATGACTAGGTATGAAAAACCAAAATTTATTTAGTCCGCCATTTAGATAATCAAAATATAATAGACACATATTTTTTCTTTTCTCAACAACAAAATACGAAGATAAACCGCTGTAAAGTTCAGGAGTGGGGGATTGTGACGTCACGGCTAGGTACAATTTGTACTCAAACGTGACGTCACGCAAGAATTGTACTCTCGTACGCTGTATCTTCGTAATTCTTTGTTTACGGGACTAAACAAAAAATACGTGTCTAATATTTTTTTCTTATCTAAAAGATGGACATAAAAATAAAAAATAATGGTTGAACAAAAATTCAACTAAAACTGATGAAAAAAAATATAGATGTTTGCTTTGGTATGACGTTGTCGTCATCTTGGCCGTCCACTGCTGGGCAATGGGGTTTCAGGTGAATATAGATTTACAAAAACCAACGAAAATGCCGGTGCAGATAACAAACACAGATAAACATAAGTGTGAATCTTCCAGCAAAGATTAGGAATGGTTTGTAAACGTTTAATAACCGCATATCAATTATTCAGAAAACTTCTGTTTCGATGCAAAATACTTCAAGAAGACGAAACACTTCGTTATCCACATCCTACATGAACAGATCCTGCTAACAATCTCTGCAAGTCATACGTCACGTGCTCACAGTTGCCAACACTCGTTGTTATGTAAATAGGATCGCCGTCCCCGAATGCCGACGATCCCTGATTCCGATAAACGATTGAACTTTGCATTTGAACTCTGAGAGCAAAAATCACTCGTCTGTGGACCCTGTTTAGGATTCCTTCTAGGTTAGGAACTATGATGCAATAGGAATCCTAGATAAGCTATTGTTGGGTGTTATATTTCTGATATTGATGATTCCGTACTTTAGCAACCTACGAGATTTAAATATCAATTACAACTTTTTTGTGCTGTAGTAGTGTGTAGATAGTTTATAAAAATAAATTTTGTTAAAAAAAAAGAAGGAATGAGACGTTTGAGTGGCAATAGGCTCGCCCCCTATTACATGGGACCTAAACATACCGCCGAACTGTGGGTGTACATTGGTACACCTCTGCCTAACCCTTCGGGGATACAGGCGTGATGGTATGTTATGTTAATGAGACGTTTTCTAGTGTTTTAATTCATAACCAACTAAGCAATGAACATGAGCAACGATTTTCAGTTCAAAAGGAATAATTTAAGAAGACTTCTTATGATTACTTTAACAGACATTTTCCAAAAAGTTTGCACCCAAATAATATTTTATGAGTACGTAATACATTTATACCAGCTATTTCACGCGCACAAGAGATCAATCATAGTAATGGAGGCATAGACTTGGATGGATTAGACTTCGCTGGTGATAGCTATCTAACACATGGAAGTCTAAGTTATGACTTTTGAGCTTTTCTTGTATGAGATATACGATACGTTAAAATAAACTCATGTGGCACTGATAAAAATAGGCATAGAACGCTCCTAAAGATGCATGTGATGGGACGTTTTGGAGGCTCAAGTCACTTCTATTGCAACTATTTTTTTAACTAAAAGTAACAGGTATGACTGAATATAATAATATTTCGATCTCTCATGTTCGGTAACGTTCGGAGAATTTGCAATATCAATATATTTAAAGCAATATTTTGGTTTAACACACATATCTACTGAAAATGGTATTCCCCGAAAAGCCACGCATGCACAGGTAAACATATTTACATACAAGAATTCAATGGAAAATTCTCCTGTGACCAACTAATTACTTTGCAAAAATCTTATTGAAATTATGTCTAAAAGTTGCTAGAAGTAGGTAAAATAAATATTGTTTATCCGCTATATATCTACTGAAAATTTGGAATCATAGTTGTTCTTACCACTACCACGAAACAAATGGTAGACTATAAAAGAGGCTTCATCCAGCAGTAAAAGTACTGTCAATGATGATGAGTGCCTTCTATTCCAAGAGTCCTATTGTTTCAGAACTCCAACAAACTGAATAGGCGACCTTTGTCCCAAAAACAAGGTCAACAAATACAGCCATCCTTCTTAATATCATGTACTTTTATCTGGTTATACAGAAGCGTCTCATTTCTCACGTTTACGCAACACCAACTGGCGTTGTTATGTAAATCGCAGGTCGCGTTCCCTCTGTAGCGCGATTATATCGCGGGTCTGATTGACAATCGCCCGAGTTTGCGTCTTAACTGGACCCGAATATAAAGTGACAGTGATTGGGCCCTGTTTAATAGAAAGGGTACAATGTAATATGTGTATACAGGGCGTGTGATCGTAAGCCTTCCTGTAAACATTTGCGGCATATTGTTTTAACATGTAAGCCTGGGTTTTGCTTGAAAATGGGCTCTACTGTCGCTGCGAAATACAGTGGAGATCGTAAAGGCATTGTTTTATGCGTGCTTTGAGAATGTATTAAATGGATGACGGTTAGAACCTAGCATATGGTCTATGTCAGAAATCTCTATGCAAAGTTGTTTGTATTCAAAAAGTTATTTCCAAGAATTATCATGTTCATGATTCAGTGGTTAACAAGAAAAACATTACTCTGCAGGAATGACATCCACACCATAATGTGTTATTTTTATTCATTTATTTTGGTATCCAGACACTTCGGACTGTGTCCACTACATTTATTCTGTAACAAAATCCGTTTTTAATCAATAAAGTATATATATATTTCTTGTTGGACCGTTGCGAAAATAATAAAACAGCTGCATTGCGAAGTCGATAAACAAGTTCCGAAACCAGATGCCGCGAAACCAGCGTTGTTGTAAATAGTCAAATATTGGCTGTCTACGAACCATACGTTTTGGAAATAGTTTACTGTAAAATATATCGCATAAAGCATATTTACATAGCGCGTGTAAATAGCTCACATACTCTATGCCAAATATGTGGCAAATATTTGTCAAATATTTGTTGGAACTAGTTTATGTAATATGGAACCAATAACATGTGTATTAAACTTTTAAGTTATTTGTAGATTGATGGAAATAAATTGTGATGTTCATTTTATAGCTTAATTTCAATGCTTATCATGGCGTGTTTGGTGGCTGGATGTATAAAATAAATGAATAGTCATTACTAATGTTTTATTGTGATCAGTATAAGGGCGATTTAGCCTTGTTAAGGTCCGATGTCCAACAGAGTCTGAGGCCCTCATAAGTTTCCAATGATACCCTTACCCAAAGGGTATGTACTCTTAAACGTGACGTCAAAACAGTCAGACATGAACCGTCTGTGAAGTATAACAATTATTTCTCAGAAACAAGATCAAAGGACTTCTTCCTCCTAATAGTACCTTATAGTAACTGTTTCGAGATATTCATTAAAATACAAACTTCCTACAAAGTCTACTGTTTCAATTTTCATAAATATTTTCGTCTTTGTGTATTTTCTGTTGTTTTACTGTCACGGGATGTTAATGAAATAATATATTATTATCTTTTTAATTTTTGACGTTATTGAGCAGTGAGCAACTGGATCATTAAAATGTACGATTGCAATAAATTGCACATTTCTGGAACGTTCACTAAATTTAATAAATCAATGTATTATAAAAATACTTCTTATTTATTTATTTCTAACATTTACAACCATTTATGTCAATTGCAATATTCGATTTGACTATTTACCAAAAGTTTCACTAGTTCAAATGAAATAGGTACAAAGTTGTCGGTAACTGGTTTTCAAACATGAATTTATCTGTATTACATAAGTTATTCAAACACGAGAACAAGAGGTATTAAAAATACATATTTTATAGTCTTGAAGCGAAGGCTTCTGTTATCTGAAGCTGTGAGTATATTCTGAGAAACCCATGGGAAAATTGACGTCACATCTATCTTGTGGCAACGAGGAAATTGCTTCACTTCTCATGTATAAGTGACGTGACATGCCTCAAAATTTATCGATAAAACAATGCGTTATGGCGCCTGTGGAGGTGACTAATCAACTAAATGAAGAAAAGGGAAAATGTTTGTAAATTTAATAATAATATTATATTATATTTTTTATACACAGCTCAACAGATTTCACTTAACAACAAGACTGATAAACGATATCAAATATTTACTCTATTTCAGAGTTGATTACCCGAAACGTACTTATTAAAAGATGGCCGCTTCCAAATTTAATTATTCAACAATAATTTCACCACAGCGATCGGTGAGTGATCTCCCATTCTACCCTTTATGAAATGTAATGAGAAAATTTACTAAAGAGTGAGGTTTTGAATTAACTAATGCCTCCTTTATACTGGGATTAAATATCAACCAATTTTCCTGGATGAAAATGATCTCTATTGTTTGAAGATAAACAATAGATGTTAAATTTGAGATATAGTCTGACCTTGAAAGGTCGTTTTTATATACATTTATCTCGTTTAATGTAGATAATGTTTTAGCTGAAAAGCGACCTTATTATGATAGTTGCTAGGTCTGAAGTTAAAGCGTTGTCATAATTTATTTTTCCAAAAAAAATTTTTGTTCGGTAAATTGTATGTCACGTTTAAGATAAATGATATAGTGTATTGAGATGACATGATGCAGTAAAATCAAAAAGGTATCTATGCTTATAAAAGTAATTTTATTTGCCTTTCATTTCGTAATAAATTATTATCATGAGTTATCGAGTCTTTTAAATATGACCGATATTCAGAAATTTTACAAATTTTCAACATTTACTGAAAACGTTTTACAAGTTTTAGAGTATATTGGACTAGAAAAAAAAATGTTTTCATAGCCGGGAAAACAGCTCCCTATATGAAAATTCTGATGTAGTGGAATGTAGTAAATATTTACTTCAGCCTGAATTAAAGTAAGTATTAATAACGGGATTTTCAAAATAAAGTATTTTTTAACGCAAAACTTAGGTCTTTAAACAATCATATTTATATCTTCGAAAACATAAACTTCATTTGACAACGCGGTGTTATTACACATAAATCTATAGCAGAGCCGACTTTAATGAAATTTATATCGAACTTCCTCTGGTATAAACAGCGATTTCACATAAACAATTACAAATAGAAAGAAAAACATACCGTTAAATTGAGAACTTTCTTTTTTGAAGTCGGTTAACAATATGCAGTACCTCATACATTTTTATAATTGCAGCAGGCCAGCTGTTGGATACAATGCATTGCCAACTTTTAACCAACCATTTGAGCCCATTCCAGTATCAATTTGTGTTTTGGCATTAATTATAAATCGTTTGCCTTAGGTTTGGCATCTGTTTCACTAATTTTGAGGTCTAGGCTTTGTCACAATAAGTACGGATTATTAGATTGAATTACTAAAAGTCAAATTTCAGTGTTACGTAATCTTTTACCGTATTTTTTTTTAAATTATTTGATGATAAATTACAAGCAAATTTTCGTCTTCGATCAGCCGTCCACTGTCGATCACTGATGATGATCACTGTTGATAATCATTAGCAAACCGCAACCTACTGTGAATAAGCCTTACTTTTTACAACTTACTTTGAGTTCCTATATTTGGCTTTATGGCTATATAATTAGGTTGTTACCTGTAATAATAGTTATGTATGGATGTAAATAAATAAAAATAAATAAATAAATAAAATTTTTATTCAGTCTCAAAATTCACTTGCACAAAGTAGAATCGAAACCTTAATACATTATTTTCATAAACCATGCCACAAACATCTTGATGTTTATACAACCTTTTACTATCGCAAAAGGAAATGCAAATGATAGTGCTGGTCTCAGACGATGTGCAGCCGAATTATTAATTCCGAATACATTCTGTTTGCTAGAAGGCGCTGATTAACCGGCACCTAATTAAGTAACGAACTCCCCTCGACTTGCTAAATAGTCGACGGCGACTGGATGACGGGATGTGGTGTGAACGTGTGAGGGGAGCGGGGAATGGACTGGTTCATACATTTTAAGGAACCTTACTAAAAGTACGGAGTAGGTGAAAATAATGTTTCAAACTACATACAGCATGTCAAGGAACTGATCAGGAAGATTATTTTGGTTATCTAAATTTATGATCATGTACGACATGTAAAGTACGTAATTAAGCTACATTATCTGTCAATTTGGAGTCTTGTAGTAATGAGGAGCATTATGTAACACGTTCTTTTTAGTTCTCATAATTTGTAGTTCTCATAACAATATTTTCATCAGTTCCATGACTGACAGTATCGTCTTTTGTTTTAACTAGGAATGGCTTCAAGACGATGAAAATGAGGAATAATAATTAATAATAAAAAATAATTAATTAACTTTATCTTGGACCTTTTGGTAAACGTCCTATATTCTATATTTGACTAGGTCTTGTACTGAAATATAGTAAAAACACGTTCAGATAATGTAGTTGAAACAATAAATCTGAAGTCTGTATTATAAATTCTCGCCCTCTTCCATTCCACATTATTTATCGAACAAAAAGCATTGCGTCCAATAGATTCTGTTTTGCTTCGAAGCCACAGACAAACAGAAAGCCAGACAGATACAAATAAAGAACAAGACTTAACACAAACAATAATTATTTATCGTCGGCTTCTAATAAATCAAATATTGAAATCGAAGCATCTCAAATATTGGATTTAAATGTTTTAGAGAAGAATAAATGGCTTGATTTTATGTTATTTTGTTGATTCTGTGTTTAATTAAAACGCGTGTGTTTTATTTTCAAGCTTAAGTACATGTTATTGTAAGTTTTTAAAAAGAGTTTTTTATAGCAATGGAAATACTGAAACAAAGGTGAATGTGAACTACAACCTTGAAGGAAAAATATAATAATTTTCTTTGTAAGTAGTATTCGATGAAGCTGTTAAAGTTTCCAAAATAAAAAGAGTATGAAAATATTATGGTGTGAAAATGCAGATTATTTTAGTAATCTTTATATTTATAAGATACCTACCTAATTTATAACGAACCAGTGTTTCAAGAGTATCTGCAATATCTTGACGGGCCTGTTGGTCTAGTGGTTAGTGACCCTGACTGCTGTACCGGAGGTCGTGGGTTCGATTCCCGCCCAGGACAAATGTTGTGTGATGAGCATGATCATTTGTTCTGGTGTCTGGGTGTAATTTATCTATAATATGTATGTATTTAGAAATATATAAGTAAGTTTATCAGTTGTCTGGTTACCATAACACAAGCTCTGCTTAGCTTGGGATCAGATAACCGTGTGTGAGTTGTCCCAGGATATTATTATTATTATTATTATCTAGTAAATGTTGTGTGATCACAATCTCACGATGTAAAGAATTTACGTATTTAGCTGAAGCCGGCGAGACCAGAAGCCGATCCCAAACCTTATGAGCAGACTATAATATTGCGAAAAGCTAAAAAACATGAAATTTAACTTACTTTTAATGTTCTTTTGTTTAGACAAATACTTAATATTATTTTTGTCAGTTTAATTTTTTTAGTACCAGTTCTGATTATCGCTGTAACCCACACATTGGGGCATCGGAAACGATTCACTATTCGCGACTGTGCAAATTCGTTATCACAGCTATTCTTGTTAAATATATTCAAGTTCTAATTGTGATTATGTTCCACAAACTATGCCAGCGTTTTATACGTTTAATGTAATATGCTTTGCATACTAGTTATCATATGCATTTTAATATAATTAACGAATGTTATGATACCAGGGAGAATTGAACCCTGAATTGCTATTGCTTTATTCTAGTGCCTGTAAATTGTTACAAAAACAAGTTTATGTTTTATTTTTTTATTTATTTATGTACACACACAAACATTTAATAAATGTAACACATTGATAAATTATGTACAAAGGTGCCGCTTATTTCTTAAGAAATTTCTGCCAGCGGACCCGCGAAAGGAGAAGTCGTCAATATTGGCAGTCAGTGTGCGCGACTTCTATAAATATATATATCTACAACAACTACAAATTATAACTCAAAAACAATAATTTTATTTATTTATTTTTTGTTTATTTATTTAATCGAGTTAAGAATTTTAAGTTTATTTTCGAAAAGAATTCAGCCTCTATTACTACCTAAAAGTATGTGACCTTTATATCCGCAGAATAACTAAGCATAAATTATTTCGAAGCTCTGATTTTTTGTGGGTCGATTTGGAGTCGGTAAGGGATTTCGCAATTAAAAACCGAACCTTTGAACCAAATGCCGATCGAGTCAAAGTTTAAAGTAATTATTGTGTGAAGACAAACATAAAGTTTGGAAACAATCGGAACTACAGGCCTTTTGTCCTGTGGGAATAGAACCCGTTTACCGCAGGAAGCCAAACATTGGTTGACTGTAACTGATATTTGTGATAATCAAAGTATCTAACAAACATAAAAGTATATAGGCATGACTGAAGCGATGACTGTTTATTCAGTTAAATTATTTTATTGTTATAAAAAAATACTTAAAATAAACATAACATAACATAACATACCATCACGCCTGTATCCCCTAAGGGTTAGGCAGAGGTGTACCAATGTACACCCACAGTTCGCCGGTATGTTTAGGTCCCATGTAATAGGGGGCGAGCCTATTGCCACTAACCGGGCACAAATCCAAACTCCGACCTGTTACTGAGAATTCCATAGAAAAATCCAATAACACCTTGGTCGACTTGGGAATCGAACCCAAGACCTCTAGCGTAGCAGTCACGCTTGGCACCACTAGGCCAACGAGAAAATAAACACCAATTTTGTGTTATTTACGTAAAAGATAACCTAACCCTCCACCGTGGAACTTAGTACCGTTGCAATCAGAAACGCAAATGTGTTTCTTAAAGGATTCCTGAGTATTGATTTAAATAAGCCAACTCTAATTTCTGAGACAATTAACGTTTCTGCTTACCGTTACGATGCCTTATAAATCAACTTGGTAGGATTTTCAGCCTTTTTCAAGAATCCTTTAACCTAAAAAAACTCATTAGCAATTGAAGCCCCATATTCTCATTCATAGAAATTTCGATATCTGCTTTCTTCAATGTGATTCGTTTATATTTCAGTCTGATTAAAACGTTCGAAGAATTAAGCTTTTTTCTTCTTCGTTTTTTTTTATTTAGTTTATATGTCGTCATAGCTCTCATGGAACGACTTTATAAAAGTAAAGATAAGTACTTGAAAAAATAATATGCAAAACATATTTACATGGCTTCTGCAATTTAAAGAAAAACTGAAATGGAGAGCCTGTTTATGACAATACTGTTTGGCAAAATGGAAATAAGGCAGAAAATGACAGTCTTTTGTACGTTACGAAATTACACAAAATAAACTACCCTTTCCAAACAAAAAAGGAAGGACTCGAAAACGATAAAAGATAATTAAAGATATCTCATTCTTACCCCAGCCATTGTCTCCGGTCACTGTATTTCTCACCCCTTCCGCTAAACGACTATACAAACTAACGCGGTCTAAGGATATAATCGTCTAAGTAACCATCAATTTGTACTGCTCGACCTAATTACCATGTAGTATAGTTATCAGAAGTACCACTATCGCATAGTCATAGTGCATGTACCTAAAAACACAACTTTGTATAGAAATTCAAGAATCGTTTTTATAAATTGTTGTCGGTTTTCGAGATCATGCTAGTAGATAGACATTGACATAAACAGTTAGGCAGTAAAAACATTCTATCACTGAAGTAACTGGAACATTTCTTTGATCAAAGTGCCAGACACTGGTGTCTTAAAATTACCTAACAATTTTTTAACCACATCCTCGAAGATCCTTTGAAGACTGAGTCCATAAGCAAGGGTAGGTCAAGTCAGTGCGTTCTGTTATATTTTGAAGAGCAAATACAGTTACACTTCTGATGGTTTTTTTTATGTGGTCAGCTTTGGTACCGGAGTTAGTCTAGTTAATTAACCTCTAGGAGTATGTACCTAAGTCACGGCTACTTTGTTAATATCGACCTGCTACTGTTAGTCAACATTTACTTTGGATAATGAATGTTAAATAACTCATGGCTACCACTGCTACCAGCGGCGCACTTCAAGTTTGCTAGAGATCCATCTTCATTGCCCAGAAAAATATTTAAACGATTCCCACCCTAAACTATTTATTCTTTGCGTCGCGGGGGTTTCACAAACCTTGAAATCGCATGCACATAATAATATAACGCCATTTATGGAAGAAAATAAATGTTTGTCTTACAATCACCAAACCCGCAACGCGTCGCGCACTATGAGAATTTGTCTCAAACCTGGGCTATCCGAGTATTCAATGTAGAAAATGAATCCAGGACCCTTTATCTCTTTTTTTATTTATATCAGCAAAAATTAATTACAAAACTTATGTGGTCTACGGATGAAACATTTGGCCTCCTATCACTTATTTCTATGGACATTGAAAATTTCGCAACAAACAGTCCAATTCTATATTCAGATGGGCGAATTCTCCGTTCATGCCACGACAGTGTTTGGAAGACGCCTGGAGGTATCACGTACACCGCCGCCGGGGAAATCTACTGTCTGCTTATTATTTATATACCCTTTTGTTACAACGGATGTATCGTGTCGCTAAATAATATACAATGAATACCTGGCTTTTAGAGATACGATACACACACACATACACACACACATACACACACACCTTTTAGATGATGATAGAGAATACATCAGGTATTACGCGTAATAGACGGACAGGTTGATAGACTAAGTTTCGTATTTATAATACTAGTAAACTATACGTGTTGATACTTATAAATATATGCCGTATGTGAAGAACAACGTTAAAACAAAAACACTGGCTTACATGACATACATATTTTTATACATTTTTGCAAGCAAGCATTTTTGCACACACATACACACACACACACGCAGAATTATGACCAAAAATGGGAAGAACGCAATACTTTTTTGAAAATAAGTCTGGCTCGCTTGGGGCGAAACAAAGTTGTTCCAATTGCCTTAAAGCTTTCTTAGCCGTTAGATAAATTGGCTGGATTTAGTTAGCTAGGAGTTTGATGCACTTTTTAGCCACTCAAGCATTTTGTGTAATTCTGATAGACTACTTAAGAATAGAATGCCGTGTAAGAAGTATTGTTGCTATTTAATTATTTACGTCGTACTTATTCAAGAGTGAAAATTATAATATTTTTGTTACGACGAATAACTGTAATAAAACTACTATTGACAAATTTACTACCAGGCTACCATAAATTCAGAAGTCCAGTCAAACCAATAAAACAAAGCCAATGAGTGGTACTATATTTGCAAACCGCTACAATTCATTACATTGCGGACACAAATTATTGAATTAAGTGCTCAATTGGGACATCACGATATTGCGACATCGATGACGGATGTATTGATGCAAAGAATTTAATTTACGCCCGATTTTCATAGTCAGTCATCATGCGAATGATGTGTGAATTATGTTTGATTAATTTTGTGTTATGAAGTTATTGTTATTGAGAATGATGGGAATTCAAAGGTGGTTGTTTTGATTACAATACTACAATTGAGATGACATCCACGAAGAAAATACTAATACCAATTCATTAATATAATTCACGGGAATAAGCGCGTACATGCATAAATACCTTTTTGGGGCTTGACGTTTCGACCGGGTTACACCGGCCGTGGTCGCAAGCAGACTGGAGTAGTGGTTTGCACCGGAGCAGTGAGTACCGGAGAATCTCCGGTGATAAACCGGTAAAAGTAATCGATTAAAATCACCGGAGATTAATCGATTAATCTCCGGTGAATTAATAAACATATTAGTATATGATTGTTTTTTATTTTTGTTACATTTTAAATACTCTTAACTAAATTATTTAAATAATATTTATAATACACAATTTTATTCATCATTTTTTAGAGCTTCTATAATTGTTTGTTAAGTATATTCTCGTTTATATGTTCTTGTTCTTCATCCCTAAATCCTAATTCCTGCATTTCTATCATTACTGCTACATCCACAAACCGTTTTTGCGGGATCGATTTGTTACACTCGTAATCGATATTATCAGGGGCCCGAGTCTGCTATTTACACTCCGCAACAGTGCGCTCACAGTTGCATCGTCCGGCGGCGCTCGGGCCCTCTCGGGTGCACTCGGGCCGGTTCGGGCCGCCCGAACGCGCACGAGTGTAAATAGCAGACTCGGGCCAAAGGACTCGGCCAACGTTGTGCGTACTCTTCTGACTCGTACTCTTGACTGCAATTTGTGACTTCATCTTCTGAAATCTTTTTTTTTTTATGTGGAATCATCAGTTAGATCAGAAAGAGTCTTTTCAACAACAGATTACATTCTCAATAACCGAAGAAATATGTTACGTAGTGACGCAGTTGAAATGTTAAGCTTTCTACATGAAAATCATAATTTATTAGAATTGTAAAATATATATTTAATGACCACAGAATATTTTTCAATTAAAATGTTTTCACCTCCGCCTTGCATTTGACCAGTTTTTTTTATAATTTTATCAAACGTTTAATCAATAAAAAGTGTGTGTTATCGTTTTAAACTCCTAATAGAACCTGACCAAGAAATCAAAACACTTGATTAGCCTAATTTAAGTTACAATTTAAATAAGCTTTATTCTCCGGTGAATCACCGGAGAATAACCGGAGATCGCTCAATCACCGGTGAATTCAATCGGTTGTCAAAATTTCGCTCCGGTGCAAACCACTAGACTGGAGATGCGGTGTCATCCTTCCGTGCACGAAGTTGATGTTTTTTCATTTACCCCATGTTTTTTAAGTACCCTACCCACTGCACTGACTTTGTCCGTATTCTGATCACTATCCGACTTTGCAGAAAAGCGCGGTTGTGTTAAGCGTATCACTGTGTAGGGTACTTAAAAAACATGGGGTAGATGAAAAATCATCAACTTCGTGCACGGAAGGATGACACCGCATCTCCAGTCTGCTTGCGACCACGGCCGGTGTAACCCGGTCGAAACGTCAAGCCCCAAAAAGGTATTTATGCATGTACGCGCTTATTCCCGTGAATTATATTATTATAAACATGCAGCGCGATAGTTTAAAATGTAATACCAATTCATTGTTTGCAATGGACATAAAAGACAAACATGATTTTAATGTAATGTAGTGTTTGTGCGAAAAGAGAACCGTCGGTCGTCGTGGCGTAGAATGGAACCAACATTATTTTGACGACCTCCGTGGTCGAGTGGCGTACGCACCGGTTTCAAGGTGTCGCTAGCTCTGAGGTCCCGGGTTCGATCCCCGGACGGGTCAATGTAGAAAAATCACTTTTCTACATCGTCTCGGGTCTGGGTGTTTGTGGTAACTTCGTGGTATCTGAATTCCAAAACACAAGTGCTTTAGCAACTTACTTTGGGTTCAGAACAATGTATGTGACGTTGTCCGCATTTATTATTATATTATAATAACATTAACATAGTTTTATAAAACTATTATGAAGACGGCATCTAAAAACATCAGATGTTAGAGTCGAACTATAATGACACAACAGTGTTTGTATCACAAGAAATGCGGTAATTAAACACAGCAGCGTTCACGAACCGACGACAGTTCTGTTTCCACACAAACTCTACTGAGTAACGCTAAAAGGACCCTTCCTATGGGCATTTATACGACCCGGGTATGAAAATCTAACGTAAAACCATCCGGGTGGTCACAAAATGGATTAGGACAAGCTTGTTGTATATTCCTACGACACACCTCGGACTAGTCCTTCGAGGAATTCAGGCGAGTTGGCGTTCGTCATGCATGTATTCATGAATGAATTATAAAGGTGATGAAGAAAATGTTAACGTACTATCAAATAAATGGGACTGAATATATACAATATTTATTTTTAACTGTGTGTATTATAAGCTTGACGTGTCTGTCTGTTCGTCTGTGTTTTTGTGCTGTCTGTGGCTTCGTAGCTCCTTAATGAATGGACCGATTGTGATGCGGGTTTTTTTGTTGTAAGAAGTGATCGATCTAAGTAATCCTTAAACTATTTTCAAATTTATAAGCAATTTTCATTTTGTCAAGAGTTTCCTAATTTATAGTTTATAATATTTACCTACAGCTTCAGATTAGCTTGCTTTAAGCATCACTAAGGAATCATTTTAATCGATTTATGTAAAGCCTCAGACTTCTGAGATTTGGCATAGCCAAAATGAAATGTATGATATTGAATACCTTATGGAACTATTATCATCTTTGTGTGCGGCTGTTGTTAATAGGTCATTTAGAGGCAAAATTTCTCATTCCTTACCATAACATAACATACAAATAACTTCATTGTTTAGCTATTGTGTCTATTGTAAAGTTGTGGAACTAATCAATGCGTAATCATTGTTTAAAAGGGCAGTCAAAGTCAAACTAACTTTGTTTAAGTTCGGTTATTGTATTAGTTATAGTTTTGAAAGACCCCAGAAGGACAATGAGTGGGCATCTAACATTTTCTGGGGATGTTTTCTTATGTAACTATTTTATGTAGGCTACTATAGACCCACGTAATTAAAACAGAACATTTATTTCAATAAATACCAAATTTGTTTTTTACTCCTTTTGTAGGTCAAAGTCAATACCTCATTAAAAAAGTAATTACATAGTCCACGGGAAGACTGAACTTTGAACTTTCATTTAATTGTAACACAGCCTAAAATATAAAAAAAAAAACCTTTCAGATGATGATAGAGAATACATCAGGTATTACGCGTAATAGATGGACAGGTTAATAGACTAAGTTTCGCATTTATAATACTAGTTAACTATAAGTGTTGATACCTATGAATATATGCCGTATGTGAAGAATAACGTTAAAAACTAAAAATTTAAGGTTTTCGCAATTTTTCCTTTATCTGTACTATAAGAAATTACTTTGTACCAAATTTCAAGATTCTAAGTTCACAGGAAGTACCCTGTAGGTTTTGATTTGCAAAACGCGAAAATTTAGCATAAACGGCTGTATCTTTTGATTGCTTTGGCTTAGAAGTTTGATTTTTTCACAGCTCTAAAGGACAGGAGACTTGAGTATTACATATAAATTTCAGTTTGATACCTCTAAGCGTTCCTGAGAAAAACAGTCTTGACAGACGGACGGACGGACGGACAACGAAGTAATCCTATAAGGGTTCCGTTTTTTTCCTTTTGAGGTACGGAACCCTAAAAACACTGGCTTACATGAAATACATATTTTTTTACATTTTTGCAAGCAAGCGGAAGCGATTTGATGACTGATGTTTATGAGTACAAACAAACAAATTTATCAAATCTAAAACGGTGTCGTTTGTCAACGAAAATGTACAAACACATTAAAACCTGCAGTCTGTTTGATTGTCCCGAACAAACTCCGACACTCAAATAATGTAATTGGTCAAACACGTAAATTTGACTAATATTCTGCTGTCCTAATATTTTCTTACAAAAATATTAACTCAAAATAAATATACAATATCATAAGTTAAACACTTCGCATTTATTCAAACATAACTTGAACTTAAATCCCTAAATAATAAAGTTTAATTTGCGTTGAAATATATTTTGGTAACCGTAAATATAATTTGGTTAGCTCTACTTTCATTTCTGAGTACGACCTTAAGCTTTTAGCGGAGTCTGTTATGTTTTTATTAGAACTCCGGTAGCATTCCGGTAAAAATATCGGTACGGAACCGGGTCCGAAACGTATTGAACGGAAACCTATATACACATGTTACATGGGTCAGAATCAACCGTATTTTCTTAGGATAAACGATCCCACGGATATTGATATTAAATGTGATTTTTTCCTATAACTGAAATAACCAGCTGTAATAAAAAAAAATAAGTTAATTTCCAACATTTATAAAAAGCAACTTGGTTATTGTTTTAAGATTTGAATCCCTTACATTAATTTATTCAGGAGTACTTAACCTATATTTACTCATCGCAAATTCGAGAGCCTTTTGGGATCAGCAATTTTCCTTAAAAACTGAACCATTTTTGCACCTATATAGCCCTTTTGTATACGAAGTAACTGTAAGTACTATGCCCATTTTAAATTCTGACTATCATTCTCAAGTTCTATGGAATACTGTGTAACCCCGTAAAATGGGTTGTGGACGTCAAATAGACGGTCGTATCATGTAAATACCGAAGCCACTACATAGCTTGGAAAAAACTCATGCAGAAGAAGACACCATTAATTTAACTATTATTTCCTATTTTTATCATTCATATAAAAATAGGAAAAAATATTTACAGTTAGTGAGAAAACCTGGAATCCATAATTGGGATCTGAAATCCATGCGCAAATGAGCAAGCGTGATGATCAATGCTCATGCCTTCTCTATATGGGAAGAGGCCTGTGCCCCGCAGTGGGACGTTTATAGGCTGGAATTATTATACAGTTAATCTGTGTTCCGCGCAAAATATGAAACACTCTTTCAATTCGCTGGGGACACCTTGTCATATTTATTTAGTGAAGAGTATCGTGTATTTAATGTTGATGGGAACAAAAGCTAGATACAAAATAATTTGAGATAAAATATTCCATGCGTGCAATTTAGTTAGATCCAATATTTTGAAAGCATAGAGGGTTCTGTATTAATTATTGCAATAGCTAAATCTGTAATACGCAATTTATATTCAGTGGAAACTGAGTCATAAATATGGTCGTTTATGTGTTTTAATCGAAATATTATCATTTATTTGATCGCTATGTTAGCCATGTGGCCTTCATTGGGCTGGTTTTCGACATGGCCACCATATAATCTAGTGGATATTTAATAGCTTAATACGACGATAGATGAAGTAATTTCGATTATGGACAATCGAATCTTGAGCTCTCATTCTTTATTTACATTCATATTACATGCATTAAGTGGTTTTTAAATGTCAAATAGTTACCCTACTTGTTATAACCTCCATAGGCGTAACTATACATTTTGTTACACAAAAATAAAGCGAAAAGTACAGTGTGGCTGTTGTGTATTTGGAAAAGAATATTATTAAGACACTTATCAAAGACTTTAAGCAATGTTAAATATATTTTACCCACATTTGAAACTACAACAAGCCAAGTCGAAAAGTAACCAGAACAGATAGTAGCAATATAATTTAAGTTTAAAATTCCCGCCAACTCACAGAGTACAAGACCGCGCAAACTATTGTACGTAGTGTTGTCACTTGTCGGAATTTTGTTTCGGAGAACGGGAACTTTTGTATTGGCCATCCACACTTTGTAAAGTTAGTTTAACTTGCGACAAGTTTTTGTTGGATACATTTGGCATTTTTTTTACAATAGATGTAACAATATTGATACACATTTCTGAGGATAAAATAATATCTCATGGCACAATATACTATAGTTAAGTTAACCCTTTCCCTGTCCCGTGAGTCACATATGAACATTTCCATTGTTTAACTATTGTGTCTACTAGCGGGACAGTTAACCTGTTAAAGCATAAACTGAAATAATGATAATATTATATGCATAGTGATTTAATAATACCCTTCAAAGAACCAAACTAACACGAAACGTCAGTTAAATACATTGTTTACAACAGCTTTCAAATATCTATAGTCTATTATCCTCAATTCAATCCCGGGATCCCGGGATATCCCGTATATTATACATCCCTACGCTCCGCAGCAGCTGGTTCAACTTTGTCCTGCAAAACAGCCCGAGATATATTATAATTAAATCCCCTTCGTACATACATTTGTAACATGTATTGAATGGACTGGTATTATTTTAGATATCTGTATACTTACAAGAATTGGAGAAACCTTTGTTTTCCTTTGACCGCTCTTCACAGTTAATGAGCACTGTGATTTTAGTATATTCCAATTCTTTTTAATAATGTATAATAATATAGGTTTTAGGATGTAGAAAAAAAAATATTTCAGACTAGCTGTGCCAGCGACTTCGTTCGCGTGGATGACGAAACTTATCAATGAGTTTTTTGTTTAAAGTGCTATTTATAAAACGTTATCTATCGAGCATACCTCTGGCTAGTCTCATGCGCCTAGCGTGTCTCGATGTAGCAGAAAGAGATGGTCTCTTTCTGGCAGGCATCGTGAAATAAGTATATCCGTATTAAAAATAAAGAAATCTTTAAGACTATTTTTATAGAAGAGCCCTAACACTACACTTATTATGTATATACCAATAAATAATCAAAATTCCTAAAAGCTAAAATCTATACAAATGTGAGTGGTGGGTTAATAAACGTTCCAGTGTACTTGTTTTTGCGCCTAATTTTCGTATTCAGATAATTTTAGTTTAATGAAAAATGTACACCTACTTGCCACTGTTGTCATTGTAGGATTGCAAGAGACTGTTCTTATCTGAATACAAAAATTAGGCACAGTAAAGTAACAAGTACACTGGAACGTTTATTAAACTGACTTAAAATAGCGGACTCGGGCCTCTGTTCAGTACGTTAAAGATAAGCAGAAAATATGGAGTCGAATGGTTAGTTATTTTTTAAATTAAATTTTCTGTTTACTCACCAATGATTTTACGTTACCGAAGTCGTCGACCTATCCCACATAGATTTTATGTCTTACAGTTTGAGCTGAAAGCTTTTAGATAAAATGTTAGCATCAAAACAATAACAAATTTCAACAGTATCGCAAGAATTGTAAGGTGTTATGACAACCACTGCCTTGCACATAGTAGGTAGTGTAATGGCCGAATATTAAAACGTCAATCAGATTTAAGACGCCGTTAATTCTCATTTTGTCCTCGTCACATAGTGGAAGTGTAAAGTAGACAATAGAGTCTTTTTTCAAATAAATTTTAAGAGAAAAATAAACATAACATAACATACCATCACGCCTGTATCCCCGAGGGTTAGGCAGAGGTGTACCAATGTACACCCACAGTTCGCCGGTATGTTTAGGTCCCATGTAATAGGGGGCGAGCCTATTGCCACTAACCGGGCACAAATCCAAACTCCGACCTGCTACTGAGAATTTCATAGAAAAACCCAATAACACCTTGGTCGACTTGGGAATCGAACCCAAGACCTCTAGCGTAGCAGTCCCGCTTAGAACCACTAGGCCAACGAGGCATTAAGAGAAAAATACGTCTACTAATGATATTATTATTAGAAATTATTTATTAGAAAGAGTAGAATTTATTTTAAATAAAGTTTGGTGAAGCAATCAAAGCCGGTGGGCACGCTGGAGCAAACCCCTTCAAAATAAACGTAAAAAATATTTAGGCAAATTTTCAGTTTTTTTGTTAAGTCAAGATGTTGATTTAGGTAAACTGGAATCAATGTGACACATACATACAAACATTTGCGTCTCAAATAACTAAGTAGATAGCAAGAGATTAGTCGACCGACATCAATCGGTAACGTGACGACTTGTAATGTTATAGTCACTTTGAGGATTGGGACTTTTTGCAAAATTCCTAATATATAATTTTGTATTTTTTTGTAAACACATCACTTACTTTTCTTTCAATACCTAGAAATTTGTTTTTTTACACATAATATACATAGTATTTTTATACTCCAAAGCACTGATCGACACTGATGACCGCAAACACAGCTTAACCTAAATTGATTAAATCCGTAAGGTCTATATATAGGCAAAATGTTCCAAAAATAAAAATGAATTTTAAGTAAATGCACACTCTTTTATAGCTAAGCTCGGCTTTATAGCAGAAAGCATTAAGACAGATTTGGCCTTACCGGTTACATTTTCCTAACCTACCTTTTAAAAACGCAATCTCCATAGCTTTACCGGGATTTTGCGTCCCTTCTCGGGTGTTTGTATAAAGTAAGATTTGTCAAATTGGCTGTGACGTAAGTTTGAGTTAAGTGTCATGTGTGGAAAAGAGTGAGAGGAAATTGACTTTAAATAAATAAATGTACTGGCTGTTATAATATGGAACTTGCATTAAAATACATTCCTAACTGTTTAAATTATTTAGAAAATTATCGCAAAGACAACAAATATGAGGTATCTTTAATTGACATGGTTCTCACCAATTATTACTACATTAATGAAAGAGTTATAAAAAAATACCATAATAATACCTTGCATTCTCACATACCTACGCTATAAGAATTTTCCTTTAAATGGATTGCAGTCAAGTATTTAGGATGGAGCAGCTATACTAGTAAACTTGCTGATCTACTTGTAAAATAATAATATATTTTAGTGTTGTTTTTATTTTTTTGTACACTTAAAACTTTCTAGTTTTAAAACCAAAGAAATAAAGGTATAAAATAGATTTTCCGAACCGTCCGATTTCAAAAGCTACTAGGCGCATAGACAGGTCTAAGATCGATTACTGGTCGCTCGGTGTCAGTATCGAGATAAATGACTGTTGATTCCAGCTTGCGACTGGAGAACCCACAGCGTAATCGGGGGACGTGACGTATGCATCTTCACGTTACAGAGGCCAATATAATTGGTTTATTGTTAAAGGGTTATAGGTACGGTTTGCCTGTCTACGAAATTTAGACATCTTATAAGAGCTTAATCAAATAATGATTGGTTAGGTAATTTATTATTTAACAGTAAATATGTCAAGGATGATAACAGCCTAAAATCGTGTATCTTTTTGGTTACGTTTCCAAAAAAAAAATTTTCTTTCCTAGCCTTTTCTGTCCCACTGCAGGGCAAAGGCCTCTCTATCCTCCTTCCATGTCTCTCTGGTTAGGGCCGTGGTCATCCACTCCTTATCAAAGGACTCCAGTTCGTCCCGCGATCTCCGTCTGGACCTACCGCGATGTCTCTTGTCATTTAGAGGGACCCATTGGGTCGTTCGTTTGGTCCATTGGTCGTCTGACATGCGGCAGATGTGGCCAGCCCAGTTCCATTTTAGCGTGGCAGCTTTCCGAATGACGCGGACGTCTCGATTTTCGTAGTGGAACGGATAATTGTATTTCTAACCCGGTCTATGAGCTTGATGCCCAGAATTCTTCGTTTCATAGCTTTTTGGCAAACCTCGAGCGTGGACCTCTGGTTATTTGACAAAGAACACGTTTGCGAGCCGTACGTAAGGATCGGAAGAATGCACATAATAATATTTTACCTCTAAAATAAAAAATTGGTAACAATTTCTGTACAGCCATCAATCTCATTACTATACCCTTAAGGTGAAATTTTTATACCTCAAACAAAACATCACAAACTATTATAGTACTTCAACATTTTCCGTTTTCGAGTTTTGTACAAATCTCTGGAAATCGGATAGGGGACGTCGACTGTTTATGTCGAGGCATTTGGAGAGAGGCCAGTGGAATGTACCCTTAATGGACTAATGGAACGAAGATGGATGTGATCACTTAAATGGATGAAATAAAATTTAATTTCTTATGAAGTAATCCTATTTTAACCCTCCGCTGGTGATGGTTTTTTTTATTATATCCTGTACAGGTGATATTTGAGCATTTTTTTACAAATAAAGTATTATATAACGTTTTTTTTTGCTTTCGCATTGATATACTTGTATATTTATGCACTGATTTATTAAATACATCGTTGTAAACATACAAGTAAATGGCCTCATTAAAACAAGGAAAATATAAAATATTCAAAAATGTTCGTTTTGTATAAATTCTGTATTTTTATAGTATTTAGAGTACCTAATGACTATAGTAAACACTTATTTTAAGACACCTGAAGATACTAAGAGGTTATTTGGACACCACAATCTTTAAAGGGTTGAGTACGTCGTTGGTTCCTTTTGTGTTTTACGCTAAAGTGTATCTAGAATCTGTAAAAGCGTAAACAGCTACACGATACCATCTTTTGTCTAAAACATTAAAACTAATTACCAGTTTTTCCATTAACGTTATTGTTCGTATATTTTTCAAAACATTTAGAATTGTGGTGATGCTTTAACGTTAATTAAAATACCTATTTAGTTTAGTACTACAAATGATTAAGCTTATACATTTGCTTTGAACACTACATTAAATACTACAGAATGTTAGTATTTCCACGAATCCCGAAATACTAGGATATCATAATCCGAAACTAATATATATTTATGACACAGTAATACAGTCGTATATCAAAAACAATACGAGTTGACTGACAAAGACAAACACATATTCCTTAAATCGGATTATTCAAATATTAATCTGTGCATGGTTCAAAAGCTGCCTAGTTCGCAACGATAATCTGTCGACGTTAATGCCGTCGCTAATTGAATTGATGATGGTTAAGGTGACGAGGATTCATGCTAGGAGCAGGAAAGTCAGCAATAATCAAGTAAGATAAGCAAAATTTAATTTAAAAACTTTTATTAGGAAGTATCTCGTATTACACCACGATACATAAGGGCCAGCCTAAACTAGTACCAACAAATTATGCATTTTAGTTATTTGTTTGGTTTTTTGACAATAAATAGTAAGTAAACCAACCAATATCAGTTATAACTGTGAAAATATTGCAAAAGTCATAAAATCATAAAATCTAAGTTTGATAACAAGTCCCCAAAACTGCTACATTATCTTAAAAACGCGATCAAAATTACATAATATACCCAATGTCGCAGTCGACATAACATTCTACAACATAGCCACCCTACTGGACACGACAGGGGACGCTAGTGTTCATCTATTTCCTATCATAATCCTTTCCGTGACGTATCATATGTATGTAGTACATGATACAGTCAGCAAGGGGCGATAATTTGAAACGATACGGTTGAACACGCGAGTAATTAAGGGTAAGGATTTGCTGCTCCGATTGTAATTTAGTAGATAAGTGATCGTCAAATGTCTACCGGAATTAATAATAGTAAATTGTGTGGATAAGGCAATGAGGACCCGATTCGAGTGGTTCAGGAGTGGGTGATAGTTGTTGAGTAGTTTTCTTCGTAAGATATGCTATTATAGTGCTATTATTAATCTACTGATCTTTATTAGGTAAGTTTATTTGGTTTTTTACACGACTGCCCAAAAAGGAGTGTTATGTTTTCAGGGTTCATGTATGTATGTATGTATGTATGTAGGTATGTATGTATGTATGTATGTTTGTGAGTTTCTTTATTCCACCATAACTTCTAAAAGGCTTGACCGATTTCAATGTTTGTGGTATCATTAGAAGCTTTGAGTTATCCCGAGTGACATAGGCTATGTGGACATTAAAAAATGGTCAAGTGTGAGTCGAAATCGCCTGCAAAGGGTTCCGAACGAAATTTTTTTTTGTGTTGTGTCATGCTTTTTTGTTGTTCACTAAAAGGTATTAAATAAAAAAATTATAATTAAAAATTAAAAAACACGCCTGCCATGTAAAAAAAAATAAAAACAAGTCAAATATTTGCAGTCGGGGTCGGTTACTTGAAACAATTCTTTACAGGTCCCCCGACTGCAAATATTTGACTTGTTTTTATTTTTTTTTACATGGCAGGCGTGTTTTTTAATTTTTAATTATAATTTTTTTATTAAACTATCCAGGGTAAAACTAATGTTGGTAGCGAAAAGTATAATAAGATCATGGTAATGCTTTCGAGACTTACTTACTTGCTTATACCTTCGGTTGAGTCTTGGTTTATTGTTAAAAGCATCCTACTTACATTCTTTAACTGCAGAAACACAATTGAAAATAGAAATGTTCATGATGTGAACAAAAATATAGGTCACGTCATAAAATAGATTTTTCATGAAGAAAATATTAGTCAACACTGTAACAAAGAAGAACCAAGACAAAGATGCTTCCACGAAACAATAAATATTTCCCGCAACATTTACACGCTGTAAGCTGTTAGCAACACCTTATCTATTGACGGCTATCGGCGCGAACACGTCACGTTCAAAGCGCTATTGTTGCCGCCATCGCCCTTACGAGGTTCATGAGAAATTTGAGTTGTTCAGCCCTTTGTACGATCCGTGGCATGACAATGCTATGGTTGTATGCTCCCCTGGTACAATCGGGCAAGTTCCTAAAGGAATAAAAAACTCACTTTAAAAGCTAATTTCTTGTTCGCTGTGTTATTTGAAATTTAATTCTCTAACAATAAATAAATTAATCATAATGCAAATTGGATCGGTATTTAATATTTCTTCAGCATTTTTCTTTCGTGTTGAAGATTCTGAGACTCTCAGAATGCCAGCGCATTTTTGCTGATTCGATCAATATTGTTGGAAAGCACAGTTCATTCTAGAATACAAAGAATAGCTTTCGATATAAAAACATATCCAACTCTCTCAACGCTGATCGATGTTACGAACAACTTAACCGTAAAATAACAAAATATGAATAAAAGCAAATAAAACAGAAACAATACGCCATTTAACGGAGTAACCCTAAAAATCCCTTATCACCCAACCTATTCACACCCAGTCGAGGTTGTAAAAGCCAACATACATGGCTAGGGGTGTGTCGCACAATTTGATACATTATCAGCCCCTATACGGTTTGGGCCGTGTTCCGCCTGAAAGATTCGCGGTCCTACCGTAATTGTGGTTAGGGTTCGATCCCGTACAGCCTTACAGTATGCTGTAATAATTATATTCCGAACATTTTGATGAAGGACTATGATTTTGGGAGGTTGATGGTAGATTTATGAGGGTTCGTCTTATCCAGGCGTTTTCCCTCTGACGGGAGATTGTTATTAGAATTTACTTAACGGTTATTAGTGATAAGTCAATTTATAAGGGATCTTCTTTTGAATCCAAATTTAAGGTTTTATAAAACTGACTACATTCAAATAATTTATTCGGTAAAGAATTGAAACCCGCCTGTGGCCGTTTTTGCACGTCATTACTTTCTTACAACTACATACTGCGTTATGTAATAAATACCCTCTATGTAAAACACACTGCTTTACGTAATACACCCCATATGTAATAAATACTGCCTTATGCGATAGATACCCAATGTGTTATACATACTACGTTATGATTTCATTTAAACGGTCACCCTAAAAAACATTACTACTAGACTACAGACATTTTGGTAAAACATCTAAGAGCCAAACACCCAATCTAGCCACTAAAACCAAACCCGCAACATTCTATCTCAAGTAGGTATCTTACATAACTTTTCACTCCAGATATCAATGTCAAATCAAATCGAACACGAGTCGAGGCACCGTGGGAAGCAAATCTGTGAGACAATACGCACGCCCCAGCCTCATCATTTGGCGGCATTGTACTTAAAGTGTCACGCGTCGACCTTGCCGACGTGTGACGCTGAATGCCGATAGAAATCAAATTCATGCCTTCATTAGTACCCTTATGTGAGGTCTTCAGAGACTTTTCTAGAATGTAGAGCTGGTTGGTTGAGTTTTGATGAGCGATTCTGTGGCTGTAATCGTATTTCGGATAGTTGTAAATATGTTTTTAATTTCGCTACAGTACTATCTACTATTTTGAGTACAAGTAAAACTAATTTATTCGTTTGAAAATCTAACGATGAGTTAAAGTTGTGAAAAAAGGTAAGATCATCACTCCTTAATTTAAAATATGATTAAATCGAAGATGAAATATTTTAAAAAGTAGTGGTAATTAGGATTAGCTGTATAAGTCAAGTTTACTTCCTACTTGATAGTTTCAAACCAGTAGAAACGACAATTATAATAAACATAACTGTTAAACCGCTTACAAAACTTCGTATAACAAGCCTCACTGCAAAGATAACTCATAATACACAGTGATACGAAAGCGCCTTAGCTTCAAACGTCGGCATCACCCATTAATTCCGTCTTTGACACTGTAATGACAGGCCTGTGAACGAAGACTATATTAACGACGTATTCAAATAAAGAGGACACCTTAGAGGATAGATAGGAAACAACAGAGTGCGCAAATCAGGGTATGAACCATATGAGTACGAACTATCTTCGTCGTAAAAATTGTTAAAAAAAGGATGCGCTGTTTTAATAAGTTTTATTTTTACCCTTTTATATCGGAACCATGGATATTTTTACATAAACGTCTGTCGCACATAAATCAGTAAGCGAATGAACTACATTCAGCCAAAAATTTACTTACGCGCGGCACAGAGGGCTTTTTGGGATACGCGCACTCTACACCTTTTACTTTAATCTATGGAGAACACAGATTAAGACTGTGTTGACAAAACGCGGTTAATGTTAGATTAAAATAAAACGTCCCACGTGTAAGACGATATTCCGTAATGAAGTGAAAATAAACGGAGATTTCTTAGCTTTAAACAAAAGAATATCCATGTATTAGAGACAGTGTTGTAAAGGTCACAGGACTTTTATGTAAAAACAATACGAGAGAGACATTTTCTTGCTTAGTAACATTTGTAAGACGAAATCGTAATTAATTTTTCGCGTCAATTCATGATAAAGGACTCCATATTAGTCTGACACTAATAAGGAGAGTTTTCGAAAAATGACACATTATCTATAGCTGTTTGATTGTTATTTGTGTTATTGGACGTTTGAATGTAAAATTAGTAAATATAACATTTTAGTTTATATAATAACAGGTCGGTAGACAGTTAGCAAATTATATCATAAGCCGATTATCACTGCTACCCAAGACCTAGGGCTTACCATCTCATAACCGGTTAAACCTATAAAATAAAAACAAGCCGGCTATAAAAAAGGTTTCAACACAAAAAAACCGATGCATTTAAAATGAACTCCAACCGAAAACATTCAAAATTCACATTTTCTAATCCAAACGTAATTCCCAATAGCGTTATGATTTATACAGCGGCGTAACATTATACTGATATCTCTCGCGTTGTTTTTCTAGACAAATATGTCCCCAGGCGGGGATAAATATCTGCAGGGTTGCTTACTGTTTGGTTATTGTGTTGATTTCACTACCTCCAGGGACCCTTTAGCAGGTTAAACGAGTTAATTACGTTTGAAATAATGACCCAGAGTCTAAGGTGTAGAAGTTTTGGGTTGCCTGAATAAATTGCTGGATTTTGTTGTTCGTGAATTGTTTTCTTTAGAGTAATAAATTAGTTTTAAGGGTTTGTTGAAGTTTGTTTTAAAACAATTAGCTGTCATTTGGCGGAAGTATTTTAACCATTATTATTCGTAATTATTTGATGCTGGATTGACCCGAGACGTCACCAGCTTAATAAATAATGGTGTATAGTAGTTGTAGGTAGGCTCTACGGATCTATACATTTTGAAAACTTTTTATCTGCATTTGTGACAAAATACATCAATGTGCTCCTCAATTCGTCAAGTCCACGCGGAAGGTTATAATGTCAATCGCTGAAAAACATTGTAGTTATACATGTCAATAGGTAGTTTTTTTGCAACATATTAATCCTACTTATTTATCAGTTTCATAAATCGATCTAAAGGTTTCAATTCCTATATTAAACATCATCCGACCATCATTAAAACGAAACAGGTAGTCTTTGAATATAAATAATACGGGCCAGCATCTAGCTGCCATGTTTGATAACCCGTGCAATTTACGAGTACGCGTAGCCACTCGCAATGAGACCACTCCGTGTGGGGGTTAAAAAACACGCTTCACGCAAAATCACACGCTACTTAGCATTTTCGAATATTTTTTATGGTTTCGGGATTGGTCTTATTTCTGCCTGAATCTGAATGAAAACAAACAGCAATATATTTGTTGATATATTATGTTATTCTCGTGTGTTGTCTAATAAATGTATTTTCTTTCTTTCTTCTTTTTTTCTAATGTTTAATATTATATAAAACATACTATTATAGTTGCAATTCAAATATCTTAAGTATGTAGCAATTTGCAAACACACTAAGCAATTGACAAGAGAGATAAACAAATGACTATAATAATATAAATATGCTTATCAAACATTATTTTTATAACGGGTATCACTTAAAAATTGTCAATTAGTTTTTATTTACAATTCAATACTTTACTATAACAACAAACTAAATTGGGTGTGTATATTCCAAGAGTGTATTATGGGAATACAGGGGGTATCGTTTCAATTCCTAAACTTATCAACTTCCTTCCTAGGATCTTCAGTCACAAGCGTATCTTGATACCAGGACGTCATAAATGCAATAGTGAACTCGAAAGCTTTACATCGCATTGTAGCGAGTGTAGAGAGTATAATAGCGACTGGAGGGTTTAACCCAACGCGTGAAGCCAACCATGACGCGTGCGATTGCGTTCATGCGTGCATCACACGTATCCCTCTGTGCCTGTGTTCCTGGTAGCGCCTTGCACGCTTCGCTGTAGAGATCGGCATTTGTTGAAAAGAGGTTGGCTATTATGTAGTGGAATTAAATACGGTTTGGGTTCTATTGTTAACCGAATGTGAAACCTGAGTGGTCAGTTTATTTAAAAACATATATTTTAGATTTAAATTTCATCCCAAAACATTGTCATTATTGATTTGTAATAAATAGTTACTCTTAATAAGTTTAAATTAGATTTTTTTTTCTTAAGGTTACGAAAAAAAGCAATCATAGAAATATTTCATGCTATCGCTGGTACGATCATCCCTACATACTAATATAATTATCATCGACCAAGACCAAATTTGTAAATTGTTATAATAAGCCACCTTAATACAAGCTAAACAAAAATAGAATTCCCCAAAATGGACGACTTTTGATGCGATGCATAAAACTCATCACATAATAAAACAAAATTCACCATCCTGTTCTCGTCAATCGTAGAGCCTTGAAAGTTAATCAGGAGAGTGGTTCAATAGTTCTCGTACCAGGCTCGCAGCTGCGCCGGCTTTGTCACATTCACTGGGAGCGCAACACTGCGTTTTTACCGTATTTACAGGCTTACGAGGCCTTAATCGGGTGAAATGAGGCGAATTAGGCTAATGTCCTCTATGCGATTGCTTTTGTGCAAAGGTTTTATTAAATCCGAATTACTGATATGGCCGGTTTCTTAGTAGCTATTGAAAAGATCTGTAATGCGAATCCAACTTAGAACCATTCAAGGAATGGTTCCATTTTATTTACATTATCAGTCGAGTTTGACTACCTATGTATCTACTAGGTATTATTCGTACAGTAGTGGTAACACTGTCCAAAAGCACATTTATTTCACAACCCTATAATATACAAGATTTTATGTAATCCATGCAACATGTATAACTGGAATATTACTATAAAATAACGCTGTAAACCATTACTTATTATTACTAAATTAGACCTTAATATAAAAACAAAAAACATTTAATAAATCCAGCCTATAAACGTCCCACTGCTGGGCACAGGCCTCTTCCCATATAGAGAAGGCACGAGCAATGATCACCACGCTTGCTCTCTGCGGGTTGGCGATTTCAGATCCCAAATTTTGGAATCCAGGTTTCCTCACGATGTTTTTCCTTCACCGTTTGTCACATTGTTTCTGAAATCAAACTCTACTTTTTAGGTATCCCTTTGTTCGTGTCTATTCGTGTGTACTCGTGTTATTTTGGATGCAATCGGGCTGCCATCCATTAGCCCATACGTGTGTCGATAAGGTTTTACGGTGGCTCTCCAAACACAAATCGTGTAGCAATCGGCCAATATTGACGCTGGGTGCTTCGTATGTAAAATATTACGCAAATACTTGGGTATAAAGTTGAGATGTAGTTCGAATTTTCATGAGTATAGAATGAAGTCAATATTGATTTTACAATTAATAACTTCAAAAAAAACACTTCTTTTTTTGTATCACACTTTATATTTGTGCTTGAAATGCTTGAATAATGAATTCATGCTTATTTTTTTTTCAGGATCTTGTACAGTACACATTAAATAACTTTAAAGAATAGTCACAGTTACATCATCGAAATAGGTTGGTGGTATATTTTATTTCTAAACAAGAATTCAACCCTAAACCGCCCCGGAAAATCATCAATTACAATTCCGTCTAAAGTTTATTTTTAAAAGCTGTCTTACTTATGAATATTCAAATTGTTGTTAAAATAACGCTGCGTCGGTTCACAAAGTAGGTGTAGGTAGGTTCAGGTTGTAATCTAAAAGGGTTTCACTAGCTCCGTTAGACGCGTGGGTTCCGCTCCAATTTATATGGCGGGCTATGTAAACATAGCGGGGTATTTGTGGACCCCTGTTAACAGTTTGAGGGTTATTGTTTCATGGTTGGCTGTTTTGGAGCTAGTGTCGTCGTGAATGTTGTTTGTTGGACTCATGCTGCTTTGCTCAAGCCTAGGTATCTTTTTTGGCATATTGGATCTCATCACAAAGTTGGACCTAAAAATTAAATTTCATATAAGAATGAATTTAATTATTTAAATACATAACCTGCCGATCAAAAATAACATTTTATTAAGTAATAAACTAAGTTACTTGATCATATGTTATTTTTGGTTTCACCTATAACATAACATGTACAGCACACCACACAAAATAAAAATTCTTAATTTGAGTTAATTACTGAAAATAATAAAACATATTAGCAATGAATTCACATAATTTCTAAAACTTTGGATTTAAAAAGGCATATATAAAACGTCTAAAAGTAATTGGCTATCCAATATCATTTATCTTCACACTCAATATCCGTTTGAAAAACCTAGTGAAAAATAAAATTCGAAACAAAAACTCGCTAAATCTAAATGAAAACGTTCACAACGAACTGTTAAACTTTAAAATATTCCGTACAAATGTGTAGAGGAGAAGCTTTATTTAACTTTTTGACCTAAATAAATAAATCATGTTAGGGCCTGAACTGTGACCATAGGCAAGTTTATTGCCGAATAACTTTGTTGTTGCACGACGATGATGTTAATCAGTATAAATATTTAAAATTTTTTAGTTTAAATATTTTGTGAATTAACGATCAAATATGAATTTGGATTTGTTCCCGATTGAATAAAATTTTGATCTTCTGGTCTCACTTCATGTATTCTCAAGTTTATAAATGGGTAAACAGAGGTGACCACCAAATTTAACAAAACATTCAATACTAAACGTTCAAACGAAAAATTCACAAAGTCTAAATTTCAAAACTGCGCGCAACAGAAAGCCGCTTAACAATACTGTTTCACGGTTCATGGACAGTCAAACAAGTTATAAATGGTCACAGTGCATCGTGGTCATACAGCTAATACAAACAAACCATTCGATCGTTTCACTACAAACACGATTTTAGAAAACATATCTTTCAATTCATCGGTTTAATGATCAAATGAGTACGGGCCTGTTTTCACCGGATAAACAATGTGTGTTTGAGTTTAACGAGCTGGTATGTATTGGTATTGCGGTACCTATTAGCGATGTGATTACTGTGGATAGAACAATTAGCGCGCGGACAAAAGAATGGCGCATGCACAGGAATAGCGCGCTTTGAATGTGCGTAGCGATTGTTTAACGAATAATAAGACCCACGGTCAAATTGTCATGGGAATAACACGTTAATTTATTTGTAAATATGTTCTAGTCTTTATTGCCAAATTATTTTTAATATTAAACACAGTAAAGGTCCAGTTCGTCCTTAATACTTTTGAATTACATTGATTTTGACTTTGGTTATTGAAAAACCCTTGCCATCAAAAAAGGTCCATCGGCTAATTAAATAGTCTATAATGCAAAAAAAAACTTAAAACACTTCCTTGCCCAAAAGGTTAACAATGTTCCAATATCTATCTAGAGTTAACTAGAAGTATACATATTTGAATACAATCCGCGAGGTCGCGATAACTTCGGCTAACGCTCAGTTAGAGAGGTCCGTCTATTAACTATTCACGGGCTTTAAATAGAATCGAAAACGTGCCAAGTCGGCTGTAACCTCACCATGTCGAGGCGGACGACGCGAGATGTCATAATATATTAATGCTTGTAGCCGTATTATGGTATCCTGGTACTCCTTTGAGCTGAAATCATGTTTAGATAAAAAAGTGTGAAAATTATGGGGGGTAAGTAGTAACTTCTTTTAATTTAGTTTTATTTACCCCCCGCTTTTTCCAACAGAATTTGTATTAAATAAAAACCACGTCTCAGTTTAGTACTCTATAAAGGTAAAGAAAGATATGTAAATTAAACATGGTGTTTCAGAGCTTAAAGTAACATAATATTTTATCAGCACCATTATTGTAATGAAAACTTTATTCATGAGAAATGTCCTTACCATTTGAACATTATATTAATTTAAAAGACATCAAAGAAACTAAACTAAAACAACATTAAAATCTACCTTAATTTGTTAATCCAACTTAATATTATCTAAACTAAAAGGCTAAATTCTCGTTCTAATGTTATCTTATTCCTTGAATTCAATCTTCGTTCAGTCTTATAATATAACAGTAATAATAATCCGTAAGATTACAGCCATCTATTAATTGCTAATTAGCTAATTTCGCTGCCTAAAACTTTCCTTAAAATTAACAAAGAGTAATTTTGATTTCTTCGACGGTATTAATACGAAATCCTCTCTGACATTAATTCAACAAATTACCTAAATGAATTGCTATTATGTTGAAATTGTTTTCCTCAAAGCTGTATCTATAATTTTAAGTAAACAACCGTAAGTTGAGAGTTTGTGTTGTTGTTATTTTTATGTTATATTATTAGATCTTAATTTTTATAGACTTCTTACTCTTGTAAAGACAATGGTAAATAAATAATTATATGCAGAATGGCTGGCATATATATTCAACGATAAGATGAATTCAAAGATAATAAAAATGTTTTTTTTTATGTGTCATAGCTAATTATGAAAATGTAAACTAAAGTTTTGACAACATACTTAATTATTATTTTCATTGCGGTATTAAACATCAGTAGGTCAAAGAACAATGTGACAATGCTGGGCAAAGGCCTTCCTCATATCCTTCCAGACACTCTTCTCTTACGTAACTTAACCATCATTATATACCGTCGAAAATCATTTAAAACAGCAACAAAAATTTCCAATCTAAACCTAAGTAAAAATAAAATAGTACAAGGAGACCAGAATAAGCCGCCACATGTTGCATTATAAAGGTAGTGAGGTTGGTTAGCAATAAATTTAAAAATGTATGCCAGAATCGCACTCCCCTGGTATTTTATCATGCAGAATAAGTTCAGATATATGGATAAGATTTTCATAATAATATTAACATCTTTCCATGTTTGAAGTTCAGAGTCGTAATGTGATTTTTATGGAATCAAGACTGAAGCGCAATTTACATCCCGTTGACGCCGGAAATGGTAATCGTTTGAATTATGTTTAAGATGTTTGAATTGTGTTAAACTTGTATTTATTTTTAAATAATAAATAATTCATATAATTGTTTTTTAAATGTTTTTGAAAAATAACGCGAAATAGAAATTAGAGTTTTGAATATTAAGCTCATCCATGATCTAGGCAAAAAAGAAAAAAAGGTAGTCTAGGTACAATTCAACACTGTCTGGGATTTATGAAATGTGACCGATCAAAATCAGCTTAAAAATCACTTGAACTAGCTATATCCTACAAAATAAAAGGTCCCATGACCCGCACTTAATAAACGAACTTTGGCGTTTCACTTTTGGCACTACACTGAAATATCAAAAAGATCCTTTACCCTACTCAATAGTTAACTCAATTTTCCGTACCTAAGGATTCCTACAAATTTCGATGTAATAATATTCCCGAGAAGCTATCAGTTATCTATGATGTATCCGTCGCTTTAGACAGGGCTAACAAAAACATGAATTCCATTAAACAAAGCAATATTAGTTAATACTGTTATTAAACACAATACACGTAGATATTTCTAATATAATGATAAGGGTTGGCTTTAATGACGTAATTAGGGACTGATGTCACAACATTTGTCAGCGACGGTAAACTATTTTGAGTATCTGATTGATAGGTGAGACTCGAAGGAAAATGTTTTGTTCCACAGGTTCACTAGGTTTAAGTTAAACTGTCGCCGGGGGCGTTATGGTGCTAAGACTTCGGTTGGACCCGTAACGCCACCACTAAGGCGAAGGATGGCACCAGGTGTTTTGCCGGAGTAGTCGGAGCCTTTCTCAAGGCTCTGGAAGCCCGGACTCTTGCATCCTCAACCCCCTGGGGATGCAAGGCTAGCTCATAAATGAGTTTCACCTGACAAAAAAAAAAAAAAAGGTTTAAGTTAAACTGAAACTGTAACTAAACTCACCAAAGAATGACAGCTTTTTCTTATTCTTAGAGTGTCGGTCCAGGGCAGTTATTTTTTTTCTAGACCAGTATTCAGCCACGCACACGTCATTGTCCGTTGCCTTGTACAGCTTCTCGCGTGTGCATGTGGCAGGGCACGCTGGGCAACTCACAGCAACACTTGGTCATTTTGTACTTCTTCTTCTGTCAAGCTGGTATCAAGCCTTGTTGGGGTTTGGTTTATCAGAAATACTGTTTCTACTGAATACTGCATTTTACATAAATCGACTGACTATTTTTACCACTATTGTTATAAAAATTGAAATGTCATGTCAATGTCCAATGGTCTCAGAGAAATACGCTTGTGATTGACAGTCGGACAGATTCTGAAGTGACGTAATATTTTCGTTGTTTTCGTTCCAAACGAATTATTATTATAAGCATAATATGATAATCATTACAAGTACAATATGATGAATGTCCAATAATACCCATACAGTAAGAATTATAATAAGCATTCTACAAAATAGAATTGTTTTAATTAAGCAAACGTCTCATGATATTATATTGCATAAAGTAAAAACATCAGTGTCTGATTACTAACCAAACAATACAAATATAAATACTTAATAATATAAACGAATAAATATAGTACCAGGATACTTCACTATCACAAAGATATCCTTTAAAAAAGATTTTCTTGAATATAAAATATCATATAACTTTAAGTCGTCCAACACGGCTCATTGATTTATACCGTGTAGGCGACGCGCTTAGTTGATTCCTGAGGCCCTTTGACTAATAGACATCTGTTGCACGCCAATGATTTGATTATCGGGTGTTAATGTAATTAATGTGTTTGTATGAGATTTATACATGACTTACATTGCAATGGTAGTAAATAGGCCCTGATATTTCAGTTTTTGTTTTTAACTGGAGTCAATTATGTATTAGATATTGTTAAAATACATATTGTGTCACTTATGTCTAGACATTTAATTATGTTATGCTTTGGTAAATGTATTTTTTGTAGTTTAAAACGGCATTGCAAATGTGTTAGTTACGCCTACATTTGAATTTTACACTGCATTGTGCAATAGTATCAAGAGCTCAGAGAGCTGAAGTTATAATTCCAATGCGTTGTTGATTGCTTTTCTGCTAAAATAATTTACAGAATAGAACATCACACTTTTTTCTTAATATTAAATTTCCGTTTGATTTTCATCCTTCAAATAACTTGAATTATTAATCTTTGTTTGTTAAATCATTCATTACCTTAAATTAGATTCGGTTACTATAAAATAAATATCTATTTTAATCATGATCACAAAACACCCAAAACAACTTACAAACTACTTTGCCTAAATTCTCTTCAGTGTGAGAGAAAAAAGTACCAGGGTAACATGAAGCGATGTAGTACTGCGATAAAAAACCGCTCTATTCGGAGTTTCCGACCCGTAAATCGTTGCTGGCGTCCCCTTTTCTTCTAATACGCGGTTGGTTTGCGATTCCGTGTTATTGTACCGTTCAGAATGTTTGCCGGCATGAATGGGATAAAAATTGCACACTGCTGGGTTTGAGCACAAATATATTTTTAGTTACCTGTAAAATATGGGAGAACGAACGCTGTTTATGCTTGAATATGTTGTAGATGTTTTGCAATTATGTAGTAGGATTCTGTTTGTTTTGGTATGGAATAAGTAAAACAAGTTTGTTTTTAACTTCTGTTCTTACTCTGTGTCTGATTCTGAGATGAAACTTGACTTTTGTAATTGTTTAAGTTAATTATCGGGTGTCACCTTTTATTACTCTTATAAATAAATAAATAAATAAATAAATGCGGACAACATCACATACATTGCTCTGAACCCAAAGTAAGTAGCTAAAGCACTTGTGTTATGGAATTCAGAAACAACGAAGGTACCACAAACACCCAGACCCGAGGCAATGTAGAAAAATTGGTTTCTGCATTGACCCGTCCGGGGATCGAACCCGGGACCTCAGAGCTAGCGACACCTTGAAACCGGTGCTCACGCCACTCGACCACGGAGGTCGTCATCTTATGTTTTGTTATATTTTTTAACTACTAGTAAGTACTCTTACTTTGTATGTTTGCTCTCGTAATCAATAGATTTATGAGGAATATCCATTATGCGGTTAAGAAATAAAATGCAAATAACTCATTAAATACATTTATTTATCGCCATTAAGAACGTGACATCCAATGACAATGTGAATATGTTACATATATTCATATAATGCAATATTAAACTAACAAACATATGTATCACAGAATATTTTGATAGTGTTCAAAATTGACCAATATTTATACAATGTGGACGATCACTAATAAAATGAAAATACAATAAAGTCACGTGGAAAATAAAACACATTTTATCATAAATTTTAAGTGAATTGGGAGCATTAATTTTATTTTCAACATTTCATAATTTAATTAGAATTTTATCTAAATATCATAGCAATTGAAAAACATTTTCAGTTTATTAAAAATAGTTTATTTGATTAAATGTAAAAACGAAGTACAAAACACGAGTCGTAAAGGCGCTGTCGCCTAGTAAACGTTAGCTCCGTGTTAAATAATTGTTTATAAATAGTAATTCTCCTCATTTTGTCATTCTATCATGTGTAGAGTATTATTCCCGAAGAAGTTCAATAGTGAAAGTGAGGACATCAAGTAGTTAGCAGTGTTTTGTTTAAAAACACAAGTTTAAAATACACAAAATTACGGCCGTCGAAGAACCTGCCAAAGTGACATAAAAACTGTTAAATAAGTGCTTATGACCAGTTAAAGCAAGTAGTTATTTATAAAAACAATACCATAACAAACTTTAATAACACAGTGAACTTTTACTACAAAAAAACTATGTACAACTTAGTGATGTTTTGAAAAATTTCTACCCTCCCAGTGATATAAATGTGCAACAATACTGTCAAAATACGAGACAAATCGGTCCGTGCACGGAACACAAAGGATTGAACTTTGAACCCCCCGGCGATAGCAGCACGCTAATCACTCTGCCATACACTGTAGTTTTTGAGCGCTATTACTATAACTGTCCCAGCGTCTTACAACATAGGGTGGACTGCCGCGCCATAGTGACCGCGATCGATTCCAGCCAACGAGTCTTCTCTTTTTGCGTTTTATTATTATTTTACATATTTTTTCTTCACACGCGATGTCGTTGTTGGATCGAACTCCGCCAAGGTTATCCGATTCTGGTATTATTACTCACGTTCAATCAGAACCAGACATGCAGAAAGCACTTTCCGACACCCCGAACATATCGAAAGTTTCGATACGTCAGAAGCGCCCTCGTATGGATACCTCGCCCTGCGACGCACAGATACAGCCCCCTAGTGAACAACTTTTAGAGACCATTCGACACGAAATACGTACTGCAGTGTCGGCAGAAATAACAGCAACTTTAAAAACGTGCATAATAGATGAGTTTAGCGAGTTGAAAGAAGCCATTACTCTTATCCGTAAGCTGGAAGCGTCTGTTCAGTTTATGAGTGATGAGTTCGACCGAATGAAGAGTATGCTAAACAGTTGCGAAGAAAGAAACCATCAAATAGTGAAAGAAAATTCCTCTCTTAAAAATGCTGTATCAGACCTATCTATGAAAGTCAATCTATTGGAGCAAAATTCACGCCAACAAAATGTGGAAATCAACGGAGTACCTGAGAATAAAACAGAGAATTTGGTAAAAACTGTCGTGCAACTGGGCAAGGCTGTTTCCAGCACCTTAAAAGAGGAGGACGTTGTATCGGCTATGCGTGTCAGAAAGATGGATCCCCAAAACAGCAATCCTAGGGCAGTGATAGTAAAATTACGTACCACAATCGTTCGTGATGAGGTAATAACATCGGTAATGAAATATAATAAAGCTCACGCCAACGACAAACTTAATTCACACCTGTTAGGTTACGGAGGCCCTAAGAAACCTATATTTGTGTCTGAGCACTTATCGCCCTTAAATAAAGAAATTCACGCGGCAACCAGAAAGGCAGCACGTGACAAAGGCTATAAATATGTTTGGGTACGGGACGGACGAATCCTGGTACGGAAGGCAGATGGGCTCCAGGCCAAGCAAATTCGAAGCCTTGAAGCAGTTGCCTTGCTCTAGCAACTTAAGGTCACGCTTACATAATACCGTGAAGTTAACTAGGAATTCAACATCTACTACCAAAATTTCAGAGGAATGAAAACCAAATTAACAGATATCAGACTGAACATTTTAGCATGCAATTATGACGTCATCATTGGGACAGAGACGTGGTTGGATGACGGTATCAACGACGGCGAAATTTTTGATTCCAGATATAATATTTACCGAAGAGATAGAGCCTCAACTACCCTAGGTACGAAAAAAGGCGGTGGTGTACTCATAGCCATATTAAAGACCATCGACTCTGTCCGCATGTCCCGTTGGGAAACGGATACGGAAAACTTGTGGGTTCGACTGAAAAGCTCTTCATGCCAAAATACACGGTACATCAATATCTGTGCTGTCTATCTACCGCCACCAGTACAACAACATTCGCTGAACTCATATCTAGACAAGCTTACTGAAATAATCGACACTACAGGCGACTATACACTTGTAGCAGGAGACTTCAATCTCGGTTTCATCAGATGGGACATAGACAACCACTCACCTCAATCTACTCCAACCTCTGCCAGCAACTACAATAATGCCCTTGGATATGCGCTTGTAGATTCCTTGTCTCTAAATAACTTGGAGCAGATAAATACTATTAAAAACTCTCTTAACAAGACCCTAGACCTCATTCTAAGCAACTTTAGTGGTATACGTGTTTATGAATGTAATAATCCCGTATCCGTGGTAGATACCTATCATCCACCTCTGGAAATTGTAATAAAAAATAGTTCCTCACTTATGCTTAAATGTAAACCATTGGTTAGGTACAACTATCGTTACGCAAATTATGCCTTAATTAACGAAAGATTAAACCAAATAAACTGGTCCGAAAGCTTCTCAGGGTGTCGCGATGTTGATGCTATGGTGGAAATATTATATAAGATCCTTAGTAATACTATAGAAGAGATAATCCCTAAAACAAAAGTGTCACAGAATAAATACCCAAATTGGTTTTCAAAGTCTCTTATAAGGCTCTTAAATGAAAAGGAGAAACTAAGAAAACGGTATAGGAAATATTGCAATCCTCGTGACAACTATGAGTATAGATTGTTGGGTCTCAGAGCAAAGGAGATTATCAAAAATAGCTACAACGAATATGTTAAAAGTATCGAAAGGGGAATCACTCACAATCCTAAACTTTTCTGGTCCTTTGTTAAGGCTAAAAAATCCAAATCCGTTGATGTACCTTCAGTAATGAAGTTAGACAGCAACACAGCTGAATCAGGCCCTGATGTTTGTAACCTTTTCGCTAAACATTTTTCTTCCTCTTTCATCTCACCAATAAGTTCAACACCTTCCCCATGTCCAGTCAGTAATCAGTATCCTCAAAGCTCTTTAAGTCGTATTAAGTTCACGGAAAGAGATGTAGTCAGGGTTCTCAAAAGACTCAACTTATGTAAAGGCCCAGGACCAGACGGTCTACCACCCTTATTCATCAAAAGATGCGCAGAAAGTCTTGCTTTACCACTTAAAACCATTTTTAACTTTTCTATGGCAACGTCAAAATTCCCTTCAGAATGGAAAATGGCCCAGGTTGTTCCGATTTTTAAAAAGGGAGAATCGAATAATGTTAAAAACTATCGACCTATATCAATACTATCAGTATTCTCAAAGGTGTTTGAGTCCCTTGTCTGTCCCATTTTGACATCATACTCGAAGCCAATGTTAGCCCAGGAGCAACACGGGTTCTGCTCTCAAAAATCTACTACGACAAACTTAACTCTCTATGTCAACGAGATCAGTAGACTTGTGGATTCTCGGAAACAGGTGGATGCCATCTACACCGATTTTAGTAGTGCTTTCGATAAGGTGGATCATGACATCTTGCTGCGTAAGTTAGCAAACCTCGGTATATTTGGCAATCTTCTCCTATGGTTCCAATCGTATTTATCTAATAGGAAACAAAGAGTTGTGGTTAAAGGGCACCATTCTCATTCATATTCTCCCTCCTCCGGAGTCCCTCAGGGATCGCATTTGGGTCCGATTTTGTTTATCATATTTGTCAATGATATAGTATCCTACATAAAACATAGCAAGTGCTCTCTTTTTGCGGATGATCTTAAACTCTACAAGGTAATTACGTCTCAATGTGACGTACTCCTGCTTCAACAGGACTTAGACTCGGTGCTTGATTGGTGCCGCTTGAATAGGATGTCACTTAATGTCGATAAATGTTATCATATCACTTTCACAAAAAAATATAAATCTTTACCCTCAACTTACATCCTAAACGGCATTTCCTTACAGAGAGTAGACACTATTCGAGACCTAGGTGTGTACCTTGATAAAAAGCTTACCTTTACACCACACATTGACCTCATCATCACAAGGGCGGCCAAAATGCTGGGTTTTATGAAACGTGTCTGCCAAGATTTTCAGTCCCCTCGCACTCTAAAATTGCTGTACAGTACACTTGTTAGGAGCGTTCTAGACTATGCTTCTCCAGTGTGGAATCCATCATACCGAGTTCATATCAATCGTATAGAACGAGTACAAAAAAGTTTCACAAGATACCTTGGCTATAGATGTAAAAATAGCCCACCAGAAGCTGATTATGCAGATAGACTTCGTCACTTTAAAATGACAACTCTGGAACAACGTCGTAATATCACTGACCAAATACTGCTATATAAAATTATCAACGGCCTCGTGGACGCGCCAAAACTCCTAGATGAGGTAAACATATCGGTGCCCCGCTGCTCTATGATCAGACAGGAACGCGCTTTAAAAATATTTGCACCGTGTACCACTCGTACCAACCTGGGTCGATCAGCACCAGTGAACCGCTTATTGAGAACCTACAATCAATCTCAAACGCGCACCAACTGCATCGATATCTTTCGCGATGCCCTGGTTGAATTTCGTAGGCATTTAGCATTTGTAAGTCCGCCCAACCCATAAATGTTTCTGACTTTCTTAATTGTTCTTCATTAATTAATTTCTAGTATTTGTAACTTAGCAATCCTATACTAATTATCTGTTTGTAAATCATTAAAACATGTAAAAGCTGTGCACACCTATAAGTGACAAGGTCACGATATTATTATTCTAAGCATTCTTTATTGTGTAAGTTCTGTGACTTTGTTGTTGGAGTGCCATAATAAATAAATAAATAAATAAATAAATAAATTAAATAAAATGTTTTACATAAATTGTATTAGTATCAACACAACATTCACGTTTTAAATAATAATATAAAAAAAGTTCACAAATACATAATTATAATTAAAATTTTCTTTGAGTTCAAATGAAGAGCACGGCGAACATTCCGTATTTAAACGTAACGTACTAATGAGCATAACATTATTAAATATGAATACATAATTAAATACATCTCCCAATTACTTAAAATAAATTAACAAAAGAATCGTCAATATTTAGACTTAAATTTAGACATTTTAACTACCTAGCTGTTTTTAATTTTATATACAATTTACACAATAATAATTTTATTTATAGGGTTGGCATGACGAGTGACAGAGGGACCCTAGCATTCGAATGCTTGATACAAGTAAACGGGTCTTTCTTTTCATTTCTTTGTAGAATGCAACTGGCGTAGTTAATAACTGGAGAATTTCTTGGATAAAGTTTGCGCGGCCCGTTACACTGTAACTTGAAATAAGTATTCTGTTTTAAACTTGTTTCAGAAATAAATTTTTATGAAACTAGTTGTCAGGATCGTGAACTATATAATAGTAGGTTGTACTAAATATTCAGAATTTCAGTCGCGTTTCGCTATAATCTGCCGTATTTCAAAAACATTATTTTCTTTCTTTCTTACTATTTATTATTTCCGACAAAGTATCTTTGTAAAGTTTAGGCGTTTCTTTTTTTTATGTTTCCTAAATCATAATTTAATTATGTTCAGTTAGTTTGGAATGTAACTTTTTTTTGCACGACTATATTTTATTTTCATAATGATTCAGTCTATTTGTGTAAAGGAAGTTTTTAATTCTATTAGTAGGTCCTGTATAGTAAGTGTTGCTGTTGTTCTAAAACTGTGCGGTATTTAGTACCAATTTGTGATGATCCCATTATTTTTATATCCCGCAGAAACGCAATGGATAATCATAAAAATGATTTAATTATCCAAAATGGCGGCGATGTGGTTCGCCAACCATCACGTCTCGATTCTCGCGAGGGCGAAAAGTGGCCCACGGAGAGCCGCTTCGCTACGTTGAATGTAAGAGGAGGAATGGATGGTAAGGTGGATGAAGTATGTCAGATGATGGATGTTGAGACAAAAATTAAGAAAGGTATGCTAAGATGGTTTGGCTATGCCGAGAGAATGAATGAAGAAAGATTGACGAAAAAAGTGTATAAGGCGAGTGTGAATCAAAAAAGGCCAGGTCAAGAGTACCATAAACCGAACAGCATGTATGAAGGGAATAATTAATAAAGCATGTGTAAGGATCATAGCAAGTGGAAAGAAGTGGTCTCTGCCTACCCCTACCGGGAAAGAGGCGTGATTATGTGTATGTATGTATTTTTTTATACATTTATCAACTCATTTCTAAGACATTGTGAGATAAAAATCTGTGAGAATCATTTGTAGCATTGTACTTGAAATGTTACGAGTAGACCTTGAAGACATGTGTCTGAGCCGATAGAAATTCATGCCTTCATTAGCTAGGAAGGCTTTCCGTGAATTTTATAGAATGTGTCTCCTTGATGTCCGTGTACCAGGGCGTAAGATGTTGTAATAGGTATAATAATAGCGTTAACAATTCAAACACGTATTCCGTGAATTAATTTAGTAAGGATCCTATTTTTTTGCAAACTTAAAATAATTTACTTGTAAACTGTTGTACTTTGAAATGTATTCAATCAATTTTCGAGCCTACTTTTAGCTACATAAAAAGTGAAGTTTGTATGAACTGCGCCGCCCGTAAAAAATAAGTCATAGGTATGCACTTTATTTAATCACTAGCGGTCGCCCGCGGCTCCGCCCGCGTGGACCATTGGATTTATTTTGGATTTTTCCAAAATAAAATTAGCCTATGTTACTCGTGGATAATGTAGCTTTCGAATGGTGAAAGAATTTTTAAAATCGGTCCAGTAGTTTTTGAGCCTATTCATTACAAACAAACAAAGTTTTCCTCTTTATAATATTAGTGTAGACTAGAGTAAAGTGAATTAAGTTCAGCACAAAAAATAGTAAAAATGTTGCAGAATTTCGAAAGATAAATTCTGATTTTTATATTTTAAAGTAATTGAAGTTTATTATTCCGCCAAATTGGATATAAAGCTCGACTTTTCCCAAATATTTTATTTTGATTCTATTTCAATATTTAGCCCATTCGATTCACGTGACTTATTGAAAAGAAATAAAGGTACAGATGTCATTTCCATACCTTTAAGCGATTTCTATCCTCGTTAACGCTTGAAGAAATGTCACTTGTTTTACGGAGGCTCGTTATTTCAAAATTTTCATTACATTTTTAGACATAAATCGTATCTTTGTTGGCATTATTTTTCTAAAGAAAAATTTGGGTTTTCATTTGAAACGAAAAAAAATTAACTTAGCTTTGTAAGCCCTCCCCTTTGATTGTATTTTCAGAATGAGTACTAGGGAAACATGGAATCTCGGGTGTTGTCGTGACGTCACGCGCACCCGTTCCGCGCCGCGTCAGTCGTTTTTAAATCACATTACGTACGGGATTGTTCGGTTTCATGAATTTTGATGACGTCACAAACGACGTCATACAGTTTTGCGCGGGAATCTGCGTTTTGCAGCCGACCATGTAAAATATTGAAATTAGTATTTTTTGGTTGCTTAAATGGAAATTCCAGGCTTTATTTTATATTGTTTAACATATTCGGTATTAATTGGAACGAGTTTTACAACTTAAAAAGTACAGTCAGATGAAAAACCTACTATGTTCGGATTTTTGTTTCATTTCGTATTAATTATAATAATAATAATAATATCCTGGGACAACTCACACACGGTTACCTGATCCCAAGCTAAGCAGAGCTTGTGTTATGGTAACCAGAAAACTGATAAACTTACTTATATATTTCTAAATACATACATATTATAGATAAATTACACCCAGACACCAGAACAAATGATCATGCTCATCACACAACGTTTGTCCTGGGCGGGAATCGAACCCACGACCTCCGGTATAGCAGTCAGGGTCACTTACCACTAGACCAACAGGCCCGTCGAATTTGGATTAATGTATTCCATATTTCTCGCTTTTGGCATAAAAAGTGAAGTATTCAGGTTCAATTGTATCAAACATTGAAATGCTAGATTAGAATTTGAGTGATTTAACTATTACATTATGCCTAGAATTTGGCACCAAATTAATGCAACACTATATACAATAGAAGAGTTTAGGAACGTCAGGGCACGAGAAAGAGATTAAATAGAAAATTTAATTAAAAAAGAAGAAAAAACAGAATTTAAAAATACAAGGCTAATTAAATTATTAGTATTAGGAAAATATTTTTTCGTGAAGTAAATTTTTGTCTTTATTTTTATTTTTAATTAGTCTTGTAGTTAAAAAAAAAACAATGAAAATTGAGCTTCTTTATGCGTTTTAATTGATTGCAAATCTTTGCTTTCAGTATTTCACTCAAAGACCAAGAAAATGTAGAAGGTGCGCCGCACTTGTAATTAATTTATGTGTTTCTCTTGAATAAGGCTCGGCGCAAACGGGCCACCGACCACAGCCACCGGTGGCCAGCGACGGCGACTTAACACACTTTTTAATATATTTTGTATAGACGCGCCGCACACGTGTAGCCGGTGGCGGCCACGCGCTACAGCAATAAAATATATGAAAAAGTATGTTAAGTGGCTGTCGCTGGCCACCGGTGGCTGTGGTCGGTGGCCCGTTTACGCCAAGCCTAATTAAAAATTAATTCGATATTTTACCTTTAAAATAATAAATTATGTATGTAGTCATGTTACTGTGCGATTTTTAGTGCGGCGCACCTTCTACCTCGCTTGTGGACTGTGATTTGACATTGATATTTTTATTGCTTCAGACCTGTATCAATTCAGTTACTAAATGAGATAAAAGTAAATAAATTCAGAATCATATTTATTTGTACTATACCATATAGGTCATCAAAAAATGAATTATATTTTATTCAAATGTTTGACACTGATCATAAGCAATAAGGTACAGATAACAAAATTTCCTCTTTTTGAAATGTTTATTTCATTTAAAACGCAGCATTTATTTTTTCAGAATTCACACGAAAACTGTTTTACGATCTTCAACTCTGGCAAGTATAAACAATTACAAGGATAAAAAAATAAGCAGAGAGTTTAAAGTAATAAATTCGTTGCATAAAACTAAACAACGTACAAACAATTCATTATAACATGTATTCTAACAACAATTTGACAGTTCCGTGTTGACAGCTGCGGCAAGATGGCGGCCGTACAAAAATACAAAACACGAAATATCACAGGGAAATGTAAAGGACGCTTAAGGAATAAACTACGTACCTCAGCATGTTTAGAGAGCTTACTTCGTCCTGGCCACTGGTGATAATAAATAAAATAGTAGCACTAAGATCCTTATGAATATTCCACGATTCCACCTCGAGTATAGCACTGCTACAAACTACGAAGTATGAGATTAACATTAATTCTCTTAGGAATCTTCAGTCATTCAAACTTTATATACTACAAAAACATTATGTGTAGACATGAGGAGAAATTATGTAGTTGAGCTTGTCAAAGCGAGACCGGTTGAAACTCTCGCAACCAATACATGGCCGAGATTAAGCGAGTTACACACTATTCCCGCGAACGTGAACTTTACTCGGTACGTAGTTATAAGTTATCTGTGTAGTCTAACTGTAAATCCATGTACATAGTGTATAGCCTTAAAACTTAATGCTGCAACTTATACGAACTAACCGGTTAAGTTAAACGCTTAACTGTCAACACGACACTTCCGGCCTTAGACTGTACATTACATTAACTTAATCGTATTCGCATCAGCCCCTTTCCAACATATGTAAATATTACAAATTTTTATTCTTTTGTGACATAAAACATCGAAATTCAGTGCTTGCTATTTATAGAATAATTGATTTTATAATAATATTTAATTTTTCACGACATTTTTTATTACAATTATCACGTTACGTAGCTATTTTCTGTCATTTTTACAAAATAATTTATTGTTCATTTATCCAACGGGCTTCATTATAAGATCTTTTTGTAACATTGTAACTTGAAACCTCACAGACCTATATTAACTGAGCAATATTTCGTACTTATCTAGTAAACCTTTTACAAAGGAATTCTTGAGAGAAAACATGCACAGAACTTGAAACTCCAATTCCTGCTACCGTACATCCCATCCTATGAAAAGATACTCGACATCAAATATAAACGTGATAACAGAAAACAGCGCGTTATTGCGAGTAAAACAGTACGGTCAAAGTGCTCTAAAAGCTTATTGGGCCTGACAAAAGGATTCGAGGCTCGAATTCCCAGCACCGTCGCAAAAGCCGTAACGGACCGACGGACGGTGTAAACTCAAATATTAACATATTTGAAATGTGATGTTTTACTCTGTTTTAGTTGTGTTGCCCTAGTACTATTTTTGTAAAGTGACACATGTAATAAAAACTTTTTTTTGCAAAACTTTTTTTTTAATTATGACACAAACTGAATAATTGAATGAATCATTGCAAAAACAGGTAAACGTTCATACTAATATCGTTTTAATTCACACTCTTCGGTCCAAAAAACATTGGATTAAAAAAACCCAATGTTTTTTGGCCCGATTTTCAGTTTGATTATTTTTAATGAAAACTCGAAATTCAGGATTGAAAATTAAATATTTGCAATGCTATTTTTCTATTTGATAAAACGGTTAGATTTTCATTGTAGGTATCAAATTTATTGAAAACATGTTCTAGATTGATACGTAACCGTTACAATAGCGTTGAAAATACTCTTTATTTACTATGAATAACATGTGCGTAAAATGAAAATGGTTGCTATCTTTATTTGTTTCCACTGTGTTCAAATTAATTTGTTGTTTTTCGTTATCGTTAAACCGCATATTTGTCAGATCAAATACAGCTTTTAGTAAAAGATTTAACGGTATTACCACGGGATGGTAATGAAGATATCCAAGGCGAAAATATATTTGAGAATTCCGAATAATAATTATATACCTACGTATTACAAAATATTTGTTTAGTGAAACAGATAAAAACGAACGTAACCAAACACATCGCAGCCATTTTGTAAATTTTTACATAAACGACAGAAATATAGCTACGAAATAATACAAATGTTTACACGCCAAAAGAGATTCCCATTTGATTGTACTATGTACCAGGCTTTCATAAATATTGGATGGTGAACGGAAATAAAAGATCGCTGTATGCTCCTTCGATTGTACGTATTATGTATTTACGAGAATACAATTGATATGGACTCTTTGATGCTCCGTGTATACTATGAAAAATGTATACGATACATATTCATAATTTGCTATTTGAATACTTTATTTGTGATGTAAAGAAAACAGACTACCTGACTGTTATACCAAGATATTTATGATGAAAAATATGACAGACTGAAAAATCATTAGCTCATCTGTAATGAGGTTTTTCCTGGTAAGGTAAGTGGTACTAGAAGGTATTTTCAGTAGCTTTCGTACTTTACGAGCTAGCAACGTCTCAGTTTGTACATAATTGTGCTATTTACAGCTAGAGAGACGTTTTACATCGCTAAGTGGTCTCACAACGACTGAAGGGAATGAAAAGCTTTGAAAAGGATTTTGTTTTTTTTACACCTTCGTAACTCTTTTGTTTATAGCAAACAACCAACTAATGAGTTCCTCTATATTTAATAGATAGATAGATAGAATATACTTTATTGTACAACTTTAAAATTACATAACAATAAAAAAAAACAGTAATAGTGAAGCGTACAATGGCGGTCTTATCGCTAATAGCGATATCTTCCAGACAACTTTTAATAAGTCAGTATTATTTATTTTAGTGATTCGATTTCAGTTCAATGCACTTTTACAATATCGAAAGCGCTTAGTTTTCTTCGAACAAATAAAATGAATGAATCGGCGAACAAATACCTCCTTGAACAACAAATCAAATGAGAATTAGGAGCAAAACAAGATTGTATTGACAAAGAATTCAATTAGCAAATATTTATTGGAAGAGACTAGATGTGAATCGCGAGAAGAAATAATTATAAATGAACAACAAAATTGTTTTTAAATGCCATTATACTTGAGATGATTGAAAAATATCGAAGTATGTTGTCGTCATTTGTTTGTTGATAAAAAAACCAACAACGTCCATTTACTTATTGCATACGTTTCATCTTAACGGAGGCACAAGAGGGCATGTAATGAGAGAATATACTTATAACTAATCATTAATTGTTATGGAAGTAAAAGACAAAGGGTGTTCTATGAAATCTATTGCTATCATGGTTCGATTAAAAGCGAAAAAAAATATCAAAACAATTGAACTTACTATTTCAACTATTTCGATATTTTTTATCAACTTGTTTTGAGTACTGAGCATTTAAAATCAGCGATCTATCTAACTTTAATTTGTTTTGATCACAAATCACGTATATATAAAGATTTAGAAATTAGTATATCATGTTCTGGCATGTAAACATTGCACGTGACACATTCATATCTAACTATACTAGATGCTCGACACTTAAGCTTTACAGCTTCGATTAAACTTCACTCAAGGCACTGTATTTAGAAAATATATGTACTGAGACGCACGACGCTAGTACCAGTACAGTTGCTTCCAACATTGCAGAGTTAGATCCTGTGAACAAAGTAATTCCAGTTAGTACATTGTGTGCTGCGGTTTGAGAATCTAGGTGAGTGGTCTTTGACCGGCCGGAATGTGGATTACTGCAGTTAATTAACTGCAGTTACTTATGTAAATAGAGGTGAATGGATGATTTTATCGCTTACGCTTAGGTAACGGAGAATGTTTTTTAATTAGAAATTCCTATGGAATATCGCTGGAATTTCTAGGGGATATTGGTCACTATTTTAAAATACTGCATACATCGAACCTATAGATTTCAAGTCCAGATCAAAAGCGGACCTGATCATAATATGAACGTGTTCTCTGCACTTAATTGAGTATATTTGTGTAACGTTTAAACAAACATCAATCTTCAATACCAAAACCTAGTTTCAAAACATGAATAGGAACATGGCTTAAATATTTGTTAGCACAGCAACAAATCATACGATTTGAATCGACATCTCTAGGTTTCCCTGTTCAATGATACGTAAAACATTCGGGCTATTAAGTTTCTTTGATAATGGAACAAACCATCCAACCAATAACAGATTTGTTATCGAATATAGAATTCAAGGTATACGAAAATCATGTGCGTTCATGTCGACACGTAAATGCCGCTACTCCGTTGAGTGTCCATTTGAGCAAGAAATTGCACGTGGCCCGGCAAAGCTTTGATATTGTCGAATTTAATGCCGAATCAAAAATGCCAACTATTATGTTCCATTAAAATGTAAAGTTATGAATTGTGCGTCGCAACTTCGCCAATAAAATTGCTAGTCCGCGTGAAAAGGCCGCCTCATTTCGTTATACAAATTCTTTTTTATTCCGATTTTATAATAAAGTACGCGTGACTGGATGAAAAAGAAGGATTTTTGTGAGATATTATTTTTGAGGCGCTTTCTATCTTTGTTACAAAATTCTACACCAACATTTTTTTTACATTTCATTTAGCTTTTAAAAATACGTAACTAGGTTTCTATTCTATCTTGTGATATTCACACGTCATCCGAATGTTACTCTAAAACTAATTTAAACTGTATGTGCCAAATGTATAAACGATAAATAGGTAAACTCCAGTTGGGCTGGTATCTCACGAGTTCCCAAATAGTTGGAAACCCATTCACTAACTCGCACAGACTCCGAAACTTATCGCTATCCGAGAGACCCTTTGGAAAATTAGACAAATAACCCTTACGAGAATTAAGTGGTTTTCAGCGAAATCGTGGAACGGAATGCAAGTCATCTCCGCGATGTCTTAATTACAAGTACCAGGGTAGCATAGCTTGTTAATTAGTAGCCAGATGGCATATGCATAAAGATGATTATGGAAATTAGATGAGAGAGAACTTTTAAAAGTTTATTTTAAATTAGAATTGGTTATTTCAATAAGGTTTTCTTTTTAAACATAACATAACATAACATACCATCACGCCTGTATCCCCGAAGGCAGAGGTGTACCAATGTACACCCACAGTTCGCCGGTATGTTTAGGTCCCATGTAATAGGGGGCGAGCCTATTGCCACTAACCGGGCACAAATCCAAACTCCGACCTGCTACTGAGAATTTCATAGAAAAACCCAATAACACCTCGGTCGACTTGGGAATCGAACCCAAGACCTCTAGCGTAGCAGTCGCGCTTAGCACCAATAGGCCAACGAGGCAGTCAGTCAGTTTCTTTTTAAAGACTATATTATATAGAAATGCATGATGGAATTTAAGATTTACAAACATGTGTGTTATGTCTCTTTGATGGCTCCTACACACAGTGCCGGCGGCAAAACCGCCGGGTTAATGCCGAGCGGCTATGCCGCCGGCAATACGAGCCGCCGGCACAAGCCGCGCAAAGCCGCCAAGCATCATTCATATTTACACAGACGTCACACAAACAAACCGCAGTAGTGGTGACAATGACAAATGAAATGACGCCGGCAAGCCGCGTAACCCGCCGGCACAGCCCGGCGGCCATGCCGGCGGCTCCTTTGTGCGGATTTGGATTTTGGATTTTAAAATAATTGGTTTAGCAATAATAAATATTTTGTGTTGTGAACCACAGGTAGCAGTTTGGCATCGACTGCGACTTTATTTTGGAGACATAGTCGATGTAAGGTTGTGTTATAATGTAAAACATAATATTCAACAAAATTTGTGTATTCACTGTCCGTGTGATTAGTAAAGGAGGTAAAATCTAAAGCATGACTGCACCCAGTATTTAATATTTGTAATGTTTTTTTTTAAATAGCGTATTCAATAAGTACATAAATGTAGGTATACCCAGGATTAAACTTAACAGCACCATTTGGAACTTTTATAACACAAAAAAAAGTTTAATTCAATTTTGGGATTTAACTTTCGTTTTAGCTGCCAAACTATGCCAGTTTCAAACTACGTGCCTAGAAAAGGCAATTTCACAGAAATATTTTTTAGCTTTCAACCAAATCCCAATATTAGTTGTCTTCACCTCACGCATGAAAAACGCGTCGAAGCCTTTAAAAGGATTAGCCAATCAGAGTGGACAGTTGATGGCTCGTATGTGACGGTCAAAGTTTAGCAAAATGAAAACTATGCTGTTTTTAACCTTCACTATTGTATAAGTAACTGAAAAACTGAGAAGTAAATTTGGGTTCCATAGACTCAAGAAAGTCGATAGCTATGTACAACATACACTTGTTATTGATTGTGTCCATAAAAATCTTTCACTTGTACTGGTTTAGGAAATGGAAAAGTAAATAAATGTTGTATATAAATTAGACACTTTCTCAAGACTACAAAACAAGAAACAATAACAATTCCGTTACAAATTAGTTACACCAACAATTCATATCCACGAAACTAAAGCAATAATGTCAGATTCTGATGATGCTATAAAATTAAATGGAGATGATTTACCTGCAGCAGTAAACATAGACAAATGTGGTGACCTCGCGATCACGAGGGTGGCGTTCGTAACCCTCGTGTACGGAGGCCAGGTGGGCTGCGTGGCCTCACAGCGTAAGGCCATGAAGCCTTTTACGGAGGCCACCCGCAGCCGCAGCGACCGCCAGCTCGACCGTAGTCCAAAGTTGTTAGCTGATGACACTTGCGTGTTGTTTACCATCCATGGCTCTGTCTGTTGGCAATAATAAATTCGGTACTATAGATAAGCTTCAATGTATAAAACAAAAATCCCCTGAAGTCAAAGTTTCAGTTATTAAAGTAGTAGAAGTAACCTTTTCCATATACCGTGAGTCGCATTCAACATTTCCATTGCTTAACCGTCGTGTGTACCCAGACAGCAAAGTCGTTACGAGAATTTTTCTTTTTAAAACAATGACGTCATTTGCCATTTAGGCGAGCCGCCCACTAACGGGACGGTAAAAGATAACATCTGATTTTTACGAGATAAATTATTTAAATTCGCAGGATTCTAAAGCTAAAAAATCTGCCCACATTCCATCCAGCTCCTAACTTAGTTATTCTTGTACAACCATGTTGTCGAAACCGAAATAGAATAAAAACATTTTTAGGCCTTACGAATATATAAAAGATATAATTCAACTAAAGGTGACATGAACAGAACTACAAAGTTTTTCTTTCGCCTTCAGTGGCCTAAAATCACGGGTTATCTGCACTAACCTTTTCTGCTCTCCCATCTATGAACCACACGATGTTGGCGGGCGGCATCGCCGGCTGTGTCGTGCAGTTCAGGATGACATCCTCGCCTAGCTGCACCGTGCCCGGCACGCCCATTATCACTGGGTCTTCCTTCAGCGTCACTGTTTAGAGAAAACTTCCTTAGTGTCATGGTAGCCTAGAACTTAACTAACCAGTTATTGGATCAGCTAAAGTAAAGTACATTTAACGCAACATTTACTTTAATGGTCATTGTTGTAACATTTTCGTCCATTATCAAAAACAAGTTGTTTAAACAGGTTAACATCAAAAAGAAATCTTTTCAAGTCAAGGTAACTGTGTTTTAAGGCCTCGTGGTCAGAACTGGAGCAGGAATAAAAACCGGCTCTAAAATGCTCTAAAGAGTGCTGAGAATGTCGACTATGTATTCAAAGCACTTTTCTGCATTCACGGACATAAGCGGTCCAAAATAAACAAAGAATACAAAGTTGAATGAAATGTGGAAGTAATGGTAGCTTTATTGCGGACAGCTGTACATAAGACTGGTTAATGAGAAGATTAATTTAATGCGGATTATTTTTCAGACCAAACTTAAGGTTTGCCAAAGAGCGATGGAGCGCAGTATATTGGGGGTGAAAAGAACAGATTGCGTGCGAAACACCTTTTTACGCTCCAAAACACAAATCGCAGATGTAAGAGTTTGACGACCTCCGTGGTCGAGTGGCGTACGCACCGGTTTTCAAGGGGTCGCCAGCTCTGAGGTCCCGGGTTCGATCCCCGGACGGGTCAATGTAGAAAACCACTTTTCTACATTGACCCGGGTCTGGGTGTTTGTGGTACCTTCGTTGTTTCTGAATTCCATAACACAAGTGCTTTAGCAACTTACTTTGGGTTCAGAGCAATGTATGTGATGATGTCCGCATTTATTTATTATTTATTTATTTATTAAGAGTTCAAACAGCCAAGTTGAAGTGGAGCTGGGCTGGACACGTTTGCCGTATGGCTCCGGACAGATGGGCAAAAATAGCTACCGAGTGGGTCCCTAATACCGGAATTCGCAGCCGAGGCAGGCCGAGGAGACGGTGGCGGGATGACATCGATCGCTTCTTAAGTGATTGGTGTCATGTGGCTCGAGACAGAAAAGTCTGGAGTCAGACGGGGGAGACCTTTGCCCAGCAGTGGGAAACTAAACAGGTTCCATAAAAAAAAACACCTTTCTTTAAAGTGGGTAGTTCTAGTCTAATTGAATCAATTTAACCCTATTATGTTAAGTACTACTAGTACTAGGTTAGCATAACAGCTTAAAGTATCAGTTTAGCGAGCAACTTTACGTTCCAATACACAAATACAGAATTTAGAACTCAATCTACAATTTCCAGAAATATCGCATACAATCACACAAAAAAACATACTGCTCATTTGAGAACCTCCTCCTTTGGAAGTAGTTTAAAAGAGGATTGTCGAGAAACGAAATCCTCTTTACAAACTCATAACTCACCAGCTACAGTTAAATTCTTCGTCTGCTTAACAACAGCAAACCTCGGGCCTTCTGTGGACACCTCACAGGTGAACGAGAGCCTCGTGTTGTAGTTCCTAGGAAGTACCACGCTGATGGCGCAGCTGTGAAGGTTGCAGGAGCCCTTGGAGACGCCACCCGCTGTTGAGTTGAAGGTTCTTGTTGGAGGCTGTTGACAAAAGAAGTAGTCTGAAAACCAAACTACGACTTCTTTCTTAAATTTAGGTTGTGAGATCTTCTGGAGCCGATAAATGTTCTCAAATGTTATTGAACGTCTTTTGAAGTATAATTTTCTAAAATAACATTGTTGACATCTTGTAACAAACAGAGTTTTTATTACTGAGGCAATATTTTAACCTCTTTACCATGACCCACATTAAAATGTATAAAAATATACTTTTACAAAAAAGACACGATATGTTACGATCTCACAATATTACTATCTATTAAATCAGTTCATATATCAGGTAGATACACATACTTATTTATAAAAATAGATAAACACACTCAATAACTTTACATAACAAATGAACGGTAATATACAAACAAATGTTCTTTCCCAATATTACCGTTAACAAGAGCACCTACGTACTTACACCGATGTTTTTTTTTCATTAGGATCTCACATTTCTGCCATTAAAGCAATTTTCGTGGGATTTGTAATGCGATTTATTTTCCAAGCACTTTCCAGCTACTTAAAAGGTTCGGGTACTTATATACCGGGTTTTTGTGACTGTATTTTGTTTTTTTCGTTGCTAATGGAATTCGTTGAGTGTGTGCGTGTTAAATGTCGCCTAGCACAGGTGATTGTGACAGATAGGTCCTGAGCTATATCGTCGTCCTGTCGCTTTATTTCACAAATGTTTTAGTGTTTTACATAACTAGACTCAGGTGACTCAGTCTAAAGTGTGTTTATTATAATTACTGTTATAATTTACTAAATTTTAGTTCAATAATTTAAAAAAGTCAAAACATTGCAAATAAATTCTACTGTGCAGAATTGTAATACTCTTATCAATATGAAAAGGCAAATCTCAGGTTTAGACCATATTACATAAATAATAATCTTTGTTGTTGCTAATGCTAATACATAACTTTTTGCAACTTCAATAACATCAGAGGCTGTTTCCTAAAAAGTATAACAGCCACATTGTCACTCGAAAAAGTTACTCAAGCACTTAGCCAGCATTGGATTTCCATATTATTATCTATTTTTTTAATTCTTTCAAAAGGTATTATTTTACAAAGACCACAACAATCTTCTTCCACTCACTTGTTGTTCTGGTGTAAACCTGAAGATCTCGTTGCTGCCCCTGTACCACTTGACGGAGTGGAGATCAGGGTCGCCCGGCTCGCTCACGTAGTGGCAGACCAGGCTGGCCTCCTGGTGAGGGTCCCCGTACTGCGGGACCTCGAGGAACGTGATGTTGTGAGCCGTGGCTATCACTGGACCAGGGAAACAGAGAGTTAATACCTTACGTCTATCATCATGTAATGGTAATGCTAATGCTTATGTATATAGTAGATGTCAAAGAGAGAAAAGAAGATTAACTGCCACATTCAGTTTGAGATTATTCTCCTAAATCCATAAGAAGGAAACAAAAAAATAAAAAGTGAAATAACCATTAACATCTCTAAATGGGGCAGTAAGAAGTTATCTGCCGCAATTTGTAAATCTAAAAAAAATCTAATCAGCAATTGAGTAAAGGGTACGATTATTATGTTCAGGCTAAATTTTCAGTACTAAAAAAGAAACAAACGAAGACAGTATCTTCAAGATATATTTATTACCCTTAGTTGATACCGAAGAAAACATATTATTTTGTTGCCTTAAGTTATCGTAGAAAGTCGTTTAAATTTCGAAACTGATTAAAGTTTTAACACGCATCGAATCTACATGAGCAAACCGAGAATCTTAACACATAACAGTTAAGACTAATAAGGACTTTAAATGTCTTTTAAATATAGAAGAGCAGCAACGAGGCTCGCTTCATTACATTACTTCCTATTAAACTGAGCAAAGTTACAGAACCCATATATAGGACGGGCCTGTTGGTCTAGTGGTTAGAGACCCTGACTGCTATACCGGAGGTCGTGGGTTCGATTCCCACCCAGGACAAATGTTTGTGTGATGAGCACGATCATTTGTTCTGGTTGTCTGGGTGTAATTTATCTATAATATGTATGTATTTAGAAATATATAAGTATGTTTATCAGTTGTCTGGTTACCATAACACAAGCTCTGCTTAGCTTGGGATCAGATAACCGTGTGTGAGTTGTCCCGGAATATTATGAATATTATTATATCTTTTTACGATATACTCGTGACAAAGTAAATTACTGCACAACAAGCAAGCAAAACCATTGAACTGATTTTGCTATTCCGATAACATTGTGCAATGTACAAGTTGCACTAACTTTGTAGGTTTTTGTTAAGCTTGGACGCTGATTAAGAAGTTTCCAACTAATTTTGCACGATGTGCACAATATTGTGCAAAATGTTACAGGTTTAGTTAGTAACTGTTTGTTTTGTGTTCTGTAATCGATTCGGAAGCAATAACATGTGTGTGTTTTGTTTTTGGTGATCATTTGCTAGGGAGAACGAATTGTCGAATCAAAATGATAGTTATCTTTTTCAGAGCTCCGTATCAAGTTGTAATGGGCAAAGCCTAAGTAAATTATGAGATATCTTTAAGCAAGGTCACAAATAAATATACCATGCACATAATTATCCATATCAAAAATAAAGCCCAATCATATACTATCAAGAAAGCTTCTAACAGAATAACCAATCAATTACCGTTTCAAGTACCAGGGTCACAGAAACGAAAGAGAGATAATCTTATTATTTTAGCACCTGTACAATGGTAATCTTAATTCAGCACAATCGCGTTGATATCGCACATGACGTGGCAACTATCGCTAAGCCTGTACTTAGCAGATTGCATGCTCATCGCTGAAAGCGCTAGATTCCAGAATTAGCATAATACCCCAATTTTGCCGTAGTATGCGATAGCTAACTAATTATAGTCGCGCACTGAATAGGAAAGCGATTTACCAGGTTTGTTGGCTACGTCTGTTGAGAATTTTAATCAATTATATTTGTGACTGATTTCCATATTTTGTTCGGTGTTCTTTCTCTTTCTTTCTAACATGTCCATTATTAGCGAGACGCTTTAAGTTTAGATCATTATGAAATTGTTTTCACAAAATGTTTACAAATGATATTAATACTCCAAATAAATGGTTAATCATAGTGCGCTCAATCTATCGTTTCATAAAAATAAAACGTATTCAGAAATGTTTTCAAATTAAACAACTATTTAAATTGGTTTCTATCAATCAATTATTCTAGAATCGAACAAAAACAAATCCAAGAATCCAATTATTTTAGCAATATAGGTCTTCCATATCTCGCTGAATTTTGATTATAAGCAATTCTTCAACGAAACTCAACGCTTTTCATTAAATGTAAATCAATACACATGTTAATTCTATTATTTATTTTACATACTAGAAATATGTTCCAAAAATAATTAACAAATGAACAATTTCCAGATCATTTTAACTCTAAAAAAGAGTCACAGTCACAATTAAATAAAAATAAATCTTTACAAATTAAACAAATGCCAAACGTTTTGAATAATCTACACTAATATTATAAAGAGGAAAACTTTGTTTGTTTGTAATGAATAGGCTCAAAAACTACTAGACCGATTTTAATAATTCTTTCACTATTCGAAAGCTACATTATCCACGAGTAACATAGGCTAAATTTTATTTTGAAAAATAATAGGGTTCCGTAAGATATTTGGGTTTTTCGGACACAAGGTGTAAAAAATCAACCAGAATAGTTACTTATTTTGCGTACGCTGCCTAAACTATAAAAGATAGAACCATAAAATGTTCTAATTAATTGTAGATCTTATAAATATCTACAAAAAAGACCGGGACACACTATACCTATCTATGTCGAGTGAGGCACAACAACCATTTTTTTTTATCTTGAATTTCTTTTGGACTACATACGCATTTATTTTACTCATGCAATCCTTATCAAAATAAATTATTTCATCACTAAGTACAGTTTATGTAGATAATATTTGGTCTTTGAATGATTAAAATTGGACGTTTTGTTTTGAAGTTATGGCGAAAAATTAGTAGGAATTGATTTACAAAAATAATGTTTTACGCATGCCCCAACTTTACGTTGCCCTATCACGGGTCGGGGCTCCCGACCATCAGTATATTTTGTTACCTGAAAATAATTAAACGTCAAATGTATTATAGAGAAGCTCTACAATAATCGCTTTAGTTAATCTATCCTTAAACAACGGGTTGCACTCCGGGACTGCCGGCAGAAGTGAAAACTTAGTATTAATTACATTTAAATATTTTCATCATTAACAACTTTAACATCCATATTATAAAGACAATCTATGCAGCCTGCGGATAATGACTGCGTCGTCGATGTTAGTGTCGGTGTCTGTGAATTGACCTGGAAATCATTTTGCTGACCGTGTCTTTCCTGGGTAGGCTTTTTGCAGCGGTAACCGACATCCACGCGGGCGGAGCCGCGGGTGACCGCTAGTACTTTTATAAAATGAAATGGCTTTAACCCTTCAAAACTAGCAACAGTTCACAAAACAATAAAGAGTGAACTGCACAAACGTTTTTTGTTCATTCGTTCATTCACTGTAGTTTTGGAGTCACACTCTGCACATTGAATATAGTTAATATCAACCGACTGGACACACCTATTGGAATTTGAAAATTGAAAAATAACACGATTTTGCCAGACCCCTTTCGTTCTGACTATTTTAACAGTCTTTGTATCGGTAGCTTATTGGTACGTTCCTAAATGTGTACCTACTGGTAACTGCAAGGTTGAATCGGCAGAATTTGTTGTAAGTGATATCTTTTTTCCGAATGAGATAAGTTTTATTTTAAAATGTATTTGTTTTATTCTTAATTTTGGTCTTGTGACACGAGCTAATAAGACAAATACAACAAAAAACAAAACGAGATTTTTGCAAGAGTAGAGTCGACCTAATTAATTATCCACCGATACCCAAGCTATGAATTAATAATTAAAATTGATTAATTATTATTTATTTTATTGACATTAATGATAATTAGAAAATAAAAACGAAATTCCAATAAGCTGAAACTTGATTGAAGTAGAAACTCCGCGGAAGGCACTAGGCTTGTTACTTTAGTTTTAGGTTAATTAATTATTTATTAATCTATGTACAATTGTACACACAACAGACTAAAAATTATAAACACATAAAAAGCAAGTTGGTTCAAAGGCTTATACCCAGCTTATTGATCACCTACCGAAATAATACGAGTCCTATATAGACTCGATCTATTCTACCAGGTCACGAGTTGACAACATCACTATTGAAAGGGTAGGTCAATAACACTTTAACTATGCATATGGTACTAAAATTTGCACCAAGTGGTACACAAAATAATGTTGCCAGCCTGCAAGCTCTTAAACATTTGCTTTATTGGACCAGGCCTACTGGACAGTATGATCTGAGCAAGTGAAAGGCAAACTTTCTGATGCTACGGGGAGTGGCGCCGTTTGCTGAAATACAGGTCCTATCCTAGTTCGGCAGCGGATGCTATTATATATTTGTACCATTGTTTTCTACTAGCTAATAATAACAAACTTTGTAATATTTTTCTAGAAATAAATTATTTATTATTATTATTAAACGAATGTGCTACACGAGTAAGAATACATTAATATGTTTAAATAAGCATAATTACTTAAAACTAACTAGCTAAGTCCTTTTTTGGAATTCAAACACAGTCCAGTCAAAATTTCATCAAAATAGTTTGCGTGGTTAAGTCCTGAATGCATAACAGACGAACAGGATTACAATTGAATTTACAATTTAAAGTACGGATACATTTTAGTTATAAATATCAAAAATGTAATATAAAAAAATGATACCAAACTTATTTTACTTCTCAAGAGCATAACAACACCTTTTTTCGCTTAACTAACTTTGAAAAGCTAGTGCTCTACTCTCCCTGTAAATACAAAGTAGTTCTAAAGAAAACATAATTAAAACAAAACGTTCCAAGTTCTTAACAACTACTATAACCAGGGGAGCATACAAACAATGAATACAAATTAATTTATGAGATACAAGGAACAGTGTTTGCATCATGAACTCGTAAAATTTCCTTTGCTAATATTTTTATGCTGATAATTCTATTTGTTTGACTGTTCGTACAGGGATATTAGCTGCTCGCTGGAAAGGAACGTCTCGAGAGAGAAATAAGATTTTATTAAGAGTAGATACTACTAGTGCCAAGAAAACCTGACTGTTTCTAAAGAATGTATTCGGTTGTAATGTTATTCACAGGATAATTTGCCAATTATGTTTTGGTTCATATTGTTTTTGTGATATAATCAACTTGTTTTGGTTAACTGTAGGACAGAAGTCTAATAGTAGTCTTATCATAATGGAAACCTTTCTTGTGTTGAATGTTTTAAAGGAACAAAAGTAATAACGATTAATAACTAAAATTAAAATCCATCACTTCTTGCAATTGTACCACATTAACAGACCCACACACATTTGTAATGAAATTTAATTTATTCATAACATAACATAACATACCATCACGTCTGTATCCCCGAAGGGTTAGGCAGAGGTGTACCAATTTACACCCACAGTTCGCCGGTATGTTTAGGTCTTAGGTTTAAGGGGGCGAGCCTATTGCCACTAACCGGGCACAAATCCAAACTCCGACCTGCTACTGAGAATTTCATAGAAAACCCAATAACACCTTGGTCAACCCAAGACCTCTAGCGTAGCAGTCGCGCTTAGACCCACTAGGCCAACGAGGCAGTTATAATAACTTCTCTAATACTCATCTAAGTGTAATTTATTTATAACAAAGTAAATACCATTTGACATAAAACTATGTACAAAAGCCATTAAGTACAGCTTCTTTTATGACCATATATTCTAAACATTCTAGGAATATCAACATCAAAGTATTAATGAATTATAAATAACTAAATTAAACTTTGTTTAATTAACAGGTTTTGGCGGTGGGGAGGTTTCAATGGCGTAAAATAAATATTGGTCTGCGTGGCGGAGTAGTTTTTAAGCTCACTACTAAACCGTTGCTAAGCGATATGCTAGGTCTTTATACTAATAGATTAAAAATGGCAACTCTGTCGACCTGGTATGCTTTCACGTCTAAACCACTGAACCGATTGCAATAAAACATGGTATAGGATAAGCTTAGATCTCAAGAAAGGACATAGGCTCTTTGACGCGATAATCTATACATACTTAGGTGGAGCCGCGGGCTACATCTATTTCCAAAGTAAGAAAATAAAAACTTTAACGAGTACTTTGAGCAACCGTAATTATCAATATGCACGAGCTTTCCAATATAATTTACCTTCGTACGTTTTCGTAGTACCTACATGATAAAAATTACAACAATATCAGAACTGAAGTGAAAGCCAAAGTTTCCTCAACCAAAATATTGATACGTATTTATTTATGCGCATAAAATTACAATAATAACTTTCGCAAAACTTAGATACAATGTAAACTTTAACACTATTTAATAAACAAAACATAAACTTCCGCGAAATTTAAAGGAAAACCGGCCAAGTGCTAGTCGGACTCGCGCACGAAGGGTTCCGTACCATTGACTAGGTTTTTTGTTGTTTTAGTATGTTATAGCGGCAATAGAAATACATAATCCGTGTAAATTTCAACTGTCTAGCTATCTCGATTCTTGAGATACAGCCTGGTGACAGATGGACGGACAGACAACGAAGTCTAGTAATAGGGTCCCGCTTTTACCCTTTGGGTACGGATCCCTAAAAAACTAAACTTAAAAAAACTGCTTTTAAATATAAAATTTTTAGTTTTAGTTACTTCATTGTGCATTCACCCAGTGTCGTCTGGTTTCTAGGAAGGCCGTGTTAGGGTCGTAACCCAATTACGGAGGGAAACCGGACTGATATCCTGAGATCAAAAGCTTGTCTTTGCACAAAACTGCTGTTACTGATAGCATAGTTGAGTAAATACCAGAGGGTTAAAGGGTGACGATAGCTCGTAGAACTCTAGTTTGTGGGTACATACTCGTAAATGAGACGCTTCTTTGAAATAATAATAAAAACAAATGAATTTTAATGTTTTCTTTGCTCTAGATTTGAAATTGAATAAATTCGTTGTATATAATGTGATGAAGTTAAGTAAATGGACATTGTTTAGTAGAGTTTTTAATTACGAAAATATTTATGTCACATGATTTTGGGAGCAAAATAAAAATGGTTTTGACCTACGAGTCGCAGGTCGTACGTAGGTCATGAAGGTAACAATAAAGGGTAAGTTTAGTTACTAATGTTTAAAGCTGTAGACCTCTATAATAGTATCCAAAATATATTTCGAAGCAATTACCCAACTCTAAGAAAATGATGATGATTTATTATGACCATCACATCCCTCGTTACTGAGAAGATTACCGCCTATGACTACACGATGTAATTCCACTCTCTCAAGTATAATTTATGAATATTTTATACAGTAATGTTCTTTGTTAAAAGGCACGAAGGTACTTGATAACTTTTCTTAAGTCCCACATAAATTATTAACAAAGGTTAAGCAGCAGGATAAGTGGGTATACTCGAAGGAAAGACGAAATTCTCTGATGAAATTTTCATTATAACGGAGGAAGCACTAACCGTGCACCTCTGATCATTTCACGTGAATTTGTGTCAGGTTTTAGAGCTGAGAATAAAATTAATTAAATATCTTTTTAGGGGTATATTATGTGGCTAACAAGAGTCCTGGAAAGCCTTCGCCCAACAGAGGAAATAATGGTATCAAAGTATTAAAAAAAATACCTCTCAAAAAAATTTTTTTGTCCTTTTTTCTTCCGTTGGTTAGTTACAAGCGGGCATATATACAGGTTAAACACAAAACCCTCCTATTGGGCTTCGCCGCAGTAGTTTTAAAAGCAAGAAGTTTTAGCTTTTAACTATTGATGAATGGTAATTTGTACGTAATTCGTAGCATGTTGTAGTAAAATCGTGCTTTAATTGATTTCTAGCATGGAAATACAAACTTCAAAGTTGAAACGCTCGGGTCATGGGGTCCGAGTGCACGAAATCTTTTTAAAAAACTGTCAAAACGTTTGGTAGACTCTACTCGTGATCAGAGAGCTCGTTTGTTCCTTGCACAGAGAATCGGCATAGCCATTTAACGTGGCAATGCTGCCAGCCTTCTGGGCACGTTTCCTGCCATTGACAAGGATGACGATGAGTATTTTGACGCGTGTTAGTTTTATTTATTTATATAAGATTTAATTTTAGTCTTCGTTTGTTCTTGTATTAGATTTAAGTATTGAATTGTAAATATAGTTATTAATTAAAAAACAAAACTTCAAAGTTGTATAAGGTTAATAGATAGATACTTATTACACAGACATAGTACCACGCTGTGGCTGGCAAGTCCTCGCTAAACGGATGTGCACGCCACGTACAGTCCCACCCTCTCACTTACTATCGACGTAAATTAGCGACATTTAAACTGCATTTCGTTTGAAACTGTGGGTAACCTGGCAAGCTTAAACACATTTTAAAAGAGTAGATAAAGTATTTCCGAGACTTCTGGGACATAGGTGTGTATATATAGTTTGTCTATTTTAAATGTTGAATATATACATAAACTCATAATTAGGGGAACGTAAAGGTAATTATTGGAATAGAATAATTTCTGATAATAGTAGTTATTCATCTAACGGTGTCCGAGTTTTATTTTTATTTATCTTTTGATTCAGGAAATTAAAACTCTATATTTGTACTCTGTAGCGTACATGTTAACTAACCCTTGCACTTTAAAAAATAACTTACGCTCGAAATTTTATCCACTATACAAACTACCATTTTTAAAACTAACCCGAAACCACTGCAAAATATAATATATTTTTTTGGAGTGTGCTTGAAATATTCAAATGGATCACTTGTTGTTTGGAGGCAATCCTTTATTGATATTTTCGTTTAAATCTATGTATATACATTTATACAACCACATAATAAAAAAAATAACTCAAAAATTAAAACAATTATAGTAATATTATAAAACGGGGTAATCCCCGTTCTATAATCTTATCTTATACTAGCTGATCCCCGCGACTTCGTCCGCGTCAATTTCTGTTATTATGACAGCGATTAAGAAGTTTAAAAAAAAAGTATTTCTGCGTAAATGATAATTTTAGTTAATATTATGTTGATAAAACTCTGTAGCAAATAATTGGCAACAATGCATTAATTTCGACCAAATGATTACCTTAAAAAAGGTTATAGTGAGTCAATCTTAAAAGATAGACATATACTGTCGCAGACATTTTTTTAGATCATTTTAAGAGGAACAATTCTTTCCGACATATATTTTGGGTAACTCGAACCGTTTACGCAGCGCACGCAACGGAAGCTTTCAAGTATGAATATTTTTCCCCGTTTTTGTGACATTTTTCACTGCTGCTTCGCTCCTATTGGCCGCAGCGTAATGTTATATATCCTAAAGCCTTCCTCGATAAATGGACTACCTAACACAAAAAGATTTTTTCAATTCTAACCAGTAGTTCCCGAGATTAGCGCGTTCAACCAACAAACAAACAAACAAATTTATAATATTAAGTATAGATATAAAATTCTCGTGTCACAATGTTAGTTACCATACTCCTCCGAAACGGTTTGATCGATTTTTATGAAATTTTATATGCATATTCAGTAGGTCTGAGAATCGGCTACTATCTATTTTTCATACCCCCTAAGTGGTAGTAGGTAAGTAGTAGGCAGGTGCTAGGTAGAAAAAATTGCATTGCAACGCATGCCGGGTACAGCTAGTCCTATATATAAAATTCTCGTGTCACAATGTTAGTTACTATACTCCTCCGAAACGGCTTGACCGATTTTTATGAAATTCTATATGCATATTCAGTAGGTCTGAGAATCGGCTACTATCTATTTTTCATACCCCTAAGTGGTAGTAGGTAGGTAGTAGGCAGGTGCTAGGTAGAAAAAAATGCATTGCAACGCATGCCGGGTACAGCTAGTATTACTATAATTGTTTTCAAACATTTGTTATTACACAGGCAGACTACAGAGTCTGTTTGCTACCACGGCCTGTGTAACCCGGTCGAAACGTCAAGCCCTAAAGTAGTTTAAAAGTTATTAAAACGATTAACCAAAAATATTGATTTGTAATTTTTAAGTTTTAATATTGAATGCTATCAATGTTCATAATATGTATTTTGCTATACCAATTTATGCACTTGAGTATTATTTATTCATATCTATCCCCATACCATATCCTTACAACTATTTATACATTAACTCTTCCAAAAATAAAAGTGCCTCGGAAAGCTAAAATAACGTGCCCAGTTTAAGCTTGGACATCAAAAAAGGGTCGTCATTTCTGCCCAGTGGCTTGTCTTTGATCTTAAGTGCGTAAAATAAATAAATCATGTTCATTGACTAAGTGACATCCTCGGCCCATTTTTAGACATATAGGGCTTATAAGGCTGTTTATTACTAGATTAGGTTTTCTATACTTAGGACTACTATACGTGGGTAGTAATAATAAATTTGTGACGTCAGAAATAGGACCTAAATCGGTAGAAAATAGCTGAGATAGCCGTTAGTGTATACCTATTCTGAAACGTCATTAGTCACTGATGATGTGTATTTCCAAATAGTAGGTATTGAATAAATAAAGATGCGATTTGCGTAGATTCGAATATTGGACTTGATGCCTATATAAAATTAATGTCATCGAAAAACTATTTCAATCATCGAGAATTCAAAGAATACGTTGACAATTAACAAAAGAGATTATATTTTGGTTTCCACAAAATATCCTTCATGACTTTTGGCGGAAATTGATGATAGAAGTTTAAATATTATCCTAAGCTAATTAAGAAAACACCTTCTTAAGTTCGAGTCCTAAACGTAATGGCCATATTTCATAATCTTAAAGCTTTTTCTTAAAGGGGAAAAACAGTAAATGGGGAATTACAGAAAAAAAAAAAAACAAAAAAAAAACCCAGCAGTATCAAGCTAATAAAACACCTGCACAGGAAAACATTTGAGTATTAAATCAACAACGTACTATTCAAGAGCTATAGCAGTATTATAAAGTACTTTATACAAGAAAGCAGAATGGACCAGGCATCATTATGAACCACTTAAGACTGCATTCTGCTAAGCTGTGCTTTCTTATACGTTGCAAAGAGCAATGAACTCGAGTTAACGAGAAGTAATACAGTGTATCCATACTAATAATACAGTGATAACATAAATAAATCTTGTATCTTGCGCTTTCACTGCTAAACCACTAAACGGATTTTGATAAAATGTGGTATAGGGTAAGCTTGGATCTTTAAAAAATACTTCATCAGTGAGTCCATCAATATGTGATGATAAACATAACATAACATACCATCACGCCTGTATCCCCGAAGGGTTAGGCAGAGGTGTACCAATGTACACCCACAGTTCGCCGGTATGTTTAGGTCTCATGTAATAGGGGGCGAGCCTATTGCCACTAACCGGGCACAAATCCAAACTCCGACCTGCTACTGAGAATTTCATAGAAAAACCCAATAACAATATTTGATGATAATGTCTATGAATATGATTCATTGCTAAAGTCCACTTTGTGTACCATTTTGTGCATAAAGTTTTAAATCAATAAATATCAAGTTGTTTTTACCATTTCGGTCTAGTAATTCTGACTTACTAATAACGAGCCTGCAGGCCTTATAGACTTAAAATATATTAAATATATACATTATTTTTTTTTAAATCAAATAAATTATGTAGCAAAATGAACTACGTAATGTAACTAAGATTATCAAGTTACATGAATTAAGATATACGTATTATAATAGAATGATTAATGTCAGTTGGATTGTAAATTAAGGTAACAGATGTAAACGATACGCTCGTTAATTAAAGTAATTGAATATTATTACCGCGGAGTATTGATGCCGAGAGAGAAATATCTTCACCCTGTACATTTATTTGCTGTCAATTAGTAGGTGTATAGACATTGATCGGCATCTTTAAATTTTAGACAAAAGCGATATTATGTATGCAAAGATTATCTAAAAAAACCGGTCGTAGTTTATCCTAATCTCAAGTCAAAACCATGCCAGGACGTGTAATTTCTTATTGCATATACTAGTTTCCTTCAATGAGGTTTTGAAAAGTACAATATAAAGAACAGAAGCTATGTTTCTTGGAAGTAAAACAATGAAGTAGAGGACATATATATATTTTTATGGCATAACGTTTAAAGCAATACTGACAGACGGTGAAGGAAAACATCGTGAGGAAACTTGGATTCCAAAAATTGAAGACTGAAATCGCCAATCCGCAAATGAGCAAGCGTGGTGATCAATGCTCGTTCCGTCTCTATATAGGAAGAGGCCTGTGCCCAGCAGTGGGACGTATATAGTCCGGTTTATTATTATTATAACATTTTGGCAACATTTTACCGGCGTTTTTACTTTTACATCAAAACTAAATTGCTGCTAGGCATAACAACCGGTAACTAATTTAATCAACACGAAAAAGTTACTAAAATATCTAGACCTCTGTATTTTAGTTACAAAAATCATTTAAAAACAATGTGTAACAAGAACAACTATTTGGGTTCCCCATAATGGCTGCCTGGACTCTCAATTGTTTACTGACAAAAACTTATGTAATTAATGATTCATTACGAACTAACTCCGCCAATTGTGGTTCACTATGGCTCGAGCGCTTTTAATGTTTTCAAGTTTTGTTTACATCGTAGACCTCCTTTATGGAATCTAAAGAGAACGGGTTAAGGAGCTCCTTATTTCTAAGTATGTTTATGGAGCTCCTTATTCTTACACGTGTATATGTAGGACTGTTTCAGAACAGCTGACATGTGCATATAATTTTCGTTGAATTACTCAAAGCTTAAGTAAGGTTTATATTTAAAAATTTGTTCCAGCGTATCTAAATTCTTAATAAATAGGTAAATGTTGGAAATGCTCCTAATATCTAAGATTCATAAGATAGGTGTATTAGAAATTAAATGAGTGATTTATTTATTTTGCAATTAGGATAAAAAACCCTTTCACGTTTATTTTATTTAAGCTGGCAGGAGTCGTCATTTCCTAACTGACTACCTCTAAAGAAACGTCGAAACAATCTCAGGGGCCAGTGTCTTGTAAAGTCTAGAGAGAGTAAATTTAAGTAAAGAAGAAAATGATGTAACATACATCAATACGTTTATTTTATTTTTTATTTTTATTTTATTTTATTTTAATAATATTATATATAAATATTATTAAAATAAAATATATATAATATATATATTTTATTTTGATAATATATATAAATAAAATAAAATAAAATAAAAACATACATCAATACGTTGGTAATAAACTACTATTTTAGTAATTAAAAACTGGCCAAGTGCGAGTCGGACTCGCGCACGAAGGGTTCCGTACCACCGTCGTATAAGAGCCCCCCTTAAATATTCATTTTATGTGGTTTTTAGTATTTGTTGTTATAGCGGCAACGGAAATACATCATTTGTGAAAATTTCAGCTTTCTAACTATTACGGTTTATGAGATACAGCCTGGAGATAGACAGACGGACAGACAGCGGAGTCTTAGTAATAGGGTCTAGTTTTACCCTTTGGGTACGGAACCCTAAAAATGTACTTAATATAAATACTAATTAAAGTCTACAATAAAAGAGCGTTCTACCAATGTAATTTCTAATTTGAAATTCAAAATTTGTTCAAACAATCCAAAAATCCATACAAACTGACAAGAAACTTATAAAAACAAACGCAAGGATCCCTCCGTACCCAAATGGCAATAAGACATTCCGTTCCACATAAATTGCGGAAGCGTATGATAAGACCAACTGACCATTGGTTATGTCACCCACTATATTAATGCTATCTACGTGCCGATAGCCCGACTATAATATACAGGGTGTTGCCAAAAGGGTATAGCAATCGAAAAGGAGTAGATAGTACTCTTGGTATAGAGTAAGTTTACAATGTTTAAGCTCAAAACGAGGTAGTTAAATAATTGTTACCCATTTTTGTGATATTTTTGGCCCCATTTGGCAACGAAAATCATAAACAGACCATTGAAGCGATGTATCATTAACATTTAGTAAGTGAAGTTGTAAGATATTGAACCTTGCAGTGCGTAGACACGTTTATTATTCAATTTTTGTATCAAAATTGGATATCAAATTAACTAATTTTGAGCTAAATTGTTGTAAACTGGCTCTACACCAGATGTACTATTCACCCCATTTGGATAGATATACCCATTTAGTAACACCCTGTACAGCTCATCGAACCTGCTAATATCCTAGTAACTGTTGTCTCACACAATTCCGAAGAAACTTCGGTAAAGGAAAGTTACGTAAGATTGTGCGCCTTGATACCACTTAAATAAATAGTCACGCGTCAAAACTTCTTAGTTTTTCGACGGAATGTGTGTTTTATGTTTTCGTGAGATTTGGTTTATATGTTCAGTTTTTTTTTCTATTTTTACTCAATGAAGTGTTTTTCGAAGTTAAGAAAATGATTAAGGTGACGTAAAATTTACAAATGTAGTTGTAAATTTTACGTCACATGTTTGTTAGTTAACTTGTTTATGATTTAAAATTTTTAAGACTTTTGCCTACAGTTATGGTCAAAAAGTTTTATCATACAGAAAACCAAAAATAATTCACTTAATTAACAATATATTTTGTTCTAATGGATCAGATCAATTTTAATGAAAACCCTAAAGCCAAGAATCTTAGGTATATCTATATATTTCGTTATTTTTTAGGTCTTGAGTGTTATCTCCTAAATATTATTCATTGAACTGTTCTCTAGAGCAACACATAGTAATATATTGGCTGACGTTACAGAATATAGAGAATATTGTACGAATCGATTTACTGAATCTCTTCTCTAAGCTGAATAGCCTGCGTGTAGTTACAATATAAGTTCTATCGTATGCAAGATCGAATCTTACTGGAATTTCTAGGAATTTTAGACTACAGAGTGTAGCAAAGGACAGCAGTTAAAATGTTCAACAATATTTGAAGAAATTTATATTACCTATGTTAATTTTTTATAGATAAATAAAACAGAAACATAAATCAGACACATAAATATATTGATAAACATACGGATACAAAAATAATATCAGTTTTTGATTACTGTAACTTAAAACGAGTAGGTTTGACCAAATGGATTAATCCATTCTTAAAGTAAAAAAAAAAAAAAACAAATCTGCTAGGAATAGAAAGTAAATATATTTGAGAGCAATAATAAAAAAAATGAAAACTGATAAATATTGATAACCTAATCGTCACGCTGCCGCGCTGTAAACATATTTAATTTTTGTCTCTTTGACATTTTGTTATAAGCTCCAAAAATTTGGACAATATTTCATTGACTCATCTACGAGTACATATCCACAAATCAGTTCCTTACAGTAATACACGCATTATATATGCAAGCGAGCATCCAGCCAATAAGGATGGCAGTTATTATCGAATCACTTCGGTTCTAAGTGAATAACTGGCGATGCATCCCCTCGCTCTCGAAATAGGTCAGTCCATGCATGAGTGCGTCTTGATTGACAACGCGTAAACATAGCATAATGGCTGTATTGATTTGTTTTATTATGCTTAGACTTGGAAGGTGTTAGCTGACACAGGTTTTAGTTTCATGGAATTGAACAATTTAAACATTAATTTGAAATAATTTGCATTTATTCAATGCCATTTTTTCGATGCGACCTTTTTTGCATTGATTCGATGAGACCTTTTCAACTAAATAAAATGTTACTGGGACAAAATAAAGCTTTATTATTAAACTGCCTCGTTGGCCTAGTGGTGCTAAGCGCGACTGCTACGCTAGAGGTCTTGGGTTCGATTCCCAAGTCGACCAAGGTGTTATTGGGTTTTTCTATGAAATTCTCAGTAGCAGGTCGGAGTTTGGATTTGTGCCCGGTTAGTGGCAATAGGCTCGCCCCCTATTACATGGGATCTAAAGCATACCGGCGAACTGTGGGTGTACATTGGTACACCTCTGCCTAACCCTTAAGGGATACAGGCGTGATGGTATGTTATGTTATGTTGTTATTATTACTACATTTATAAAAATAGCACTTATCCCGAATGGGGTAAAAATAACATTATTTATGCGTAGTATAGTAGTTATATACTATCATGTTACAGGATTATCTCTGTAACCGGGATCACTCGTCCACACTAAAATTAAATCTGTTAAACGTACTCGGATAATGTATCCATAATTTAGTTCATCAGTGAGTTTAATTTCCACTGGCATATAGATATAAAAATTTACAATTGAACCTCCAAATGAAAATTCAAACATTTCTCAAGATTTCAAATCTCACTTCAAGTAGCAAGCAAACTTTATTCAATCAAACTTAAAATCATAACAAACACCAATCAATTCGATGATATTTATCTATTAGTCCAAAATCGCTCAATGATGGTAGAATTCGTCGAGTGGAATTCATTCAGGTCATCTAACTTTTAAGTGGAAAGCTAAGCAGGTAAATTGACCATGAAGTCCCTAAGCCGTAGTCTGAATAGTTTGGGATATTCAACTGGTGAGACTTAAATTATCATACAATTAAGAGTTGAAGTTTCCTCAACGAAGTCTATTGATGAAGATGAATTCGAAGTCGAATAGAATGCTTTAATCCAACCCTTTACTTAAAGTACCCCAAATTCTAGTTACTTAGTATTAGTTTCAAGTGTTCCAAGTAATGTTGAATTGAATAGACTTCTTGTTACTAACTTCGTAATGGCACTTAAAGTACCTAAATGAGGTGTTACTGGTAGAGCTGTTGAAAACTAAATTACTACGTTACTGTGGGCAATTAGTTGTATCGGGAGAGAAGCGTAGATATAAAAATATGGAATGCGTAAGTCTGTATTAGATGCAAGATTGATCTGTACAGATAGCCGAGTGGTCACTACGGGTGACCCACCCATGCGGGTTCACACTCCACATGTGAAAAGCGTTGTGTGTGATCTACAAATGTTTGTTCCAGGTTCGAGCATTTATTGTGCATGTAATTTGGAGGTTTTTTCAACCTTCGCGACACAAGGATTAAATTTCGTAGCAGGAGGCGTCTTTATTAAAAACGAGGAAGAAGAAGTAAAGGAATGCTTGTTGAATGTTTTAATACATAAAATAATAGGTAAGTAAGAAAGCGTGTTAGTACATTTTTTTAATTGGCTTTACGTACTATTTTAATAGACCGACCGATATGCTAAAATTCTCGACGACCTGGTTCCGCGCAACCACAAAATTAATATCTGCACCTCTAAAGGTTATAAAAACGCTATAACTTAATAAAAGTTCTTAACGGCTCTTATTAAACTAAAGACTTCTGCAGTTAATGAAGTAAGGTATCTGCTTCCAGTACACAAAACGAAAAAGAATCATATTATAAGTTAAAAATTCTTGCCGTTCCAGTATGTTTATTGCAATTTTATCGAAAGGTTCCTTTTAATGTCTTTTTTTATATACCTACTCGCTGTACCCGGCATGCGTTGCAATGCAATTTTTTCTACCTAGCACCTGCCTACTACCTACCTACTACCACTTAGGGGTATGAAAAATAGATAGTAGCCGATTCTCAGACCTACTGCATAATGAATATAAAATTTCATAAAAATCGGTCACGCGGTTTCGGAGGAGTATGGTAACTAACATTGTGACACGAGAATTTTATATATAAGATTACCTGCAATTATCTGCGTTATAGTAGGTACTTTATGACAACATCACACTTTCATAGAAAGAAAGCTTGTATTCGTGTCAGACAATCAAAGCGTCCATTTAAAAAAATCGGTTAATACGATCTGAAGCAAACAGTCTAACTTGCTATGCCTCTCTCTAATTGGATACATTGTAGTTACAAGACTGTTAATAATTAAATTTGGGTGTGTAATAAAAAAAGAGAAGAAGTCTCAGTAGAATAACTACAGGCCTTGAAGCTTTAAGTTCTTTGCAAGCCTCGGTTTTAGTCTGTCAACGCAATAACAGAAGAATTTTATCAACTAAGCATATACCTAATATGAAGTCCATATTGTTAGCGTTTGTTAATGGTTATCTTGCAATCTGTTCAAGTTGCGTTTCAGTTGCAAGTAGAGCGTTTTCTTAGCAACAAGATAAAAATTGTAAAGAAGACCGCGCATGAGCACATGGACATTGACTGCGCCCTTATGTCAGTATCATAAGGTGCTATTTGCACTTCTTTGTTTTGTACTATGACTTGAGGGTTACCGTAGTAAGCTGAGTGATGACTCCATATACGGCTGTCAAATCTCATCAAATAATATTAATGAAGCTCGGGGAGAATAAAAACAAAGTTGCTTTTACGGTTATATTGGTAATAAAAATACATTAACTTAATCCATAATTTTAATGTAATCAGAATTTACAGGATGCAGGACGCATTCATAGACGGGATAAGCCCTAGCACCATTATGTATGCTCATTTATCAGTAAAAACTTGCAGGAAATCCAGTTTAAAATTCCATCGTCATTACAGAGCATTCTTCACGTTAGGAAGACCATTTGTCACGCTCACTCAACTTCTACAATTTACCACCTATCCGGTCATTCGTTCGTTCAACTATAATAACTATGAACGTAGAAGGAATTTGTGAAATGGCGAAACCAATTGTACTTGCAATAGTTCAAATGCCCAGTTCATGTAGACATGAAAAAACTGGCCAAGTGCGAGTCGGACTCGCGCACGAAGGGTTCCGTACCACCGTCGTATGAGAGCCCCCCTTAAATATTAATTTTATGGTTTTTAGTATTTGTTGTTATAGCGGCAACGGAAATACATCATTTGTGAAAATTTCAGCTTTCTAGCTATCACGGTTTATGAGATACAGCCTGGAGACAGACAGACGGACAGACAGACAGCGGAGTCTTAGTAATAGGGTCCCGTTCTACCGTTTGGGTACGGAACCCTAAAAATCAATAAAGAAATATCATTTAATAACGTCTTCTGAAATATATGATGTTCTAGAGGAAAACAATTTTCTTCCAACAAACTTACACTGATTACTTAGCGTATAAATTGTGAAGGCCAACCAAATATATTTTTTATGGAACGGAAACCCTTTTCCTCATCGCAATTTTATGACTACGAATCTGGTAAGTTTCACTTTCCTTGTAGCTTGCTTACAGGATATTCAAAGAAAAAATGAAAGAAAAAATATAATTGTCTAAATATGAATCCATCAACCATTTTTAGGGTTCCGTAAGAAAACCTTTATAGAATCACTTGGTTGACAGTTTGTCCGTCTGATATTAAAACGTCGAAGAAACTTACCCACAAAAAGTCCAAAAACTAGAAGTACTGGCATATTGAAAACTAAAAACTAAATATCCGTAACACAGCAAAAACTTTTTCCGTCACTGTACATTTCACATTTTTAATCAAACATTATTCCATTTTATCACCAACCTAACTTTTAATTGCTCGCAACACATTTAAAGCCATCAGCCGATTTCAATACGCACGTTATCCACGAAAATATTTTATTCGCAACGAGATCGACTGCGAAATTGTGAAACGTGGAGACGTGCGAATGGCCCGGATGCCTCCAGCCGACTGCGGCACAGCATCCAGTCCTGCACCTACCCTGCCCTCCCCTGCCCTCCTCGAATTTCCTCCTTCTCACCCCTCACGCGCCCTTATCGCGATCCCGTAATTAGATAAATGTCATTGCTTTTGTCTGTGTTTTTTTTTGCTCTTTCTCCGACGAATTTTGTCGGCCGATGTAATTGACTCCGCGTCGTTTGAGTCGCTCATTTACGTAAATGCTGTTTGTCTTGTACACGCTGCTTGTGTGTGTGTATACATCAATTCCGCGCGAAAATATGTCTCGCCCGTATTGCTACTAGTTTATGAGGCTTCCGTCTCACGACTCGCAGTTTCCACCCACTTCAGATTTGTTTTTATTGTCATATTTTTTTTGACAGTCTACGATGTTGGTCGCCTTTTGTTTCTGATTGTTCTTTAAGTTTGTGAGTATTGGTTGGCAACATTGTTTAAAGTTTGGGTATAAATAGGTAATAGTTTTCCATATTTAATTTGTAACAAAAACTCTTAAAATAGAGTTTATTCCAGTTAGTCGATGGTTTGTTTATAGTCCAATAATACTTTCGGCAAAAGTTAGTGTCACGTTCAATATGAGATGTTTTCCAGCAAAGGTTTCCGATAAAGGAATCTAAAACCGTCCTACTTAGAAGTAAGAGGTACCCACTGGAATAAGCCATAAATATTTTCTTAGGTCATAACCCGTACACTGAAGAAATGTAATGTCATTGGCCATACATTATACCGAGTGGATCCAAACATCATTAAAATCTTGACGTTAAAGAATTATTATTATAACTCAGCTTGAGTTTATGAAGTTAATTAGTATTTTTTCATGCAGATGGTCACAATTTAGATCCACTCAATAAAGTAGGAACGAAGTCTCGTTTGTCAGAGTCAAATCGGCGTGCTTTTATAAAAAGTTCTATGGAAATAAACGCAAAAAGTCCGGAAAGTTAGAAAAGAGATTGCATTCATTTCTCTCTCAAAAGATGTAGTGTAGGTTTGCAGTTCGTAGACTGAAATTGATTTCCTGCTAAATTCATCCGAGTTGATAATGAGAAAAAAGTTCTTTTGAATAAGACATTTTTTATTAGTGGGTATCGATTAAAATAAAAAAATCCGTTCTTTTAGAATCACATAAATGTTATGTAACATAATTACATGCCTGGTCATTTAAAAAAGAAGAGAGACCGACAGGGAAGAATCCAAAATATTGAGATAATGGATAAGTTGTAGCAAAAAGCTGGGTATCGCTTACGCTTGACCCATTTCCATAAGTTGACATTACTCGAGGGTAGATAAACAAGATAAAACTACAAGCAACTTTCATTTGTCGTGAAATTAAAACAGCTTTGTTTGTTACAAACGGAATCATTCCTTGGAAAGATTTCAATTACTTAAATTCTTTTAACATCAATTAACTTTTAGTTTAAATGAAAACTGACTAAATAAAAATTAACGATTGTTCCACAAATAGAACGAGTTTAAAAAATCGGCTATAATTATGAATATAATATGTTTCTCTTAAAATGTATAAATATTTGGATATTATAAAAGCAATAGAGAAATCGCTATTATTTTTTTAAATCGTTCCCATTTAATAACGATGAAAGGAAATTGCATTTGTATCTGATTCCATGAAATTTTATGTATTTCCAGTTTATAAAATAAAACGTTTCCGATGCGATACCCTAGTTTTGTTATTTTTTAATCTTTGGTGCTGGTATTTGTTTTGTAAATAAAAATATATAAAAAGACGAAAAAACGGAGTTCTAGATTTCTCAAGTTTTTGTAATGATTGACACTGAAAGAAGGTCGCGTAGTTTTACGTGAAAACTTTTTTATCAGCATCTGAACTTTGAGAATTATACAACAGTTTTAACGACCAAACGTAAGCAAATAAAAACGGGACGAATTTTATTTAATTTGTTCTCCTTTTTCTTCTTTTTTCTCAGACGCTGTAACTCATCTTCTATACTAATAAATCTGTAGAAAGGTCAATTCTGTACATGAAATATGTTTTCAAAATATTAGTGATCGATACTGATGCCAAAAATGCAATCAGTAAAATTTTTGTCTGTCTGTCTGTCTGTCTGTATGTTCCTTATAGAAACAAAAACTACTCAACGGATTTTAACGAAACTTGGTACAATTATTCTTTATACTCCTGGGCATGTTATAGTATACTTTTCATCACGCTACAATCAATAGAGCCGTTAGAGCAGTGAAGGGAAATGTTGGGAAAACGGGAGAAGTTACTCAATTTTTTAAGCTTCCGTCGCGTGTGCATCCTTAATGGTAAAAGACTCATTGATAAGCTTCGTCATCCACGCGAACGAAGTTGCAGGTACAGCTAGTAAGAATATAAAAAAAAACATACTCATAAATAAATTGAATGTTTACTTAGGATATTTAATCATCAAAACATACGACATCTAATTGAAAGGTTTCTTCCTTGTTGTTCTATTCGAACTTATTCATTATATTCTTGCTTTGATTAATTTTTAATTAAATAAAATCAAAGTATACACAAATTCAAAATGGCTTAACTAAATTGACAGTGCATATAATACGTTCCCAAAAAACTTTTTTCTTTGTGAGTTTAGCGTTGTAGAGGTCACGTTTGGGGCAACGTGGAGGCACATTCCGTGGGTCACGTACATGGCCGTTCGGGACCTTATAGGCTGACAATCTGAAGGTTTCTTGGTAATGACTTGGAGAAGGAAGTTTGTGCGAAGCGCGTGATTATCTTCCGTTCCTGTGTCTGAAGATTTATGGACGAAAATAAACATGTTTTTAAAGCTATTGTTCTGTTTTTGTTGTTTTTTGTCTGTTGTTGTTTCTTGCTTTATTTCGTATGTTTTTTTTTATTTTTTATTTACATACTAGGAATAGTTTTTAGTCCAAAATTCAATATTAGTACGTTGGAACTTATACTTAGAATTTGTGAAAAATATTATATATAATATACTTTTATACTTTTGGATCGTGCAATGGAATCACATTTTTTGTAAGTGATAGAAACGATAAATGTGAAAATTAAATGTAATGACACACGTGATTGTTAATTTATTCGTTATGTAAATATTTCAAAATATTTAACGAAAATATTGTTTTGCCATTAAAATACATATACAATGATTAATAGCAATTAATATTTGTGCTTTTGCGATTTTGTGTTATAAATTTAACTCATTACTGTTTTTTTAAAACCAAATACATGACCATCATTAATTAACACTCGTATTAAATATATTATGCATTAATAATAATAATAACTGTTCAGAGATCTAAACTTTTTACCTTATCTAGAACACAAAAAAAAAACAATAGTAATAAGGGGATCCTTAAGTCATTCCCAAAATGTCGTGGTGGCCTAGCGGTTCAATCAGGCAAGTACCAATGTGAGTTTTTCAAAGTTATATGTACTTTCTTAATTATTCTAAGACACTTTTGACAAACGGTGAAGGAAAACATCGTGAGGAAACCTGGATTCCAAAATTTGGTATCTGAAATCGCCAATCCGCAGAGAGCAAGCGTGGTGAGCAATGCTGGCAAGAGGCCTGTGCCCAGCAGTGGGACGTTTATAGGCTGGATTATTAAGTCATTTCCGTGCCATGATTGACCACCTGTACTTATGTGTAAAATATAAACATAGCTCCAACTATTCCTGTCTAAAATAAATAGGCACTAATAATATTAATTATTCTTGTACCTATCCCGTGAATGCTAACAGTTTTAATTACTTACAACCACAATTAAACCAATACTTTTCAATAGGGATGATGACTAATTTTTATTTTTATGTCCATCTTTTAGGAAAAAAATATTAGACACGTATTTTTTGTTTAGTCCCGTAAACAAAGAATTACGAAGATACAGCGAGTACGATTCTTGCGTGACGTCACGTTTGAGTACAAATTGTACCTAGCCGTGACGTCACAAGCCCCCACTCCTGAACTTTACAGCGGTTTATCTTCGTATTTTGTAATTTACTTGAGAAAAAAAAAATATGTGTCTATTATATTTTGATTATCTAACTGGCGGACTAAATAAATTTTGACTTTTCATACCTAGTCATCTACCCTATTCCACTAAAATTGCGATTGTTATTCAATATCGAATGTTTTTTTGTTTCAATATTTAATGCACGAACATTGTGACGTCACAAAAACTATTGGCATTTTGTAAACTATTTCATGAAGCTTCAATTGACCTATGTTAATGGAATTTGTGTGGTTTTTACAAACAAGTTTTTCCATTGTTGATTTTAATTTTAACTTAAGTCAAATATGATTTCAATAATAAATACGTTGTAGAATATACCCTGAGTTCATACGTTTTGGTCGGAATAGTTTTGTTCAATGCATAAATAAAATAATTTAATTTAATATTTCATTATCAATTCTATATAAAAATACTCTATTTTGAAAACTTTATTATAATAATAATAATAATATTCCGGGACAACTCACACACGGTTTTCTGATCCCAAGCTAAGCAGAGCTTGTGTTATGGTAACCAGACAACTGATAAACATACTTATATATTTCTAAATACATACATATTATAAATAAATTACACCCAGACAACCAGAACAAATGATCGTGCTCATCACACAAACATTTGTCCTGGGTGGGAATCGAACCCACGACCTCCGGTATAGCAGTCAGGGTCACTAACCACTAGACCAACAGGCCCGTCTTATTGTAGTGCATCTGAGTCTTTTGATTCAATCCGGGTAGTGGTACAAGTTTTCAAAGTAACGATTATCTTGACTTTAGATATGATTACATATAGGACTAAAAAGACGACCTCCGTGGTCGAGTGGCGTACACACCGGTTTCAAGGTGTCGCTAGCTCTAAGGTCCCGGGGTCGATCCCCGGACAGGTCAATGTAGAAACCAACTTTTCTACATTGTCCCGGGTCTGGGTGTTTGTGGTACCTTCGTTGTTTCTGAATTCCATAACACAAGTGCTTCAGCTACTTACTTTGGGTTCAGAGCAATGTATATGTGATGTTGTCCGCATTTATTATTATTATTATAGGTTCGATTTTCAGAAGCAAGTTTAGTAGGTGCCTTCTTTATATGGATGGCAATATAAAAGCTATCGATATAAATAGTAAACAGCTACAATACTAAAAATATCAAAAACAAAAATGATATCTTTATTTCAACTTCATTTCATACTTATTATATTTTTCCTTTCCATAACGAATATTGGATAAGAGATAATATAGCCAAATAAAGTGGTACATCAGATCTGGCTGGAAGTGACGCAGGCTGACATGCCTTAAGGCCTTTTGTCAAACAAAGGGACGGATGTACTCCAAAGCCGCTTTTAAAGTACTGCAAGAAATCCATTATCAAGGAGTTGAGGAACGCTAAATACAACCCTTTGCTTTGTAAAGGGAAGGGAAATGATAATGGTATTGAAATTGTAATTAAATGTACGGTATTTGGTTTACATCTCAATTTAATAAAAAATGTTAATTAATTTAAAGTTAGATTAAAAAATTGATTCAAAAATGTTTTAAAAGACCTGAATTATACCTAGGACTTACATTCAAGAGTTTTGACAATTCCAGTTCAATTGCTTTTCTTTTTTTTTAATTAGGATTACTCTAAAATAATAATAGTTCTTGTTTTGTTTCAAATTAAGAATTCAAGTAAAACGAAAATAAGAATCAGTTCAGCTCTATGCTGAATGCTTGTATTTTATCTTAAAATTAATGAATTTAATCGAATTATGAGACTGTAGGTCCATGACCATATTTTGTGGTTTTAAGAGGAATTAATCAAAAGTTCAATAATTTTAACCTCAGATAGCAGGGATTGAATGTGCTGTATTTTGATCAGTTAAGTATAATGCCTAAACCAACCACATTTTTGTGGAAATGATTCGTAAATTTAACGGAGCGAAAGTAAGGAGATATTAATTTCAGAAAATTTTACGAAAATCATTCTGCGGTATCAATAACTTTTAAACTATCGCGCTGCATGTTTATAGTAATATTATATAACGGGGATTAGCAGTCTGCTTGCGACCACGGCCTGTGTAACCCGGTCGAAACGTCAGGTAAAGGTATTTATTTATTTATTTATTTAAAATAAGCACACCAACAGCACAGTCACTAACAAATCAAAGCAACATAACATATGAAGTCGACATTTCAGTAACCATGCAAATAACAGGTATGCATGACATTGACATAATTAATATTAGAGACTAATTAAAAACAAAAAAAAGTTAAAAGTGTGTCTAGTAAACACTACAAAAACTGAACAAATTCAGCTATGAAGATGTACATTTTTCGCACTGTTTATAAAGGCAACGTCTGTATGAAGCAAAACTCATAGAGAAAACTTCGATAGGGTGATCCAACATGTTCGACCTTTCATTATATAACCTTGCCATACGCGTCAAAGGGCTGTTAACTGTAGTATTTAAAGTGGATGTTGGCAATTGAAAAATGCGATGATGTCGCTGGCTACGTTGGCTAGTCTTAAAGTTAAAATAGTTAATCAATTGTGCATCTATGGAACCATTTATGATTTTGTGTAGTATAAGTAAGTCGGAATGGATTCGTCTTTCTTTTAAGCTGGTCATACTATAGTGTCTTAACCTATCATTATAATCAGGTATAGTTTTTCGAATGCCACTCTTCATACATAGATACCTTTTTTTTTTTTTTTTTTTTTTTTTTTTTTCGGGGTGAAACTCTAATGATTTCAACCCACACTGAGGGCACAGCGTGGGGATATGTCGGACTTGCACCGACTAAAAACACCCCGGTCCCGTCTTAGCCTTAGTCAGAGCCACGGGTTCGCTTACGCAATCACTGCGCGGCTCCGGCAGGCTTCGGTCCTGAACTGGACCCCTTCCAGAGGGTGGGTCTAAGGTGCCCAACTCTTGTTCCTTCCGAGGACGGACGCGTGGGACATGGCGTCCGTATCCTCCGTGGCCTGTCAGCTGATCAGGTGACGGGGTGCCCTCCCGGTCACCTGCAGGCCCGACCTCAAGGTGGTCTGAGGTCGTTGCGTGCCAACGGCACCACAGTGTTGCGGCGGCCATGGCGTCTGCGGCGAGAAGGGAGCTGGCTCGTCGCCTCCCTTACTCTTTCTGCTGCCTCTTTGGCGGTCATTACGGTGTCACAGAAAGCAACCACCGCCCGCCAGGCGCTCTCGTTCTGGACCATGGATGATATCACAGCACGGAGCGAGAGCGTCTGCCCTCCTATTTGCGTGATCAACTCGCGCCTCTCCGAATCCCAAGCTGGGCAGGCCAGCAAACTGTGCAGAGCACTGTCTTCTGGGGCCGTACAATGGTGGCACGCCTTCGTGATTTCACGTCCGATCCGGCACAGGTACGTCCCGAAACAGCCATGACCGGTAAGCACCTGTGTCAGTCGGTACGTGAGGTCTCCGTGCCGCCTCTCCATCCATTCCAGAAAGACAGGCCAGATTGCGGCTATGATGTCGTGCCCAGCAGAGGGATTTTGTAACTCTAACCGCCACTCCTCCTTAGCTGACACGTGAAGGTCCTCCCTTTTCTCTTTTAGCGACAGAGCGCTGCCCTGACTATGTGCCTGGTTGCGCCAGATGTACAATAGCGCCAGGACTTTGGCTTCGAATTTCCAAGGCAGCGTCTGTGCGAGCAACATCGCCGCTTCACCGGAGATCGTGCGATAACCCCTTATTACTCTGACGGCTATTGCGCGCTGCGACTTATTAAGCAGCGCCGCTTTGCGAACCGTCAGGCTATTCCCCCATATTGGGGCACCGTATAAGGCCATAGATCGCACGATCCCGGCGTAGAGTCGCCTGCAGACGGCATTAGGGCCTCCAAGGTTGGGGAGCAGGGATGAAAGAGCCCCCGCGGTCTTCATCAGTTTGGGCGTCAGCTGCTGGAGGTGAGGTCCAAAGTTCCATCGGCTGTCCAGGACCAACCCTAAATATTTCAGGGTCGGCCTGATGCTAATTTGGACTCCACCAACCAAAATATGAGCGTTCTCAGGTGGCGCGTTCCGTCGCCCGTAAAAACAAATGGCTTCGGATTTGTGGAGGGCCACTTGGAGCCCTAGCCTCCTAATCCTCTCCACAACCTGGGCGACCCCTGCTGTGGCCAAGACTGCCGCACTTTCATAATTTTTGGCCTGCGCAGTGACGAGGGTGTCGTCAGCATAGCATATGCAGTTGACACCCCGTAAGAACTCTCCGCGCAAAACCCAGTTGTAGCCGATGTTCCACAAGACCGGACCCAGAACCGATCCCTGTGGAACACCGCGCGCCACCTCATGTGTTCCTAGACCCCCTTTACTAGGAAACACAATAACTCTGTCCGAGAGATAGTTGCCCAATATCTGCCTAAGGTACACTGGCACCCCGTGGTGCACGAGCGCCTCTCGAATACAGGACCAGGGAATGGAGTTAAAGGCGTTAGCGATGTCAAGAGACACCGCTAGTACCACCTCCCGACGCCTTACGGCCTCCTGGGCTAGGCTCCTTAGTTGTGAAATCGCGTCGATAGTGGAACGTCCCCGCCGAAAACCATATTGGTTTGCCGCAAGGTCCGGCCCCACGAGCGTCAGATGGTGGACGAGGCGGTCTGCAATTATCTTTTCAAAGATTTTGCCCACCTCATCCAGCAACACGATAGGGCGGTAGGCCGATGGAGAGTCAGCGGGGCGCCCCTCCTTTCTAAGCAGGACCATCTTTCCCGACTTCCAGATTGCCGGGAAATGGCCCTGCCGTAAGCACATACTGAGGAGCCTTAGGAGTCGTGGGCCCATATATTTGAGGGCCAGAACGAGTGCTCGACCAGGGACGCCGTCCGGTCCTGGTGCTGTATTCCGAACTCTGAGCCGGTCAGTAGCCATCTGGAGTTCCTGCTCTGTTACCTCCGGGGTGACTTCGCCAGACATGGCGCGCGAATTAATTGCTATCGGTGGTGGGGCAAAGTTGGGGTCATGTTCAGGGAACAGAGCGGCCACCACTTCCCGCAGGAGTTCTGGCCTAAGGACTTGGGTCAGTGGTGGCGCCCACGGGCGAAGTTTTCCCCTTACTAGGCGGTACGGTCTCCCCCACGGATCTCTGTCCAGCTCAGCCAGTAACTCTATGCGAGCGGTTTCTTTGGCAGCTTTAATAGCCAGCTGCAGGGTCTTTTTTGCAGTCCGATATAAGCCATACAGTTCAGCCTCCCGTGCTTCAGCGTTTTCCGGGCGGCGACGAATCCGGCGGAACCTGGTATACTGACGGCGCTTGGCCACACACTCCCAGCGCAATCGTGTGAGTTCTTGTGACCACCAGTACACTTGCCTCCTCCTTTGCCAATCGCCGTTGCGAATGCGAGGCATCGCCGCATCGCAAAGCTCAGTGAGGTGCTGCCGAAACTGTATGGCCTCCTCGTCAACGTTAATCGGCCCTTCTGACGTTAGTGGCCCCCAAGTCAGGACAATGGCGGTCTCCTCGAGGAGCTCCCTGTTGAGCTTTTTTAAAGCCCAACGGGGGCCCAGGTCCCCGTTCGACCGTCTCCCCGCTGGTCTATCGAAAGATTGGGTAGAGACGCTAAAGCGGATATAAAGATGATCCGACAGCGTCTCCACCCCTTCGACGACCCTCCAATCACTCGTCCTGCTTGCGACGGAAGGACTCGCGAATGAGAGGTCAACAATGGAACCGCCATTATGTCGCACACAGGTGTTGATTCCGCCCCGGTTTAACAGCACTAAGCCAAGTGCAAGGGCAAATTCCTCGACCAGTCTTCCCCGCGCATTTGTAGCCGGAGAGCCCCATGCGGTGGATTTTGCATTAAAGTCTCCGGCGACTACGATGGGTCGAGACTTGTTTTGGGCTACAAATGAACCAAGTCGGGCCATAAAATCTTCGAACTCGGCTATTTGTCGATTAGGTGAGAAGTAAACACCTACGAAAATCAGCTCTCCGATGTGTGCGGCGACAAATCCTCTTGCTCTCGTTGTATTTTCCAGGGTAGGGCATCCGGAAGCCACCGACGATATTATTGCTACCAAACCATCCTCGTCCCCTACCCAGTTATTACTAGGTGGGACGTAATATGGCTCGGAAGCGATGACGACATTAATAGACCACTCTGCCATACTCTGCAATAGCAGGTCTTGCGCCCTGGCAGAGTGGTTAATATTCGCCTGGAGGACTTTAACGGCCATTAATTAATGTCCGTCTCCATCGCTCCTTCCCTGACTGGTACCGGTACCGAGACTGGCGCCCGCTTCTTCGGAGGCACTCTGTTGGCCTCGCAGGAACGACTACCAACAATATGGTCAGCTGGTTTGCCTAGCGCTTCACATGCTGGGCAGTGTGGCGAAGCCGAGCAGTCCTCAATCTTGTGGCCGTCTTGGCCACACCGAAAACAACGCTGCGAGCAGTCTACTGCAGACGAGCATGCAACCCCTACGTGTCCATTTAACTGGCACCGGAAGCAACGTATGGGCCTCTCCTTCATGAGCCTTACTTGGGCTGAAGACCAGCCGACCTTAAGCCTCCGCTCTAGTCCTTGCGCGACCACCAACTTCTGGACTGCTGCTACCGGGCAGGTAACTACGACCGTTCCTAATCCATTGCGGTCCCTTCTTATTTCCCCTATGCGAACTTCGCTGGGAGAGCAACCTCCTTTTTGGGCGACGGCAGAGATGACTTCCTCCTTGGTAGCGGAGTCGTCTAGCTCTAAAAGCCTTATTTCGGCACTTTTGTAAGGCCTCGAGACACGGACGTCCTCCGCCTCCAAATTAGCTCTGAGCTTCTCAGCTAAAGCGTCCGCCTTATCTCCACTGGTAGCCCCGGGTATCTGCAGCATGCGGGCGCCCGTAACTGTGATTTTAGGTCGAACGCCCGCGATACCCAGCTCTTCTAAGCTGATACTCTGCTTGGCCTTTTTCATTACCTCCGTGTAGGTCATTCCTCTCTTGATAGCCTCTGGCTGCAAGGTAAGCACAACCGCCGTTGTGTTTGGCGCCTTTAACCTTGCTTTTTCCTTAGATTTTTCTTTCTCGGCCTTCTTTCTGGCTTTTGCCTGGGCCTTCTGCCTTTTTTTAGTCTCTCCCACCGTCTCCCATTTTTCCGTGGCAGGTTTGTGTTGGATGAGACTGGTAGGAGGAGACGACTTTTTAATTTTATTCGGCGCCTGTGCCTTCTGCACGTGCCTAGCCGTAGTCGGTGGCACCTCTTCCACCATAGGAGCCGCTGCAAGTTGTGCCTTCCTGAGCTGGGGCCGGTTTTTGGCGGCCTTTGTCGCATAAGTGCTCTGTAGCGGAACTTGAACCGTTTTTCTCGCCACGGTCGCTGAAGGCTGATTTTCCGATGCCAGAGGTGGTCGTAGAATTTTACCTTCCAGGAAAGAGACCCGGGCTAGTACTTTGGCGATCTCCTCTCTTACAATAACCACTAGCTCCGAGTCCCTGTTAGATTGCGGCCTGGGCTTGTCCTCACGATGAGGGCCCTGCCTTAGGCCAGTCAATTCTTTCCGCATGTCATGTAACTCCTCGCGGAGTTTTGACATTTGCGTCTTTAATTCTTCGTTCTCCCTCTGCAATCGGCGTGTCTCTTCCGACGCCAACCGCTGAAGGAGCTCTCCTGTGACCACCTCAATTACGGTGGCCGCGTCGTTTAGGGCGTTTAGGTTTTTACCTCTTAGCCCTTTGGACATTTTGGCCAACGATTTAATGGAAGTCACGGCCTCCTTGATTTTTTGACTGATGTTGGCTTCCGGCTCTCCTCTCTCCTCTGAGGTGTCGTCGGACCTTCTCCTTTCATCTTCAGACAGAAAGAAGGCCCGCTTGCCTTCGCTAGCCTTCTTCTCATCTTCCTTTATTCCTCTTTGACTTCTCCTTAGAGTGGAAGTAGACGACTCGGCGTCACTTTCCCTCATACATAGATACCTAACAAAACAGTTGCTTGCCTTGCAGGCCTGAACAGATTCAACATTATTGATATAATTTGAGTAATAGGGAGACCAAATAGTAGAACAGTACTCTAAGGAGCTTCTTACCAGTGCGTTATAGAGTAAAATAATGCTGCTATGATTTCGGAAAGGTTTCGACATGCGGATTATAAAACCAAGCGTTCTTTTAGCCTTAGCGACCATAGTATCTACGTGATCACGAAAGGAAAGAGTTGTATCAAAGAGCACACCAAGATCACGGATAACTGATACTCTAGTCAATAATGATCCATCTATATAATAATTAAATAGAATGTAATTTACTTTATTTGTAAATGTTATAGTTTGGCATTTTTTTACATTGAGCGTCATTCTGTTGTTGAAGCACCATTTTTGCAGGACATCAAGATCTCTTTGAAGCTTTAAACAATCACTCAGGTCCGATATTCTGGAGTATATTTTTAAGTCATCAGCGTATGCTAAACAATTGCAATTTATTAAATCTAAAAGATCATTTATAAAGACCAAAAATAACAAAGGGCCTAACTTAGAACCCTGGGGAACACCAGAACCAGGAGAAAAAGGCACAGATTCATATCCCGCCAAGGCAACAATCTGAGTACGATTGATTAAATAACTCTCAAACCACCGCAACAGAGAGCCATGAATTCCAGCGTAATTTAATTTGAGAGAAAGTATAGTATTTAGGCATGTACGCGCTAATCCCTGTTCTATAATATTACTATTCTGCGGTATCTGTTGCAGCATATTTCGTGTAATATTTTTGGTTTTAAAATAATCTTGTTAATATAAAATCTTCTTACATTTAAGCCAGTACAAAAAAAGAACTTTAAATTTTTTAGTTTTCTTATATTACGAATATACATACGTTTTTATTACAAAGGTTTTGGCCCTAACTTTCTTCAGTAGTAACATATTTAAGTTTTTTTTTAAATAAGTAAGTAAAAAATGTGTTTTATCATTTAAATTAATATTTTAGTAATGTACACTTACAATGAAAATACGAAATTTCATTTGTGTACCTACTTTAAATTCCTGCCCAAAAAACGGCAACAGCCTCATTACATACCTGAACAAGAAAACAACTTTACGTAGCGTGTAACTTCTTTAGGGTAGCGAAAATAAAGATAATAAAACAAACAGTAAGTCTATCTAGGCAGCCTAATACAGAATTCATACAAAAACTAACATAAAAACTCCATAAATTATATAAATCATTTCTGTTCTTGCGTAAATCACAGTTTGGCGCAATGAATGGTGAATTTTCGCCCGTCGCAGATGTTATTACCATAAAATACCACTTAAACCCGTTAAGTAGATTTATGTTTACACAGACAAGCAATGTTTTGTTAGAAGATGTTTCTTTGAGATATTGTAGGCTCGGAAAATATTTGGACAGCAAAAAATTTAATGGATCTTAATTGTTTTAATCCCCCGACATAAAAAGAGAGGTGTTATAACTTTTAAGTGTCTACTTCTTATATGTGTTCTATACTAATTCAATTCAATTCATTTATTCATAAGAATACAAGCTCACAGTTAACACCAAAACGCTTATATCTATACTAAGCTTACAGAAAAAATAGCTATGGCAGCTACTAAACAAATTTACTGATGATGGTGTTGTTTTTGTTCTAAAACTGACGTGATCCAAGTCATTGCTGACTGTGTTATGTTACAAAAGGTTTATTCACCTTTAGAATCTGATCTGACTCTAGTAGAGTATAATTTCATGCACAGTAAATATTATTTGCTTATTTTAAACTGCCCCAAGTTTTCATTGGAATTCCGCCAAAATTTTAACAAAAGTCTAGTGCCTAGTCTAAAGACCTTATTGTTTCGTCAAAGCTGTCGCCTGTTTCTAAGAATTCAGATATGATTCAAGGACCTCCCTCTCTATTTAAACAAATGAAACGAGAGTTATTTTTGTCTGAAAGTAGCTCTACAAATAGTTATGATAACTGGTTACAGTATAAAAATAATATAAAAATTTGTTCTTGTTGTTGATTTAAGTATTGAATTGTAAATAAAAATTACTTTAGACTTAATTAATTTAAAAGTTAAAAAACAAAAAAAAAAAAGAGAATTACATAGTTACATAATTGGAGTTGTTTAGAATATTTTGTATAATTTTGCGAATTTGAACATTGTTATTTTAATTCATGATTCTTCATCAGATATTGAAATACCAAAAGCGATAATTATATCAAACATAACAATAAAAATATAAGTAATGATGAAGCTAATATTTTAATTAAAATACTATTCATAAGTATTTAAGTCGTTATTTAAACATTTTATGTAACTAAACTTTACTTTTAAAACCGTTCGTCAAAAGCAAATATACAAAGACAATCTTGGAACATATTGTATTCAGGAAGAATGGGAATATAGACAGACGGGCGGAAATTAAGTCTATGGTGGAGTGTAGCGAGCTAAACAATATGAGCAGATCACGTTGCTGATACTGTGATTATCAGGTATTAAATAAAGGAGTGTCCTATAGGTGGGTTTGCTATAAGTTATATTATTACTTAGGCACCTTGAACTTAAATTGATATTTGAAAATTGTCATTTGATAGATATGAACTGTTGAATGTGATAGCAGTATTTAAGCAAATTAACATAATAGATGACAAGAATAAGATTTAATTTTAGTCTTTGTTTGTTCTTGTATTAGATTTAAGTACATATTGAATTGTAAATATAGATGACAATAATCTTCTATAGAGAAATATAGTATGAAGAATTTAGGTAATGAGATTGTCTTATTACAATGTTATCTTTACTTTTATTTAGTGGCACCTAAAACAATTCAGAAAAATAATTTAAATTTGAAATTTATGTTATATTTATTTTCCCTAATTGAACTCACAACATATTTAGTCACACACAATCACAATTCAACTACGTTTTCGCCTTCACAACCAAAAACATATCTTTTATTACCCACAACCGCAATTTCCTTCCCAACCCTTTAATCCTGACATCAAAATTAAAACCTTTCCTATATAAATGGTTGCGTAGTTGTCTGTCAGACAATCCTCCGGCCCGGGGCGTTGCAGTGAAATGGTAATGACAGCGGGAAATGAGGTTGCACTGACCGCCATCTAGCGGGCCGTCGGCGAATTACTGAGGCCCGTCAGAGAAATGGACACGGTTTATTAAAATGTCCATTTGTTTAATTAATTTTGGTATTGGTTGTGATGTTTTCTAATAGATATGTTGTGCGTGTGTATTTTGGGAAATAATTTTGTACTGGTAATTTCAGTTTACTCGTAAATTGAGCTATAGTATGTTTATTAATGGATTGTTTATCGAAAGACGTCATAGTTTTAGCACTATCACAGTCAGGTTAAAATTAGTTGGAACAAAACGCCGGAGAAAGTACAATCTTCTCTTTCAATACCGGATCCAAAAAAACTCAAGATTTAGGTAGTACAATTAAAACTTCGTTTAGTATAGATTAGTAGTTACACTTTATCATTGAATGCAGTATATTCAAATCCATTTCGATCAGTTTCTTTTATTAACCATATTTTTAAACTTAAATGGCATCCATTACATTAATACATTATCACTACAAACTTAAAATAAATTTGCGGCAGCTAATAATACACTTATACTATCCTTTATACCACTGCACAAACATGCACAATTCAGAATTGAGATAAAACAAAATTGAATTCTGCAAACCTTAAAAATAAGGTCGGAATTGATTTGAATACTGGTGCAGTGTCCCTTGAAACGGGGAGTTATCAATTGAAGTTAATAATAGACTGTTGGCGCACGTGATGAAAGTAAGCGATTTCATAATGTCAAGAATAATGTAAATCGTTAGTCTAAGGGTGCGTCCAGATCTGGCGAACGCGCACCGAATGAGCATTACACGAACAGATCTCGAGCTGCTCGTGAGCAGCGCGTGAACGCACTAGTATGAATAACAACGACTAAAATCATCAAAAAAACGATTTAGAGACATTCTAAAACATAACTTATAAGTAGTGTTTCTATTAGCCCGTTTACAGTACTCAAGAACATTATTTCTAACTAGAGTGCGATCTTTCGTGTTTTGTTATACATTAGCTAAAATGATAGTATGAACTGACCCTAAGTCTTTCTGCAGGACCTCGCCTATCAGAGTCGCTTGCAAATCTTATGCTATTCATTTGGAATTGACATCATCCGCTATTGACAAAGCCAATTGCATCTGTGACGCTCGCCCCTCGCTCCTTGCCTATGTATAACACGAGTCAATAATCACAGTTCGCTCCCAGTCGCGACCAAAGCCACTATGATCCTAGAAATATTAATATTTATCATTACCAGCCTTGTAGTGTACTATGTCTACAATTTTAAGAAGCTACACAAGTATTTTGAGGAGAAAGGTGTGAAGTACGTCCACGGTGTGCCAATGTTCGGCAATGTTATGAAAAGCACGATACGGAAGACACATTTTTATGATGACGTCAATAATGTGTATACTGCGTATCCGGATGAAAAGTGAGTTTAGAAATAATATAAAAAGAAATAAAGGAAAAAGAATAACACAACAGTTTTTTTTAACTGCAGTGATGTAAGTTCGGAAAAGATAGTCAGTATTTAAAACAGCGCAATTTGTTTAATTGTGACTTGCATGCATGCATCATTGAGGAACACTCACTGACTATACTATTATATTGTCATAAATTTCTACAACTATTTTACTAGTTTAGAGCATTTTTTTATTTTTTATTCTAATCATGCTTATCTTCGTGTTATATGGTTAACACAGATTGTTTACAAATAAATATTAAGTTTGTTATTTTATTTATACCCGAAAATGAATTCTCATAAAATATTGTTTTGATGATAATTGAGTTGTTACTTATTTATAGGACTGATTATCTTGGTAAGCGTAACATTGTTAATATAGGTAAATAAATGTAGTGAGTAACGAGCATATAGTAATAAAATAGCGTCCTTAATTATATCGCACTAAAGTAAATTATTAATTACCACGTTAAGGGTTCATTGTTTGCTTTTATCGATAGTATGAGTTTGTTCAATGTAATATTATAATCACTTAACAAGTAAACAAGGTATATTTGGGTCGATCTCCAGAGGCATTTTTTTTCATGTCGAGCTGGATAAACCCGTTTTAAAATCGAAAAACGTTTTCAAAATATTTTTTTATACACAGTTCGGTGTCTGATCTACGTGGTACAAGGCTAATATTAAGGATAAGTTTATTTTAAATATTAAAAAAAAAATCTTAAAGCCTAAAATCCTGATCGCTCTGGGTTGACCCAACTCCCGATTGAATGAAAAAAACATTCTTTAACTTTTTAATGAGAAGGTTCATATGAAACAACTTATCTAGATTACATAACAAATAGTTATTCTTCATGGTAATAAAATATTTTTAGTTATATTAACAATACTTTTGCCACAATTTGAATTTAAAGTCGTGACCGAGCATTTTATCTCATCACTCTGCGCTGAGGTAAAAAATCGCGCTCATCCCTAGTTACGCGTTATAGACACTCTATTCCCCTCCTGCGAGGTAACGCTGGTAGTAGTCTAACCGCCGAGGAGGATACCTGTGCGCCACGTTCCCGTGCTCCAACATTACGAAGGTAAGTTTATGATTGTTCTGGATTTGGTTCTCGAATTTTATGATTGCTATGGCACGTTATTTAAATTAAATAGTTAGCTTGCAAAAGTGTTTGTTATGTGAATTAAGTGATCACTATGATGTTTTTTATGAGAAGTAATGACAACTTTCTACTGCTTTTAAATTCGGCTAAATTTATGATTTTGTGACTTTTTCTGATCGCTATGGCTGTGATTGCTCTGTCCAAAAAGACCAGAGCAATGATATTTTGCATTAATTGTACGTTATAAATCTATTTTAAGTAGTAGTAGCAGACTGCAACAATGACAAATGATGAACTATGCATATAACCTTTAATTTATAACCTTTCCTGGGTTTCTTTAGGTAACCTAAACCCATAAACCGATTTTGACGTATTTACCTACTTTACCTTACCTTACGTACCTTATGTACCTCGTTCACATTTAAAGCCGTTGTGGAGAGAGATGTTGAAAAATCAATTCTTTCCATTTCCACAAAAGCGGTAGGTGATGACGGCCTACAACTCCAAATGTTTCTTCCCATCTTAGAATATATAGTACCAGTTATCACCCACATCATTAATTTCTCCTTGACTACAAGTTCCTTTCCTTCCGTCTGGAAAAAGGCCAATATCCTATCGCTTCCTAAAGTCGCCAATCCAACATCCGTATCACAGTATCGTCCCATTTCCATTCTCCCTGTCCTATCCAAGGTCCTTGAGGGCGTTGTTCAAGATCAGCTGTCTAATTACCTTTCCTCTAACAGCCTGCTGAGTCTCAGATTTCGCCCTGGCCATAGTTCTGTTACTGCACTTGTTAAAATTACCGACGACATACGACTGGCCATGGAGAGGAAGTTCCTAACAGTCCTGGTACTTTTGGATTTTAGCAGTGCTTTCAATTAAGTCGATTTTGACATACTCTTAGGGATCCTCTCTTCCCTCAATGTCTCTCCTCCCGCAACGGCTTGGTTTGAGTCTTATCTTCGGGGTCACTCGCAGTCTGTTCGTGCCAATGAGGTCTCCTCTGAGTGGTGCAAACTTACGACGGGCGTTCCCCAGGGTGGTGTCCTTTTTCCCCTTATTTTTTCTATATTTATCAATTCTATAACTTCAGTTCTTTCTTCTCAGTACCACCTCTACGCAGACGACTTGCAGTTGTACCGCCACTGTAGCTTTGACAGTATATCCAATGCTATTGCCGCCACCAATAATGATCTTAGTAATATCCATCAGTGGGCTAAATCTTTTGGTCTTTTAGTTAATCCTACAAAATCTCAACCTCTCATTATTGGTGGCAGACATTTTTACAGCCTATTGGATCATCAATCTCTAAGTAGGAGGGTCTTTTGCTCGTTTCACTCCCTAAAGCGCCTCCAGAAGTTCCTGCCCTTTCAGACTAAAATCACTCTCGCCCAATCTCTTCTACCACCTCTTCTGGATTATGCCGATGTATGGTATTTAGATGCAACGGACGAACTTCTAAATAAACTCGAACGTCTGCAGAATTTGTGCATCCGCTTCATATTTGGTCTTCGGAAGTACGACCACGTGTCGGAATTCCGGGCTAGATTGAAGTGGTTGCCTATTCGGCAACGTCAAGATTCTCATATTCTCTGTCTCCTTTACTCAGTTTTGCACAACCCTAAATATCCAGGCTACCTGCGGGAGCGCTTTGAATTCCTGGTCCCCAGGGGCAAGCCTTGTCGTACTTCTTCTTCTCTTCTCCTTCGCACTCCTCTTCACTCCTCTAGTCGTTACGACGAATCGTTTGCTATTCGTGCTGTGCGCCTCTGGAACTCACTTCCACATTCCTTGCGCAATAGGGGCTATTATCGTTGAACTTTTTTAGGAGAAAGATAAAAGAACATTTCCTTTCTATTTGAGTTATGTAGTCTATGTATGTCTATATTTAATATATATATTGTATTATATACGTACTATATGTAGTATTTGTATGTATTTATATTAAAATATGAAAGTTGTACACTTCTATCTTCCTCACCACTTAATAATAATCTCACTATAACTCAAAGGTTTGCTGGAAGAAAACTCAATTTTGAGTTAAGCTCACCTCTGTACATCAACTTTAATTAATATATGTATATTAAATGAAATGTATTTGTGTGCAATAAAGAATTAAAGAATTGATTTCAAAAGCTTTAATTTTGTCTCATTTACCTAGAAGTGGTTTACTTAAGTCCAAATAAATGAAACTAAGCCAAAAGTTCATTTTTATAATTATGTTAATTTGTTTTTTTAGCAATTATTTTAATTATAATATATATTATTATTATAATCTTGTTACACGTTCACTGAATATGACTGAAAACGCCTAAATAAATAATATTTTATCAATATATTTATTTTTGTTTCACTGATTTCACCATTTATGATCGCTCTGGCATCAATTATGATTGCTCTGGTCGCGAAATTTTTGAAACTTAAATATTTTCAAAACTGATTGTGTAAATTGAAGGCCAATAGTAAAAATGTACTATTTGAATATCATTATTTTCAATGAAATACATAATTACCATTAAATATCAATATCTGAAAAGCACCAGAGCGATCACACGAATACGCCCGTTTTGGAGATTGATCCATTTACAATAGTAAATAAATACCTGGTTCATGATAATTAGGGGCTTTTGGTTAAGAGTGAACCCCGATAATAAAGGTAAATCCGCGGAGCCGTTTTTCCGTGGATGGGTGACCTTTTGCTAACCTAGGAAACATACATCCCTCCGTGTCTCGAAATTCTGTCATATTATTTTATTAATCGTTCTATTTCATTATAATTCTGGTGTTTTTTTTATTCCCCTTTCGATAGAGATTTCTAAATTCTACATTACAATAACACAATTAATATTGAATTCGTTTCTAGGTATATTGGTTTCATGGAGTTCACGATACCAATAATATTCATCCGCGACCCGGAGCTGATCAAGAGCATCACCATCAAAGACTTCGACCACTTCACCGACCACAGAGAGTTCTTCACTGTCGACTCTGATCCGTTGTTCGCAGGCAGTCTTCTTCTCATGAAAGGTTCGTTTGAAAAGTTCAACCAATGATTACATACATATTTCTGTTTTAATTCTTGTACTTATTGATGTTATTCCGAATTAAGCATACATCAACTTTAGGAGGAGAGTAAATAAAGTTCATTTTAGACTGACTGATGTAGACTTGAAAGTCATAAAATATGAAGTTGTAGGGCAAACTGAACCTTATGTGTTGCCTACACACTTAAATTTCTACAACTCGTGTTTAGCATATAAATTGCTAATGAAGTATTGATACAGCATTTTTAACACTATGGCTAATGTAGTAACAGTCAAGAAAGGGCCCAAGACCTCCTTTGAGGTACTCCAATTTAATTTTAAACTTATATTTTTTCTGGAATATCATGACAATAATAATATGAGAAGAGTTAGATTACATAAACACTAATACCAAAAACAAAAAAATCAAATGGGTGCACTGGTACTAGCTCAATTTAGAAAATGACATACATCCTGGCCAAGAAATATAGTATCATACATCTCTGACACAGATTGGCCAATTTTTGTTAGTGACGTGACGTAGCACATAGGGGAATGGAACTCTTCTAGTTAATAGATGCTAATAATATCTAGGTACCCTGAGACATGTACTTGGTTATTGATAACAGTGACCAAACAGGATTTATTTCATGATAGTTTTTAAGGTTATTATTTTTTACCATATAGCTTATAGCATATATTATAAATTTGCTTTAAAAGATATAAAAGTTTGGTAGACTCTACTCGTGATCAGAGAGCTGGTTTGTTCCTTGCACAGAGAATCGGCATAGCCATTCAACGTGGCAATGCTGCCAGCCTTCTGGGCACGTTTCCCGCCATTGACAAGGATGACGATGAGTTTTTTGACGCGTGTTAGTTTTATTTATTTATATAAGATTTAATTTTAGTGTAGTTGTAAGTGTTTGTTCTTGTATTAGATTTAAGAATTGAATTGTAAATAAATTTATAACGAAGATATAAAATACTTGTTTAAAAAAATATTACTAAAATAAAATGTACTCCACATCATAGAATGTCAACCTATTTTAATTAAAAAATATCATGAACAAAATAGGTACACGTGTAAGCGTTAAGTCATAACGTTTTATTTAATTATATTCATCATATTTAGATAAAGACCGACCTTCTTAACTTCCACAAGCTCATTAACATTTTTTTAAACGGTTTTCTATTTACGTCGACGTTTTTATACAATCTAATTCATTAAAAACATTATGTAGGTTTGTTTAACAAAATTTGATCTAAATGTTCGGTAATTAAAAACAAAAACCTAGTCGATAATCGTATACATTTTTAAGATATAATACGAAATAACTAAAAAGGAATACAATAAAAAATAACGAAGAAGAAAATAACGATCAAGCTTTCAATAAATCTAATTTATGGAAGATTCAGGCATTGCTATTAGAATTGCATGAAACCTTCATAATTAGCATTTATTTTCATAATAAGATCATACACTTTTTCAGGTGATAAATGGCGTGACATGAGAACAACACTAAGCCCAGCATTTACTGGATCCAAAATGAAGTTAATGATGCCGTTTATTTTAGAAAATACTAACAATATTCTAGAGTATTTGGATGGTGAGCAATTGTTGTAAATAATAATCTCTCTTGATTGGAAATTCGTATAGCAGAAATTGTTTTTGAAATTCCTTCAAAAATATTCTGAGTATTGTTACTAATACTAAATCAGAACGTAAATTAAAAACATTTCAATTTATGCGTGAAAAAACCTGCTTACAAGAGCGGAATGATATACATAGTTATCTAAGAATTCATTTCATTTCTGATTTATTAATTTTTTTTCAGAGAATCAGTTACATGAGGTCGATGTCGATGATTTAATTCGTCGGTACACTAATGACGTCATCGCCTCTGCGGGCTTCGGTTTCCAAGTCAACTCGCTTAAGGACAAAGACAATGAGTTCTACAAAATTGGGAGCAAAATCATGGAGTTTACTTTCTGGCAAACAATTCTGATCATGTATGTTACGTTATGTCCTGAATTGTCCAAGGTAAGTTAAGGCTTTCAACTCTTTTCAATATTATTTTTATAAGTTTTTGATTATATGCAGGTTTTTCCAAATATATGGTAGAAAAACCATCTGAATGACTCTTAAACGTTTTGTTTCCAGAAAACAAAAACACGTATATTCTCAGATGACACGTATAACTTCTTCAGACGCATTGTATTATCTACTATGGAATACAGAAAGAAGGAGAAAGTGGAACGGCCCGATATGATTCAGTTACTGATGGAAACCCCGAAAGGTTAAGGTTTAGGTCAAGAAGTTAGATTCCCAAATGAAGCATGATTTGTTATTTTTTTTTTTTCATTTGGTAGACCAAAATATTTATGTTTTCATTCACATATTTTGGTCTTCCAAACTGCAAAACTAATTTGTATTAAAGGCTAATTACATCTACTGTTAAAACCTAGATGCTAGGTCATTTATAGCAAGTAGGCAATATAGATGTAAGGTTGTATGTATGTATGGTCATGTAAATTTCCTCTTTCAGAATGGACTCTAGATGAAATAATTGGCCAAGTGTTTATATTCTTCGCTGCGGGCTTCGAAACTTCAGCAACAGCTTTAGTTATGACCATCCATGAACTGGCAATAAACCTTCATATCCAAGAGAAACTGTACAATGAGATAAAGAGTTTCAGCGAAAAGAAGGAACTCACCTTTGATAGCCTCAGCGAGCTCAAATATCTTGACTGTGTTTTTAACGGTACGTCTTACCTACAAATGAAGTAGACAGCAAAATTCATCTGTTGTCACAATATTCCTTTTTGCAGAAACTCTGAGGAAATGGTCTCCAGCCATCATATTGGACAGGACCTGTGTAAAAACCTACGAACTACCTCCATCTAGGGAAGGTGGAAAGCCTTGCGTTGTAAGATATGAAATATAATTTGTAGCTAAGATGGTATAAATGGGGAAAAATAATAATTTATTGTATTATATTTTCTTAATAGTTAAACCCCGGAGACAATATATACAACATGGTAAACTGCTTACACATGGATCCAAAGTATTTCCCTGATCCGGAAATCTATGACCCTGAAAGATTCTCTGAGGAGAACAAGCATAAAATTAAACCATTCACTTTCTTGCCATTCGGATCTGGACCAAGAATTTGTATCGGTAAGTTATTTTCATAACATTTTTTGATCTCCCAAGAGGAAAATATTTCGGTACGTGGTCGGTTATTCGGAAATAGTTGCAAGGAGCGTCTAGCGTACAATATCGTGATTACATACAAACAAGGAAAAGCGAAGGGACCAGTTTACAAGATTTTCCTCTACCATAAATATTAAACCTTTTTTGACAGTTGTTGTCCCGTTACAATGTTAGTTAAAGTACCAGGAATGCATATTTCATAAGGAGCTTTATGCTACAGGTATGAGGTTTGCGATGATGGAGCTCAAAGTACTAATGTTCCATATTCTACTAAACTACAAGATCGTGAAGACAGAGAAGACAATGGACCCGATAAAATTGAGGCCTCAAAATTTTAATATTAAAGCCGATGGCGGGACTTGGGTTAAATTTGAGAAAAGGGTTACAGCAACGAATCTAAACAGTTTTAATTCTTAGGTTAGTAGTAGTAGTACTTTATAGTAGTAGTAGTACTTTATATTCTTAGGTTTAAAGTCCACTATTCTTGGTAGATGTAAAGATTATATGTAGTGTGTATATGATTTTGTAATAGTTTAAAAAACAAAATATATGACCACTGTGACGGTTATAAAAACGATTGTATTGGAAATTCAATTAATAAATGCAAATTTTTTTCAACAGTGAAATAAACGGAAGTAAAAGCAACATCTATTGTTTTATTCAATAATGAATTTTACTAGATATTGATTATATTTCGTATATTTCAAGAAATTGATAAAAATATAAAGTAGTTCATTAAAGATTAGTTTTATTAAAGAATCGTTTACATTCTATGTAATACATGTTGTTGATTAACAAAAACCACGAAACTTTAAAAATATAAATTATTGGGCTTAAGTAATATTGCAATAATTCTTTTATAATCAAATTTTATTAAAATTACCACAAAAAAACGCTTCCTTATTTATTTATCGATAAATATAGAACCTAGCCCTAGTAATAACCATAACGCTGTTAATTACTATTGAAAACAAGAACATTAATGGCCATGAACTCAATCTAATTGTTATTGACCCCAGTTACAAACGATCAATGTCCTTATAATTATAGACTGACAAAAACAATACTGAGCCTTGATAACATTGGACATTAATATTTGAAAATGAACTGAATTCCGTTGAAACAAGGTAGATATTGACTTGAGAACTAGTGCGTCCCATGACAACATATTAAGTTGTTATCAATTGAAGTTAATAATAGCATGATGGCGCGTGGCATAAAAAAAAGCGAATAACTAATACTTCATTTCTTTTTGGACACGCTACTGGCTGAATCAGTAGATTAGATTTAGATTTTAAAAGTGGTGTAAATTAATGATTAATTTGATAGTGATTATTGAAGGTTGAATTTCATCGTTTGTTCTTCCGTCATCATGAAATCAATGCTGTGATGACAAAATTAAATGAACTATAGTCTGACTCATTCTACATCAAAGAAAACCGTATTGTGGCCTAAATAAGAAATCCAAAATCGCCAACGGACATGGAGTAAGCAATGGGTAGTATTATATCGCGTAAATATATACTACATGTATTCACGTGACTTGTCGAATGACCCTAATTTACACAACATAATATATTTAATGGTATGTCATTTGAGTAAGGTGCTACAAATGATCTGACCCGCTGCGGTATTACCTCATATGCGAAAACCAAGCAATAGCAAAGATTTAACATCAACAATTTTACAATGTATACTGCCTTTTTATATAACGTTATGGTGATGGTCATTACGAATATCCTTTTGACATCAATAATTCTAATTTTTTAACTGTCAAATCCTATCGCTTGACCATCGCAAGTTATCTAATACCGCTGCCGCTGTCAACAGCTTCGTTAGTCGTCGTTGGAAACAGTTCGATCTGATTCGTGGCCGAGATCACTATGATACTAGAAATTATAATATTTCTCCTCACTACTTTAGTAGGCTATTATTTGTGGAGTTACAAACAGTTACACAAGTATTTTGAAGAAAGAGGTGTTAAATATGTTCCCGGTATACCGGTTTTTGGAAATGTGTTTAAAACTACGTTCGGAAAGACGCATTCTTTGTACGACTTGATGGATGTTTATAAGGCGTACCCGGATGAAAAGTAAGTTTTATTTTAAACCTAAATTTTATTTGTAACTGAAGTCAATCATTATTTTAGTCACTAGCACTCAAACTATTTAACAAATTATTTTTTTTCCTTTAACTTTCTTTTGAACAATATCCACATTTAAGTAAGATCTTAAAGAAGTATTACTTGTAAGCTACTTAAACCAAATTTCAAAGTACTACAAGAGAGTTTGAAATTTAGAATGATCCCATGAAAAATATAAACACTATGGTTTTGGATTTTATTTTCAAGGTTCTAAATACTAAGAAAATTTATTTGTAATTTTACACAAAGTGGCAAAAGATTTCACTATTCATTGTTTAATTTTATTATTTCCGTTTTATATTTTGTTTGGTAAATATACTTGTGAAAAATGACCATACTCACATATTTTAACTTTCAGATATGTAGGTTACATGGAACTCACGCTACCATTGTTATTGATCCGTGATCCGGAAATCATCAAGAACATCACCATCAAAGACTTTGACCACTTCACCGACCACAGAGAGTTCTTCACTGAGGATTCTGATCCTTTATTATCAGGCAGTCTCTTTCTGATGAAAGGTAAATTCTAAATTTATATTATTTTTTCAACACGGTGAGCAGTTTTTTTTTCTCATTGCTATCCCATATCTACGTCAAAATTAATATGGCCTAGGATGTTACCTTGAGGTACTCCATACAATTTTAGCTTCGGTCTTATGATATATCAATTATTAAAAAGGTTTTCTTGAGAGTTGGTACTTATTAACGTTTTAGCATTTAAATTTCCATGCACATTTGAAAATAAAATAGAGTCGAAGTATGTTAGTCAGAGAATATGGAAGCCTGACAGTAGTAAACGCTTATCTTAATTCTAAAATGAAAATTATTTTATGCGAATATTTTAAACAAGTGACAATACGAGACTTTGACCCATTTTTATTTGCGCGCATTATGTCGTTGAATATAACACCAATAAATTGAATAAATTGTTTAAATTATCTACCAATTGGTTAAATTGTTATTTCCTCTGTTGTATCAATGGCAGATTGTCTGTCATAAATTTGTTACTTGTGTTGACGACTAGTTAAATTTGAGATAAAGGGGAGCATAACAATGTTATATAAATGCAATACGAAATATAGTTGCCTATGAATGGCATGTGGCTATTAAAACTTTAATTAAAGTCTCTAAAGATAAAGTGGTGAATAAACATTAATGTGAAAATAATATTATCTATACTATCTATACTATATTATAATATTATAAAGCTGAAGAGTTTGTTTGTTTGTTTGGTTGAACGCGCTAATCTCAGGAACTACTGGTTAGAATTGAAAAAATCTTTTTGTGTTAGATAGTCCATTTATCGAGGAAGGCTTTAGGATATATATCATTACGCTGCGACCAAAAGGAGCTAAGCAGCAGTGAAAAATGTCACAAAAACGGGGAAAAATATTCATACTTGAAAGCTTCCGTTGCGTGCGCTGCGTAAACGGTTCGAGTTACCCAAAATATATGTATGAAAGAATTGTTCCTCTTTAAATGATCTAAAAAAATGTCAGTGACAGTATATGTCTATCTTTTAAGATTGACTCACTATAACCTTTTTTAAGGTAATCATTTGGTCGAAATTAATGCATTATTGCCAATTATTTGCTACAGAGTTTTATCAACATAATATTAACTAAAATTATCATTTACGCAGAAATACTTTTTTTTTAAACTTCTTAATCGCGGTCATAATAACAGAAATTGACGCGGACGAAGTCGCGGGGATCAGCTAGTATAATATAAAATAAAGTTAAAAATTTCTAACTTAAACATCACTTTAAAGAAAATTACTATTTAGAACTTAATATTATTAAATCAGTTACAGGACAGAATCAGTCAACATTATAAGAGCTTTCTTATTAGGTGCGACACTAACTCATTAGCATTTTCTTCATTTATATTTTACGCTTCTTTTTTCATACTTCTGGTAATGTAATAGAACTTTTAACTGCGGCCATTGTTGCAAGAATGAACGGGATATTAACATATCTACTATGGTACATATATGGTATGATATATGGTATGGTACATAGATACTATGGTATTACAAAACCAGGAACTGTAATTGGGCGACCTAAATATTTTGGTCCACTCAATGTGATATGTAATAGTAATGGCAAATGCAAAGCCACGTTACATACCAACACTGATGAATGCATTTATTAAGAACCTGGATAATTATTACAAGTTCCTTTCAGGTGATAAATGGCGGGAAATGAGGACAACATTGAGTCCAGCATTCACGGGATCCAAAATGAAATACATAATGCCGTTCATGGTAGAAAATAGTAACAATATTTTGGAATACTTAAATGGTACGTTATATGGTAACCAAATAAGGATTAAATAAGTTTAAAAGATATATGAGCTATTGCTACCTGATTTATTAAAATCGGAAGAAAGTATGTCCATATTGTTTTCAGAGCATCAATCACAAGACATCGATGTCGATGATTTAATTCGTCGGTACACAAATGACGTCATCGCCTCAGCTGGCTTCGGTCTCCAAGTAAATTCTATTAAGAACAAAGAAAACGAGTTTTTCAAAATTGGCAGCAATATCTTCGAGTTTGACGTACGACAGAAAATCTTTATGGTGTTCATTTCACAATTTCCTAGTTTAGCGAAGGTAACTAGAGTCAGAATGAATGAATTTGTTCCAAGTTTATTTCTTGAAAATAAATTTAAGATGTTTTAACTTTGATCATCTTTTTTGTGTTACAGAAATTCGGTGCACGTCTGTTCCCGGATAAGACTTACAACTTTTTCAGGGATATTGTGTTATCCACAATGGAATACAGGAGAAAGGAGAAAGTGGAGCGTCCTGATATGATTCAGCTACTGATGGAAGCTCCGAGAGGTAAAAGAATTTAATTAATGTAATAAGACAAACATTTACTATTTCCTGGTTGTAGGTTGGTCATAATATTTTTTATTTTCAGAATGGACAGCAGACGAACTCGTTGGTCAAGTATTTTTATTCTTCGCTGGAGGTTTTGAAACAACAGCATCTGCGATTGCTATGACCATTCACGAATTGGCATTGAACCCTGACGTACAAAACAAGTTGTACCAGGAGATCAGAAAATTCAACGAGAAAAAGGATCTGACTTTCGAAAACCTCAACGAACTTAAGTACCTTGACTGTGTTCTTAACGAAACTCTAAGAAAATGGAGTCCGGCTATAATAATAGACAGAATTTGTGTTAAGACCTACGAACTACCACCGCCTAGGGAAGGGGGCAAGCCTTGCGTAGTAAGTTTATTTATTTGTTTCTTCATTGTAAACCGCATTTATTTATTTGTACGTATTTTATTAACATACGCAGTATGCATTTGCTTCACTTACGAGTATCTGCATTTATTTTTCTATTCCAACAGTTGAAACCTGGAGACGTCATTTACAACATGGTCAACTGCTTGCAACTGGATTCAAAATATTTTCCTGATCCGGAAGTCTATGACCCTGATAGGTTTTCTGATGAGAACAAACACAACATTAAACCATTCACTCATCTGCCATTCGGATCTGGACCAAGAATTTGTATTGGTAAGTGATCAAATATGTTTAGGATAAATAACCTAAAAAACGGAACGTCTTGAAAGTGAATAGGTAAATAAATAATATGGACATGATGACTGACATGTATCCATATGTTTTTAATTTTAATTCAGATACCAGGAGTCCATATTAATGAGGAGCGTTAAATTTTACAGGTATGAGGTTTGCTATCATGGAGGTCAAAGTATTCCTGTTCCACGTCTTACTAAAATACAAAATAGTAAGGACTGAACGGACAATGGATCCGATAACATTGAAACCACACCAGTTTAACATTAAGGCAGCGAACGGAACATTTGTCAAATTTGAGAAGAGAGAATAACTTATTATGTCATATAAGAAATGTATTTTTTATCTTTTAATTATTGTTCAAATTCAACAATGACCGTAATTGTATTATGCTAATAATGTGATAAGGTAATGCATAACTAGACTAAGTTAAATATGTAATACTACTATTAAAATTAAGGAAATTTATTCTATTATTTCTATTGACCTGATTGATTGTTTCGGGAAATACACTGAGTGTGTAGTACCTGAAGCGTATACGTAAAAACCGCTTAATTTTTCTAAATGTTTATTGAACGACACACGTCTAGTACTAACTATCTGTTCCATTACATGAATATGAATAATCTTAAAAAATATATTTAGACTTGTTTTAAATTTTGTGTATTCAAACCGTGTCCGCTTGCACCTTAGCGCAAGCATCCCTATTGACACGTGTTAGTTCACGCCACTACACTTGTCCGCTACCTAACTACAATTTTATTTATCGACTTGTCAAAAACAGGACTGTGATCCTCACCTCTCTATTTTTTTATTAAGTCCTGCTTCGTTTGAATGTTGCGGAGTGTTCGTCGTTTTGTATTTTTTCATTTACCAGTGCGATTGCTTTTCGTGCAATATTTAATAGTGGTAGTACGAAGTGGAACGCTAATTTGGTTTTTGTACATAAGATTTATAGGATGTAGATCGATTACCTGGACGAGAGTTGTGTACATGCTAGATTTTTTAAAGTCCTAACTGTAAAATATGATAAAGCATTACTTAACTAATTGTATTTATATATCGCAAATTACCAACCTTCTTTTTTTTTCTAATACATTAAGCACACACAAGCCTCACAAAAAAAAAAGAAGTTTTCAAGTAAAAAATTTAAACATCCCTTAGTCTAATAACAACATAGCCAACAAACAAAACTATCAAACGACATAGTTTTTAGAGTACAATAAATCAGAGAAATGAAGGTCTGCAAGGTCGTGGTGACGCGACGTGTACAGATGGGATGCCGCGAGAACACCGCGGCTATCAATCACCAGCCCAAATTACTGAGATGTAGTGTTAGGTGGAATTGGACTGTACAGTGTACAGTGTATTTGTGGGTTTGTATTCAGTTTGATGCTGGTTTGATTGCCATTATTATACAAAGAATCGGTACTTAAAATGTGACACCGTCAACTGACCTAACTAAATCTAAAACAAGCTTGTATACAATTTCAAATGTTTTAAATAATGTCTTTTTAGCGACGTAAAATGTAAAGTGGACTTACGAGTTTTAAATTCAGTACCTGAGTGCAACTCATTATGCTTGTTAAATATATGTCATTTTAACAAGACAATGGGATGGAATAAGAACATATGTAATTTAATTGATGAACTGTAAATAAAACTAATAACGTAAAAGGGATAATCGACAGAAACATCCAAATTTCTTTTTCTAATTGGCAATCTTCTAGCATAACCTTACTTACACCCAGTCTTGCTCAGCCCAATATTGACAGGATCTCCAGCAATCCCTGTAATGGCGTGTTCGGTTGTCGCCAAACACAACACAATGGGCCTTGTTTAGGCCGCCATAACTGACCGATTGGGCCACGTTTATGGCCCCCAGTTATTGGCGGAAGGTCGCGGCTCGATACGGTTCAAAATGTAATAGAACTCTGATTGTTGGTCAGAATTGAGGAAATAGATGGTAAAAGGTATTGTTATATGAATTAGGCGGTCTGTTTGAAGGCTTATTAGCTATTTAATTGTGAGATAATTGTGTTTCAAAATGACATTTACTCGTCTGTCAGTGTGTGTTTGGACCGGGTGATCTTTCTTCAAAACAGCTATAAATAAACTTTTTATACTTTAAATTCGGATAGAAAACCGGGTTCCCAGAAATGTTATAGCCGGAAACCGATGAAATTAGAGACAATATTATCCGATATTGATGAAATTTTATCTTAAGAGGATGGAAACCGCGAGGCTCTACTAGTCATAACTGTTGGAGCACATCACTAAATAGTAAATCAACGCAACGTCACTACGGTGCGAGCCCGCCATCTTCCTTTCCCTGCGCAGAGGCCCCCGCGCCCGCACGCATCCACTTCACTCACTTCTCAGCGAGAGTCAGTCAACGAAAAACATTAAAATGTAAAGTTTTTAAATTATGTACTGTAAACTGTATAAATTTGTGTGAGTAAACAACTAATTGCAAATCGGCTTATAATTTACCCAACAATAACCATATTTTACGCAAACATTCCAGCTAGGTTAGTCTGTGACAGTAAAACGACAAGGAAGTCAGTATGTCTGTCTATCGGATCACGTACGCGATGGTTACACTTCCGCGTTGTCAAAGCTGTGACATTCTGACGTAGAGTAACACATTCGTTCCCGGCTGTACCCTGGATGGAGTGTATTAACGTAGTTATGTTCATATCTAAAATGACAGCGAAAGGATGTCTTAAATAAGTCAGTTTCTACCGGATGGAATACTATTGCCTTTGAACTATATACGTATATGTCCTGCCCAAAGACCCCATATGACATACATCAGTTACCCAAAGTATGAATTTAATCACCGGGGGCGTTATGGTGCAAAGATTTCGGTTGGTCCCCGTAACGCCGCCACTAAGGCGAAAGATGGCACCAGGTGTTTTGCCGGAGTAGTCGGAGCCTTTTCAAGGCTTTGGAAGTCCGGACTCTTGCATCCTCACCCCCCATGGAAATGCAAGGCTGGCTCATAAATGAGTTTCAACTGATCAAAAAAATATGAATTTATTGTTGATATTTTTTTTTCATCTTATTATTCAAACCACCTTGTAAACAAAAAAGGGTTCAGAAAAACACATGTATAATAAATTAATGCGCCATGTTGTTTGTTGTTTTATCTTTAAGCGAAACGATATTGACAGATTTAACTATTTAACTTACCTCGGTAACCTCATGTAATCGTGACTATCAACTACAAAATATCTTGCTATAGTTTTACACATTATTGGACAGGAATGTTCACAAATACCTCACAGCGATATAATATTGTGACCAATATGAACAATATATCATAACAAAGTTTAACTTTGGTCGGTGCGGTTTGTTTCACTTTGTGCCAGCGAATAAGCGCTCTGACCTAAAATTAAATGGTGACCAATTTTAGTCGATTCGTTCGCAGGCCGCGGTGAGTGACCGGCTTTAGTACAATACACGTCCAATGAAAATATTACGCTGAAGTGTTGGGAAGAGAAAGCGCGGTTGTTTGTTGAAATAAGGTTCTTGTCGCCGTTTGTGTAATGGAGTCCGTTCGTTCATAAGTGTTATAAAAGTTCGATGTACAGATTTAAATGGCTTATAGTGGAAATAATAGTACCTTAATCGAATTTTAATTAAATATTTCAAATGCATGAAAAATAAATTTATTGACTCGCTGCTTAAGCCCAAGATTAGCGAGCTTTTTTAAAAAAGAGCACATCACTGAGCTACATGCAGTTTTTAATTTTTAAGATTCGAGGTTTACTTTGTCTCAATAAATAAAAATATTATTACAATGATAGGAAGTTAATATAATTTTTGTTACATTATGTAACAAATCAAGCAGCCCGAGTGGAACGCACCAGTATAATATATACAGGGTGTGTGCGGTGTCAGCGGCCGGAGATCAAGACGCGCCACCCGCCAGGAAATGAAGCGGACTTAGATCCGAGACGTTATTATACTTCTGTACGTGTCTACTGTGCTATATATAAGGAAATACTTTGATACTCTCACTCATTTCACGTTTTGAAGGACACATTTTTTTGAGAAAAACCGCGATTACCTCAGTTTTTTTTATCCACGATCCGATCCGTTCAAGCTGTTGCCAAGCAACGTTTAAAACAAAAAGAAAATGGGTGAAAACATTGGTCTCCCAGGTTTTTAATTAATTTTAATTATGACTTAAATCAAAACATACTTATATCAAGTCAAGTGCAACGTAACACAAGGCAAAGTTAAAGACAGAAAGCCGTTATAAACTCTTCCCTCGTACACACATAATCATCACATGTTTAAACCCAACGAGCCCTGATATCTTAATAGTTCCTTCTGCTTCATAACGCCCTGGTACATATAGTTTGATGTTCGTCGTAAACCTGAAGAAAAGTTTTTTATATGTTCTCTCACGCTTTCTGAACATCAAGTTTTATGTGAAACAGTTTGGATGTTCACAGAAAACTAAGCTGATTTTAAACTCTAAATATTATTCTGCTTTTTATCCCTTAGTTGTTAGCTGATTATCGATGTGGCGTAAAATCGACGCGTTTTAAGACAGACGCCTAAATAGGTGTCGTTCACATCAAGATCGACGCCCATTAAGTCCGACGCCCATTAAGTCAGACGCCAATTGGGACCGACGCCTATTGAGACCGACGCCCATTAATATCGACGCCAATTGGGACCGACGCCTCTTAAGACCGACGCCTGTTGGGACCGACGCCTGTTGGGACCGATGCCTATTAAGACCGACGCCTGTTGAGACCGACGCCTGTTGAGACCGACGCCTCGTTAGACCGACGCCTGTTAAGACCGACGCCTGTTGAGACCGACGCCTCTTAAGACCGACGCCTTTTTAGACCGACGCCTAGTAAGACCGACGCCAATTGGGACCGACGCCTCTTAAGACCGACGCCTGTTGGGACCGACGCCTCTTAAGACCAATGCTTGTTGGGACCGACGCCTAGTAAGACCGACGCCTATTGGGACCGACGACGCCTCTTAAGACCGACGCCTATTAAGACCGACGCCTCTTAAGACCGACGCCTATTAAGACCGATGCCTATTGGGACCGGCGGCGCCTCTTAAGACCGACGCCTATTGAGACCGACGCCTCTTAAGACCGACGCCTATTGGAACCGACGCCTCTTAAGTCCGACGCCAATTGGGACCGACGCCTCTTAAGACCGACGCCTGTTGGGACCGACGCCTCATAAGACCGACGCCTCTTTAGACCGACGCCTATTGGAACCGACGCCTCTTAAGACTGACGCCTGTTGGGACCGACGCCTCATAAGACCGACGCCTCTTTAGACCGACGCCTGTTAAGACCGACGCCTCGTTAGACCGACGCCTGTTAAGACCGACGCCTCTTAAGACCGACGCCTGTTCAGACCAACGCCTTTTTAGACCGACGCCTAGTAAGACCGACGCCAATTGGGACCGACGCCTCTTAAGACCAACGCCTGTTGGGACCGAGGCCTCATAAGACCGACTCCTTTTGGGACCAACGCCTCCTAAGACCGACGCCTCTTAAAACCGACGCCTCTTAAGACCGACGCCTCTTAAGACCGACGCCTCTTAAGACCGACGCCTGTTGGGACCGACGCCTCTTAAGACTGACGCCAATTGGGACCGACGCCTCTTAAGACCAATGCTTGTTGGGACCGACGCCTAGTAAGACCGACGCCTATTGGGACCGACGACGCCTCTTAAGACCGACGCCTCTTAAGACCGACGCCTATTAAGACCGACGCCTAGTAAGACCGACGCCTATTGGGACCGACGCCTCTTAAGACCGACGCCTATTAAGACCGATGCCTATTGGAACCGACGCCTCTTAAGACCGACGCCTATTGGAACCGACGCCTCTTAAGACCGCCTATTGGGACCAACGGTTACAAAAAGACTAATGCTATATTTGACGGGCCTGTTGGTCTAGTGGTTAGTGACCCTGACTGCTATACCGGAGGTCGTGGGTTCGATTCCCACCCAGGACAAATGTTTGTGTGATGAGCACGATCATTTGTTCTTGTTGTCTGGGTGTAATTTATCTATAGTATGTATGTATTTAGAAATATATAAGTATGTTTATCAGTTGTCTGGTTACCATAACACAAGCTCTGCTTAGCTTGGGATCAGATAACCGTGTGTGAGTTGTCCCGGCATATTATTATATTATTATTATTATATTAATAATAAGAAGAAAGTTTTGCAACAATACATGTATTTTTTTTTTTGTTATTTTATTATCTGGCACTGCAATATTCCATATTTTTACGGCGGGTCAGTAACGTGGCATGTTACAAAAAATTAACACGAATTTACAGTTTTTTAAAAACTGAAAACCTACCCTTACGAAAAAAGCATACCCCTTAAACATTCCACCTCCTCACGTTTGCTGTGACAAAACCATATAAATCGAGGAAAAAATATTGAATAATATATGACTGACGACCACCATCACCAGACCTCTTCCATCAAGGATGTTGACAGGGTATGAAAAAATTATTTAATCCTTCACTTAGGGAATATAAAGACTTAGACACATATTTTTGCTGTGTTACAACAATAATAATTCCTGCAGTTGTAACAGTTTAAAGTTCAGCAGTAGAACATGACTGTGACGTCGCAAAAATTAAATATTCTTATTACATAAGTTCATAATTATTAGTTTACTAGCTGTGCCTGCAACTTCGTTCGCGTGGATGACGAAGCTAATCAATGAGTCTTTAACCATTAAGGCTGCACACACGACGGAAGCTTAAAAAATTAAGTAACTTCTCCCGTTTTCCCAACATTTCCCTTCACTGCTCTGCTCCTATTGATTGTAGCGTGATGAAAAGTAGGTATACTATAACCTGCCCAGGAGTATGAAGAATAATTGTACCAAGTTTCGTTAAAATCCGTCAAGTTGTTTTTGTTTCAATAAGGAACATACAGACAGACAGACAGACAGACAGACAGACAAAAATTTTACTGATTGCATTTTTGGCATCAGTATCGATCACTAATCACCCCCTGATAGTTATTTTGAAAATATATTTAATGTACAGAATTGACCTTTCTACAGATTTATTATAAGTATAGATGAACAAGTAAAAAATCGTTTCAAATTACATGTCGTTCAGATAGGTAAAAAAAAATTTCACCATCCATATACCAGGAATATATGAATGCCAGGAGGCCAAATAAAATTGGTTAGGGAAACTCCCTTACAGATCTCTTGGAAGATATATGGCGGAGGTAACTTTACAAAACTTCCCTTTTATTTGTTTCTATCGCGTGTCGTAAGTTTTCTCTTGTAATCTGATTTAATAATGACGTAAAAGGTTGTTATGGGGATGAGGGGACTATTTTTGTCGAGGGTTGGTTTAGATTGTTATTTTGTGGATGATTTCTATTTAGATCTCAATTTTGTTGGTAACTTCTTAATTCAGTCCTAGTTTAATTTAAGAGATTATTTTGACATTTAACAACAGAAATAAACGAAACGCATTGACCTGAAGAAAGGTTGTTTATTATCCGTTCGGTTCAATTTTAGTCGTACTAAAATATTTTATTCTTAATGTCACCTTAATATATATATCTTACTGCTACATGGTCGCATTTTAACAGACTGTTACATTCGATATTCAGTAATTTAAAACATGGATGCAGTTCAACAAATATAGAGTGAAAAATGACAGTTTTAGTCTCAGTAAGTTCCACTTATTAAGTGCAAAAGAGAAAGCTATTTACGTGAAGCACGTATTATTTGAGTGGAGTGTCGTGAGTCAGACACCAGACACCAGGAAATAAGCCGCGCCGCAGTGACGTCACGTCCACCCCGAACCGAACTGATAACGGGGAAATTATGTGTTTTAGGAATCGGATGAAATTACCGTGGTGTGGAAACTTAACATCTATGCGCTTTAGTTTAAAAAATGAAATTATTTAAGATCTGAATTTTGAGTTTAATTGATTGGTCATAAATAATTTCATAATACTTTGCATAAGTCATTTTATATTACTTTGACTCATTTTAAAATAACTATTTGATTTTCTTCAAAAGAATAGATAATAATCAAATATTTACTGGAAAACTGAATTTTTACGATGGTCTATAGAATGGATGGAAATGAGTTGATGCAATACTTATATACCATAAAGAAAATGAAATGTTATGCAAAAGAATATGAACAACATACACAAGCTCTATTATTTACAGAGTTTGTTTTTTTATTATATTTTATGACACTTAGCTGATTTAAAACAATAGGACAAGAAACTCTAAAATCTAGCAAAACGAACTTAATCAAAAGGTCACTTCCTAACATATGAGAACCAGCGTCTGTAGCGAACATATTGCACCATACAGAGCAGTTTATTGCGCGGTCGCGTCAGAGCGCACTTTGCTTGACCACGCCGAGCATGTAACGTCAAAGAAACCACATCATTATGCTCTAGAAGACTACTTTATTGGCTTCTCGATACTCAACTTTAAGGAAACTTTAATAATGCAATTTTAATGTAAAGTTTCAGATTAAATATTTTGTAGCTGCAATTTTACTCGCATAGTACGTACTTTAATTTATTGCTCATGCATGAGAAACAAAACACATACTTGAGAATTTTAACTTAAAAACTTCTTAGTATAATGTCACTATTACATTCAATTAAAAAGTATTTCTATAATAACTTTATGCATATGTCTGTTTATATACCACTGCATGGCTTGAGTCCCTTTACTTTCGTTTCATTTCTCTATATAGATAACAATAACCTAACGGAAAAATAAAGAAGAAGACGGAAAAATATACTTCAAAAACCAATAAAACCCAAAAAACATAATTTAACCCTCCACAGTCTACGTTAAGTTACTGTATTAATAAAAATCAAATCCAAAGCAGCCGGTCTCTGTCACCGGTGTCACCAAACATGTAAGTCAGCAGGCGCGGGTTAAGGGATTTATTGTACCCCAGAATTAATGGTTTTGCAGCCCTCGGCGTTGACAGGTCAAATTTGTCACCACTGCAGTGGCGAACTTTAACTTTTGGCGCTTTCAAAAAGTTTGGTAATTGGTCAACCTGGTTTAGTGCCTACCTTTTAGTGATGTTCAAAAATCTGGTGTTATGTTAGTTTTATATACTTCTATGTTAGTTAGTATTTGGCACTATTAAGTTTCAGATTAATTCGGCAAAAGTGCTAAAAATTGTTATTTATTTCTACTACGAGACGAATACCTCTAGTCACATTCTCTGTAGAAACATTATTAAGGGACTATATTACTAACTGCATTACATGATGCAATTACAACCAAAATGAAATAATATCTTTGAATTGCCCAACGTACGTAACATGTGTAAAAACAATTCATAAGATAATTATGTTACAAACACTTATATAATTTGCGAACCATGTAAATTAAACAGTACATTACTTTCCCTAAGTACTCATATGTTTATAGCCTTTGAGCATTTGAAACAGTCAAATCCAAAATCCGTTTAACGTCGCTAAGTACGTAAGTCTCATGAGGAAAACCGTATAATAATCACACAACATTGAGTTATTATCAAGCATTACCTTGTGTTTTGGCTAATATTTGAGCTTCGTGGGCGACATCAAATAATGAAGGTACTGTAAATATGGGCTCGTTATGCAGGAAAAAACATAAATTAACTTCCTATTTTCATATTTTTTTATGTAATTATTTTAAATTGATGTTTATACGTCAATCCTTTAATCAGCCAATAAAGAGAGTCTTCGATCTTTTCTCTTAAATTTTTGCTTTTATAGTATTTATCTAAATAACTAGGAAGGTATCCAGATCAAAAAACATATACATGTTTTTCTCGTACTTCGTTGTTCACTCCTATAGTTAAATATCGGCCTTGAAAGACTTTTAATACCACGTTCCTATATAAACCTGTAAATAAATAAACCAGCCATTCCCATGCACCTGAGTTGTCACAGTTGTCTCATACATAATGTTATATTTATTCAGCAACAATAGCGTGTTGGGTGCACGTTGCACGTAACATCGATGCAGTTGCAAGTTTTAAGAACGTTTACTGTGGACCGGGGACCGCTTCCTTTGTTGTGAGACGATAGCCTTGCGGTTTGGGAGCTGAACTGTGAGGTAAATAAATAAGTATGTTCAACGATATGTTGGAATTAATGTCACATTGTTTTTAAGAACAAAAATACTAACTTATCAATTTTTACTTACCAGTCTGCCCGTGACCATGATACCTGCAAAGGTGTCGAAACGTCGGGACCTAAAATCTAAAAAAAGTCGCGACATAATCCGTAAAAAGTAGTTTTAATTCAATTTTGGTTAAGATTTTAATTGCCTATAGAAGATTTGGAATTCCACAAGTAAATACAATTTAATAAACTGGTTCGTTTAGTTTTTATTTCTCCTTTTTCTAAAACAATCTCGACAATTTAAGTTTAATAAAAAAAAAAGTAAAAAAAAATCCAGCCTATAAACGTCCCACTGCTGGGCACAGGCCTCTTCCCTTATAGAGAAGGCACGAGCACTGATCACCACGCTTGCTCTCTGCGGATTGGCGATTTCAGATCCCAATTTTGGAATCCAGGTTTCCTCACGATGTTTTCCTTCACCGTTTGTCAGAAGTGTCTTAGAATAATTAAGAAAGTACATATAACTTTGAAAAAGCCACATTGGTACTTGTTCGAACCTCCAACCTTGTGCATACAAATCCGTTCATTGAACCACTAGGCCATTAAGTTTAATATCAAAAGAAATTTAATAACAACAGGAAGAGTCTAAAAAAAGATCATTGCGCTCTAGGGCATTATTTACCAACATAACATTGAGGTTAGTAACAAGAAGAGTATATAAGTAACTAGAAATCATTATTCGGGAAAATAATGTTATTGCAACTAAAAACGGTTCTCTTCTAGAACTATAAGGATGAATCTAGAACACAGGTAGACGTAGGCTTCCTTCCTTTTTACCCTCCCAAGTAACATTACAACATCTACCAAATACCCACTCGTGATGATACATTTAAGAAGCCTCACATCCCTGCTGATCCCCACGGTTCCTTCCCGGCGATCCGGCTCTCGGTACGTACCCGGTTCGGAGCCGGCACACGTCCGCGGCGTTCCTCGTATTTTTCAGTTATGTTATGTGCGGCCGGCACGCGACCGGAATAGATTGACTCGGGATAAATCTTCAGGTGGACAGCGTATTGTCGCCTTATGGAAAGTGCTTGAGGTATACCTTATACGATTTTATGTAGGTTATCGCATATTTTATAAGAACTGAAGATGGGAAGCTAAGGTTTTTAACGTAGGTATACAAAATAGAATTCAGTGACTTGTGTTTTTCGTATGATTTTGTATTACAATTTAACTCGGAATACTTCAGGTATACTTTTAAATGTTGTTATACTATCGAGTTAGTTTAATTCAGTAAACAAAACAATGCATTTTTCTAAAAAATGTATGAAGTTAGCTTGTCTTCCGAGAAAAAGAACATTCAAGAACAGGCTTTCATCCAAGCGGGTAGAGTCGCAGGCATCAACTAGTATACATAACATATATATATACTATGTATTTATATACCTGAATGTGTGAAGGTTATCCAGGAGCAACGTGCCAAGATAAAGGTTGCAAGCAGTTCGCGTCAGACGCTCAGCGCCGCACGTGACCTGAACGTGAACACTTTTATAAGTCTCGATGACTCTATGTAGATACAAAATGTCGGTATTTTGTTTTATGCAAATACGGATGATCTCGGGAAAGGAAAATTACTATGTATACCTCTTGTTTGGTTAGACACAGGCGATTTGTGAATTGTAAGTGGGAAGAGAATGGGGTGGGCGTTGCGTACATTTTTTGTCTTGAGGAAATTTTGATAGATTTTTTTACGCTGGCTTGATATTAAAAATTAAGTTGGCCTGATGAAAAGAAAACGATTTTCATTTTTTTTTCATTGTTTTCTTATTTATTTTAATAAACTAACAGTATTGAAATTAAAAACGATACTTTAGACTAAATCATGCTTAAAATAAAATTTCAGATTTGAATTTTGATTATGCATTGATTTCAACAATATTCAAACTTTAATAGATTAATATTATTAATATTGCTGTAAATTTGACAGACTGAGTTTTTCCTAACGTCAATTTCATACTGTAGCACACAACTAGTTTCCAATATATCTCGTAGATCACACATTATTATTACCTGTTCTAAATTGCGTTACAAAGCTGACAAGAAAACAAGATTAAAAACATAAGAAAGTCGTATTATTCGATTAGGGGTCCGAAGATATAAAAAGTGAGTAAGAAAGCCATTTTCTAATTGCGCCCGGGCGACGCGACGTTTAAAGTGCGCACATAAAAGTACACGATCTCACTGTATCACTACAGATGTGTTCCGTACTGCGCTCTATAATACAAGGTTTTATTTTCCTTCGCCTTTAAACTCGCTTAGATACGGGTAACCTGGGATAAAGCTGTACGATGCTACGGCGTAGCCCGGGTTACGCCGCGTAGACATGGCTACGCAGCCCGTTGCTACGGTTTACGTAGATAATATTGGAGGGTTTAAAATGTTTGTGATTCGATATGGTATGTAAATTAAATATATGCAGATCAAAATAAATAAATTTATTGGGAATAATACATCGTAAATAATTCGACAACGTGTTTTAACAAAATATAGTATAAATTCACGAATTTAAAACAGGACCTCTATTTAAATTGACTGCTAGACAAACTGTCAAACCCAAATTTAAGTACCTACACCCAAGTTTTCAACTTGAATAAGAAATAAGTCAAGCAAATAACATTGAAAAAAGTCACATTGCTAATCTTTGTGATAATACTTGAGAAAGATAATTATAATCGTATCTTAAAAAACTAGGTCAATAAGGGTCACTTTATGTTAACACGTAGTATAGGCGGGAATTTATTACTATGCTATTCACGTTAATAATGAGTTCGAGGTCATGCAGAGGTCACTCGGATTCCTGACCAGTGAGTTTTAATGAGAAGAATATTAATTGAGTGGGCTTTAGGCTGCTTACTCGCTAGACGAGGTTATTAAAACAAATGATAAGCAAGTTTAAAAAGAATTGCTAAATTTTTCATTTTACAATTCAATACATAAATCTAATACAACAACAAACACTTACAACTATACTAAAATTAAATTTTATATAAATAAATAAAACTAACACGTGTCAAAAAATACATCGTCATCCTTGTCAATGGCGGGAAACGTGCCCAGAAGGCTGGCAGCATTGCCACGTTGAATTGCTAAAATAGTATAGGCCAATTTAAAACTATTTTAAAGCCTTGATACAATGCAATGTATAATACTATATAGTCACTCAAAATGTTTAAAGAGAATGATAGATAAGATAAATAAAAAATAAATAAACATAATTACCTGTTTAAGTATAAATAGCATGCATAACTTTGCTGAAATTTATATCCATTGGAACTTTTAACAGCGATGGGCCAATTACATCAATTAAATAAATGCTTTTGATATCTTTAAACTTTTTTAACGTTTTATTTACTACGTCATTATATACGTGTGTGTGTGTGTGTTAAAAAAGGCATTTTCACCCGCTTTTTCAATTAATAAGATTTATAAATGTAATATTTATGTAGGAATGGAACGCGACGGATGCATGAGGTGAAAGAGGCAGAAGCATAAGTGTGAGTGAGACAAGTGATGTATGCTTGAGATGACGTAAATGTTGATGAAAGAGAAGGAAGACAAGAAAAACAGGAGAACGACGTGATGGTGTAAAAGACGTGGGACGTTTAGAAGCAGTTGCTTAAAATAAAATATATTAAGAGGAAAGGGGAGCGGAGAGACTTTTGAAAATTCGGTTTTTGAAGAAAGTATTGCTGTCGCTCTAATTCCCCCCGCCCTCAAATTCGTGCGATAAGGACAACTGCAGCTCAGACCGAAAAACTGACGAAAAATCGAGGTTTGGCTCTCGTCTATTTTCTCCCCCAATTCTTAACCAATTTTAAAGATATTTCATGATGACAAGTTAAAAAAACCTTACTAAATGCAGCAAAATCCCTGCATCCAATAATAGTCGTACAGTGAGTAGCAACCCTTACCAACCATATTTGAGCGACACCATCGGAATTTTTAGTCTAATGGCATTCCTTTCTTGACGCGTGCCAAAGATTTAAAATGGAAAATTCTATGACACTCAACTTTATCTTCAAGGTTTCTTATTCCAATTTTAATTGCCACTTGAGTATAATTTTAAAGATTTTTTAGTATATGGTGATTATTTTTGTAAATACACAAGTCTTTAGAACAAAAGTACGATGGCAAAAAATATTTCATTCGACATGTAATGTCTCGTATTAGATTTGTAATTTTATTGTCTTATTTAGGTTTTTGGGATTATGGAACATTGTTTTTTTTTTAAATATTATTATGCTACTGTTATCCATGTTATTGTTGAAGTGGTATGTATCCATGGTAGTGTTGAACATATGTAATCCATGTTATATAAAACAGTAATTGTTGACTGTAATGAAAAATAAAAAAAAATATTGGTCTTTATTTTGAACATATTTTTATTGATACAAGATTGTCTGGTTACAATAAGAACACACCACTCAGATTGCACTTTCGGGTACTTAAAGTAGAAGTCAAAACGTAGAGCGAAACTTAAAAGCTAGCTCAAATAGTTCCCGAGGGAAGCCGATCGCAGCCGAACGCGCACGAAGAGGGCCCAGTACATTCTGCTAATGTCTGGTGGAATAGACAACTGCTTTGGATAAGCGAATCAAGAGCATAATATGTATGTACTCCTAGTCTTTTCAATTTGATCTTAATTCATTGCGAAGAAAATATCAAAAATCATATCATTGATAGAGCAACCTCATTAGTGAATAGACCAAAAATTATTGTGTACATAGTTTACATAATTTTTAGTATCTTTTACTTCAGGAAACTATGAAATATATAAGCTATAATTTTATGCAACTCTCATAAACAAATACAGGTGCATTATCCTTTACATCTGTTTAACAAAGCATTTTATTATCCTCTCTGAATAAGTAACATTATTTTAATTTAAGCCATAATAAAATTCTTATAAAACATCCAGAGCTGCATAGTCGCTACGTCGTAGACGTCGTAGCTGTCGCCGCGGCGTAGACGATAAGCTACTTGCTACGCATTAAGCTCTTTCTTTAGTTACCTTGTTTGTAGAACGTGCCTTTTCAGTGCTTTCTATTCGAGTGGTATCGTATTGTAATTAAATACTTCTGATTGTAGATTGTAAAATGTCTCTTTATAAACTTATTTTTTCTCTTTATAAATTTATAACACTTTATTTAAAGAGATACCTTTTTTTTTTTTTTTTGATAATACGGTAATTTATTGATGAAATTAAACTTAAAATATTTACATAAATAAAAAGAGATACCTTATATGTATAGTCATCTATAGATGTGTTTCGATGACAGATGCTGATTTTCATACAAATTTTTCGAAATACTCCATTTACTTCTAGACTCCATATCGAAAATATATGAAAGCTCTCAAAGACTAAAAAAAGAAAGTTAAAATTAAGACTGAAAACAATATAAAACGAGCTTCAAAAATATCGAGTGATACAACAACGCTACTAATTAGTATGTCGCAAGCGTACAGCATTGTGAGACGACTCCAACTCCGCTTGTTACTCTCAAAATATCTCCGAAACTAAAAACTTGCAGACTCGATGTCACAGGTGCTGCGCCAAAAACTACGTAATTAAACTAAATATTTAGTTCAAAAGTCTAATATTCTAGCTCAAATATATTGTTGGAACTGACGTGGAATTTAATAAAATAAATAATTTTACTGTCACTGCTGTGCCTTATACTTGACTTATGGTCATCATTTTGAATTAATAAAAAAAAAAATGTATATATTACGTATCTATTATTATTACAGTTTTTTTACACATCTTTCAATAAACTGAAATTATACAATGTAGTGAGTCATTTTATTCAAAATAAAAAAAAAACAAAATGAAAACGTAAAAACATTCATTTTTCAGTATATGAAAAGCGTATTCAATAGTAGTGAATTATATAATAGACATTCTAATTTTTTTATCGACACAACCAACCACTGACACAATTCACGTTCAGTAAAATTAATAACAAAAATACATCTGTTCCCAGAAATCCAAAAAACAGACACGAAAATGATGATTGAAATCTCTCGACCCGGAAAATGAACAGAGAGCGAAATGAAAATAGAAAAAATACAGCAAAATAACGGTCCAAACAAAATAAATTAAGCCACACCACAATTATAAGGAAAACAAGTCTTGTCTGCATAAAGCTAGACAATCAAATCATCTCTGAAACACAAGAATATTACATTTTTGTGTACAATCATAATACAGCCCCGTTCAGCATCGCTAACTGTCAATAAACCGCATTTGGTCCGGAGTGAGGCATTAAACGGAGAAAATAAAATAAGAGCAACATCACAAACCGAGATTAAAACCGTATCACTAAAATGGAAATTAATGTAAAACGAGTTTATCTGCGAGGTTTGGCGCTAGTTAGCCTGGTTAACGACGATAATGAGGTATTTAATGTTAACTAGATAGCTCTTGTAAGGTTGTTCCAATTCTTCAGTAGGTTACACGTTCTATGTCAGTTGGATAGGACATTAGAATTACAAATTCATGTGTAGTATAATACAAATTTGTAATTTGTATAGTTCTTCATACTTATTAGAAAGTTTAACAATTGTGATACTATTGTTTATCCTATCCTATTTTCTTCGTTTTTTTTTTGCCCTTTCTCTCTAGAAAAATTACATGTCTACAAGAATTAACGTTAATCGAGTAGCTTAATTATAGGGAAGCCAATTGCTTCACAAATTATAAATCACTTTCATATATTTAATATCACTTGGCTAACGGGACTGTTCTAAAATGTTATGCATAATTACTAACCAAATAACAAAAATAGTAGCTTGTCACACTATGCTACTCGTAGGTATGTTATTTCTTAGTAATGATGAAACCACATTATTAAAATTTGGTAGCGTAATTCTTCTCGTTTAAAACTATCGTTGAACTTTTTGTGTTCAATAAATAGAATTAGGTATAAATACGACGGTATGGTATGGTGTAAAATAATACTTAAAATAAAAACAAATGCAGTCGGAGCTTCTAAAGGCGTAACCAATGTGCATTGTCCGCTAGAGATTGCATTTAATGATAACGCGGCATTGTATTGCTCGTCCAACACTGTTTAAATTTATAGTTTCACTTGAATTGTATTAACAGTAGGAAATGTAATATATTTTATACGGAACTGCTTATTGTAAGTTGTTATTAATTGATTTTCATAAAAAATATAGAATTGTCTGAAGAATTGTTATAGATTCTTAGATAGTAATAAAAAATCCTTTAAAAAAAAAAATTATTTAATTTTGAAGCTACATGATTTCAAGGCTGATTTGTATAATAACATGAATCTTGTAACTACACAAAATTCCTGATAAAATAACGCAATGTTCTAAAAGTAATATGATGATTTTAAAAAACATTTCTACTTTAAAATCATGACAATTTCGATATCTTGCATCGGATTTCAGTAACTCGATAGATTTTGAATTTTCCGACACTCGGGTTCATTTCAGTTAAGTTCATCTATCTCGGCGTCCGGCAATTAAATAAATCAGCCTCCATCTTGCCTCATCTTATTGTTATTCATGCGTTTCGTTTGTTTTCTTAACTAACTGCCTTATTTATGGAGAAACGAACAATGGGATTATTCCCGGAGGTTTCCAATTGAAAAATGTCGGTTTTTATTGGAATTCAAATTAATTGGATCGGTTGAATTGTATTTTTTGAACTGCCAAACCGCGTCAGTTCGAAATGGAAATTATTTTTTATGCTTTAATTTAGATAAAGACCTTTAGTAAAACTCTGTTACAATAATAGTTTTTAACGTAAACCATACGTAATTCGTATATTTTTTGTAAATTATAGTAGTTATCTTTTAATGAATGAAATCCTTATTAGCGCCGACCCCAAATAATTGGGAACAGGGCAGGAAGATGATGAATGAAATCCTTATATTATGTAGGTACTCAGACCTAGATTTCTCTTTTGTCATCAACCGTTCCTTACTTACAAATTATAGTACAAAATTCTATAACGTTGTTTTGGAATAGTCAAAGCTGCCATCTCCTTCCAAATATCAAGGCGAATCTCCGTCAAATATCTTCGGAATTAATCTAATGAATTCAGGAATATCTAGTCCGTACTAATATTTGTTTAGTATCAGTAGTAAAACCGAACGACAATGGTCCATTGCCTTTGTGGGCTAGTTATAATAGTTAGCTTATACTGTAAGGACCATAACAGATACTTGAATATAACTTATCCTAAAAAAAACTTATCCCCTTTTACTTTGTTTCTGTTTTTATACTCGTAATAAAAAAAATATAATTAAAAATTAAAAAACACGCCTGCCATGTAAAAAAAATTAAAAACAAGTCAAATATTTGCAGTCGGGGTCGGTTACTTGGAACAATTTATTACAGGTCCCCCGACTGCAAATATTTGACTTGTTTTTAATTTTTTTTACATGGCAGGCGTGTTTTTTAATTTTTAATTATATTTTTTTTATTTAATACCTTTTAGTGAACAACAAAAAAGCATGACACATCACAAAAAAAATTTTCGTTCGGAACCCTTTGCAGGCGATTTCGACTCACACTTGACCATTTTTTAATGTCCACATAGCCTATGTCACTAGGGATAACTCAAAGCTTCTAATGATACCACAAACATCGAAATCGGTCAAGCCTTTTAGAAGTTATGGTGGAATAAAGAAACTCACAAACATACATACATACATACATACATACATACCTACATACATACATACATGAACCCTGAAAACATAACACTCCTTTTTGGGCAGTCGTGTAAAAAGTACACTATCTCAATAGTGTATACATTTCTATAACAAAATAATACAAGAATCTGTAACAGCACAGCAATCCTTTATAAAAAAAATATCGATTTCTGTTAAGTCGGCTAAAGGACATCATCCACTCTCTATACATTTTTGGTCCAAATTCGAAAGTGCCGGCCAACAAAAAAAAATGTGATATTCTGACAGAACTTGTCCTCCTAAGCATTTCTTATTATGGCACCAAAGCTGTAGCACCGCTGCACGTCATTTTATCCAGGGTTTAAAACTCTGAATTTTCATACATTTTTCGATCACATACCACGATATTATCGATTAAATGAATTTCTAAGAGGACAGAGCTTGACCTCCTTAGCATTTCTTAATATGGGACCAAAGCTGTAGTACCGCTTCACGCGATTTTATCCAGGGTTAAAAATTCTGAATTTTCACACAATTTTTCGATCACATGCCACGATATTATCGATAAAATGAATTACTAGGAAGACAGAACTTGTCCTCTTAAGCATTTTTTAATATGGCACCAAAGCTGTAGCTCCACTCCATTTGAATTTATCCAGGGTTAAAAATTCAGAATTTTCATACATTTTTCGATCAAATACCATGATATTATCCATTAAATGAATTACTATACACAAATGAAATGTTCTGTTATGGATGCTAGCTCATAGTTAATGATTGGGGGTAGGTAATAATAAATTCAGGGATTTTTGTTTATAGGTTTTTAATTTATTTTAGGTATCGTCGAAAGCGTCTTGCGTAAAAATCGTACCTATACTCTAATCCTAAAGCTGGTGGTTATATTTTGTAAATGTAGTGCTATAAACAGAAATCCCTGAATTTATTATTACCCCCAATCATTAACTATGAGCTAGCATCCATAACAGAACATTTCATTTGTGTTTAGTAATTCATTTAATGGATAATATCATGGTATTCGATCGAAAAATGTATGAAAATTCTGAATTTTAACCCTGGATAAATTCAAATGGAGTGGAGCTACAGCTTTGGTGCCATATTAAAAAATGCTTAAGAGGACAAGTTCTGTCTTCCTAGTAATTCATTTTATCGATAATATCGTGGCATGTGATCGAAAAATTGTATGAAAATTCAGAATTTTTAAACCTGGATAAAATCGCGTGAAGCGGTGCTACAGCTTTGGTCCCATATTAAGAAATGCTAAGGAGGTCAAGCTCTGTCCTCTTAGAAATTCATTTAATCGATAATATCGTGGTATGTGATCGAAAAATGTATGAAAATTCAGAATTTTAAACCCTGGATAAAATATCGTGCAGCGGTGCTACAGCTTTAGTGCCATAGTAAGAAATGCTTAGGAGGACAAGCTTTGTCAGAATATCACTTTTTTTTTTGTTGGCCGGCAATTTCGAATTTGGACCAAAATGGATGATGTCCTTTCAACAAGACGATATTACATACATAACATTTATCAGCAATTCTCGAAACAAATTCATTGATTCAAATCACTCGCTCATACAGTATTACTTCAGCCCACATTATTGTACAATCAGGCGACATATTGCTAAACAAATAACACCGTTATCGGGTCGACAATTCATTGTTATCTTAAAGTTTTTCGCTTGGCACAATAACTCATTGAAGTCAACATAAATGCTTACTTGGAAATCTTCAAGAGAACGTTCTCCATTTAAACTTATGAATACAAACAAAGGTACGATTGGTACTCGATTTTAACTGTATGTGATATTAAAATAAAACTACTTTTTACGGATTTTGTCGCGGTTTAATTTTACATTTTAGGTCTCGACGTTTCGACACCTTTGCAGGTATCATGGTCACGGGCAGACTGAGATGGCGTTCGTCTTGACAGTAGATGTTGCTTATTTTAACTAATTACCATGATACCTGCAAAGGTGTCGAAACGTCGGGACCTAAAATCTAAAATTAAACCGCGACAAAATCTAACAATTGTCTAACCTCAAAATCTCAAAATGTCTAACATTCGCGTAAACCTAAGAAACCTGTATGTGATATTTTACGATATTTGCCACGCAGTGCTAGAATAATGGCAATGTCTGGGATAAAAAGTTGTATAGTTGTATTGATTTTTTTGTATTATATTGTTTTAGTTTTAAATAATATAATTGTTCGTCCATTGCTATTCATATGCCTAACATACAAATATTAATTAAATGCATCATGCATATTGAAAAACAGCATCGAAACAATACTGTCTGTTGGTCTAGTGGTTAGTGACCCTGACTGCTATACCGGAGGTCGTGGGTTCGATTCCCACCCAGGACAAATGTTTGTGTGATGAGCACGATCATTTGTTCTGGTTGTCTGGGTGTAATTTATCTATAATATGTATGTATTTAGAAATATATAAGTATATTTATCAGTCGTCTGGTTACCATAACACAAGCTCTGCTTAGCTTGGGATCAGATAACCGTGTGTGAGTTGTCCCGGAATATTATTATTAATACGAAACAAACAACATATTTCTATTAAACTCACTTTAGAATGACATATTTTATTAACATCATATTGCGAAAGGTTTCCAATAGAGTCCGGTAGTAGTGGTTCCATAAATAAGGCTTCCCTTATAAACTATTCGTTATAAATAATAAGCTATGTCCCACTGTCGCCATCTGCCGGCGCGCCCGCTAATTTACTGCGCACTTTACATATCTACACGTTTTATAGCAATTCGTTTGCTCGCTTTTTGTATGGCGATAGCGGAACTATTACTTTCGTATATTGTACTTGAAACATTTTTAGACTGCGATAGACCTTGTAAAGATTTCGAGTACTTGTGAATTTGACGGGCTTGTTGGTCTAGTGGTTGGTGACCCTGACTGCTATACCGGAGGTCGTGGGTTTGATCCCCACCCAGGACAAATGTTTGTGTGATGAGCACGATCATTTGTTCTAGTTGTCTGCGTGTAATTTATCTATAATATGTATGTATTTACAAATATATAAGTATGTGTATCAGTTGAATGGTTACCATAACACAAGCTCTGCTTAGCTTGGGATCAGATAACCGTGTGTAAATTGTCCCAGGATATTATTATTATTAATATATGAAATATTTATTATTATAAAGAATAATGCCCATAACTACATAAATGTCGAAAAACAAAAGACATACTCATGTTTACCTACCTTCCTGCACTTTTAACTAATAGTAAGCCTGCCTCCACATACAACTACAAATGTATTTTACTTTCTAAACTATCTCGAACTCAAATCCATGAACTGCCTACCTCACTGCCTCACTGCCTGACCCAGTTACATAGGAACAAACGTCTAAGTATCAGTCCCGAAGTTGTTCACCGCGATACCGCGACACTGCTTGCGACACCGCGACACTACCTAACAATCTTACTGATATTTAACAAGCACTGCTTCCCGAGTTTCGAGCTATAATGGTACAAAATGTATGCAGTACTGGGAATCGTTATTTGTTTCTAAAAGACTTACTATACAGTAACATGTTAAGTTGTAGTTAGTTTTCGTGTTGCAAAAGAGAAAAGAACGACTAAGGGCCGATTTCTCCAACGCCAGATAATTTTTATTCGAGAGATAAAATTCGTGTTTGACAGATTTTGTATTGAAGACCTGTCGAAAATTCTAAATTATTCCTCTGATAAAATTATCTGGCGTTGGAAAAATCAGCCCTAAGTTAAATTAAAATACTGCAGTATGTCGTTGTTTTTTAGCATTATTTTTAATATATTTTATGTCGTAAATGACTACAGGTTCTATCGGAACAAGGTGATTTTATAAAAACACAAAACAAAAGTATAATAGAATTCTATCTAAACACTAAAACTTTATTTACATTAAGAATATTAAAAAAAAACATACAAAACACAGACCAAATGGCTACTCATTGATCGTTCAATAAAGAGACAAACGGAAAAACAGCAACAGTATAATACTATCAAAGTAAGGGGCATTCGACAAATCGTAATATACAATAACATTTACAAATGCGATGCAATTTTCTAAAACACCACTTGGGACCTTGTATTGGAAATTTTATTTTTATTTTAAGACAATGTAAACCTTTTTAAGGTCTCGTCTCGTTGAGAGTAGAATAACAATGCAATTTTATAATAACAGCATCATAAAATGAGATATTGTGAAAAAGTAAATGTTGTGTGTGGCTATAAAGGAAGCGTTAAGTGTTTGTATTTATCTGTTAAGTCTTTATTTTGGCTCTTTTGTTCATGAATTGTATACCACTACAGCACTATAGAATACCATATACACTTTTTATGTTTTACATATAAACTAAACAATGTACTACACCTTTTTTGTGAGTCTGTATATAAGATCCCACAACTGGGCTTGTCTTCTGCCAAATCCCCCTTTCCTTTCCGCTTTCCAATGACATACTTTACTAAGGATTCGGAAAAATATTTAAAAATAGCAAAATACTCTAGTTTTAGGGCCCCGAGCATGTGCAATTTTAACAAACCATAGCAAACTGTTAGCTCGTCCGTCGCTCTGCAATCAGTTCACATCGCCTCGTGTCTGCAGCATTCATAAAAAACTGTTTTACATCTTATACATATTTAAAATGAAATTAAGAGTGCTAGCTTCTATTTGCAAAATACTTCATCAAAAAAGTCCCTTCAGGTGTAATTCCAAACTTACTGTTACTGACTAATTGATTTTGATCTTGTATCTAACAAGATTACCAACATATTTTTTTGGTGTAATTACTGATTAGGTTTATTGATTTTTATAGAGAGAGAAAATCAGATTACTACCCGCGTGATAATTTCTTAGCAACAGTTTTTTTTTTTATTTAATTCCTTGAATGGTACGACCTTAAATTACCCAACATTTGTCGTAACGTGAGCGTACAATGACGTTTAGCTTGCCCTTATGAAAGCACAATCACAGATGTGAATTTCATACAAATCAGTCTAAAAAAATGTACTCCACAAATATTTAGTAACGAAGTCTATTTAACAGTCTAACGAAGCATTAAAAACTATTTATATATCAAAGCAAACACACTCAGTCACAACGGAGTCAAATTACTTCGCTTAATCATACCTAATTTATATTCGTCTACATTATAATGAGAAATTTAAAGATAAAAATTACACGGGGCTTTTAGCTTTTATTTACGTTGTCATATCTCAGGGAGGTACCATTAAACCGACCGTAGCGAGGGGGTGTAATGTTTTAAACTCGAAACTTGACTCTCGTTTACTTTGCAGACTGGCCTGCTAAAAAGTTGCTGGGAATTGTTGCTTATGTTATTCTTTGTGAGTTTTTTTTTTCTCTTGACTGTGCAAAACTGGCAAGATTGGGTTTTAACAGTATGACCATAAAAATAATAATTAATTTTGACAGCCTTTATTCATTTTGCAGACTAAAATCGAGTGCTGTCGCAATTCATTAATATTTTTCATGTGTTTGACTATGTCATTTAACATTTTTTACAGTCAATTTTGCAAATTATTGTATAATTCAATACTTAAATCTAATACAAGAACAAACACTTACAACTACACTAAAATTAAATCTTATATAAATAAATAAAACTAACACGCGTCAAAAAACTCATCGTCATCCTTGTCAATGGCGGGAAACGTGCCCAGAAGGCTGGCAGCATTGCCACGTTGAATGGCTATGGCCGATTCTCTGTGCAAGGAACAAACCAGCTCTCTTATCACGAGTAGAGTCTACCAAACGTTTTGACTGTTCTTTAAAATTTTTCAATAATTAGTAGATTACTTTAATACATCTTTGTAAAGAAACAGAAAGTATAACTGCAATATCTCCTAATAAAGATACCTAAAAGTATCTCGTCCAATTTAACCTCACCCCTTAATGACGGGTCATATATTTTACAACAATAATGTGAAGGCCTCAAGAGCAACAATAAACTACAGTTACTAAATAAACATTCCATCGCCCGTCTGCTTTCCCTAAAATGTTTAACACAAATGGGGTTTATTAGGTATACCTAATGAGGCACAGTCGTACATTAGCGTATTATTTGTGACTCCGACGAGGCTGTACATTAGTATGTATGGAAACAGTAATGTCATCTGTCGCTTGTTTATTTAATTTAGAAAAAATGAAGCCACATCAGTGTTTTGTGAGCCAATGAACGTGTGGGTTTTATGACTGTCGTTTAAAATATGTATATATTATTATGTTTTAATATATTGACATTAGGACTTGTTATTCATAGTGTAATAGGTGCACTCCCCTTCTTTATAAATGGATAATAATGCGCAGGTGTTTTTTTGCATTTAAATATGCATGTCCGTTTAATTCCTAGCTTCCACGCTAGGAATTAAACGGACATTTAATTAGAAATCTAACGTTAAGTAAAATTAATTAGATTGTAACACCATGTTCTGTTTTGTAATTATTACCCTACTCATTAATCTTGCATTTAACTAGTAATTAAACCGCAATCCTTAATTAAATTATCTTAATCCAAACACAAGCAAGAAATCCCGCGATCCATATACCAGGGCAGCATAAATAAAAGTTAATCTAAAGTGAGCGGCAATAAAATACCCAAGTTATAGCTATTAAGTCGTATCTTCGCCGAAACTGCGTCTAAGAAGCATCTAAATTCGATTTAAACCCAATACCGTGGATATAATCCCTGCAGATGGAAGTTTAAATCGCAGTTTTGCTATTAAGTTTTTGACTAGTGGCCAATTTATTGTTTATTCGCCAGCGTTCAGTTCCGTTTGATGCAGAACTTTATTATTGTATGTGCTCATATTTTATAGCTGTTGAGTGTTCATCCCGCCCTGTTCTAGTTATTTTTTAAAAATAAGTTTGGCTGTGTAAGATATTATGTTTTTGTATTTAGGGATATTACTACATACTTAATTAAATGCAGAAATTGCGACACACGTAAACACTCTCAATGTACACTTATCAAGTAACCTAGTTTTTTTAAACAATTAATTTCTTTTTTTTACCGCATTTTCCTACTTACACCAATTTTACTCCTATTTGCTACCACGCAATAAGTGGTTTAACTCGAACACACCTATAACCTCATTCGAAAACGATAAATTACGACTGTCATTAAAAAGTAATTTGTAATACATTTTTAAGTAATACGAGTATGTTAAGTACATAAAGATTATAAATGAGTCGTATATGTAACACATAACGTTCAACATAGTATCTACAGCAACAGATTATTTGCCAGGAAAGCGGTGACATGGGAATATATAGTCTGTGGCTGGACTGGCTTCTGCCGCCACTGAATTAACATTAAAATAACTCGCAAATTGCACACTAACTACTTAGAGGGACCATGATGTGGGTCGCATTAGGATATGAGATAGTCGGTATTTAATATGGCACTGCCTATTAATTAAGCAATTAAAAGAAACGAATTATTACAGTATAGTACGTAAAAGTTCATAAATTATACTTCATGCCTTCACATCTTTTCATATGATTTGAGAAGAAAAATGCAAAAAGTTCATACACCCAGTAAAACTGGAAGCTACGTTTCAAACAGTACAAGACAGAGCTATTTCCTTCCCAACACACAATCCACATCACACTATCTCGCTTCCATCCAATCATAACGACGTAACCACCTGTTTATTGAGGCTTAAATAATCCAATAAACATGAAACATAGCGGGAAAACTGCGCCACAACCAAGGCATGTGCTGTATTTCTGCGTTATATATTTATATTATTTACTAGCTGTGCCTGCGACTTCGTTCGCGTGGATGACGAAACTTATCAATGAGTTTTTAACCGCAAAATTAAGTTTGTTTTTTATTGTTTATACTTTTCCGGGATAAAAACTACCCAGTGTGGTGCCCAGGATAATAAAAAATAATTATACCAAGTTTCATCGTAATCGAACCGGTAGTTTTTGCGTGATACCTGAACAAACAGACAGACAGACAGACAAAAATTTTTTTTTCACACTTTTGTATTCGGTTTCGATCTAGTAACACCCCCCGCCATTTTTTTTTTTTTATATTTTCAATGTACAGAATTTTCACTTCTACAGATTTATTATTAGTATAGATATTTTTAATAAAGGAAAATCCTGGCTCGACTTAAGTTATGGCCGCACTAAGCCGCAACGGCGTGGCAAGTTAAAATGTGCTTGTTCTAAAAACACGATGAAAGCCTGCCAAATATACGTTATTTAGCTGTTGGAATATACGGGAACATATTGCTGCACGACACGTTAAGATTAAAGAATATTATATAGCAATTACATATTGCTACTGTTTATAGGTTTTCTGTTGTAACTTACAATACAATTGAAAACGATTGCTTTCTAATTAATTATAACGGTATTTCGTTATTAGTAATTTAACCTAAATTACTGAGATCGTTAAATAATTGGTGATTGAATGCATTCATTCCGACCCAGCTTGCATTCAGTATGTCGTTCCGTATAGTTTCATTCAATACATTATAAGATCAACTCTTCGTTACACTGACGTCTTTTATGCATTATTTGGATATCAAATAATTCAAACATAACTTGAACTTTAGCGATGCCGGTTTCAATAGCATTCCGTGTGTACTCCTAAACTGTGTTGATAAAGGCGTATGTTTATTTTATGATGGTATTCTGAAAGTTTTAATGTGCGATTCGATAGAACATCACTGCAGAATGTTGCATTAAATTATCATCTATTACTATGTGTAACCACGTATACCAAAATGTCCAGGAAAATCATAATTAATTACATTACCAGTCACAAATCCTTTATTCCAGTAATGAAAATAATAGGTATCAATACATAGTATATATTTCTAAATTCAAATTAAAATATTATTTATTCAATATAGGCTACACAGTGGCACTTATCGAACGTTAAACATGAAATACAAAAATAGACAGCAATATAAGGGTAGGTTCATATCCGGCGGAAAACGCACCGCGCACCATCGGCCGCGCAACCACAGAGCAGACAAACACGCAATGAGACATCCAACCTGACACGTAACGCGCTTTTTTTTTTTTTTTTTTCGGGGGGAAATCCTCATGGACTTCCTCCGCCTGGGGAGGGGCGGAGGGGCGTGCCGGACTCTTACCGGCTAAAACCCCCCGGTGTCTCCTCCTCGCACGTGCGCGTGGGGCCGCGGGAATCCGGATTCTTCCGCAGCCCCACACTGGTGCCGGCCCGGTCTGTCCGGGCCTCAGCTCCTGCACGGGGTAGTGAGGTGTACAACTACCCCGTGCACCGCCTCAGAGGCGCGCGCCGACACCCGCGCGCGCCTCCGCCTCGGGTCCATCGAATAGGGGGCGGGGACTTCCCCAAGTACCTCGCCCCTGGACCCATTCATGGGGGGCGGAGAAGGGCGTTGTCCGCCCTTCCCCTGCGCCCGGTGCGCCTTCTGCGGCCGGGGAAGGGAGTCGAGATCTCCCTCTCCCGTTCCGCAGTCTCCTTCTGCGACATCACGTCCTCGCAGAAGGACACCACCGCGTCCCACGACGCTGCGCTACCGACCATACTCCGCACTACGGCCGGCAGCGACAGGTCGCCTCCTACTTCATTTGTGAGGACACGGCGCTGCTCCTCCCAAGCTACACACTCAGCGAGCGTGTGTTGCGCCGTGTCCTCCCCGCACTGGACGCAGTGGTGGCACCGAGCGTCCGGCTCCCTGTCTATGCGACACAGGTACTTGCCGAAGCATCCATGCCCCGACAGCACCTGCGTCACCCTGAACGACAGGGAGCCGTGCCTTCTCCCGAGCCAGTCGTCGAGTACTGGCCGGATCGCCTCGACGGTAGCGAGGCCGGCGGCAGGGCGCAAAAGCCTTTGCCGCCATTCCGCCACCAAGACCTGACGGAGCTCTCCCCGGCGCAGCTCGATCTGCCGCTGCACCGGCATCGAGCTCCGTGCCCGCTCTTCCTCGCGCCATCGGTACAATGACGCGAGTACTTTCGCCTCTAGGTCCCAGGGCGGAGATCCGGCCAGGACACAAGCCGCCTCGTGGGAAATCGTGCGGTACCCGCGGACGACTCTGACGGCCATCGCCCTCTGCGGCTTGCGCAGAATGGCGAGAGTACTGGCCGTCAGGTCGAGCGCCCATACGGGAGCCCCATACAGGGCCATGGACCGCACGATTCCCACGTACAACCGCCTACAGGCGGCTCTCGGGCCCCCCATGTTGGGAAGCAACGTTGAAAGCGCGCCCGCCGCGCCCATGAGCTTGGGCGCTAGCCGCCGGAAGTGAGGCCCGAATTCCCAACGGCTGTCGAGCACCAATCCTAGGTACTTCATGGTGAACCCGACAGCTATCCGAGCCCCACCGACCACGATGTGTGATCCCGGCGCCGGCGCCCGCCGGGGGCCATGAAACACCATGGCCTCCGACTTGTTTAGGGCCACCTCCAGGCCCAGGCGCCGGATGCGGCTCACCACCTGTGACACCGCAGCCGTGGCTATCAACGTCGCTTCCCTGTGCGAGCTCCCCCGGGCAGTGACAAGCGTGTCGTCCGCATAACACGTCAAGTCTGCGCCCGACGGGAGCCCGCCTCTCAGCACCCAGTCGTAGCCGATGTTCCACAGGAGCGGTCCTAAGACCGATCCCTGTGGGACACCGCACGACATGAAGTGCTGACCAGCACCGTCACGTCCCCTGTAGGTGACGCATCTGTCCTCCAGATAAGCCCCTACTGTACGGCGGAGGTAGGGAGGCACGCGATGGTATACCAGCGCCTCCCGAATACAGCTCCAGGGTAGGGTGTTGAAAGCGTTGGAGATGTCTAAAGACACCGCCAACACCACCCCACCCCGAGACACCGTCTCCTCCGCCAGGGCCCTCACGCGCATGATGGCGTCTATGGTGGAGCGCCCCCGACGAAAACCAAACTGGTTCTCGTCCAGGTCCGGCCCCTCTCTGCACAAGTGGCTGACGAGGCGATCTGCGATAACTCGCTCAAATAGTTTGCCCACCTCGTCGAGCAGCACTATGGGCCGATACGCGGACGGCGAGTCCGCGGGGCGCCCCTCCTTCCTGAGCAGGACCAGCCTCCCCTCCTTCCATACACTGGGAAACTGACCCCGCTCGAGACATGCCGTGAAGAGCCCCCTCAGCTGGGGCTCTAGCTCCTTCAGAGCCAAGACGAGAGCTCGACCAGGAACTCCGTCGGGTCCGGGCGCTGTGCTCTTAGCCCGGAGCCGCGACACGGCCGCTCTCGTCTCTAACTGCGTCACCTCGGGGACATCGGTGCTCTCCTCTTCTGGAGAGTCTGTGGCTGAGGGCGAAGCCATCGCCGGGGGAACATGTCCCCCTCGCACAGGGAAGAGGGTCGACACCACCACCTCTAGCAGCCGGGGCTGCATGGTCTGCACCAGCGGGGGCGCCCAGGGACGCAACTTGCCCCTTACCCAGCGGTAGGGGCGCCCCCACGGATCCCGATCCAGGGACCCCAGCAGCTCCTCCCTGGCACGCGACTTCGAGTCGCCGATGGCCAGCCACAGAGTCTCCTTGGACGCGCGGTACACCTCATACAGCGCGTCCTCCTCGGCGGAATCCCGTCGACGTCGTCTCCGGTATCGGGTGTACCGGCGGCGGGCCGCAACGCACGCTACGCGCAATTGCGCGATCTCGGCGGTCCACCAGTACACCTGGCGCCTTGCGGACTGTTGGCGGACACGGGGCATGGACGCGTCGCAGATCTGCGTCATCGCCCCGCGAAACCACAGCGCCTCCGCTTCGACGTCGACGGGGCCGTCCGTCGCCGACTCCCAGGTCCAGGACTGGACTAAGGCAGCTTCCTCGAGTAGTTCCCTGTCGATGCGCTTAAGCGCCCAACGCGGGCCGTCGTTAATCGGGGTTGTTGGATGGCGGCCGCCTGCGGTCTGGGCAGAGACGTCGAACCGAACATACCGATGGTCCGATAACATCTCCACCTCCACAGCGACACGCCAGTCGCGGACCCGGCCGGCGACAGAGGGGCTAGCGAACGAAACGTCCACTATCGACCCGCCCCGCTGCCGCACGCACGTGAATTCCGAACCCCGATTCAGGACGACCAGACCAGTCATCACCGCCCACTCTTCCAACACCTCGCCCCGAGGGTCAGTGACCGGAGATCCCCACGCCGATGACTTTGCGTTGAGATCCCCGAGCACAAAAACGGGACGAGGGTGGTAGCGGCCTACGACGGCGCCCAACTCGACAAGGAACCCCTCGAAGTCGGCGAGACTCTTGTTGGGGGAGAAATACGCCCCCACAATGACGATGCCGCCCGAGACCGCAGCAACCCAGCCACGGCCCCTAGACGGGTCGATCAGAGCCTCGCCAATAATGGCCACCAAACCGTCAGCGCACCCCAGCCAGTTGTCACGGGCGGGGATGAAGTACGGTTCGGCGACCACAGCCACGTCGATCGACCACTCTGCCATGCTCTGGAGTAAAAGATCCTGAGCTCTGGCACAGTGGTTGATGTTGCCCTGGAGGAAATGAAGTTGTGCCATTATTGACACTCCATTCCCTCCACTCCAGTCCTGGGCCGGGAGTCGGCCGCGGAGCTACCAGCCTGCGGGGGTGGCGGGGTTTCCCCCGCAGGCTTAGAGCTCCCCTTCTTTTTCTTTTTGGCCTTGCTGGCAGGCGCGCCACAGGCCCCTCCGCCCACTATGTGTCCCGCTCGCTTCCCCGCAGCCGAACACAAGCTGCAGTTGGGCGCCGCGGAACACTGGGCCGCCTTGTGGCCGGGCTGACCGCAGCGATAGCATAGATCGCTACGATCGACCTCGGCGGTGCACTTTGCCCGGACGTGCCCCTTTTCCAGGCACCGGAAGCACCGCAAGGCCCGGGGCTGCAGGAGTTTCACACTCGCTGCAACCCAGCCCACCAGCAATTCGCCTTTTTCGGCGATCTTCTTCGCCGACGCCACAGGGCACCGAACCCAGACCGCGCCGAGTTCAGTGGCGTCGGCGCGTATGTCGCCGGCCCGCACCTTATCTGGCGGACACTCGCCACTTCGGGCAACGGCCGCCACCACCTCCTCTGAGGTCACCGAGTCGTCCAGACCAGCAATCCGCACCTCTGCGGTTTTCATTGGCCTGGAGACCCGGACGTCCTCAGGGTTGAGGACCTCCCTCATCTTGGCGGCCAGAGCGTCCGCCTTCTCGGCACTGCCGCTCGCTGCACCAGCCACCTCAAACAGCCGCGCACCCGTGGCAGCCTGCCTGAGGGTGACGGACTGAAGACCAAGATCAGATAATTTGATCTTGGTCTTGGCCTCGGCAATGACCGACCGGTACGTCACACCGCGCTCCGCCGCTCCTGGCTGCAACGTGAGCGTCACAGCCTCGGAACGCGGGGCATGCACCGTCGGTCCTTTGCTACCGCCTTTGGCAGTCCGCCTCGCAGGCTGCGCAACCGCCTTTGCGGTTTGGGCGGGAGCGCGTGCGGCAGCCGCAGCCTTCTTGGCGGCTTTGCGGGCCTTCTTACGGCCCACGACTTTCGCCCAGGTCTCACCCTTAGACCCGGCAGTCGTGGGCTGCTCGCTCGAAGAGGTTCCCTCCGCGGGCCTCTTAACCCCTTCCGCGGGCTTCTTCTTCTCCGCGGGCTTCCTCTTCTGAGGCGCGAGTCTCGGCGGCTCCTCAGTCCTCCGTGTGTCTGCCGCTAGGGGCGGACGGAGGACCTCTGGCGGGAGACGCCGAGAAATCGCCTCCAGCCGAGCATTAACCATACTCCCGCACTGGAGCATGCAGATCCGGACAATGCGCTCGACCTCATCATCGGTACGAGTGCTTGCCGGACGCTGTGCGGGAGTCGGGGCCACTGCAGGTGCGGCATCGGCGGACGAGCCTCGCTGCTGCTGCTCACTCAGCGCAGCGACCTGTCGCCGAAGGTCCTCCAGGTCGCTTCGAAGGCGGCTGTTCTCCTCCTGCAGCTTTGCGACCTCGTCAGAGGCCGTCCTGCTGAGGAGGACACCAACCGCCTCCCTGATGTCCGCAGCAGCCTCCTTCAGGCCACGGGTGAACGTGCCCTTCAGGCTGCCGGACTTGGTGGCAACCTTCAGGACCAAGTCCACCCCATCCAGAGCCAGCTGGCTCAAGGCCACCGCCGATGGCTCATTTCAAACAAACAAACAAACAAACAATCAAATCTTTCCTCTTTATATTAGTGTAGAAAAAAACAAAAAGGAAAACCTCAAACACTGATTTACTGCACTGTCCCATAACACAATAATAAATAAATCATAATTTCTCAATACAGGTCGAGGTATAAATAACGGTCTAAATAATGGGTATGAAATAATAAATTATATTGGTTTCGTATAATTTTAGATTTTTGTAAAATTCTAATGTTTTATTAACGTGATTGCAATAGCGAAAAAAGTTACAAAGAAATATATTTTTCAAATCACTAAACAATATTAAAAGGTAAAATAGATCCCAAACACCAGGAGTTCATAAATGTGAAACAGCTCATTCAACTCCTAGCTTCAAATCGTGCGTATGAGCCTCCGACGGCCCGTATACTGAAGTCTAGGGGCTGCAAACGGATGGGGTCAGTAGTGTTCTTGCACCGAACGATCTTATAGTTTAATATTAGATGATAAAGTAGCACCTTCATCTTAATATAAGCGAATCTCTTGCCTGGAAAAAAAATATGTTTTTTACTTAGAACGTGATTGAAAAATGTGTGAAGGTTACAAAAACATCATAAAGCAGATGCTATGAGTAATGATAAAAGATACAATCAGTATTAAGAACTCTTACCTATGCAATTTCTAGGTCCCATACCGAAAGGCATATAAGTAAATGACTTGATATTTTGCTTATTTCCTTCAAAGAACCTAGTAGGATCGAAAACTTCTGGGTCTGAAAAATACTGCGGGTCCATTTGAAGACTATTCACAAGATTGTAGACCACATCTCCTTTCTTAACCTGTGAATAAAACAAGTTTTGTGACGGGAACATTTCTCATAAATTTTGTTTACAGAATAATACCAACCTCATATTCTTTTCCACCTTCTCTCGGTGGCGGCAGAACGTAATCTTTTGTGCAAACTCTATCCATAACTATTGCAGCTGACCATAATCTAGAAGTTTCTGGAAATAATATGCATTACGTAACAGATGGGAAAATTATAATTTTATTTCTAAAGCAACTTTGCGTAAAAACATATATTCTTCCAAAGAAAGTTATCATCGTCGTAATATATTATAATAATAAAAAACGTGAACATTTTCAAAATACCAACAAAAAATAAATAGAAACGGCAATGATAGTACGGTTACATGACAATAGTTCAAAAGAAGGTACCAAATAAAACGCAATCCATATATTTCAACTCTGCAAGCCCTTCTAAAGTGAGTTCTCCTGCTTTCTCCTGATAGGCTCTGCACTCCTGGTACAATTTCTCTTCGATGTCAGGGTTGATAGCCAGCTCGTGGATGCACATAGTTAAAGTACTGGTAGAAGATTCGTAACTAGCCAGAAACGCAAAATATATTTGTCCCGTGAGCTCATCTAAGGTCCAGTCTACAATAGACGAAAGTTTTTAATATAAAAATTCATGGTTTTCATAATAAAACTAAATATGTCTAGGAATGTTACCTTCAGAGATGTCCATTAAAATATGCATGAAGTCATGCCTGACAACGTTGTTATTTTTTCTATATGCTATGGTGTCTGCAACAATCTTCCTGAAGAACTCTGTGCCTCCCGGCGGCATGAGTTGAATGCCTAGAAACTACAGCATAAAAAATTAGCTTTACAAAAAATCCAAACAATAGCCCCTGAAATTAACATTGTCAATAACTCCTCTCTTCGCTTTCTAGGGTCCCCAATTTTTTAAGAATCATATGAAAATTTTATAGATGATAAAATTGAAAATTTTCAATCAATTTCGAATAGACTTTTCAAAATCTCTTTACATTCTGCTATTACTTTAATTCGTTTTTGTTGTTTTGGTCCAATGTTTACATATTTTCTTCGTTCTTCACGATTATGGAAACATTTGCCGCTTTTGGAAAAAATCGATAAAATTATTCGGTCCACGTTAACGTCCATTTTTAACGTAACGTTGGATGACCGAGCTTGGACCCAAGCCACGCTGCCGATCCGATTTGGTGGGCTTGGTGTACGCAAAGTTTTCAGTTTAGGCTTACCAGCATTTTTGTCTTCGGTCCACAGCACTGAAAAGTTAACCAGGCAAATCTTAGGGTCTTCTCTGGTTGATTTTCAGATTCTGTGCATGACTCAGGCAGTAAATAGTTGGGAATTGTCCTGCCCGGGCACAGATCTACCCGAGCAACGTTCTTCTCAGAGGCAGTGGAACGAGCCGCTTTGTAGTTTGATACGGAAATAATTAATTAATACGTCAATCAACACTGCAGAGCGCGCGCGTCTCCTGGATGTGGGAGAATGGGAATTGGGCCTCTGATTACAGGCACTTCCATCAACCACTCTTGGTACGATTTTGGATGACAATACTTTCCGGCTCGCCATCAGTTTACGTTTAGGTATACCTTGTGTCGCATGTCATCGTTGTCAATGCGGTGAAACAGTCGATAGCCTCGGTCACCATGGGCTGTCCTGCAGCAGGAGCGCAGGGCGTATATCCCGTCACGCAAATATTAATGACATTGTTATTCGTCGTGCTCTTGTCACTGCCGGTGTACCAGCTGTTTTGGAACCCAATGGTTTGGTGCGCGGCGATGGTAAGAGACCTGACGGTATGTCATTGTTGCCTTGGAAATTCCCGCCATTGACAAGCATGACGATGAGTTTTTTGACGCGTGTTAGTTTTATTGTTCTTGTATTAGATTTAAGTATTGAATTGTAAATAAAAAAAATTAACAGCATGATGATGTATAAATATGTAAAGTATATTGGATACACCTTACATTTGGTGTCAGTTTTGAGAAGAGTTCCCAGAATCTTCTAGTAACAGCTCAATATGAAGACCGCAACAATAAAAGTACCTAAGCTTAATGATAAATAATAAAAAGTGAGTTACCGTTCTGTCTCGTCCTAGTCAAAACTCACACAATCTATATACATATATAAAAATGAATTGCTGTTCGTTAGTCTCGCTAAAACTCGAGAACGGCTGGACTGATTTGGCTAATTTTGGTATTGAATTATTTGTGGAAGCCTAAATATGAAAATGTTCGGAATTAAATAAAATATTATACCTAACAATAATAGAAATAATAAATGCGGACAACATCACATACATTGCTCTGAACCCAAAGTAAGCAGCTGTTAAGCACTTGTGTTATGGAATTCAGAAACAACGAAGGTACCACAAACACCCAGACCCGAGACAATGTAGAAAAGTGAGTTTCTACATTTCTACAAAAAAAAAACAATTTGTTTTATATTTATTTTATACAAAAGCTTAGGCTTTTATTTATCGATTGAGGCAGCACGAAGTCTGCCGGGTCAGCTAGTAAGTATATAAAATGAAAATAAAAATAAATACTATTGGGACCAAGCCGCGTGCACTTGGTACTTATTATGATAATGATAATATGATTGTTTATGGACTTTGAGAGGATACAATAAATAATTCTAATTGTTTCGCAGAAATAAAAAGAATTTACTTTGAAGCTAGGAGCTTCATGGACCGACGGAAAAACAAATTACGAAATTTTCTAAATTCGAAATTGTACGGTAGGATTTTGTTCTATTTATAAATTTCGCTATCGTAACACGAATTCTTTCTTGTTTTTCTGTGTCAAGGGTTTATTTGTCAAACAAAGTGGGGTGTAAAAATTTAACATATCTTACTTTAAGCATTAATTGGTCGAAAACAAAATTTAATTTACAAATTAATGTAGATAAAAAAAAAACCTATTAGTACCTTTTGCGGTTGTTTGCAACTATTATTTTAATATGTCTATTTTAGTAGTAATTTTTTTTTTATGTACCGTACCTGCATAATCTTCGCTACCACAGGAAACTGTATAGTCAGGAAGTAGTATATCCTCCTCCTTAATGTGAAGGTGGCGGCTTGCTGGCCGGCTGTGAAGAAGTCATTATGGCGGTCCGTGAGCGAGTTGACGCGGAAGCCCATGCCCGTGTTGGCGATGACGTCAGTGTTGTAGCGACGCATGAGGTCTGCTACGTTTGTGTCTTCAGACTGGTGCTCTAGGAACAATACACGTTAAGCTTATAAAGCGATCGATTACCATTTACCTAAATGACTATAACAATAGCTGGTAACAATTGTGATTCTCTTAGAAGCTGCCTGATCTTTGAACCTAACGTTAACCTTTGCTCTATTTTTTATTCCAAAAGTACTAAAAAAGTAACCAAACTTTATATCAGTACTAGCTTTGTCCCGCGGCTTCGATCAAGTTGATGTCAAAAAATAAACCAAAAAAAATCACCAAAATCGATTCAGCAGTTTAGGTGTGAAACCGTAAAAAAATAGACAGACATACTTTCACATTTATGATAATAGAGTAGTATATTATTGGGCATTCTATACCACTTTCTGTCGCTCGCCAGTCAAGCTCGGCTACACGCCGAGCGCTCGCTACAGAAAGTGGTATAGAATGCCCAATAGGATATGAGCGATACATATAATGGAATAGTTGTTGTATTGCGTTCCAAAGGTGATCGAAACGACTTGATTAATTGAATTGCGCTAAAATAATATTAAACCACTAAACGGCTTGTTGTATTGCGTTCCAACAGTGATACACCATCGAAACGACTTGATTAATTGAATTGCGCTAAAATGATATTAAACCATTAAAACGACTTGTTGTATTGCGTTCCAACAGTGATACACCATCGAAACGACTTGATTAATTGAATTGCGCTAAAATGATATTAAACCATTAAAACGACTTGTTGTATTGCGTTCCAACAGTGATACACCATCGAAACGACTTGATTAATTGAATTGCGCTAAAATGATATTAAACCATTAAAACGACTTGTTGTATTGCGTTCCAACGGTGATACACCATCGAAACGACTTGATTCATTGAATTGCGCTAAAATGATATTAAACCATCGAAACGACTTTTATGAAATGAAACATTTTTTCATGTAATCAATTTATTTGTCACTAAACACTGGATTTTCAGGGAACAGTGTGTCAACCGATCGCATGAGTTCCTGTAGTTTTCTCCATTGCAATGAGTCTATGTCGGTTTGGAACTTAACACGAACTAATGCCTTCTTCCACAGCTCCAAAGGATCAGTAGTACCAACATCGTTGGTTTTGTACACCTTACAATCTATGTAAAACTCTCCATGAGTGATCGCTGCCCGTCGTTCATATCCGTTGGCTACTCGGTTCATAAAAAAAGAAGAAACGCGCGTTTGGTTGTTCGACGAACCTTCAGCTCCGCAGTCCGAGTTACTGATACCAAATATATCGCTATAAGTGTTAGTCTTTTTCCTGCAACAAAAACAAAAAAATAATAAAGTTAGCTATAAGTTCACCTTTAATAAACTTCTTCATTTATTTACAGTTAGGTACACACTGAAAAATAACCTGATACCTACTAAGTATAAAATACTCAAATGTATAAATTAAGTGATGGTGAAAAAGAGTACCCAATAGTCTTTTTTTATATTAAAATATAAATAATAACTAGTTGTAGCTATTGAACCTAAGGTACATTCATCGAAAACGTCGATAAAAAGTAACTAAGTGAGGTAGGGGAAATAAATAATTAAAGATTTTGTTTACCTGGATAGAGTTGGATTCGTCATTGGTGACTTGCGTTTTCTGTTGCCTTTTTCAGAAGGCTTGCAGCTTGATTTCTTCGTTTCAGCGATCGGAGCCATTTCAGAGCTTTGATATGCATCAAATTCGGAGTCGGACCTGGAATAACAGACATGGAAAAAAATAATTATAAGTATTAAAAGTCGCTGGAGAGGAGTTTAAACTTTAATGCGTAGATAATACCAATATAATAAATGCGAATAGTTTGAGTTTATTTGTTTGTTACGCTTTGATGCCTTAACTATATAACCAACAAAAGAAATTAGTTCAAAGATAAACAATTTTTAGTTAAAATCTACAATGACGTGAGCAAAAACTATGGATAGGGTTTAATACTTACATTTTCCAAGCAGCAGCTACCTAGGTACCCAATCGGTTTGATCCGTTGGTGATAACAGGCACAGGGCAGCAGGTAGAGAATAGTAGAGATGGCAGCGGTTCACCGTCGGTACTGGTATTGATAGCTCCCGTGATGTACGAGTTTACTAACTAATAACCGTAAAGCACTTGTAGACTTTAAACAACATGTAATGAGTACTTTTAAAAATGTGTGGCTTATAAGTTCAAATTGTAAATATAATTCACTATGTTAAATATGACTACATCACATCGAACGCTTTGCATGAAACACACTTTTTTACTTAGACTGGTTATATCCGTTCAAAAAAATAAAGTAAAGCATTATTGAATTACCAATAAATGTTGATGCAGCTAAATGACTCAGGGCTGACATGAAAATATCAAGTAATTAATAAACATCGCTAATATTTGCATGGTGTTGGAGTGGATGCGCGACAACCTTACATAAAATAGCTAACTGTTGCAAATATTAAGTTTGACACAGCTTACGTATATAAAATTTATTGGTTTATTCTGCAATGAGAACATCTTTTCGGTCCTACATTATAACAAAATCCGATTCGGACCATTTAAACTAAATTTTCTGTTTCGAATAAAATTGTTTTACTGTCTAAAGAATATTCAGTAGGAAGGTAATCTTTAACATTTAAAATTTTTTGTTATGAATTATTTTATGGATAAAGTACTGGTATAGGACTTTTAGAGTACCTAATAGTTACTAGCGCAAACTAAGTAATATGTAAACATAATTGTTAAACAGCACTAGGAGATCATAATTAAATAAAAATATCGGACAAACAGGAATAAAATAAAAAATATTATTGAGACCGAAACTTCTTGGTTCGAGTGCGGAATAACCCAATAGATACAATTTATTGCAAAAGTATCGTAATAAGAGTAAAATATATTCAATAACAGGATGTTTACTTCATTAGGTGCACTCCTATTACACATAATGAAGTAAAAATCTTGTTATTTCTATATTTTATAAGTATTATTGAAAATACAAAATTTTAAGTCATAAAAATCTATCAACGAGACTGGACACCTTTATCGAAAAACATTTTAATGATTTTTGGTGTCTCAAGACATTTGTACGTAATCTGTACCTGGCTGAACTAACTACATTGCGTGTTTTACAGGTAATTATAAATCTCACATTATTTTTTATTATTTTCAATTGATATTGATCTACAAATCTACTTTAATTTGTTTTTCTTTTATTTTTAGTTATTTTAAGAAATCACTTGTTCATATACATAGACATCATCACTTCTCAAGACAAAGATAGTTCCTTCTTTGGGTTTCGTGGGATTCGTCTATTACCTTCGGATACATCATACTCATATTGAAAAATAAAAACACCTAAAATTGCTACGACGGACAACGACTTAAGCAGGTATTCTTTTAAATCTATTCTCTATTCAACTTTATTTTGATTTGCCCTATAAGTACTTACATAAATAATATATGTATTTCGTCTGTTTTCCAGATAATTCAAACAAATAAAATCTCAGCAATTAGAACGTGAGACATAACTATACCTACTATATAATATCGTGAAGATAGTTGTAAGTAGTTTAATTAGTAATAATTTACTAATTATTTTGAAAGTATTTACTCACTAAGTAACAATGCCTAACTGTTCGGTTTGCAAAGTATTTGTAAATAATAAACAATGGACTAGTCACTTACGTAGCAATGTGCATAAAAGCAATAGTACGACCCTCTTAGATGATAATGTTGCAATTATTAATACTTCGTTTAAAGAACGAATAATAAGTTACAAAATCATGGCAATTAACGAACAAATTAATAATTTTCCTGAATTGTTTCTGAATAATTTAAGTGAACAAGTTAAAAATCTAATAGATCGAGCACTACAGAAACATATAGCTATTAAGATTAATTTTGAACTATTTTCTTTTTTTCTATTGTGTAAAAATGACCAACAAGAAATTAAATCATTTGCTACAAAAAACCAAATCGTTTATTCTAATTATGATTTTAATTCAATTTACACAACATCAATAGTAACCTTGTTGAAAAAAGTTGAAGAGTTTCAGGAGAGAGATAGTGGTTGGACATTTTTATGTAATTCACATTTAGAAATTAATATAAATAAATATCAACCTCTTGGCGGATCAACTTTCTAAATCACACATGTATGATTTTCATTATAATATAATAAAACCTTTTTATAAAGACCGAGTACGGTTATGTTATACTGATACCGATTCTTTTGTTTATAAAATACATAATAACGATTTTTATCATGACTTGAAGTATAATTTTTTACAATATTTTGATACTAGTAACTATGATGAACAAAATAATTTTGAAATACCTACAATCAACAAAAAAGTTCCGGGTCTGTTTAAGGACGAAATGAGTGGACAATGTATAACAGATTTTGTTGGTTTGAGGTCAAAACTTTACTCTATAAAAGCTTCTAGTAAAATTATAAAAAAAGCCAAGGGTGTAAAATCATGTGTAGTAAAGACATTAAATGTATCAGACTATGAAAATATTTTATTTAATAGAGGAGTTATCCGCAGAAAGAATGTTATGTTTAAATCTATTAAACACCAAATATTTACCCGAACAGTTAATAAAATTGCATTGTCCAGCAACGATGATAAGCGTTCAATATCTGTAGATCAAATATCAACACGAGCCTGGGGTCACAAGTCTATTTTAAAGGATGATTAAATATTTAAGTTGACTCTTACTGTCGTAGTTTTAAGCTATAGTTTTAAGTAGCTACAAAGTTTACATTTAAATTACGCATATTATGTTCAAATTCAAATGATTTATTGCAATCCATAATGTACATTCAGGTGGTAAAATAAAATTATAGAAACAATTATGGGGACCCTGTCGGGCACAGCAAAATTAGACAATAGGTAGGAGAGAGGAAGAGCGCCTTTATCAATTTTCTTATGTAAATGATACTAAAAATTAAATTAGATTAGGTACATAGATTGTTATTCTGTTATAATAATATCATTTGTTTGTGTAGAACTTAATTATTTAATATATTTTATTATATAATTGATTAAATCAACCTATTTATATTATTATTATACTGCAGTATATATTTTAAAGGATTCATTTTTTATGCTTTTTATTTTTGTAAAATTATAGTAAATTGGAAATTAGGTAGATTATAGTTATGTTATTATAATTTATGTAATTGCTTTTTATTGTAATTAATGATTTATTATTACTTTTGATTATATTTACTTATTTTATATATTTATAATTTGTAATGTCGTATATAATATTTAAAGAATTTATTATACTAGTGTAAATAATAATGTATGTACAGTAAAATTAGTCAGTTAAATTTTATCATTTAAATATTCGTCTAGTGTGTAATAGCTTTTATTAATTAAAAATTCGTTAACTGTTTCTAATTTAATTTGATTAATTGTAAAATTTATATTTATCTGATTTTTTTTGGCGTGGATGGAATGTTATTAATTTGGTTTTTGTAAAATTTATTTCAAGGTTATGATCGTTGATCCAATTTATTATTTTATTAAAAATGGTATTTAATTTTTCATTTAAATGTGTAGAATAAAGATAAATAAATGTTATGTACCTACTGCTTGTTTTATTTATGATTTTTTTACGAAAATAATCTTTTCTTATTTATTTAAATACATAACCTATTTTATGCTAGCTAAATAAATCAAATAGATTCAAGTTTAATCATGCACTGATGAATAGTAATCGAATAAAAATGTAGCTTGTGTGAAAAAAAATAAGGTTGATTTTTAGTAGAGTCAATATTATATTGTTGTTTGTTACCTTTAGCTTGGCGACATAATTGCTTAGCCATCAGTTTTCTGTTTTGCAATTTCACAGTAGCCTTTAATTACATTTTCGTCATTTACGAAATATTACTCAGGTGGACAACTTGTACAATTGCAGAGTGTATCAAAACATGTCATCGGTAAGTATTCAACAATTACATCGTATTTTTTCGTGTTTTTTTTTTTTTTTTTGCGAGTTTTTGTTTAACTATATTACTATAATTATAATTTGTGCACATTTTACCTTTACCTAGCCACTTTTCACAAACGGAAATCAAACCTTAGACTCATCGTTAAATTGCAGTTAATATCTTTAAGGTTTTATGATAGAGTATTCTTATTATTATAATGTGTCTATATTTTGTTACAGATTTCTGAATCGGAAATTGTGTTTAGTCAGTATGCTCAGGATCCCTACGAAGTTTATACTGAGATGATGCCAGAGGAACCGGAGACCAGACCAGCCATAAAAGATAAGAAATCCAAGCAACGGTGTAAAGAAAAAACGAAAAAACAAATGCCTACAAAATCATTTGTTATGAGTCGATTGCAGCGACGGGGTATTAAGTTGATAAAAGTTTCCGTGGTAGATCTATGTAATAACAATTCTCAAACAAGTGATAGTGATGGTGATTGTGAAAATGTAATAATCAATGCACAATATATAGTTAAAGACGCTATTGATAGTATCATGGACGAAACTGAATCTTTAGTTAAGAAAATTTCAAAATCATTAATAGATAGTGATTATTAAACTTTTGATTAATACAATAGATTTTTATTTTTATTGTTTATTTGGTAATAATATTTTTTGGTAATGTGTTCGGTAATGTTTTGTGGCAATGTGTCGGGTATTCATAGGAAATAAAATATATTTAAAAAAAATATATGTTTTTATTTACAAAACCATTTACTTATGTGGTAGAATAGTATATAGTTTTGTGTTTTTATATTTAGAATAGGAATAAACATAACTGTAAATAGTATAGAGTTATTATAAAATAAACGCATTATTGTCATTTAAAAATGTTTTATTTTTATATCTTAAAACTAATAAACAGATACACCTTTAGTTATTCCTCTAAATACTTTTTTATACATAATACGTTTTTAAGAGCACACTGTTTGGAATGTTTATTACAACACAAGTTAACTTTTCCATCGCAGGAGTATTTTTTGTGCAACTTGGATAAATTAGGACACAATTTCTCATCAAGTTCCGATACATTACAATTCGTACATAGATCCTTAACCCATTTTACCTTCTCAGAACCTTTAACTATAATATTTTTATCTTTTAAATATGGTACGATTATACGATGGAATTCTCTGTAGTCGATGTGTCCTTCACTCCAATAAATGCCTCGGTTTTTTTCTATCCATTTAACTTGAATCTTTTCTTCGCTTGTTAGATGTCTAAATAAGTATGGAGGTTTTATTAAAAACGATTGCGTATAGTTTTGAGTCGCAAATGCCAATTCTTTTATTATAAAATTGTTGTAAAGATCCTTGAATCCTTGTACATCCAATATGAGAGTATCCGATTTCATGATATTTTCTTAACAGTGCTGCTAAGCGGTTTGTACTCAATTATGCAGTCGTTTAATATAAGACAATATGCCGATGTTTGATCAGGTATGTCTGAATCGCTTTCGATTTCCACTCTAACGTCCACAACAGGTCCTCCTTTTAGATTATCGGCTTGTCTGGAGCAATCGATAACGAATAGTGGCGCTAAGTCTTTGAATTGTTTTTCACTTAATAAGGGTTCCGCGCGACGTCCGTAGTACGACTGTTGAAATCGAGTATACTGTTCATATAATAAAGCTGTATTGTTGTTTGCAAAATTAACGTTTAAATTTTCGTATGGAAAGTATGTTGAATTGAGGTATACTTTAACATCTCGTATATGACAGTGATCAAACTGAGACATGTCAGAACTAGCACTATTTTTTCTGTTTGTTTGTAAACCAATAATAATATATCTGGGTTTTTCTATTTGCGATGATGTTTTGATAGACCAGGTATGTTTAGTAGTCCTAGGTAACGCAGGATACTCGTAAAGATCCCAATTTCGGAATACCATCTGCAGTGGACGATCTTTTTCTAACAATTTAATTAAACTTAGTTTTTCCTTATCAGATACTTTAACGTGCGGTACGCGCCATATGATTTTATTTATAATAACGTCTTCTAAAATTTCACCAGTATTTAATTTCACAGCGTTCAAGTTTGTATTGCTACGTAACAATATCAACTCGTGCCTACTATTTATTACAATCTTTTTAAAATCCTCTGCAAAACCGAGTATGTTGCAAAGTGGTATGGATACAGAAAATTTACCACCGTTTATATTTTTAATGCCTTCGATATTCCAGCCCCAAGAATTAGATATTTTTGATTCGGTCTCATTCATTGAAATTAATGACTTCATCGTGGTAGTTACACCAGCATTTTTTATTTTATCAATTTCGACTCCATTTAGCTCGTACCTTATATCTTGGAATAGATAGAGTAGAGCATTATTGGTAAAATGAACACTGCTCGCGGTTTCTTTTGCATCCTTTTTCTTAACAACTATGGTTCCTTCCAAATACAAGGTGCTTGCTGACGGTAGTACATACAAGTCCTGTTGGTTGATAGGTATGCGTATCTCGTCATTCCTGTTAAAACTGGTCACGTACGGTTTATATGAATGGTATTCGATGCCTTCAACAGTATTGTCGTAGGTTGGTGCGGATAAAACATCTAAGATATTCATTTTAGGAGACCGATAGCTTTAAGAAATGCTTTATTTTCTCTCGTTAATTTTATTCTTTTCTTCGAGCTAGTTCTTATATGACTGGGAGCTTTATATAAACTGATGTTTTTTTTTGGTTGATGCGTATATTTATTATAGTCAATCATTTTTTCTTCTTAGATGTAAATAAAGCTGTACTTCTTCACCGCGTAAATTTATCAGTTGATTGTTTATGTCCAATAACCGTATATGTATGCAGCTTATGTTGTTTTGATTAATCGGAAAGTATATTGCGTTTTTAGGAATTTCTATGATTCTATATCCTGGTGGCACGTTGAGTGCAAATTCGTGGATAATGTGACTGGGCTCTCCGTTTACGTACGAACCACTGACAATATCACATTCAATCCTGATCACGGTCGTTGGCAAAATGTTAACTGGAAACTGTGAGACATGCAATTTATTAGCTTTTAAGATCTGCTTATCGTATCCTAATAGGTTTCGAAAAGTGTCTTCCTTATCGAAGTTTATATTTTTAGAACAGAGTATTGTAGTTTTTAGAGTATTGTTATTGCACAGTAGTTTTATCGAAGCGTTTTGTATTTTGGACTTTATATAATCGCTGATATCTTGAAGTTCATAAGTTCCTTCGGGTATTTCAATTACTTCCTCCGATCCATAGTAGAACTTATTGTTCTTTTTATCAATATTTGGAATAGAATTAAACGTGGAGAAATGCAATAATGCGCACTCGTACTGACCGTTTAATTGTAATGTGTTAGGATAGTAAGTAGACAAATCTGATGACTTTCCAGTTATTGACAAAGTGAGGGACATCTTGAGAATGATAAAAATGAAAGAACAACATATTAATTTATACATTTTTATTTTTCCAAAAATTCCTTAGATATTCTAAGCATAAGTGTCCACAATTCACAGTATTGAATTTTTGGTACCTTGTATAGTTGTAAAAAATATTACAGTTTTTTAAGTATCGTATCAATTCGAGAGGCGGTTTCAAATCACCGAAGCTGTCAAAATATTCACAATAATTATTAAATTTAATATAAGCCACCCAATGAGTTCCTTCATTTTTTGAATTGTCCAAATTCACGATAGCACATTCAATCTGTTTTGGTTTTCTCGGTAACCGATCTTTCATGTAAACTCCTCGAAAGTATGGCAAGTCGCGAGCGTGCTTTTTGATGTCAACATCAGTTAATGGACGATTAGGTAGCTTACTTATCAGTTTTTTGACGAATTTATAAACAAACCTTTACCATTTTTATGCGGTTTAATGTACAACCCCTTTCCTATAGCTAATGCTTCCATAGTTTTATTGTGCCGTTCAGTTTCTTGTAATTTTTTTTGAGCTGTTTTATAGTCGTTAACTGTTTTGGCGATACCCGCAGCACCACCCGCTAAAGATCCTAATGCCGATAAACCAGCGAAAATTGGGATCAAAGGCAGAACTCCACCAGTCTTCGGTATGGGTATGACACGAGGAACTCGTACTTTCTGTACGCAAGGAAATATCTTTCTAGCAGCCAAGTAAGCGGCGTTTATAAGAGCCTTACTGTCCATGTGTTTGAGTTTCCTAATTTTTGATCTTATTTTCGATACAAAACTGTTAAACGTTTTAATCCCTGCACCAGACTTTATTTTGGCTTTCATGACTTTGCTCACTAGCCACGAACTTAGTTTTTCCCCTTTTCCTGCGTCCTTGGATCTAAGTCTTTGTTTAGCCATGTTTAACAGTTGTAAATCGGCTTTGTGACGATTAGGTAAATCTGTATGGTTCTGATATGCAATATCGTGATGCATACAAGCTTCGTCTAACTTGTTTACGCCTCGATCTCCACGTAGTAACCGTTTTTGTAGTTTAGTACCCGGTCCGCAATAATTGTAACCAGGCAAATGAAGTTCAAAGGGTAAATTATTAATCACACTATTGACTAGTCCACCACCTTGCATTGTTCAAAGTAAAATGAAATACATGTAAGAAATAATAATGTTTATATAAATAATATGATATCTACTTTTATCAATTCACTATCGCAGCTCTGTTGATCCAACTATTTTCTGCGTTACTTAAACCTAACCATTTCACAAACAATTTATTTCCTTTTCTTTTTAAAACTTTTTCTATCAAATAAACGTTTGGGAAATATGTTTTTTGAAGTTCCGGTTCATAAAAGGTTCCCAAAATAGCTTGTTTGCGTTGGTCCTCTATATGATACGTTTTTGGAATGGTATTGTTTACTTTTTTTATGGTAAATATTTCAGTTGACCAATTAGGAGTATAGCCCTTTTTAAAAACATGCTTGTATTTACTAATGCGAACACTATCACCAACTTTGAACTTAGGTACGCAACGAAAAGAAACTTGCTTATGTGTTTTTTTTATATTTTCTTTTATGTTTAACTCATTGCATTTATTTACTTCAACAGGTTTACATTGAATAGTACGATGCTTTGTGTTGTTATACATTTTCAATGTATCTTGTAACACCGTTTCATACCACTTGTAGTTTCCATTCATACTAAAACACTTATATAATTTATTTTTAATAGTTTTTATCAATCGCTCAACAATTGAAGCCTTCTTTGTAGAAAAGGTTGAGTAATGGTTAATATTAAACCTTCTCATGAGCGTCTGGAATGAAGTATTATAAAACTCTGTTCCTGAATCTGTTTGTAAATTAACCGGTTTGCGTTGACTTTTACTGAGTATGTTCCCAAATGCATTAGTAACATCAATTTTATTTTTCGATTTTAGCGGTTCTGCCCAGGCGTATTTTGAGAAACAATCTATCACCAATAAAATATAATTGTAACCATTGTTGTATTTTCTTAAATTTTGCATGTCCATCAGATCAGCTTGCCACAAATCATCAATCCCTTTCAAAATTACAGAACGACGATCAAAATTTTTTCTTGCCGCTTTGTGAATTTCATTTACAATTTGTTGTTTGGACATTATGAAGGCTTTTTAGATGCTAATAAGTTATCTACAACTGTTTTTGTGTAAAACTTATCTTCTAAATGAATGGAAACTTCAGATATCTTTGCTTTTAAAGTATTTTGTACATCATTCATAATTTGAGATCGCATTAACAGCATGGATTTATATAAATCTTTCGTTATGTTTGTCATAAATTGATCTACATAATCCTTATTTACAGCATCATCTGGTTCTACAGGAGTTCTGATACCTCTCAACGTCGTAGCTTTTAAATCAAATTCACCATTTTCTGTTTTCGTTAATGCATTATCATTACTCTCGAATAATTCTGACAATCGCATTCTTTTATGAATATAATGTCCAAATTTGTCTATATTCATGTTGAATGTGCTTTGTATTGAAGGGTTAACAGTAAAATGAAACGTATGCAGAGAATAAAAGATATTTATTAATTAATAACTTTACTTTCACGTAACTCTTCGATGATGGATATTATTTCATTGTCCAGCCCAGTGTTGCCAGCGTCTCGTGAAGCAATCAATAGTTTTAATCTATCCACTAGTTCATTTGGATTATCCCAATAGACATAATCTACGTTTTTTCTCCACACTTTTTTCAACGGTAGTCCATTCCCCTTTGGTTGATTGTAGGTCTGATTTGTACTTTGTAATTTAAAAAGAGGTTTAATGACTTGCAAATATTTATGCCCTTTGCTACTTTTGATGGGTTTGCTTGGTTCAAAATCTCGACGGTGTGCATTTGTATCGATCAGCATTGACTTATAATGTTGCATATCATTATCTGTCACTAAACTTAAGTCTACATCTTTTTTTAGCAACAACTGTTTCAAACCCGGTGTATTTCGATATTTGCGACCCGTTACTGTAATAAAATCATCACCAATCGTAATGCTAGCTGAACCTAACATAAGTTTTCCACGCTCTATCCGAACACCAAATGGTATATCATGTAGTGCTTCAGGAGATAGAGACCAAGATGATGTATCGCATTCTTCGTTCTTATCACCCAACGATTGAAATGAAGACTCACTGTCGATTTCATTTTCATCACTGCTTTCCACGTACTCTTTGCTAGTAGAACCTTCCTTGTATAATGTTTGATTGCTTTCCAGGATTTTTTCATTTTCATCAGAAGTAGTTCCATTATTGGTGTTGGTTAGTAAATTAAGTGATTCGGTTATAGGTTTAAAAACCGTTTCTAATGCTTCCTTATTCCCAATCTCAAGTTCTCTCATGGCGCGTACTTTTTTCTTTACAGCCGCTGAAGCATCTACGATTTGTCTTTTCAATGATTTTTCCATAGTCGATAAATGTATAGTTATCGCATAAGAGTTGTTAAAAGAGTAATAAGGTAACGATGTCAGCGGTCTTAAATATATATCATTTTCTTATTCAAACACGACAAATGTGTCAAATTTATTCCTGTAACATCCATTATTTTTAGAGCAATCTTTATTTATTACCAGAAAGTTGTAAGGTTCGCTCCAAATTTTAGAACACATTTCACGAAACTGAGCCCAAGTCATATCTGTATTAACATGTTCTTCATAAATATGCTTCAGATTAATATCATCCTGCTTAAATAGTACGATAAGGTTAGCGTTGTCTCTTACTAACTGTTTTGGCACTTTACTATACGTTTGATTGAGATAAAAACAATCGATATTTTTGTGTCGACCCATTGCAAAGTAATCTCGCATGTTACTTTGATTTTCACATGCAACGTCGTCAAATATTATGACAGAGTTGGGTTTAGCATCCTGAACACTTAAAACGTCTTCATTTCCATGATATTTCTTAAAAGAAATACCTGGAACTCGTTGTAAAACACTTTCCAGAAATCTATACTTAAGTTGGTGCAAAGTTTTTGAATAAACGTAAACATTTTGAAATTTTAAACCATTTTCATGTATAAGAAGACCAATGAGCAAATTTGTTTTTCCACAATTTGACGGACCACAAATTATACAACGTACTATGTTAGGTAATAATTCACTATGACGAGCACGAGTCTTGGGAATATCATCACAGATAGTGTTTACATTCAATGATTGGGGTTGTTTAATAAACTTCATGTCTAAGAATGATAAAATACGTTCATAGCATTCACTTATAAACTTTTTTGATCAATCAAATCACAAATTATACATGGTAAGCCTGTGAGAATACTCGACTAAACGGATCGAGTCGATTATCGGATATTGGGCATTCTATACCACTTTCTGTAGCGAGCGCTCGGCGTGTAGCCGAGCTTGACTGGCGAGCGACAGAAAGTGGTATAGAATGCCCAATAATATACTACTTAATAGCATGTGAGTATGTTTGATCCTCACCTCTTAAATACTCGATGACTTGATTACTGACATCCATTATGGAAGGCCACATGCCCTTCATCTTCGCGGCACTGAACGACACGGCGAGGCGCGTGCGCATCTTGCGCCACCTGTCACCTAAAACCATACATTAGGTACTAGGTGTGCAGATATTCAAAGGTATGACTTTTTGTATTGTGGCAACCAACATAAACAAAAGTGTGTTAGTCTTGAAAATGAAGTAAGACTATTTTCAGACTAAAAAAAATATGTTTTACCGACATTGTTGTAATTTAGCACCTGTTTTCTTGACAAAATCAATACGATCAAATAATAGCAAATTGACATTTATTTTCTTTCTCTAATTAAACAAAACGAAATAATATTGACACAGCTTCAAAAAAAGATATAATAAATAATATAAGAAGGTGTTCATTGAAGGTAAAGTTGATTAAAAACTTAACGTAACTTGTAGGTATTATTAAATGGAGGACAAAACTTCTTACCTTCCATAGACGAAGCGCTATTTCCGAGCAAAGGTTCTATCTCTTTAGGGAAAAAGGGATTGCGGTCTACGAAGTGGTTGAAATCCTTGATCGTTATCAATTTCATCAGTTCAGGGTCCCTTATTAGGAGAACAGGTTTGCTGCCCTCAAAGAAACCTACGTATCTGAAATGAAACAAAGTTTTAGGCTACAAAATTACTTTAATTTTAGTAACATAAAATACATGAATATAATAAATATTTAAATATATGAATAATTAAAAATTTAATTGTTCTCTCCGTAATTGACTATACGACCAAGGATATATTTTACAAAAAAAAAAACTAATGTTTATTGCGTGATTCCAGGAATATATTACATTTTTAATTTAAGGAAAAAATGATATATACTTACTTTTCATCAGGAAATGCCTTATAAACAGCGTCCATGTCTGCAAGAAAGTGATTCATAGCGAAAATACTGTTAAAAGTATTCCCGAAAATAGGCACACCAGGTTTGTACTTAAGTCCCCATTTATCGTAATGATACTGCAACTTAATATACTTAAAAATGTGATAAATTACTAAGAAAAAAAATGTATAAAGTAATAGTTCCGTTATCATTTTTAAAAACTGCAATAATGTTAGCACGTTGAAGAACCTCTTTAGTATACTTCTGAAAGGATACTGCTTGTGTTTTTATGAAAGAAAACAAAACAATGTGGGGCACAGGTATGATAGCATAATTAACATAGAGCGTTTTCACATTATCCGACACGATGTCGGTATCGCACGCCGACACGATATCGGTATCGCACGCCGACACGATATTGAGGGCAAGCAAAATAAATGAAACATGTACCTGTCTTTCACGTAACACGGTCTGATATCGGACTTCTAACTACATTACACGTCTTTTACTTAAAATTATTACTGCTTTTACATAGTATGTATTCCTGATATACAATTAACTCATAACTAAAAAAAACTTTTTAACAAAAAAATTTAACCGCCGAAAAAACTGAAAAGCAAAAAATAACAAACCTTTTTTTATTTAATCTTAATAACTAAGTTCTTAAACTAATGTAAGTACACCAAAGTAATTTTGAGTCGGCGCCAAACAGGCAAATTAATTAATTACATATACTTACGTAAAGGTTGATGCGCGGCGGTACAATACTGTCTCCATAATATTTATCTCCTACCAATAATGTGTAATCTATGTCGCTTTTGCACCAATTATTAGGATTGATCAGAGAAAATGCCACAGTAGCAACAGTTGCTAGTTTGGCGCCGACTCAAAATTATTTAGGTATACTTACATTAGTTTAAGAACTTAGTTATTAAGATTAAATAAAAAAAGGTTTGTTATTTTTTGCTTTTCAGTTTTTTCGGCGGTTTAATTTTTTTGTTAAAAAGTTTTTATTTTATAGTTTTTGGTGGCTATAATCTACTAATTACTTTATTGCTATTACATGCTTAATTTTTTATTTTTTTTTACGATGAACGAGCTTCAGCAGAAATGCAGAGACTAAGAGGTCTACACACAAGAGACTGACAGGTCTAAAGCTCATTCATCGTGAGGTTTTTCTTGTAATACACAACTCAGCATTAAAATTTGTGAGTGAACAATAAATCACCCCTATTTTCCCACCCTTAGGGTAAGATTATATGGGGCCAGCTTCGAGGTATACCCTATCTAATAAAAAAAGAATTATCAAAATCGGACTACTCTGTAATAAGTTACGCGTGGTCATTTATTATATTACAATCAGTTAGTGAACAATCAATATATCCCTGTTTTTCTACCCTTAGGATTAGAATATTTTTTTCCAAATTTATATGGAACCAACTTCTAGGTATAGCCTATTCAATAAAAAAAGAATTATCAAAATCGAACTCCTCTGTAAAAAGTTACGCGTGGTAATACATTACAATCAGTGAGTGAACAATCAATCAACCCCTGTTTTCCTACCCTTAGGGTGGGAATTCTTTTTCCAAATTTATATGGGACCAACTTTGGAGTATACCCTTTCCAATATAATAAGAATTATCAAAATCTAAAAAGAAAAAATAAAAAGTTATGCGTGATCATACATAAAAAAAAAAAAATATACGCGTCGAATTGAGAACCTCCTCCGTTTTTTTCGTCGGTTAAAAATAATTCAATTTCCATGTTCATATCATTTTGTATATGGGTGATATAATTCTACTCTAATAATCCAAAAGGTCGCATTTGCTCACCCAGGTGATATCCCTCAGGTGAACAAAGTGGAATATACCGAATTATCGTATATCGTAAATATCATATATTACTTGCCGCGGTATCGTATCGGATTATGTGATACGCTAGAGCAGTCCGTAACAAATTAGAAATTGTAACAGTCGGTCGTTGACGCCAACCACCGTTATCAATACCAGGCTATAATGCCTTATTTGTTTTATAATATAATTCTAGTTCAATATTTAAACACGTACAAACATAACCACCTCATTACTTAAACCAAATTGAGAGATTAATTCATAAACGTATTTAATTGGGATGATTTTCAAAATTGAAGCGAATGTTTCCAATATATTTCAATAAATATTTTTACTAATGAATTTGTTCTAAATATAATTATAAAGGACAATGGGCATTTTGGCCCATCAGCGGCCATCAATGAAATTAGTGTCATTTGATAGGTGAGAGCTTTTAGAGCAAATATTGTTCAAGGATTACGATTAAATATCATTGGGGAAAAAAGATATAGATAAAATACTATTTTAATGTATTACATTTTTTTTTCTTGCTGCCCTTTTTTTTATTTTTTATAATATGTATGTATTCAGAAATATACAAGTATGTTTATCAGTTGTCTAGTTACCATAACACAAGCTCTGCTTAGCTTGGGATCAGATAACCGTGTGTGATTTGTCCCGGAATTATTTTTACATAACAGACGAAATATCATTGTATTTTGTTTATTTTACTGCGAGAAACCAAGAGGAAGAAATTCCTTTGCCAGCTGTTTTTTAAATGAAATAATCTTTGACGATGATTAAACTCCAATCATATTGTAGTAATTAAGTTATGTACAATATATAATTAGAAGTATTTACTTTGTTATAAGTTATGATGGGGTTGACATATACTTATTGGACAAAAATCCCTAAATTAAAAAAAAAAAGTTATGTTCTATATTGTGTTACAGTAATCTGAAATACATGTTTTCATTTCAATAAATCAACACCTTTATGAAACCTTTAGTTTTAACCTGTCATTATCAAAATCAATCTTTTGTAATCTTATTATACAATACATAATTGCCTGCTGGGAAATAAATAGTACAGACGTGGCCGCCGATGGGACAAGCTCCATACATTTTTGCCCATTGTCCTTTAACTTCATTGAGTGAACTTATGTTGACTAAGGGCCGATTTTTCCTACGCCAAATAACTTTATCTGAGGAATAATTGTGAATATTCTTTAATTTAAAATATGTCAGAAGTAAACTTAATTGTCTCCCGAATAAAAAAATATCTGGTGTTGGTAAAACCAGCCCTTATTTTTAGTTAAGTCGACTCTTCATTGCTTTAAACCGTCTTAAGAAAAGGGGTGAATCCTTTCCGCGGGCAGAGCCTCGGACAATACCTAAGGAGTTTCAAACTGAAGGAGGTTTAAATTCATTAGCATAATGAACCGCCGACCGTTGGCCCGTGAAACTGCTGAGCTGTTAGTTCTGAAGCGAGCTTTGATCGAGAATACTTCTTCACTCCGATAACGAGAGGTTTTATAATGCGGTTGCTGCTCAAAATGGTGTAAAACTGTGAAGTAATCGTACGTTGTATATAAGGTGCTATAAAAACATCTGCCACGGCTTTAATGGGAGGTAGTATTGTGTTTATAGATTACAATAGTATAGATAAATTATTGATTATTTATCATACTTTTTTTCATACAAAAAAAATAACGTATAAATTTGAATTGATTTATTAGTATAAAACCATCCCGTGTCCTAAGCTGTTGCCGCTCCGCACCGAATTCACGTAATTTGTGAACCACGTTACGCAGAATAGAGTCAATGTTAATTTAACAATTTTATTTTCTAAAATTTAATTAACTGTTCCGGGGTACGAAAGTTCTTCACTATTGTAATCTATAAACACAATACTACCTCCCATTAAAGCCGTGGCAGATATTTTTATAGCACCTTATATATAGTTAGGAAATTGCCATCTTCTTCTACCTAGGCCTTTTTCAAGCCGTGTTGGCGTCGGCTTTCAGTCTCACCAAATTCATTTAAATAACATATTTTAAATAGAGATAAACTGACCCGCACAACCTTTTATTTTTGTTATTTGGTAAGACTGGATATTTAATTTTTTTTTTATTGTATTTACAACTGTTTAACACATATTATGATCTCCCGAGCCTTTTCCCAACTATGTTGGGGTCGGCTTCCAGTCTTACCGGATTCAGCTGAATACCGTATTTTACATGAAGCGACTGCCTATCTGACCTCCACAAACCATTTTACTGGGTAAACACAGTATTCCATGGTAAGACTGGTTGTCAGAATTGACTTAACGACTGCCAAAGATCATCGTATGACAGTAGGGACTATCGGCTTAACGTGCTTTCCGAGGCACGAAGGGGTCTCAGTATGTTCACAAATGGTCACCCATCCACGGACCAACCGCGGCGAGCGCGGCTTAACCTGTATTATCTCTCAAACCGTACGACTTACACTTAGCCACGAGCCCCTCTTAAAACTGTTTAACACAACATAAGAAAATACCTTTGACTGCAATAAAACGTATAAACGTACCTGGGTGAATTTCAACAAATGCCTTTTTTTATCATATCGACTCTTTTATCATAAGACGACCTCACGAGGTTTCAAGGTGTCGCTAGCTCTGAGGTCCCGGGTTCGATCCCCGGCCGGGTCAATGTAGAAATCATCATTCTACATTGCCTCGGGTCTGGGTGTTTGTGGTACCTTCGTTGTTTCTGAATTCCATAACACAAGTGCTTTAGCTACTTACTTTGGGTTCAGAGCAATGTATGTTATGTTGTCCGCATTTATTATTATAATTTATATCAGTGAACTTTTACAATTATATTTTTTTGTATATTCCCAAATTTAATATCATCAACGTAGCATTTAAGACTAAGGAGAACATTCAGTTTGTATTTTGGTTTCCACCGATATGAAAAACCGGCACCGATAATTTTTTCTGTACACCGATATGATAAGTATATCCACCGAAATGATGTATGTATCCAGCGATATGATAATCTATCCACCTTTGAACATCAAAAAGGAAATAGTTAGTAGGTACCTATATATTTTTACAAGGGTGACTTAGAACTGGTCTTATGTGGGTAGATCACATCCAAAGAGAACTGAGTTCTTAGAAATCCAATAAATATATATTTTTTGAAATTATGTACCTATTTTATTATGTTTACTTTAGAGGTACTTAGAATTTAAAAAATAACGTCATTTGGGAAATTCACCCACCTACATAATTTTTTTTCAATACATTTTTCATTCAATACATTATAAGATCAACTCTTCGTTACACTGACGTCTTTTGTGCATTATTTGGATATCAAATAATTCAAACATAACTTGAACTTTAGCGATGCCGGTTTCAATAGCATTCCGTGTGCATAAACTTTTAAACTATCGCGCTGCATGTTTATAGTAATATAATTCACGGGAACCGGGTTACACCGGCCGTGGTCGCAAGCAGACAGACTGCTTGCGACCACGGCCGGTGTAACCCGGCCGAAACGTCAAGCCCCAAAAAAGATATTTATGCATGTACGCGCTTATTCCCGTGAATTATATTACATTCCGTGTGTACTCCTAAACTGTGTTGATAAAGGCGTATGTTTATTTTATAATGGTATTCTGAAAGTTTTAATGTGCGATTCGATAGAACATCACTGCAGAATGTTGCATTAAATTATCATATATTACTATGTGTAACCACGTATACCAAATATCCAGGAAAATCATAATTAATTACATTACCAGTCACAAATCCTTTATTCCAGTAATTAAAATAATAGGTACCAATAATTAGCATATATTATTTCTAAATTCAAATTCAAATATTTTTTATTCAACATAGGCTACACAGTGGCACTTATCGAACGTCAAACATGAAATACAAAAATAGACAGCACCATAAGGGTAGGTTCATATCCGGCGGAAAACGTACCGCGCACCATTGGCCACGCAACGCCAGAACAGACAAACACGCAATGAGACATCCAACCTGACACCTGACGCGCTAACGCAATATCAGTTGAGTGTGAAAGGCCGAACGCCCCACCACGCATCCGCCCGCCCCGGCGCCAAGCAACCGACAACACGCAACGCGCCCCCCGCCAGAGATGAACCGACCCTAATTCGCCCACCCTTCACCGCTTCCTAAGTGCTTTGGCTGTGGAGAAGAAACGGCGCAACAAACTCCCCAGCAACACGCTGCCTTTACAACAATAATGAACATCATTAAGGGACCGTGCCAAATAAACAAGTTTTTGAGGTACAACGAAATTAAAAGTTCAGACACCAGTACACTGATGTTAACCAAGGTCAACAGAACGACCAGTCACCGCAAGCAGCACCCGTTCACGAGTCTGACGCAAGGGTTAGCCATTCCCTTCCTCGCCATTTTAGAGGGAAGGAGGAGACCCGACCCAAAACGCCACCGCAGGCAGTGACAACTAAGGGAGCATGACGAAACTGTTGCCGACTCAAACAAATATAAAAGCAAAAAAATAAAAATGAAAACCTCAAACACTGATTTACTGCACTGTTCCCTTATCACAATAATAATAAATAAATCATAATTTCTCAATACAGGTCGAGATATAAATAACGGTCTAAATAATGGGTATGAAATTATTAATTAATATAGGTTTCGTATAATTTTAGATTTTTGTAAAATTCAAATGTTTTTTTGCGTGATTGCAATAGCGAAAAAAGTAACAAAGAAACATATTTTTTCAAATAACTAAACAATATTAAAATGTCAAATAGATCCCAAAAACCAGGAGTTCATAAATTTTAATGTGAAACAGTTCATTCAACTCTTAGCTTCAAATCGTGCGTATGTGCCTCCGGCGGCCCGTATACTGAAGTCTAGGGGTTGCAAACGGATGGGGTCAGTAGTGTTCTTGCATCGAACGATCTTATAGTTTAATACTAGATGATAAAGTAGCACCTTCATCTTAATATAAGCGAATCTCATGCCTGGAAAAAAAATATGTTTTTTACTTAGAACGTGATTTAGCGTATTTTGTTGTTTGAAAAATGTGTGAAGGTTACAACAACATCATAAAACAGATCCTATGAGTCATTTACAAGATACAATCAGTATTAAGAACTCTTACCTAGGCAATTTCTAGGTCCCATACCGAAAGGCATATAAGTAAATGACTTGATATTTTGCTTATTTCCTTCAAAGAACCTAGTAGGATCGAAAACTTCTGGGTCTGAAAAATATTGCGGGTCCATTTGAAGACTATTCACAAGATTGTAGATCACATCTCCTTTCTTAACCTGTGAATAAAACAAGTTTCGTGACGGGAACAATTTCTGATATATTTTTTTTACAGAATAATACCAACCTCATATTCTTTTCCACCTTCTCTCGGTGGCGGCAGAACGTAATCTTTTGTGCAAACTCTATCCATAACTATTGCAGCTGACCATAATCTAGAAGTCTCTGGAAATAATATGCATTACGTAACAGATAGGAAAATTATAATTTTACTTCTAAAGCAGCTTTGCGTAAAACTTCTATTCTCTTCGTCTTCCAAAGAAAGTTATCATCGTCGTAATATATTATAATAAGCAAAAAACGTGAACATTTTCAAAATACCAACAAATAAAATAGAAACGGCAATGATGGTACGGTTACATGACAATAGTTCAAAAGAAGGTACCAGATAAAAGGCAATCCATATATTTCAACTCTGCAAGCCCTTCTAAAGTGAGTTCTCCTGCTTTCTCCTGATAAGCTCTGCACTCCTGGTACAATTTCTCTTCAATGTCAGGTTTGATAGCCAGCTCGTGGATGCACATAGTTAAAGTACTGGCAGAAGATTCGTAACTAGCAATTAACGCAAAATATATTTGTCCCGTGAGCTCATCTAAGGTCCAGTCTACAATAGAAGATTTTTTTATAATATGGAAAATTCATCGTTTTCATAATAAAACTAAATAATGTATTGGAATATTACCTTCAGAGATGTCCATTAAAATATGCATGAAGTCATGCCTGACAACGTTGTTATTTTTTCTATATGCTATGGTGTCTGCAACAATCTTCCTGAAGAACTCTGTGCCTCCCGGCGGAAAGAGTTGAATGCCTAGAAACTACAGCATGATGATGTATAAATATGTAAAGTATATTGTATAACATCTTACATTTGGTGTCAGTTTTGAGAAGAGTTCAGAATCTTCTAGTAACAGCTCAATATGAAGACCGCGATTGTGTAAAAATATTATAAATAAATATTTGGTATTACAAAGTAAACAAACAATAAAAGTACCTAAGCTTAATGATAAATAATAAAAAAAAGTGAGTTCTGAGGTTTACGCGAATGTTGTTTGTTTTTGTTGTTTTTTGTTTTTGAGTTTTGACTAAGGCGAGACAGAACGGTAACTCACTTTTTTTTGAAATAAAACTACTTTTACGGATTTTATCGCGGTTTGTATTTTGATTTTAGACTGCAGACTGCGTCTGCCCGTGACCATGATACCTGCAAAGGTGTCGAAACGTCGGGAACTAAAATCAAAATACAAACCGCGATAAAATCCGTAAAAGTAGTTTTATTTCAAAAAAAAGTGAGTTACCGTTCTGTCTCGCCTTAGTCAAAACTCACACAATCTATAAACATATATAAAAATGAATTGCTGTTCGTTAGTCTCGCTAAAACTCGAGAACGGCTGGACTGATTTGGCTAATTTTGGTATTGAATTATTTGTGGAAGCCCAGGGAAGGTTTAAAAGGTGAATAAATATGAAAACGTTCGGAATTAAATAAACAAAAAAACAATTTATTTTAAGTTTATTTTATACAAAAGCTTAGGCTTTTATTTATCAATTGATGCAGCACGAAGTCTGCCGGTCAGCTAGTAAGTATACAAAATGAAAATAAAAATAAATACTACTGGGACCAAGCCGCGGGCACTTGGTAGTTATTATGATAATGATAATATTGTTTATGGACTTTGAGAGCATATCTTACGTACAATAAATAATTCTAATTGTTTCGAAGAAATAAAAAGAATTTACTTTGAAGCTAGGAGCTTGGAAAAACAAATTACGAAATTTTCTAAATTCGAAATTATACGGGTAGGATTTTGTTCTTTTTATAAATTTCGCTATCGTAACATGAATTCTTTCTTGTTTTTCTGTGTCAAGGGTTTATTTGTCAAACAAAGTGGGGCGTAAAAATTTAACATATCGTACTTAAAGCACTAATTGGTCGAAAACAAAATTTTCTTTACAAATTAATCTTCTTATAAATAAAATTCTCGTATCACAATGTTAGTTACCATACTCCTCCGAAACGGCTTGACCGATTTTTATGAAATTTTATATGCATATTCAGTAGGTCTGAGAATCGGCTACTATCTATTTTTCATACCCCTAAGTGGTGGTAGGTAGTAGGTAGCAGGCAATGCAAAATTGCATTGCAACGCATGCCGGGTACAGCCAGTGTAGATATAAAAATACCTATCAGTACCGTTTGCTGTTGTTTGCAACTATTATTTTAATGATGTCTATTTTAGTAGTCATTTTTTTTATGTACCTTACCTGCATAATCTTCGCTACCATAGGAAACTGTATAGTCAGGAAGTAGTATATCCTCCTCCTTAATGTGAAGGTGGCGGCTTGCTGGCCGGCTGTGAAGAAGTCATTGTGGCGGTCCGTGAGCGAGTTGACGCGGAGGCCCATGCCCGTGTTGGCGATGATGTCAGTGTTGTAGCGACGCATGAGGTCTGCTACGTTTGTGTCTTCAGACTGGTGCTCTAGGAACAATACACGATAAGCTTATAAAGCGATCGATAACCATTTACCTGAATGACTATAACAATAGTTGTTAACAATTGCGATTCTCTTAGAAGCTGACTGAACTTTGAACCTAACGCTAACCTTTGCTCTATTTTTAGGGTTCCGCTCTTATAGGATCACTTCCTTGTCCGACCGTCCGTCTGTCAAGACCGTTTTTCTCGGGAACGCGTGGAGGTATCAAACTGAAATTTATATCTAATACTCAAGTCTACTGTCCCTGGGAGCTGTGAAAAATCAGACTTCCAAGCCAAAGCAATCAAAAGATACAGCCGTTTATGCCGCAAATTTCCGCAAATTTTCGAAACTCGCACGGTAATCAAAACCTAACGGGGACTTCGCGTGAACTAGAATCTTTAAATTTGGTAGGAAGTAACGTCTTATAGTACAGATAAAGAAAAAAATTGCAAAAACAGTAAATTTTTTGTTACATCATATATTAAAAAAAAAAAATTACTACTTCTTTTCTCATGAACGCGTAGAGGTATTAAATTGAAATTCATATCAAATACTGAGGTCTCTAATACCTTTAAGCTGTAACAAAATCAAACTTTTATGTAACGCAATCAAAAGAAATAGCTATTTAAGCCGTATATTTTCAAACTCGCAACTACTCGCGAGGGAATCATAACCTAAAGGGTACTTCCAGTCGATCTAGAATCTTGAAATTTGGCATGAAGCAATGTTTAGTAGCACATATAAAGGAAAAATTCCGAAAACCTTAAATTTTTTGTTACATCACATATATATATACCTACAGGTTTGCGCGGGAAAACTACTAAAAAAGTAACCAAACTTTATATCAGTACTAGCTTTGTGGCTTCGACCACGGGACAAAGTTCATTTTTTTGGTATATTTTTTTGACATCAAGTCAAAACAATATACCAAAAAAAATCATCAAAATCGATTCAGCAGTTTAGGTGCAAAACCGTAAAAAAATAGACAGACACACTTTCACATTTATGATAATAGCATGTGTTTGATCCTCACCTCTTAAATACTCGATGACTTGATTACTGACGTTCATTATGGAAGGCCACATGCCCTTCATCTTCGCGGCACTGAACGCCATGGTGAGGCGTAACCGCATCTTACGCCACTCATCACCTAAAACCACACATTAGGTACTAGGTGTGAAGTCATTCAAAGGTATGACTTTTTGCATTGTGGCAACCAACATAAACAAAATTGTGTCTTGAAAATGAAATAAGACTATTTTCAGACTAAAAAAATATGTTTTACCGACATTGTTGTAATTAAGCACCTGTTTCCTTGACAAAATCAATACGATCAAATAATAGCAAATTTACATTTATTTTCTTTCTCTAATTTATCAAAACGAAATAATTTTGACACAGCTTCAAAAAAAAATATAATAAATAATATAAGAAGGTGTTCATTGAAGGTAAAGTTGATTAAAAACATGACGTTGACGGGCCTGTTGGTCTAGTGGTTAGTGACCCTGACTGCTATACCGGAGGTCGTGGGTTCGATTCCCACCCAGGACAAATGTTTGTGTGATGAGCACGATCATTTGTTCTGGTTGTCTGGGTGTAATTTATCTATAATATGTATGTATTTAGAAATATATAAGTATGTTTATCAGTTGTCTGATTACCATAAGACAAGCTCTGTTTAGCTTGGGATCAGATAACCGTGTGTGAGTTGTCCCGGCATAACTTAACTTGTAGGTATTATTAAATGGAGGACAAAACTTCTTACCTTCCATAGACAAAACGCATCTTCCGAGCAAAGGTTCTATCTCTTTAGGGAAAAAGGGATTACGGTCTACGAAGTGGTTGAAATCCTTGATCGTTATCAATTTTATCAATTCAGGGTCCTTTATTAGGAGAATAGGTTTGCTGCCGTCAAAGAAACCTACGTATCTGAAATGAAACAAAGTTTTAGGCTACAAAATTACTTTAATTTTAGTAACATAAAGTACATGAATATAATAAATATTTAAATATATGAATAATTAAAAATTTAATTGTTCTCTCCGTAATTGACTATACGACCAAGGATATATTTTACAAAAAAGAAAAAACTAATGTTTTTGCGTGATTCTAGGAATATATTACATTTTTATTTTAAGGAAAAAATGATATATACTTACTTTTCATCAGGAAATGCCTTATAAACAGCGTCCATGTCTGCAAGAAAGTGATTCATAGCGAAAATACTGTTAAAAGTATTCCCGAAAAAAGGCACACCAGGTTTGTACTTAATTCCCCATTTATCGTAATGATACTGCAACTTAATATACTTAAAAATGTGATAAATTACTAAGAAAAAAAATGTATAAAGTAATAGTTCCGTTATCATTTTTAAAAACTGCAATAATGTTAGCACGTTGAACAACCTTTTTAGTATACTTCTAAAAGGATAATGATTGTGTTTGTATGAAAGAAAACAAAACAATGTGGGGCACAGGTATATATACCTACATATACCGGTAGGATAGCATAATTAACATAGAGCTTTTCACATTATCCGACACGATATCGGTATCGCGCGCCGGCACGATATCGAGGGCAAGTAAAATAAATAAAACATGTACCTGTCTTTCACATAACACGGTCTGATATCGGACTTCAAATTATCGGTATAATCCACTTTGTTCACCTGAGGGATATCACCTGGGTGAACAAATGCGACCTTTTGGATTATTCAGGGTTATTCGAGTAGAGTTATATCACCCATATACAAAATGATATGAACATGGAAATTGCTTTTCCCAACTATGTTGGGGTCAGCTTCCAGTCTTACTGGATTCAGCTGAATACCGTATTTTACATGAAGCGACTGCCTATCTGACCTCCACAACCCATTTTACTGGGTAAAAACAGTATCCCATGGTAAGAATGGTTGTCAAAATTGACGTAACGACTGCCAAAGATGCAAGAGAGGACCAACGGCTTAACGTGCTTTCTGAGACACGAAGGGGTCTCAGTATGTTCACAAATCGACGGGTCCCAAGAACAAAATCTTATGGAAACATAAGACGAAATGCATTTTATTACGGATTCGTATTCTACATATCAAAAACTATCCAACACAATTTTTGTTTTGTTAAATTTATTTTTACTTATTGAAATAACCAATCGAACACTGTCGTATTTGAAATATTATCCTGCAAACAAACACGTATTGCCATTTACGAGCTTGTTCGATGCATCTCGCATCGCGCGCGCAGCGACCTAACGTCATTTGCGTGTTTGTCCTCTACAATACATTTTGTCGTTTGTGTGTATACCATATTATTCTACAAAATGTAAAGAAGTCATAAATTAACTTTCTAAAAAAAATATTTACATATTATACTTCTATATTGATAGATTACACTATAAGATTATGATTTTACATTATTTATTTTCTACCTAATTATTTTCCCTTAAGTCTTTGTTCTTCATAAATCAATTCCAAGTCTCTCATCGTTTGAGCAGATATGATTTTGTTTTACGAATTAGTAATGAAAAAATTGTATCTTATGTAAATAAACGATTTTGTTCTCTGTAAATTAATTCAAAATGCGTGTTTGTTCTTTATAAAAGTTGATGAATTATCATTATTTTTTTAGTAAAATGCACCGTTTTTTCAGTTATATAATTCTAATATTTCCTATTTATTTCGAATCTTCGTGATTGCTTATTTTAGATGGCCAAACCAGTCATACCAGAAACCTTGTATTGGTAGACCTCGCGAGAAAAAATAATTTCTGCTCACTATCATTTCCTCTACCATTCCAGCCACAATAAATACTCACTTTAGATTTTGTAATAGAACAGGAACAATTTACGCCCCGTAACCCAATAAAATATGATGAAAGTATTCAGACGACAGCAGACAGCAGACAAAGCAGTGAGACTAATAGCTTTCAGTGGTTTTCGTATGATAAGGCTATATTCGGTTATCGGAAAAGTTTTTAAAGATCACGTTTTCATTGAGAGGATAAGAAAATATTACACCAGAAGTTACTGCTTCGTCTTCTACTCCCGTAATAGAAAATGAAACGACGTTTAATGAGGCAACCTCAGTGTTTAGAAACCAGAACAATACTACGCCAGCATATTTCGAACAAGTTTTAGTTTCTGTTGCGACTTTGCCATAGCCATCAAGTTCAAGAGATGATAACTTTATAATGCCATTCCAATTATCTTTAACACCAGAAATAACACCTAGGCAAGCTACTAACCAAAGCAGAAGGGCTGCAAACTCGAAATTGCTTACTTAATCCCCGTAAAAATGAAATAAAACCAAATCGGAAATACCATACAAGGAAAGGGCAAAGGACGTACAAATGGCTTGCTCTCCTAGCTCTCCTAGCTAGCCATTTTACATTTGTAGAAAAAAAAAAATAATTAAAAATTAAAAAACACGCCTGCCATGTAAAAAAAAATAAAAACAAGTCAAATATTTGCAGTCGGGGTCGGTTACTTGGAACAATTCATTACAGGTCCCCCGACTGCAAATATTTGACTTGTTTTTATTTTTTTTTTACATGGCAGGCGTGTTTTTTAATTTTTAATTATTTTTTTTTATTTAATACCTTTTAGTGAACAACACAAAAGCATGACACAACACAAAAAAAAAATTCGTTCGGAACCCTTTGCAGGCGATTTCGACTTACACTTGACCATTTTTTAATGTCCACATAGCCTATGTCACTCGGGATAACTCAAAGCTTCTAATGATACCACAAACATTGAAATCGGTCAAGCCTTTTAGAAGTTATGGTGGAATAAAGAAACTCACAAACATACATACATACATACCTACATACATACATGAACCCTGAAAACATAACACTCCTTTTTGGGCAGTCGTGTAATAAACCTGTGTACAACGATAGGTCCGACGAAGATCCATATACATATAGGAGCAATGTGTCTGGTGCAAAGTGTTTGTATGGTGATGGTCTTTATTCTATTGATAACAGAGGCCAATCATAGATTCAATGCCTATGTTGTTTGTAAATTATGGGCTCAGGAAGAAGGGTCAGGACTGGAAACAGACTTTTTCCCTGCTAATTTTATTCTGCAAATTTAATTTAATTTTGTTTCTACGGTGGCCTACATAGCTCACTTCAATTGTAGCTAATATGGCCTTAGGTCATATTGACCTACCTTGTTTAAATTTTAATGATTAAGTATTTAAGATCACAAAACGTTCATAGAGCTATTTATCGATGTTGATTATCTTAAATTTATAATTGTTGTTTACTATTAAGTTTAAAGAACTGATGTTAGCAATAAAGACTGTTTGATCTCATAAATCTGGTCATTTATTTTCAAAACAGGTTATGATGTGCCAATATTACCCAAAGTTACTCTAATATTATAGTAGCCCTAGGCATTTTAAAGATTTTTAATTAAATTTATATAAAAGTTCACTCACTAAAATAATAATAAGGTATTCCAATTAGTTATTGTTCGTTAAAATAATAATTATACCCTTTATTTTTGTATCAATGTATCATACACGGTATCATTGGTGTTTATTCATAAATAAGGTTCAAAACTATATATTATTATTTTTTTTGAGACAAAAATGTTTCCTTTCATTTATTTAATTAAAGTTTTCTACTTTTAATATTGGTTATTTCATTATTAATCTGATTACTAGAGCTTAATTGTTTTTTAAGACATCAAAACAAAACATAAATTCCCTAAAACAAAATCGTATATTAAGATGTACACTAGGTCGTTCCGAAAAACAAAGTCGTATGTTGACATACAACATATTATGTTGTAGATATGTCCGGAAAACAAAATCCTATGGTACCTATTATAAGAATTCGTTTTATTCAAAAACATTAATTAAACTCAATTAAATCTATATGAAAATAAAGATTTTATTCTCCTCTATAGCTTTTACAAATTTATTTCACAAAACAATTATATTTGCGTCAGCAATTTATGATTATTTTCACACAGAACTTCAAACGCTCATACTAAAAACTGTCAATTTCTCACATACGATTTTGTTCTTAGGGCCCGTCGAAATGGTCACCTATTCACGGACCATCCGCAGCGAGCGCGGCTTAACCTGAATTATCGGTCAAACCTCGGCTCGTGGCTAAGTGTAAGCCATACTTACACTTAACCACGAGCCCCTCTTAAAACTGTTTAACACAACATAGGAAAATACCTTTGAGTGCAATAAAAAAAACGTACCTAGGTACATTATTTTTTGTTTTATCATTATTTTGTGACAGTTTATATTAAGAGGAAAGGGGAGCGGACATTTTTGTTTTTGAAGAAAGTATTGCTGTCGCTCTAATTCCCCCCGCCCTCTAATTCGTGCGATAAGGACAACTGCAGCTCAGACCGAAAAACTGACGAAAAATCGAGGTTTGGCTCTCGCCCCCAATTCTTAACCAATTTTAAAGATATTTCATATACCTACTGCATGAGAAAAGAATAATCTGTGCCTCTATTTTTACCTTTTTTCGATTATTGTTGTCAAATTCGAAAATAAACGTGTCTGAAAACTGCGGTCAAAATAAGCACTTTTTAGAAGGTTCTAGTTCCTTTAAATAAAAATTGTCTTAATTAAAAAAGGAAAAAATAGGGGCATAGTTCTAGTTCATATTTATATTACTGCAAAAAATCATAGCCCTAAGTTCAGAAACCAGTGAGAAAACAGACGAGAGCGTTTGTATGAAAAAATGGCCGCTCCCCTTTTCTCTTAATGTAATTATTATTATTAAGTGGTAGGGACGAGTTGTGCCCATCAGTCGAGTTGCGTCGACGGAAGTGTATCACTTTCCTACTACATTCTAATGTATAAAAAAAACGTTTTGTTAGTTTGTTCGTGGTGGGTAACCTGGAGGCTGAACCTATTTTAAAGTCCGGCGAAGTATGTCTTGGGTGAATTTCAACAAATGCCATTTTTTTTATCATATCGGTGAACTTTTACAATTGTAAGTTTTTTGTATATTTTTCTGGTTTTATGTAATCTTTAGGATATCAAATATCCCCAAATTTAATATCATCAACGTATCATTTAAGACTAAGGAGTAAATTCAGTTTGAATTTTGGTTTCCACCGATATGAAAAACCGGCACCGACTATTTTTTCTGTACACCGATATGATAAGTATATCCACCGAAATGATGTACATATCCAGCGATATGATAATCTATCCACCTTTGAACATCAAAAAGCAAATAGTAGGTACCTATACATTTTTACAAGGGTGACTTAGAACTGAAGACCTGAACTTAGGGTCTTATGTGGGTAGATCACGTCCAAAGAGAACTGAGTTCTTAGAAATCTTAGACTCACCGAGATGATAAAATGATCCACCGATATGATAAAGCAATCCACCGATGTGACAAAACTGTGCGTTGATCATGAATTAAAACACCGATATTAGATATAAGACACCGATTGATTTTTTCTTATCATTTCGGTGTAAATTATCACATCGGTGGTAATAAAGACCACCGACTACAGCGATATGAGAACACCGACGTGAGAAATAACACACTTTTTAGAAAATTAGAAAAAATGCATAATATCTAGGATAAATTCAATAACAGACAATGAAGCTAATTCACTTACTACATCTGTTAGAACCAAACAATAATAATAAAACTACTCATTACACTATAAAAATGGAACCACCGACAATATAAAATAATTGTCCGGGAGCAACTGAAATGGCGTACTTACGTTTTTGGTGGGCATATGCAGCGATTTGACACACTTCCATCCTGATTGCGCACTAGCACACACCAAGGAGGGATATACAATTGGGGTGTGGACGCTGTCCGACTCGTCGATGAAAAGTTATGTTTAAATTACTTTTGTCCAGCGATATGAGAAAATTTTTCAGGACAAGTACGTTTGTGCCTCTCAGTAATAATAATCGTTAATTATGTAAAAAAATATGCTATATATTAATAACAAAACTAATATTCTATGAAATAGAATAAGTTATATACTTATATTACTTATTTTTATTAGTGTATAAGCTGTTTTGTTTGTAAAAAAAGTAGAGGGACAGCACCGATGTGAAAAAAATAGAGGTTTATGTATTTTATTTCTACCTTTGTAATAGTCCTAGGAAAATTATATTTTTGCCACAACCCAATAACTACCTATTGAATACTAAAAAAAATAATTCAGAACTATATTCCTATTTTCAAATACTAATTTCACCGAAGACAAAAAAAAAAGTCATCTGGGAAATTCACCCTCTTACCGGCCTAAATAATGGTATTTGTTTATTATTGCTTTTGGAAATGTCCATGACGAAAGGTGTCTTTGAGAAGTTTGTTTTAAGAAAAAGACAAAACATAATGCTTCGAGTGCACATGTAGTGGTGAGTCAATAATCCAATATCTATTTTTAAACAAAATAAGCATTATCTTTTTTTAAGTAGAACATATGTGCCATTTAAAACTAGAAGTAAATAATTAATTCGTTAAACGAAACCAACTGGTTGATAAGCTAAATAAACAATAACATTAACAAACAGTAGATACTACAAATGACTACAATACAATATATTGATTAATAGACACTAAACTTGTGCAAATATTTTGCAGATATACAATGAATATCGGTTAAGCAAATTAATATAAAAAAAATGATATTTTTTTTTTTTTTTAAAGAGAACCGCCTTTAAAAAAGCCGATTCACTGAAAAGTATGAAATAATTTTAAATGTACAGCTTATCAAATAACCAAAATATTAGGATAATAAGTATAATTATACTTTAAGCACAATTATTGTGCTTATAATTGCTGCTAGAATATAGAAATAAAATAGTTATCATTTTTTCTTTTTTATTTTGTTTAATACTTTTAGTGTTAGGTACTTTGTTTACTTAAAATGGGTTTAGTCAAACGCGAGATAATCGCGTTCAAACATACATACGTATATACAGGTCAATCTGAGAACCTCCTTTTTTCAAGTCGGTTTGTTATAGAATACCAAAACCTTCTCCATGGTCTAACAAACGCTTTTCTGAAAACCGTATCAAAATCGGTTCAGTCAAACGCGAGATAATCGTGTCCAAATATTCATACATACAGGTCATTCTGAGAACCACCCTTTTTCAAGTCGGTTAAATAATAAATACTAAAACCTTCTCCTTGATCTAACAAACTATTTTCTGAAAACCGCATCAAAATCGGTTTAGCCAAACGCGGGGTAATCGCGGACAAACATACATACATACATAGGTACAGGTCAAACTGAGAACCTCCTTTTTTTTTGAACTCGGTTAAAAATGAAAGTGTTATTGTGGGTATTTAAATAATTATAGTCTTCTTAGTCATACTGCCTGGTATCAGGGTTGGTCATCCATCCGAAGTCGTATTCTTTGTCTCTTGCCCTATTTCATTGCCTCCAATTAGTCCTTCCCTAAATACCTACCCATTTAAATTATTTAAAGTACCTATTTTACCTAATTACCGCGCCATCTTGTCATCTTTTCTAGGCTGACCTCGACGTCAGATGTTGAGCATATTAATTAGACCCTGCTGCATGATAGTTGTTGCCCAACAGTCCCTTATGCATACTCGGCTGACGTGACCCGTTTAAGCGCATTGTAATCCTGGTGGTTCAATATCCATTTTCAACCGACCTCCAAAAAGGAGAGGTTCTTTCTATGTTCGACTTCAGTGTATGTTTGTTTTTATTTATTTTTATTTTTGTTTACTTCTAATCTCTTTTTTTTTCTTTTTTTTTATTTGTGTTCATAACAAAAAATAGTTATTTTTCTATCCTAGTAAATATTATGAAGCTCACCAGCCTCAGAGAAATGGCGTGACGTAAGGCAGGAGGCAGATAGCTAGACGGTATATAGTCGTTAGCCGCGATGACGCGGGCGCATCGATGCGATAATCCGCTCAGCCGGTTTATTTGTTCAGATGTAAGAATATTTTGATAGTGGATATGGTTGAGTAAATAAAAAAATACGGTTATTATATATTATCTAGCCCGTCCTTTTCTACTGCTGAGTAAAGATTCCTCAATCCATGTAAACAACTAATAAACAATGTGCGGTGGGGAAAATAAAATAAAAAATCTCGTGGTTTTGCACATAATTATCATATCATATCAAGGGCAGAAACAAATTGTAATACTTTCTTTTTTAAAACATCTACAATAAACAAGTGTTGATCGAAAGAAAAATAACGTTAGGTTAGGTTAGCTGCCTGTTTATCTACCCTGCTATCTGTTTTTTTTAATTTTAAAAACTTTCGTTCGTTCGATAGTTTAACAATTTTAAAAAATTGTTAAACGATCAGTTTTACATCCAAACTTGAATTTTAAATGTATAAAACTTCTCAGAAAAAAAGAGAATTGATACTAAAATAATAGAGGTTACTTTTATTTTGAAACATGAACGAAGATTGATCGAATGCCGAATTTGTAAAACGATAGCTTAAACTTTTAAATAACGATACCTGTTGTAATTGCGAAATAATCCGAGTTTTAAAAGTTTTAATAAGGACAGCATTTGTTTTTATATCTAGTTTTTAATTATGAAAAACGAGATTCTTGAATGACTTTATTCACCTTTAAATTAATTATTGCATAAATGTTTAGTGAAAAAGAATATTACGACTTTATAATAATATGACTATTAAAAAAATACTTGAACGTAGAATTTCATTATCCTTGAGTACAAATTGATAGTATAATCAATTTGTTACAATTAAATTAGTGTTTTCTTCAAAGAAGTTTAAAATGCAAATTGCGCAATTCATTGTAAGTAGTTTATCTCTGGGTAACTATTTATGTAAATTAATAAACATTTAATCTTAAGTATGTACTGTATGTATTATTTGTTATTTATCGATTGAGATTTCGATAAATGCCTGTAAAACTACAACTATATAATAATAAGGGTTACTAACTGAATCTAAGTTAATTTCCCGTAATGCAAATAATGTTTTGTAAAAAGTCTTTGTTGAAAACATCCTACAGTTAATCATTTGGTAGCTTATACTCCTTCAATGTAGGCTCAACGATTCCGATATTTCCTTTAGATAAATGATCACTACAAAAACATACCGCATCCACACATTCCCAGTACACGTGTGCGCGCCACATCGAGGAATGACTGTTATTTGATAGATGTGCGGCAGAGACGGGAGGAGATGAGACATATTTATCTGCTCCACAAAATAATTTTCCCAATATATATTTTCTCTCCCCTATCACGTTATTCGATACGTGATACCCGATATATTAAATAAACAGTACGGTCAGATGAGCAAATATTTTTTGTGCTTGTTATATTTTGATGGTAACCTTAAGCTACACAATCAGATGAATTACTGACGTACTTTCGGCTTAAAAGATTAAGCTTCTAAAAATATACAACAGTAATATAAAGCACGGAAAAACGTAAGCAGTTTTCAACTGGGTATTATTGCTAAAAGCAATTTCTTAGCTTCAATTGGATGGATTTAATACTATTCTTATTCTGTACTTAAGAGATAGAATTCCAGATTTAGAAACAGATTTATCAAGTTATTATAAAGGCTCAGATTTTATTTACTATACGAAAAATCGAGTATGTTCATTAAAACTAACTATATTGTGTATATAATAATATTATAGAACGGGGATTAGCGCGTACATGCTTAAATACCTTTAGGGCTTGACGTTTCGACCGGGTTACACAGGCCGTGGTCGCAAGCAGACTAGTCTAATCTCCGCTAATCCCCGTTCTATAATATTATTATAAACTTGCAGCGCGATAGTTTAAAAAGTTATTATATTGTGTGTATTTTGTGACCTAAATTAAAAAATATCTGTGACTTAATTATTGGTTTCTTAGGTTAACGCGAGTGTTAGACATTGAATTAAAACTACGTTTTACGGATTTTGTCGCGGTTTATTTTTAGATTTTAGTCTGCAGTCGCCGAACATGCTGAAGGCTCCAGCCATTATAATAGATTCGACAAACCACAGATCCTCGCTAAAGAACCCAAATTCCTACCTGGGATGTATCGCGAGGCTATTGAGATTAAAAAACACCCTAATTTCAATAGAGAAGATGGCTGGAAGATATCACCTACTTGGGACCCAATAATACATTAACTCAAAGCCAAACCCAAGAACAGCGCTGCAAGACATCAAGATACAGTGAGCTCATATTGCGTAAGTCGGAACTCAAATAATTAATTAAAATGTGAAGGTAGAACGAGCTACATCTACTGTCAAGACGAACGCCATCTCAGTCTGCCCGTGATCATGATACCTGCAAAGGTGTCGAAACGTCGGAATCTAAAATCTTAAAATTAAACCGCGACTAAATCCGTAAAACGTAGTTTTAATTCAATGTGACTTAATTTATTATACCAGGCTAAAAGTGTTTCAGATTAATTCCATATCAGTAAATATTAGTCACAAACTGTTACTGTGTAAATGATAACTTGAAAAATACTATATTCGTTCTTTATCACCTTTTAGTGTATTTTTATATTATGAAATTAATTAGAAGGACATTAAAAGTGAAATCAAGACAAAGTGTTCACATGATTTAAATCAGTTACAGGTTAATTGATATATGCCAAAAGCTTATGCTGACCAAAACATCAAAAAACGAATACAACAGAAATCAAAGCAAAACCTAAACTTATTAAAAGCCGGACAGCTCATCACTTATGTACCAGGACAACATAACACGTACGCATATACATTGTTTCATCATGATAATACCAACGCAAGCTAGTTCTTATAGGTTCTTATGGAAAGGTTTTATGTTCTAGTCCCATCAATCTCGTGAATCTTCGGGCTTGCTCCCATAAATTGTATAATTCAACAACATTGTAACAGAAATCAGTATTGGGCCGGGAGTTCCACACACGTTAACTCTCCACAGAGTTAGAGCGTGACCTGACTGTTTACGTGGCTTTAGGAATTGGTACAAGTTATAGAATATTGCGAAGAATATAGCATTAAATACTAAGGTTAATTATTATGGAATTTTTAAATCAATTTCTTCGAATATAGCTTATTTTTAAAACTATAGAATGAAAGTTTTAATTTTATTTTAAGACATTACGGTGTCAATTTTGAAGTTTAGATTTGGCATCAAATTAATAATGTAGACGACCTCCGTGGTCGAGTGGCGTACGCACCGGTTTCAAGGTGTCGCTAGCTCTGAGGTCCCGGGTTCGATCCCCGGACGGGTCAATGTAGAAACCAAATTTTCTACATTGCCTCGGGTCTGGGTGTTTGTGGTACCTTCGTTGCTTCTGAATTCCATAACTCAAGTGCTTTAGCTACTTACTTTGGGTTCAGAGCAATGTATGTGATGTTGTCCGCATTTATTTATTTAATGTGTTTGTTATTGAAAATAAGCATTGATAACTAGAACCAAGCTTGCTTATTTTCAAGCTTCCTGGAAAAGTCATATTATATCCTTAATTTCATACCTGTTAATACCCGCTACCCCTTATCATATAGAACTCTACTAGACTTTCGATACAGTCACGAGTCGGATACGAAATAAAACAAAATATTGTTTTGCTCGCCTCCACAGATTTCGTTGGTTTTTCATCAAATTCAACTAAGTCTCCCTCAGCTGTTGCAGTTCCGATGAATTGCAACATACGTTTGCAGATAAAATCTATTGTGTTCACCTATTTTGACAAGGAGGATATATATAATAAATATAATAATATTCCGGGACAACTCACACACGGTTAACTGGTCCCAAGCTAAGCAGAGCTTGTGTTATGGTAACCAGACAACTGATAAACATACTTATATATTTCTAAATACATACATATTATAGATACATACATAATATAGTTTTTTTACTGTAAAGTTGATTGTATATTTATTATGTCTATTGATATCTTTATTGAAAAGATTTGTTGTCACATCTATAACATGTGAACAACATACAAGCGAACAGACAGAAATACAATTCATTTCGCTTGTATAATATTTACTATAGAACAGCAATCTTTGGGAATTCAGGCTATACGTTTAAATATGCTTAGAACAGGCGAATGGGATCGTCTAATTACCTTGATTTAAGAGATGCATAATTATATATAACTAGCTGATCCCCGCGACTTCGTCCGCGTTAATTTCTGTTATTATGACCGCGATTAAGAAGTTAAAAAAAAAAGTATTTCTGCGTAAATGATAATTTTAGTTAATATTATGTTGATAAAACTCTGTAGCAAATAATTGGCAATAATGCATTAATTTCGACCAAATGATTACCTTAAAAAGGTTATAGTGAGTCAATTTTAAAAGATAGACATATACTGTCGCAGACATTTTTTTAGATCATTTAAAGAGGAACAATTCTTTCATACATATATTTTGGGTAACTCGAACCGTTTACGCAGCGCACGCAACGGAAGCTTTCAAGTATGAATATTTTCCCCCGTTTTTGTGTCATTTTTCACTGCTGCTTCGCTCCTATTGGTCGCAGCGTAATGTTATATATCCTAAAGCCTTCCTCGATAAATGGACTATCTAACACAAAAAGATTTTTTCAATTCTAACCAGTAGTTCCTGAGATTAGCGCGTTCAACCAAACAAACAAACAAACAAACAAACAAACTCTTCAGCTTTATAATATTATATATAGTATAGATTATCGTTTCTAAATTAGTAGACCTAATATATTATTATATATTATGAGGTCTACTAATTTAGATACGATTAAAAACTCATTAGTGATGCCATCTTAAACATTGATAATTTGATAAATTACTAAATTAAAATGGTTTTGATGTCTGAATGCGTGCAGTAGATAACAGAGTGCCTATGTGATTGATATACTTAGGTATAAAGATACTTTTCTGTAGGTTTGAAATAGTATAAATTAACAAATGAAACTTCATTTCTTACTTTTTATTTAATGTTTTCGCAGCTGAGTTCGTTTTTAACTAAATTTTTTTTTATTATAATGTTACCAAAACACAAAATACCAAGTATTTTCAGCGTTAAGACTACGGTACTAATGATCCGCTTCTGTTTGAGTCTCCAGTCTTGTTAATTAAAAAACGAGATATACCGTTAATGATGAACAAACAGTTATAACAACTGACGCGCCTGGGAACGTTGGGCGCCTCGCGAAACTCATGCAAAATATTATTGTTAAACGTAATATTGTAAATAAATCCTTCGGGGAATCGCTGTTGGCTCGTGATTGAAGCTGTTATTACGTTTTTAATTATATATTTTAACCTTTAGTATGGAAAATTCATCTTTTTTAGTTGATGTCATTGGTCTTTCTTATATATGCTCGATCAATTAGTCTGATATGTTAATTATTGCAATTATATTTTTTTTCATCTGGCAAATTTTACCCTAAAGATAAACTTTATGCTAAGATCTTTTTCTAAGAAACATTTTGTATTCTTTTAAAACTTTAAATAGGTATTTTTGGATCTACCAGTCAAACTTATAATAAGACGGAATAATCATCAACATACAAGGCATTAACATCGGTCCCTTTCTTGCTACCACAAACATAAATGTAAATTTGAACCATAACCCAACAAAAGGCACAATAACTCATTGGATTGTGATTCTAGCGGCACACATCACGCCAATTAAACTCGGTGCGGGACAGAACGGTATTCGCTCGAACCCAAAACATTTGTCAAAGCAAACGGGACGCTTGAAAAATTTCAACTGAGGCAATACGGCACGAATGAAAGATTAAATCGGGATTTACAGGGATCTAACGATTATGGAAAGGACTCATATAATATTGTAAATTCATAGTATTTACTTTACAATTTGGTTACAGAATATTATGAATTTAAAATTGGTAGTTTATAATATTGTGGACACTGACAAACATGGGTTAAGTCTGTCTCTGGATTTGAGGTTAATAAACTCTGTTTTATATTACAATTAAATTCTATTAGGCATAGCAAAGATATGGTTACAATAATGATAATATGCGAAAATATGCTTGAGTATACTAAACAAAATCATTTTTTCTCACTCAGTCTGTACCCTGCACAATGCCTTAAAACCTTCAAGGAGGCCAACATGGATTGTCAGTGTCGTACACCTTCTAACAGTACATAAGTCTGAGTGAACTAAACGGGTTAATAATTACCCGTTTAGTTCACGAATGGTAAATCTAAACATAAATACTCTATAACCAAAGACCGAAGTAAACACAAACGTTCACTAAACAAAGGAATTATTCAAGGACGAAGTAAAAGGAATTTCTTTTCTCCTATTTACTTTGCGAACTCACCCTTTTTGGGCCAAACAAAAAATATTGAAATTTCGAATATGTCGCCATGTTAGATTTGGTTTTTTCCGATCATATTTTTTTAAATTGTTTTTAATGTAGGTAGTCTGAAATTCGAAGGGTTTGAGATATGTTACTTTTCTTAAAACAAACTAATTTGTAATTAGCAGTTTCTAGAAAATATTCTTATCTTGAAGATAAAAATTAAATATCATTAAGTATTTGGTTTCATAATTCTACTCTCGCTTATAACGAGCATTTATATTTTGAACTAAAATCAATAATTAAATTATATTGCTGTTAATTACAGGCTGTAGAATAACTACATATGTACTAGGACCACATACTTGTATGTGTACTAGGTATTGCTATAACACGCATGGCAGGAGTAATGTAATTAATTCACAGGCCAATACTATTATAATTATAGAAGATAATCAGACGTGACACCGACTGCAGCTGGTGATGTAGACATAGCTTAGTTAATGGTAATTTGTAATAATTATGGTGCTGATGATTAATTAATCTAAGTTTAATAAATACCTATTATATTCTATTGAAATTATCGAGACCAATCCCGACAGTGAATAGTTATCGAGTACAACATAATCGAGTACATAACAGCGAAAGATTTTTACGACTATATTAGTTTCCAAAGGGATTTCACAAATTTATTAAGTGCATAATAATGATTATTATATGCGGTAAAAAGTTGACTTAGGTGCACACACGTAATTTGTTCATTCTTCAACAGTCAAACAGAGTAAATCTAAATAATTGATTACATAAATAAGTAATAACAAAAAATCAACATCTATTAAATTTATATGAGACTGATATTGATATACCTATGTATATATTTTTTTTTTGAATCGATCTACAATCGCCTAATATATCACAAAGCTAACAAACAAACACACACGCAAAATTGTTAACTTCCTTCTCTTTTTGAAGTCGGTTAACAATCTACATTATTACGTAGAGTTACCATTTCTTTTAATGGATGGTACAACAAACCATTGTTTATTCTACCATTCTTATAGTAAGGCACATCTAGTACAACTACATCTGCAGCACAAATCCTGGGCGCATCGCTTTATCATTTTAATCGGTTTCCGCGCGGGCAGGTGCGAGCCGTCCTCGCGTTTCAACAATTTCATTTAACACCAGCGATCAAACTGCAATACAACCTTACCTACGTATATACGAACATCGTGTCTTATTCCGTTTCAGTGGTATCGATTGCTTTCGTATAAAAGTGGAAGGACCGCTTTGCTTCTAATATAATATTATAAATTACTAGCTGTACCCGGCATGCGTTGCAATGCCATTTTTTCTACGTAGCACCTGCCTACTACCTACCTGCTACCACTTAGGGGTATGAAAAATAGGTAGTAGCCGATTCTCAGACCTACTGAATATGCTTATAAAATTTCATAAAAATCGGTCAAGCCGTATCGGAGGAGTATGGTAACTAACATTGTGACACGAGAATTTTATATATAAGATTATAGGTGATAACATTCTGACGTTATCACCCTATACCTATAGGGCTGATTTTTTCAACCCCAGACAATTATAACTGAAGAAAAATTTTGAATTTTTGACAGTTTTTCAATACAAAGTCTGTCAGACATTATCTCTCGGATAAAATTTATCTGTTGATGGAAAAATCGGCCCTCAATCTTACGAGCAGTTTTCTTTGTCATTTCCTTAAGTAAACAACACTATTTTTATAGGAGTGAAATCTATGTAAAAAAAAATTTAAGTGTTGCAATAGTTCGGATATTTTTTTGGCGATGTAGCAAGTCTAAGTAAAAGTATTGCAAGTCAATGATGTTTTCAAAAGTTCATAATGTATAAGAACCACTGTAACAAAGATATACGACGACGAGATATATTGACGACCTCCGTGATCGAGTGGCGTACGCACCGGTTTTCAAGGTGTCGCTAGCTCTGAGGTCCCGGGTTCGATCCCCGGACGGGTCAATATAGAAACTCACTTTTCTACATTGTCTCGGGTCTGGGTGTTTTTAGTACCTTCGTTGTTTCTGAATTCTATAACACAAGTGCTTAACAGCTGCTTACTTTGGGTTCAGAGCAATGTATGTGATGTTGTCCGCATTTATTTATTTTATTTATACAAAATATTTATTCGTTTTAGCACTAAAAGTCTATGTAGAGCAATGTCCTCTTGTTAAATTTTTAACGAAAGCACATACAGTTATAAACTGACCGGCTTGCAAGTTTCGATGACGACATTTTTACGAACGGAATGAGTACACCTGTTTTATTAAACATCGTATTTGAGAGTGAAACGTAAAACATATCAAAACGATTGAACTAGATTAATATACTTATATTAACTTTTAAACTATCGCGCTGCATGTTTATAGTAATATAATTCACGGGAATAAGCGCGTACATGCATAAATACCTTTTTTGGGGCTTGACGTTTCGACCGGGTTACACCGGCCGTGGTCGCAAGCAGACTGAGCCCCAAATAAGGTATTTATGCATGTACGCGCTTATTCCCGTGAATTATATAAGTATAAACATGCAGCGCGATAGTTTAAAAGTTAATATATTAATCATTGAATGACATCACCATTTTTTTATTTTTGTTTATTAGGCTTCTAGTTCTGTACCGAGCTAATTTATCATAAATTAGGTTACAAAAGTCAACAAAAGGCGAAGTAGTTTCAGAAGTAGTCCGACTATTTTAATCTGTTTAGCAAATGAGTTTTGTTTAAATTATATATTTATTATTTATACCTGTAATTATTACGCCCTACAAAAAAATTGCAAGATTTCTTGCGTAATTTTATTTATGAACGCAACTTGTTCAATACATATCAGTGGTGCATTATTTTTTTTACCTTTGTAATAAGTATGTCAATAGTGTCACAAAAAAGTGCAGTGAAGGCTAGTGAAAGGTACTTGAACATTTATTTCAGTGATCCAGTTTTGCATTGATACTGAGCAGAAATTTCGCTCACGAAGTCACCGGGGATGTAACTCAGTGGTAGAGTGTCTGCTTCGCATGCTGAAAGTCCTGGGTTCAAATCCCAGCATCTCCACGGCTGCGCCACTGTTTTGGTTTTTATTTTTAGTATTTTAAAATAAATTACATGGATTTTTATTTTCATTTTTCAATCTAAAGTTTCCCTCGGTTCAATCCCGGGTTTTGGCAATCTTATCTTTTTGATATGATTTATCTTGATTTTACTTTATTATATTTCTGCTACATATAGGTTGTTGTAGAAATACGGTAAGAGCCGAAATAGCTCAGTTGGGAGAGCGTTAGACTGAAGATCTAAAGGTCCCCGGTTCAATCCCGAGTTTCGGCAAGCTTATTTTTTTGATATGATTTACTTATCGTGCTTGTACTTTATGACCGACCTACTAGGTATATATTTCTGCTACTCAGTGGTAGAGTGTCTGCTTTGCATGCTCCAAAGTCCTTCTTTCAAATCCCAGCATCTCCACTTCTACAGCTTTGTTTTGCTATTATTTTTATACATTATTATTTTAAACAAATTATAATATTGATTTTTATATTTTATTCATTTGTCTCCTGAATAAAAGTTTACAATGTAAACTTATTTTGTACTCGCTCAAGCATGAGGCGCCCAAATCACCGCACTGTGCTCCAAGTGACTCCTTACCAATGCGTCATACAGCACACTGAGGGTAGTGATGTTGGTGAAACCCTGCGACTGTCTCAGCAATTGTTATGATTGATCTTCAAATGATCAATTAATGTATTTATCTTATAAAATAAACTATCTGCCATATTAATCTATAGATACTTATATAATTCACGGGAATAAGCGCGTACATGCATAAATACCGTTATTGTTATATACATATAAGTTATATTTGAAGTTAGTTTTTTTTTGTTTTTGTGTCTTAGTTGTAAGTTAAATTGTATTCATCTTGTATGTGTATGGCTATCGAAACCATTATTGTATTGGATCACTCTGTAATGATAGTGTGTATGTTTAATAAATAATATCTAACAAAAATTATTTACAAAAACCATATTATTATTAAATACTCTATTGTATTGTATACCTATAAATAAAGCTATGCTAACCTACTTAATAATTAATTGAATAAAAAATAAAAATCAGTATTATAATTTGTTTAAAATAATAATGTATAAAACTAATAGCAAAACAAAGCTGTAGAAGTGGAGATGCTGGGATTTGAACGAAGGACTTTGGAGCATGCAAAGCAGACACTCTACCACTGAGTAGCAGAAATATATACCTAGTAGGTCGGTCATAAAGTACAAGCACGATAAGTAAATCATATCAAAAAAATAAGCTTGCCGAAACCCGGGATTGAACCGGGGACCTTTAGATCTTCAGTCTAACGCTCTCCCAACTGAGCTATTTCGGCTCTTACCGTGATTCTACAACAACCTATATGTAGCAGAAATATAATAAAGTAAAAGTAAGATAAATCATATCAAAAAGATAAGCTTGCCGAAACCCGGGATCGAACCGGGGAAACTTTAGATTTAAAAATGAAAATAAAAATCCATGTTATTTATTTTAAAAGACTAAAAACAAAAGTCGTGGAGGTGGCGTGGAGATGCTGGGATTTGAACCCAGGACTTTCAGCATGCGAAGCAGACACTCTACCACTGAGTTACATCCCCGGTGATTTCATGAGCGAAATTTTTGCTCAGTATCAATGCAAAACTGGATCACTATATTATCGTCAAGTACCTTTCACTAACCTTCACTGCACTTTTTTGTGACACTATTGACATACTTATTACAAAGGTAAAAAAAATAATGCACCGCTGATATGTATTGAACAAATTGCGTTCATAAATAAAATTACGCAAGAAATTTTGCGAATTTTTTTGTAGGGCGTAATAATTACAGGTATATATAATAAATATATAATTTAAGCCAAACCCATTTGCTAAACAGATAAAAAAAAATAGTCGGACTACTTCTGAAACTATTTCGCCTTTTGTTGACTTTTATTACCTAATTTATGATAAATTAGCTCAGTATAGAACTAATAACCTAATTAACCAAAAATAAAAAATTGTGACGTCATTCAATGATCTGAATAAAAATCAAATGTTAGGTACTAAGGCGCCATCGCCTTTGGTAGATGGTAGAATAACACGGAAGGCAGTCGAGGGTCTATATCGTAAAAAAGACCAAACGATCGACGTCCGGAGCTCTCGCCATTAAACTGCGCATTGCTTGTGTGGGGTATGTAACAAACAGGAGCGACAGCGGGATAATATGGAACTGTGATGAACTCTGAGCAAGATTTTAAGCAAATGTTATTTTTATTGACCGGTGGTGCATTGCCAATTTAGTAAAAAAATTAATAAAAAATATTGTAAGTACTTAAAGGCCATGCCGCGTAGTATCATACTTTATTTCAATAAACTTGGCGATCGAACTTTTGATTGAAATTACATATTTTAGTCATGGGTCTACCGTTCTATCAGGATATAAGACACATCAAGCAGTCAAATAAACAAAATTGGATGCCCCGATAATTAACTAAGGACGTCTTGAAGCAAGCTCTTAAACCATTCATGCCGGTAGTAATATATTTCGAATTAAACTCAAGACAATGTAAGAGTACCAACTACCAAACAATGAGAGATCGCTGTGTAACAGTCTTAACTGTTGCCAGTTCGCATCATAAAAAGAGCGATCGACTTTCGTAGCTCCCAAGATTTAGTGAGATGCAAGTCAGGAACTGTCGCTTGAAACAACACCTCAGTTGGTAATCTTTAAGCCTTAGTTTAATTTAATTCTTCTGTTTTTGCTGGTATTGGTGTCTCAGAAACAATCTTTTTTACTGTAAGTATTAACAGGTTAACTGTCCCGCCAGTAGAAACAATAGTTAAACAATGGAAATGTTCATATGTGACTCACGGGGCAGGGAAAGGGTTAAAAACAAATGTATGTATTTAAACTTATTTTTTTCTTGTACTTACTTACTTTAAACTTAGTCTGTAATAGGTATTGAAAATAAATTGTTGCGTAACCTTAGCGAAGTTCAGTAAAGATTATTTAAAATCAAAATATTGTTAAATTACTGATCTGGAATTTCATTAAATCGCCAACGCTGTAAGATTATAAATTAAAGATCTATCGTTAGCTGAATCCCATGGACTTAAACTATGGAAACGATACTTGAAGCAACGCCTCTGAATGCCTTGCATTACTTTCAAGAGATTATTTAGAAAAAAGAGCATTCCTTTGAATAAACATTTTATAGTATCAAGTGTTTTTTTTTAACTATCTGTATATGTGCCTAAGTAACTAGTGTTTAAGTGTGATTATTTAATGCGTGTTCCTGTTCCAAGATTGTAATCAACATTGAAACAGTACTAGGATGCCATATATTATAAGAGCATCTTACTATAAATAAGGTACTGTTGAACAGGAGCGTTGGCAGAACCAATAGAGCAATTATATCGAGTGAGTGCCTCGGTCAGAGCGCACGCAACACGTGGGTAGAATGTTAACTAATCATGATACAATATTGATTGATTGCTTGACCTCAAGTTATAACATCAAAAGAGAATAGTTAGAGTTACTCACATAACACCAATTATCACAGCACAACCTCAAGGTTCTATGCCTTTGCATTTGACAAACTAAACACAAAGATTACCTAACTTATTCTAACGCTATGTCCTACGTTAAAGAAAAACTTACACCATCAAGTCGTTTCCACACATTTTCCGAGACATTTACCAGAGGAGCTCAACAAACAACCTCTAACTTTATAAACTTTATAGCTTAGTACAATTGGACGAACGAACGGACTTTAGATATTGGAGATCCAATGATAGGTCTACTTTAAGACCTCCTTTTTACAATCACGCCAGACCTTACAAATAGGTTCTTTTCTGCCCGATGTCGATAGAACGATATAAAAGGGTAAATGTGCCTAATTTGCTCGCTTAAGCGTGATTTATTTTATTAAAGACTTCTTTTGTCTTTAAGCGGGAGTCGCATTGACTTTCTAATTATTCTCTCCGGTTTTCAATGTTCTTCAGCATTGTTAAAGATGTACTTGAAACACAGAAAACGCTGAATTGTAAACTAAAGTTTTTATGTCTAGAAGTTCATATCAACAAAGATAGTTGACATAACTTGTTAAAGTTTTGATACAAATTACCAATGAAGCACATATTTGTCCAACAAATTTGGAACTTAATATATCTAGCAATCCCTGTTGGCAGAGTTTGCATAAGTTTTCCCTTAAACTACTATCATGGCGACCATTCAACTAAATCATCGTGATTATAATTAACCAATGGCCGTCCTTAAGAGTCCCGATATGGAGGGACTTACGAAATCCCTACTAGGGTCTCAGCAGAGAATCAAAAGCTCCAACTGTGTGCAACTGGATCTTGTACTAATTAAAACTTTCGACCAATCGCCGAACGCTAATTCCAACTCTACGAGTTACTTATCCATTTAAAGTTGGAACGGCAATTCTGCATTTCATCCAATCCTCTTGTGTATGTTGCCAATACATTGTGTAATATATTTGGAAAACAGTGATAATATCTTTGAGAAGCTATTACTACAATGTATTGTAACATAAACAGGACAAAGTAGTTGTACTAGTGGGTATTTTTTTTACATTACACGTCAAAATGTAATAGTACTATTAATAATATCACGTTTACGTAGAACAAACTGGACAATTCCTGTGGAGGATAGAAGTGGCATTGTTGGATGGATGGAATTCATTATTTATTACATTTTTTATTTTATTTTATTAAATACTAGCTGTGCCTGCGACTTCGTTCGCGTGGATGACGAAACTTATCAATGCGTTTTTAACCGCAAAATTCAGTTTGTTTTTTATTGTTTATACTTTTCCGGGATAAAAACTACCCAGTGTGGTGCCCAGGATAATAAAGAATAATTATACCAAGTTTCATCGTAATCGAACCGGTAGTTTTTGCATGATACCTAAAGAAACAGACAGACAGACAGACATTTTTTTTTTCACACTTTTGTGTTCGGTGTCGATCTAGTAACACCCCCGCCATTTATTTTTTTTGATATTTTCAATGTACAGAATTTTCACTTCTACAGATTTATTATAAGTATAGATCTATACACAATATTTATCATTTAATGCCGTGTTCTATGTAATTATTTCGCTATTGATTTCAGTTAACTCTGTATAAGTATTTTAAATATTATTATGATAATAATTAACATAGCATAAAGCTTGAGTTAAGTAGGTAGTGGTTATTTATATATTACAGCCACAACGCCTAGACGTCTGTCGACCCATGGTAATGAAGTGAAGTTTACGAGCGACGTCGTACCAGGGAAACATGACTTTATAACGAGGTATCCAGTTTCCTTCGAAGCCATTGTACTAGATATTTAAATGACTTGCTACTTGCTTAGATTCTAGACAATCTCCGCCGTCATCTGTTGCGTCAATTATAGTTAAATTTGGATACTTTGACAGTTAACTATTAACTATGGTTCATTAATCGTAATTCGATACAGTTAGTTCTTAATTAACTTGTTTAAAGTTACAAAGTTCTGATGAGAACAAAAAAAAATAAAATTTTAATACAACTTCTTACTACAATGAGATCCTTGCACTAATAACAATCAGAAGAATCACAATAACGATTAAGTAATATGTTGCGTAATCGTTATCCTTTTTACGGTTGCTTTAACTAGGATTTCATAATCGCAAGAAGTTATAATTTCATACAACATTCAACAGAAATAGGTATCCTTTGTTTCATAAATTCTCACGTAGCCATAAAACCTAGATGTCTGCAGTCACAGGCCAGTGGGGTTTACGAGCTTCGTATCATGACCAGGACTTTATAACGAGGTATCCAGTTGCTCCTTAGATGGATCTAAAATATGTAAATGACACGGTACTTAGATTCCAGGTGGCATTGCGACGGCCGAGAATTCCTAGGGAAATGTGGGCACTTTAAATTTATACGTACTTAATGGTCATGTAGCGGCAAGGATTGTGACGTCATAAAATCCTGTAACAAAGTTAGCTCGATCTACCGAATGAATATAAAACACTTGATTTGGACTGTAGGTCTGTTTTCTAGCACTGTAGGTTTTCTTTAGCTAGACTTTACTAGAGGCTATATTAGTTTCAAAAGGTACCTGAAATTATTTTGGCTTACACATTGATGTATAAACCAATTAATGACCAAATATTACCCCAGTTATATCTTATGTAACTTCAAATGTCATGTAAATCTGTGATATAACTAGATTATTCTGCTAGGCATCAAATACTAAGCTGAGCAGCACACAAGCGCTTACTGCATTAATTAGGTCGCAAACTAATAGGGAATTCACGTTAGACAAATAACAGAATAACAGTTCCGAAGTACCAGGATTTCATAGTTCCAAGGAGCTTAATTATTGCATTACGTCCAACTGAGCGAGCGTCAGCCCGATTTCTCCGAGCTATAAGTTTGTCCAATTTGCCAATTGATGCTATTGACAAAGATACTCAGTTAAAATCTTCTAAGGAAATACGTAGCTATAGAATCCATTGATTACATTGTACGGTTTGGATGCTTCTTAATTCACAGGAAACTGAATAGGAGAGAGGCCACTTTTGAATTTACCAAGGCACTGACTGAACTTCTGCGGTAGTTTAAGGTTATGAAATTAACTTAGTACCCTTATTTATATGCTTTCTTGCAGCAGGTAGCTTGCAGGTATTCCACGTTTGATGCGGTACACAAAACTATATGTATAGGCGATCGTTTTATTTTTACGTATTCGATTTTACTGTCTTATCGAGTAGAAATATATAGACAGGATTTAGTAAACCTATTTCTTGTCTGTAAGTAAATCGCGCAAAACCAGAGAAAACTTAACTAGTCTAAACATAGTCTGCTGTAACTTAATATATCGTAGGAGTTAATTACCGCGAAATAAGATATTCCCTCTAATTTATCAAAAACAAACATAAACCAAAGTGATTATTATACTGACGGCTGTACGTTTTTATAAGTCATCATAATTCGGTATTAATCTATAGTTTGAAACATTTATGTAAAAAAAAAACTCTTCTTATTCTCGTAACAACGAAAAGAAATGACAAAAGAGAAACACAAAAAATGAAACACAAAAAATGAAACAACATAGCAAAAAAACTGAAGGAAAACATGACAAAGCTGATATAAACTTTTTGCGGGGTTAAGAACAACTGCGGTTTGAGTCAACCCTCAAATAAAGGCTGTGGGTGATGAAATGACAGCGCGGTGAATAAATCACGCCACTGTATGAGAGCGTTTAATCAAAATTCGCTTAAATCACAGTTGATGGAAGTTAGTTCCTCGAGACGTGTGGGTACATGTTACTGTATAAACTGCTCCTAGTTGCTGGAGGTGCTCGCGGTATGAACTGCTCATTTGATGCCAAAATTATAGACACTACTAAATAAATAATAATAATAAATAAATGCGGACAACATCACATACATTGCTCTGAACCCAAAGTAAGTAGCTGAAGCACTTGTGTTATGGAATTCAGAAACAACGAAGGTACCACAAACACCCAGACCCGGGACAATGTAGAAAAGTTGGTTTCTACATTGACCCGTCCGGGCATCGAACCCGGGACCTCAGAGCTAGCGACACCTTGAAACCGGTGCGTACGCCACTCGACCACGGAGGTCGTCAAAAACAAAAGACTTCACATCAGCATATTCATGAATTTTTGTTTTGAGTACTGCTTGATGAAAGCGTGACGCTCTATATTTATATGCCTATGACCTTCTTAATAAAAGGACCTAATATAATTTTGCAGTAGCAATTCAAAATGGCTGGAATTATTGGTATTTTAACCTTCAGTCGACGACCAATGCAGAAATGAGTGTAAAAAGTGTGTGTAAATAAACAAAAATCACATCAAAATTTGTGCATCCATCAAAAATACTGTTCTTACATGACCAGCAATAATACAACTTACAATGCAATAGCATCATACAAGGTGACAGCAACGTAAGTCCCCGTCAACTCGCGCTTAATCTGAATTTATGACGCGCCCGACACCTCCCGCGGAGACGTCGTATCAGACGAAATGAATACAAAGTTTGTTATGAATGAGACGTGCTCACTTATATACAAAACTCGCTAAAAACGTAGCAGAACCCAAATTACGCAGGATAATGATAGAATGGGTACAATGTCACAATTTGCTGGGCTTTTGTTGGGCGTTCAATAGGGTAGGGTGAATTGGGGACTATTGAACTGTATTGACGTAAAACGTGATAGTTTGATGTATGGTATACTGTAGTGGTATGATCTCCTGGTATTCCAAACAGTAATATAGCGCTTAATCTTAAATCCCAAATAACTTTTTACCTTTATATTTTATAACCTCTATAAAAGTGAGATAGCACTAAATGTTGAAGTTATTAGTTTGAAAATATCAGCGCTACACAAAATAAAGCAAGCAGGGATGTACTAAAAATGTCTACTACAGAATTTTGCTAGAAAAAGCGACAAAAAGTTGTACCTCAGGTTAAAATTGTCGCCGAAATTTAAACAATATGGGCTACATTAGCAACAGTAACAATATAGCAACACTGGAACATGCAGTCTAGTTTTAATTTAAAATTAAACTGACCATTGACCGGGCATCGCCAACTTACCGCTCTTAACTAGAGCACCAGTTTAATTTATCACGAAATCCTATAAACGATATCAAACTTTATACCATAAGGGATAAGGTGTACATTATATTGATCGGTTTAAAGTTTTCGTATTTGAATAGTGAGGCCATAAAGACTGCTGTGTAGAACCGAATGTTCTATCCTTATAAAATGTATGTTTGCCCTGATCTTAGCACTGAATAGACTTTAATGGATTCTATAGAGTAATTCTAGTGTTTTCAGAGAAGTTTCAAGATTAATTGATTCAATGGAATCGTTGCTTTCAGGTGATGTTGAGTTAAATTAGCCTGAATTTTCAGAATAACTTTAAAACAAATTACTGGTGAGGTATTATTTACTGGTGTACAACTTAAATAATTCTGAAGAACATGCAACGGTATGTTTTTTTTTGTGTTTCATGTCTGGTTATGTATTGCATTTCTCTTTATGTCACTTAACAAAGTTTGCAGGATTCATCTCACAGGATTTCGAAAAGCTATAATTGTACAGGAAAGACGGCTTATAATAATCGTTTGGAATTTTATATTACTGTATTTTGAAAAAGGACAGGATACAGTGGATATCTTACAGAAATGTTGGTAGTCTTTACATCTTCAGGGAATTTCGTGACTGTTAATTAAAAACATATGAAAATCAATACAAATGAAGAATATTCAGGTTTTTTTACTAGTAGTAGTAGTTGGAACAGTTTTCGAAGAACTAAAGAAACCTAAACAAAAATATATCGAATTTATTTAAATCGGACGTGAAACAGATACGATACAAAAGAGTAATCCTGTTTACTTATAACGGCTTGTGAGAAATAAGGATATATTTCTGTAACGAGCAGGTATAATCTAGCTTATTTACAATTTTGTGAAAATCTCAGTAAAATTCAGACCATGTCCCTGGAAATTACAATGACATATATACAAGTGTAATAAAAAGTTAGATGAGATTGATTATGTTTGTAATACTGAACTAAACATGGAACGGCTACCTGATATTCTTGGCCAACACCTTCAATAGATATTGACTTAAGTACCTATTCAAAATTTTTTGAAAATGTATAAACGCGAAATTACCTGTCTGTCTGCCTTTGTGTTCCGCTTTTAGGGCTAAAAACCGCTTAACAGATTTTGATAAAACGTGGTACTTTATTGCTTGTATCCCAAGAAGAGACATGGGCTACTTTGTTGTGATAAGCGACATCCGCGCGCAAGCTAAATCACGTCATATGTATTTGTAAAAAGTAATAATCATTTTCAACATTTCAAAAGTGACTCTTCCATCATCACGTAGAAATCATGACTACCGCCAGTTTTTTGGCCTCGCATGAAAACTAAACGGCGGCGCGGGGCCAATTAAAAGTTAAACCAATTAGCCGGTGCCAATGACGCTGCACGCAGTTGCATGCTATCTGCAAGTTTATAACATAGCTGTTAGCTGTATACTTTATCCCGGGGTTGTTATCTCAGCCACTAATTGCTAACATATCACCAGAGGACATTACGGGGGCGGTAATGGCGTATGTATTGCAAACATGTTTAATGGACTAGCCCAATAGTGCCTGTGGCGGTCACTGTGGTTATGGTTATGTAGTTTTAAATATAACCTTTAAAATACAAAACTCATACAGGTATTCTTAAGATTAACGCTCATAGGCCTGAACATCTTCTTGTCAGATCACCTGAACACGTTGTAATAAATGATGAAACAGATAACAAAAAATATAAAAGTACCCCAAGACATTATAATAATATCTTTATTTCTTACAATCTTAGTACTTATTACAAATATAACTTAGGCTACAATGTTTTTCTAACATTGAAGCCTAAGTTACATTTGTATGTATTGTTATAATATAAACTACTTTCTTTTAGTATGTATTTTTTTCTTTTTTATCATATCTACCTTTATTTATTATTATTTTAAGCCAATACTACTAGGCAAAATCGTTTACTTTTTAGCGTAGTTTTATAAAATAAACAACAATTCTAATGGATAGCTTGGTAGGTATGTGTAAACATTGTTGTCTTTGCTACCCTTGTCCGTTTGCTCTATGCTCTCTGCATCAGACATTACTTTCGCTCCACTTCAGGAAGGAAACATGTACCATTAGCTAAATAGAAATAAGTCGAAAGCCTCCTTTATGGCAAGAGGTCAGGGAACATCGAATACTGCTCGATACCGCTTGAGGTACGAATTGTGCTGCGTTCGCTTTGACTTACTGGTTTGAGTTACTGGTACAGTAAGAAAGAACTCATTTATTTTATTCTGGAAGGAATCTCAATTATAATTAATTGTTTCAAAATAGTCTGAAATAAACAAGTAATAAAATAGATATAGGGTATACTAAATGAATACACATTTCGTGAAGTTAGTATCTATATACCTAGATTAAATAAGATGTTTTAGTATCAAAATTTCATGATCTAATTGCGATTTACTGTAACTACTTGTAACTTAACAATTGTCAAAAATCAACATACTAATTTATTAGAGTTTTTTATAATCTCTTCCTGGATACTTTTTACGGAGGTCCCAGACAACCCAAAATTTAACGAGTTTAGGTATGAGCAGCAGATTTGAATAATTAAGTCTTCGAAAAACGAAATTGGTTCTTAAATAGCCCACTTACTTAAAAAGCTCAAAAAAATAATTAATTGTATTGTCTAGATTGATATTTTTGCATCATAATTTCAGCTATACTATATTTAGTTGAAATCTTCTTTATATTTCTGTCTGATACAATTAGCGAGCCTACATAAGGCTTCGTTCACAAGACAGGCGCCATCGATTACCGCTCGTTACCTGCCACGCACTGAAATAAATTAAACATTGAGCTTCCTTACCACAGTGCGAAAGTTACAGAGATACAGGTCGGTAAAATGCTGAAAATTTATCTGATATGTTTTAATAAGACGTTTGATCGTGGTAAAGGTTCTGTGATAATTTTGACAGAATAAAAACAGTGACATGCTCAGTGTGCATAATTCGTAGTGGCAGAGGTTTAAAGCATATCATTTTTTTCAACGAAAATACGTCATTAGAGTTTTATGAATGACGTTATAAAAATCAAAAAATATTCAACGACAAAAAAAAAATCAGTTCAGATTTTCCCCTTTCAAAGTACAAAAATACAGATATTAAAATAAATTTTATCTTTACCACAACAGCGGTCAAAAATTCACGCCTTAACGAATTTAATACAGTTGACTTACCACTCATTCATCGACAGGCCCGAGGTTCGTTCAAATTCAACACCGCCGGCGTCCGTGGCGGGGATTTTCCCGGGATTACTTCGAATCCCATGACGTCATCGTCCCGTGGCTTATACCCGGCCGACTTATCCCGGCACGTTTTTTCCCTCCGGAAAATATCGTCTTCAGTCGCTTAGCCGTTACAGTGACGCCTCTGAATTATAATTAACTGAGTCTATGTTGAATGAAATTTAAGAAAAGATGAATCTTATATTTTTACTTTTTCCTGGTTTATTGACTGTCAACTTAAACAACTGTGAAGCTTGAATTTATTCAATTTTATTTTGTAAAATCAAAAGGGATTATTTCATTTTGTAATTGCGACATTGGCTTATATATCAACTAGCTGTGCCTGCGACTTCGTTCGCGTGGATGACGAAACTTATCAATGAGTTTTTAACCGCAAAATTAAGTTAGTTTTTTATTGTTTATACTTTTCCGGGATAATAACTACCCAGTGTGGTGCCCAGGATAATAAAAAATAATTATACCAAGTTTCATCGTAATCGAACCGGTAGTTTTTGCGTGATACCTGAACAAACAGACAGACAGACAGACATTTTATTTTCACACTTTTGGGTTCGGTTTCGGTCTAGTAACACCCCCCGCCATTTATTTTTTTGATATTTTCAATGTACAGAATTTTCACTTCTACAGATTTATTATAAGTATAGATTGCGACATTGGCTTATATTATCAATACTAAAATCTATCTCAAATACCGAGGTACGGATTTACCATAAAGCCTGCATTCAAAGGATCCAAACAAACAAGAACAAGCAAGCCTTTACAAGCGGACATATCGACAAACACATAATAAGTAGGTACTAGGAGATAATACAACATAGAAGTACCAGTATTGAGATAGATATGTTAGCAGTCTCAGTAGAAGTAATGAATGGCGGCTAGTAAGGCCTGATAAGCTGACGTGAGCTGGGACTCATCTTGTAACCGAGGTACATTATTGTTTGGTTGTGTTTACTGTACAATAAACACTCGTTGGAGTATTATTTGCAAACAGTATATAACAATCCTCATACTTAATCCATTAACATGTTTAATAGGACGTGCAAAATCACCACAACATCTTTTAGATGCGTACTTTTAAAACCAATTAATAAACACAAATCAACTGTAATCAACTGTTTTTTCAATAGATACAAGTATTTATTTAATAAATCAATATTTTACTTTTAAAATACATTCTCAAATATGGAATCCAGTCGTTTTTTAAACCAGAATAACAACGACTGAAGCTTCTTATTGTTCTAAGCTTCGTCAAAGGACATACATAGCCTTACACAAACCATATTATAAAGACAAATATCATTAAATTCACAACAATAGGATTTCTTGCTTTAGTAATTTCTCTAAGGGATTTCTACTAAAGACCTCAGCATAAAAATTGTCGGTAAACAACAATATGGGTGGACAGTGAAATCCCTCAAAGGGCCTGTGGCTTGGAACTACCAGGCGCCAAGAACATGCGAGGAGATAAAAAAGTAACCTACCATCGCTCATAATCAACGCCATACGTAGTACAGAGCGAATAAAAACAGAGGAAAGATTATGTTAGGGATACAGGGAGTTGCAGGAAAAGTGTACACTGTAGAGGTTCGTTTTAAGAAAATGGTGTAGAAGCATAAAAGATAAAATTTATAAGAATACCTAATTAATTATATGCAACACAAGTAGGTAGAGCTACTTATTTAGTTCAGTGTGTTAGTATAACATAAATAAATCTTAAAGAAGATACTAGTTTGAAAGGGCAATATTCCAAGATATTATATTAGATTTATATTAATTTTAATGTTACGACAAACAAAATCATTATAGTTTTGTATTCCCTTAATACACACTCACAAGTTTATGTATATACTATTTTACAAAAATATTATTTACAAGAATTTAAACAATCTGCAGCCATAAGGGAGCGTCCACATCTGACGAACGAGCATTACACGAGCAGCTTGCGAGCCGCGAACGCACTAGTGTCAATTACGCCGTCCGACAGACGTGCGCGCGCGAGCGGTTCGCGAACGGCTCGCGAGCTGCTCGTGTAATGCTCGTTCGTCAGATGTGGACGCTCCCTTATGGCTGCAGATTGGTGGACGCACCCTTACTGAATCCCACAAAAACAAATATTAATTGACGTGCAATATGATCTACAATATTTTCTCCAAACAAAATACCAGCAAAATAATAAAAGGTGTACCACGTTTATCGGCCCGTAGTGTTTCATCTGGCGATAAGGCCGCAAGGTGTTATCCCACTGGCGTGTCATTTGTTTTGATTACACCACCTATCAGGTGGTTTATTATTTATATGACGTTACCTAATGTTTTGGCAACAATGTTATGGTGTTCTTGATACTTTTAGTGTGATTTAAGAGGCAAACCACTCTGTAAGAAGGAGATATGCTATTGCGAAACATAGATAAGAATAAAGGAGTCTTATGAGGTTTTCGACTATGTAAGGGATCTTCGTTGTTATAGGGTAACACGGTAGCAGGCATTCTTCTTAAGTTGTAAATTTAAAAAACCCAAATTACATTATTTTATCGTGTTACGCAAACGATTTCTTACTCAAAACCAAATACATTAACTTATTGCTTAAAATGCAATTGAATAACGAATAATACCTACCTAAACTGTCCTAAACCCAGTAAAAAAAACAATGAGCAATATATATTTTCAATCCAAATATGATGTCAGAATTTAAGGATCAATTACCTATTCTTAAACAGAATGTAACCAAAAACATTTCCTAAAAGGAACATAAGAAAGCCGCTACATATTCAACCATTTGCTTAGACCTTTACAAGCTTATAAAGAATAACATAACATAGAAAAGCGCGCGAACTCAGTCGGCCATGTTGTAATGAAATCGTTTGACGCAACACGTGTGTTACTCGCGATTACCCTGAGTTACCTTATTTGCGTAGGGTTGCCACCGTCGTCAGTGTAACCAGTGTTGCCAGTGTTGCCGCGCTAACCAACGATTTAGATTTAATGTAAACAAGATAAGGGTTGTCTATTGCGGTGACTGTGATATTTTATTTATGGGTGGTTTGAAGGTTGATATTTTTTAAGGTAGGCTATTTTTGGTTTTACATGTAGAAAGCAAAAATTGTCATTGAGTATATCGGAGTTGTTATGCTTTGACCATACATTTTTGATCATTGTCCTTTATACCTTAACCTTTGATACCTACTGTGTAATAAATGATTTAAACAAAACATTGATTATAGATATTATACCAAGAATTATCCAAATCTATATCTTTTCCACCTGCTTAGTGCAGGTAACACCAAAGCTAAAACGATATGTGTATCATCCTGAAAGTACCAAAAAACACAAAAAGTGATAATATCACTTATCCTACTTCAAGGTCAGAGGCAGCCCTATAGGTAATTGCCAAAGATCTACGTATGCCTCAGTCTCGGAGTCAGTTTAATGTTACGAAAGCACATTTGCGTAGCACGCGCGATTTCAACTGTTTTTGATGACCTGGAAAGGTAAAAACAACGCTCTTTCATGCCTTGTAGAGCACAGTTAGAGAGATTTGGTATAACGGATTTCACCTTTTACCATTTACCATTTTTCAAACGTTAAAGTAACAAATAAAAAGTTGCTAGAGTCAATCAGACATAAAAATCTTTAAATACCTACATATTTTCCAGACTTCGACAATATATAAAATCGAATAGCCGAACAGACGAACTGCTTAAAAAGGCCACGAACGATATATGGATAAAAAGTATATGTCGCGTTGGCCTAGCGTTTCAATGACCGGATTAGTTAAGCATATAGCATGTCTATAAATATGCTTACAAAGGTATATACCTCGCGCTCCCTCGCGTTAAATGTCCCGCGTACACATTTCTGTAACGCGTGATTTCGCGAGCTTCGGATGAGCTGAGGAACGACAGTGTGTTTGAGAGAGAAATATTAAGTGTGACTGAATGGGGTATTTAAACCATGAATTTTAGTCACAGGCTCATACATTTACACTTTTTAGAACTCTTGTCCATAAAGATGAAAGTAACTGTTACTATTTTAAAATTTAAAGTTGAATTAGTACCTTTATTCGGTAGAGTAAAACGAAGCGACATTAGAGTACAAGTCATTTCTAATATTCATTACTGAATGACGACCTCCGTGGTCGAGTGGCGTACGCACCGGTTTCAAGGTGTCGCTAGCTCTGAGGTCCCGGGTTCGAACTTTTCTACATTGTCCCGGGTCTGGGTGTTTGTGGTACCTTCGTTGTTTCTGAATTCCATAACACAAGTGCTTCAGCTACTTACTTTGGGTTCAGAGCAATGTATGTGATGTTGTCCGTATTTATTACCAAACATACCTACTACCTATAGCAATACATACATACATAGTTTTATAAAAAAAATTAGTAACCTAGGCTTCTCGTGTTAATTTAAATGTACGTAAAAAAGGTTCTGACACTACACAACACATCACTATAAAAATACAAACCACAAACACCATTCCATCATCATAACGCAGTCAATCTAAACATTTTTTGACGGGCCTGTTGGTCTAGTGGTTAGTGACCCTGACTGCTATACCGGAGGTCGTGGGTTCGATTCCCACCCAGGACAAATGTTTGTGTGATGAGCACGATCATTTGTTCTGGTTGTCTGGGTGTAATTTATCTATAATATGTATGTATTTAGAAATATATAAGTAAGTTTATCAGTTGCCTGGTTACCATAACACAAGCTCTGCTTAGCTTGGGATCAGATAACCGTGTGTGAGTTGTCCCGGAATATTATTATTATTTTCTTTATTTTTCAATAAACATATAAAATACATTTTTAAATATATACAAAAAACAATATATATATACATTTAAAAATATAAAATATAGTGTCCAACCGGCCTCGGGACAGGGTCCAAGCTGCCGGTGGTTAGGACTCCAGAGAGAGGAACCTCCTCACAATACGCGCCGTGTCGAGAAGTACCGCTTTCTGAATCAAACCCTTGACCCAGGCGCCTAGCGAGAGCCTCTTAAGGTGTTGGTCGAGGCTCTTGGCTATTATGCCGTTGGCTGTAACGACTATCGGGACAATGATTGCTGAGTCCACCTCCCACATGTCGACAACCTCGTGCGCTAAATCCAAATATTTTAATTGTTTTTCTTTTTCAGCTTTCACGAGGTTCTCGTCATGAGGGATAGTGATATCAACAATGATTGCCCGGCGCTCCGATCGATCTATCACCACTATATCAGGCTTATTTGCTACAATAGTCCTGTATTATTATATATTATTATTATTATTATATATTATTTTTTATATATCCCGTAATCTATTCCGAAATCCTTTCGCTACATCAAAATAACGATATTCAACGGTTTTTTAGTTTCAAAATATTTTTTCATATAAAACAAACACATAATTTACATGTTGAGCGGATCGCGTAAATCCAAAATCGTCCCGGTACACCGATCTGTTACAATATTTGACATATTACAAATGCATCGAGAAATAAAAAATCGCTGAAAAATTGTCGGTAAACTTTTTTACAAATCTGCATGTAAACTATCGTATTTTACAGTTTTGCGAGCTTTGTTTGTGATAAACTGCGATTTTTGAAGCTGAGGCGCTTTTTATATAACGTATATTACCTTTGTATCAGTTTTTATACTTGTGTACTCAGTACTCACACATATTAAGTTCGTATATTCAATGCCAGTAGAATAAATTTCGCGTGATAAATGTTAAAGACAAACATGTCAAGCAGGCTAGTTCGTAAGTTTTTGCAAACTCAGCATGCGTTTTATTATAATTTAAGCACGCTGATATTATATAAAACAAAATGCTGGTTAAGATAGAGCCAAAATTAATTATAACAGAAAAACAAACAAATTCTTTATTCATATAAAATGTACTAGAAGAAACAAAAAACACGGACAATGTCCAACCCAAGCAAAAACTTTAATAACTACACGAAAAAGTTCCCAGCCGACATAGAAAAATAAAATGTAAAAAACTATTCTCGCTAATTGGTAGACGAAGTGCAAAATGAATTCATACATTTTTAAACCACCATCTGCCTTAAAATAATATTACTGACATATGCACTATGCACTACTCTGCTTTTACCGCGCCAACGGACATATTTTATAATAAAGTCTAATTTGAGGCAGCGTACTAAATAATATAAAAACCCTCGTCCTTTATGTCAACACGCACTATGTTAGATATTTTTTTAATTGGACATGGTCGTAATATATTTTGTTGCTATAGAAAGACTCCAGTACCAAGAGCAAATTATCTACGTATTTTTTTCAGGTTAATAGCTAAGCTGTAATTAACTGCTAAATAACAAAAATAGTAAAGTAAAAACATAAAAATGCTGTCTGGAGATTTGATGTCCAGCAATGGTTTTTCACTAATTTTAATTTAACATCCAGCCTTGCAAAGCTCATGAAACTAATTAAGTAACTATTTAATTAGTTGGCTAGCGCAGAATTCATTAAAATTCTACGAAACACATCTTGAAAAGTTAACGCATATTTAACATGCGCTACTCTACAGAAAGTCCGTATTATTTTAATATAAAGTGTATTTTGGCCCAGAGCGCGATATATCGTGGTATCCATAAGAACATTCATTATTCTTGCTGTAATTTGACAATGCACGGCGCAGTAGATCCGCTTGCCAGAGCGATCTTTTCGCTTCGATCGTAAATCGTTTACATCTTTATTTAAATAGGAATAAACGGTTAATACCTAGTTTTTGTTATTTCCGGGGAACTTTTAATTGATTCTAGAACTGATGTATATGCAGCAGTTAAAAAAATGTCGTGACCCGTGTATTACATATCCAGTGTAGCCCATCTACAATAATCTACATTGATACATTATCAATATAGATTATTGTAGATGGGCTACGAACTTTCAATATATAGTACGTAGACCCTATCCTATGTAATGTCTATATTGTATAGGTACCTCAACAAAAACCATTTATTTTGTACTTCTAATTACAACACAGTCTGTTCTAGAGCCGTGTATTTATATAAGAATTGACATAATGAAAACAGCGGTATTATATACACAATTACGGTGCTCGTATTTCTACAGTACAAAAATTCTTAGACTTTATTCTCGTTTCTTTGCTCGAATGGTTTACACGCTGATTAGAGAAACCGATGGAACAACTTGGTTTATATTTTGTAGAAGAAATACAAGGTAATATTGTCGAAACATTTCGCATGATTTATTTCCTTCCCGCAATGCTAGCTTTCGATATTCTTAGTATTATCATATTGTGTTCCGATAACAAGTGGTTAGTAGAAATTTACGTTTGAATGCCTGTATTTATCCTTGTTAGATTTATTGTGTGTACTTCACCTGTGAGTACAGAATGATGTGTTTTGTCGAAAGTAAGTACATGTATTGAGTAGTATCTCCAAACCAACATAATAAAAATCGTGCAACTATTATTACAAGGAAAAATCCTTCATATTAAATATTGTGTTGGCAATAAGAGTAATAAATTATACCCACCCCTCCCTCCTGTATTTGATTTACCAGTGCGTAGAATTGAAGTGAGTACTAGGCAAGCATGACTTCTTAGTACCTAAACAATTCTTAATTTATAAAATACATGTTCGTGATACGAATGAAACCATCATAGGTATGCGGCAATGACCGACCGTAGCCATTTTGAAAACCCGGGCAAACAAAATGAATGTTTGCATAAGTTTAACAATGTTTTTACTATGCAGCATACATACATGAATGTAGTCAAATATGTATGAGTTGAAACTTTAGACGTGCGTTTGTAGAATAATAAAACAATATAAGCAGGATAAACGTAGCAAGTTTTGACGGTCCAATGGCGCAGTAACTACGTTAAAAGTTTTGCGGTGAAGGTTTCAGATTCGATCCTAGTACTTGAAAATACAATAGTATGTATGTAACACAAGAATAATTATCTAAGTTTACTGGTGATTAAATGTATGAAGAAAGAGTGCAAATAATAATTTTAATGGTCTTTTGAAGACAAAACAAAGAAAGAGGTGAAAAAACAAGTTTTTTAATTGCAACCGGCCGAAGTGGACATGTATCGAAACAAAGAATGATTGTTATTTCCCCTAAAACAACTACGAAAATAAAACAAAAATCTAGTTACACAATATTCTTTAAGCACACACTCAGGGAGCTTCAGACACTGTAGAAAAAAGAATACCCAAGCAACTGCAATTAACAACCACTTTTTAATACAAAAAGTTAGTTGTTGTCTCGCTCAGTCCAGCTGCATTTGCATACGTGTGAAGGAGACGGACAAAACATTGTCAGTTCACATCTGCGTCCCCCACTTACAGTTTTTCCTGCATTTTTCCCACCTACAGAGGTTTTTATGCTAGTATGTCGGTTATGCGATCGTCTCGTTTAACATAGAGTATTGGGTGCTGCTTAGCAGAATAATATTATCAACTATCATGTTTTCCGAAATCGGCTTTCAAAAAGGTGAAAGGAAAAAGGTGGTTGTTTAATCAATATTATGTTTTAACCAATAACTTGTAGGTATGTGTAGTGAAAAGCTACAAATAATAACTACAAAAATAAATTATGAAATATTAAAGTGATAAATGATTAATCTTAGTATAATAAATACAAACAAAAAAGACATGAATACCTAAACGAAAAATCATTCAGCTTGCAACATTTTCTATTTTATATAAAGGCAAGACGATATTCCTTTTTTTCATTTCATTTCATTCATGGTATTGCAGAAAGCACAAAGTTTTATAATTTTATGTACAAATTCATAACGTGAATTTTACGAACCATTGTCTTCCAATTACTAGTAAGGGTCAATTTCTACTTTACGGCAGCGGTATCCTTTAAACCCTAGTATTATCAGTAATAAAATAATTAAAGGCACATCGGATGAACAAAGGCGGCCATATAACGCCCGGTATCTCAAAACACAGGCCTTTTAAGCACTTGACCCCATAGTAATTTGCCCTTTTGAATCACAATAAAATTTATCGCCAGCTCTTAAATATTTATATCTTTAGTACAAAAGCTTGTTCCTCCTATCTACCAATTTCCAAAGAGAAAATTATGTCTTGAAGAGATCAGAATCGAACAGATTTAATGCCATGTTATCAGCGGAGATAAGTGTAAAATAATGGATTTTTCCGGTTGTCTCTCCTCGGAATTTATTTTCTGTTCATTTAGTCTTTTTAAAGATTTGTACTTACTTTGAAATCGTTTCCTTAATTGACTGAGTAATGTTTATGATCAACGATGTTTTGTAGCATAGTGACCAAATTTTTAGACCCTGGAATTTTGCTTAATCCTAAGCAAAAATTTTACCTATTAACACATTATTTACATACAGTTAAAATATTAAATATCACCATTGATAAATTATAAGGACGATATTAGTAAGCATATGATAATTTTATATTTAGTTTATTAGGAACTAACATACTGTCATCAACGCGACAGTGTGCTTGTTCCACTTTTCCCCACGTTACCCTTCCATTACTCTATTATGATGAGCGAATGTTTTGTCGTTTGCACGCCTCTCCGCCTGAATTATACTGTTTTTGTTATATTTTCCATTAAAAATTTAAATATAAATATTTTTACTGCACAGTTCGATAGCTGCGTCGGTTTGTGGATGGTTCATGCACACGGTTTTTATTTTTTAGTAATGTTTTGTGGTGAAATGAAAAGTTGTTTGTTTTGTTGGATTGCTCTTTGGCAGCGTAATAGCGTCCAATTATTGATTATACCAATTACAGTTTTATTTTTGTGCTGTACTGTTTTCATAAATTAGCCAGCTCTAATGTGTTCATTCTTGTATCTATAAATAATTAATTATATTTATCCAGTAATTAACTTTAGTAGGTGTTGGAACATTTCTGATTATAAATATGGTTTTAAATCGGGGAATCGTAAAATACATTATATTTACTATCTTAGTTTTTAAACAGACCGTAACCGTAACCGGGCATAAATTTAACTATTTTCTTACATTGTTTGTTCCTTTCGTACTAAGTGTCACATAGCCTTAGTAACCTGCAATAAACTGGATATAACGAGATGCGGTGTAGCTTCCTTACCGCGTATTATTGCGAGACGTGTCGCGTGATCCTGCCTTATCCACACGGAGCCGGATTACTAAGATAAGGAACGGGTGTAAGGCTGCCTTCCTTTGTTTTTCAGATTTCACGTCATCAAGACTATTGGCTGTTGATAGGCTGAGGGCCTATCCAAGTTAATAGGACGGATAGATCGTGTTGACACTGATAACTCTTATAGTTGAGGTATAAATAAAGAAGATCCTGCCGTTTTTAAGTGGTATTGCAGATAGGCAGCTCTATTTACTTATCAACCTTGCCATTTGTCATATTAAATACATCGATATATATTCAACCAGCATAACTATATTAAAGACACTTTTATCATATATTTTAAATGCTAGTCGAAACGTCATCTTTAATCTTTAAGCCGTCTAGACATACTAAAATGGTCAAGAAAAGCATAAATTCGCTTATAAACGTGTTGTGCATTATGATGAACCACTATACTATTAAATTATCCTAGTAGTTTTCCTTTCAGCGCACAGAAGTTTCATAAAATAGCAAACTGATGTTAGTAAACCATTTAGCAACAAAAATATTATTTCTCTCCCATTTACCAGACAAAATTATACAAAACGAAACATTATTCTTTTAAATGAAATACAGAGAGAGAAACTCTTAACACTCCATAGGCCAGACTTAAGTCTGTAAGTTCCAAAGTCGGCGACTTTTAAGTCTTGTCAAAATATTTCGTTGTTCCGACAAAGTTGGGCGACTTTTATTGCTGTATTTATTACAGTTGTTCATTCATAGCTACACGTTTTAATGTCCCTAAATCTGTGGGATTCTGTAAGTTTGCCCTGTTTTATTTGACTTAGATATGCATGGGATATTAATGGTGGCTGTGGGAACGAATAAAAGTATAAACAAACAATGTAAGGATAGTTCCGGGTTTGTTTTATTGATAAATTATTGCCGTCTTACTATTGACATGCACTTTTGAGAGATGTATAATATTATTATAACATTGTATTTAATGCATTGTACGGACTGCCTCGTTGGCCTAGTGGGTCTAAGCGCGACTGCTACGCTAGAGGTCTTGGGTTCGATTCCCAAGTCGACCAAGGTGTTATTGGGTTTTCTATGAAATTCTCAGTAGCAGGTCGGAGTTTGGATTTGTGCCCGGTTAGTGGCAATAGGCTCGCCCCCTATTACATGGGACCTAAAGATACCGGCGAACTGTGGGTGTACATTGGTACACCTCTGCCTAACCCTTCGGGGATACAGGCGTGATGGTATGTATGTATGTATTTAATAGATTGTTAAATAACTTACTCTACACATATTTTTATAAATAATAATGTAACTCCTTTTTAAATGACATAAGAAAGGGATGCAAAGTATCAGGGTAACAGATAGATTAGAATACCTATGCTATAATCATGTTCCTTTGCTCAACACATCTACCTATTATAAATGCTATTACTCAACATAGGTACAAACTGTTCTAGGTACCTATTATAAAGTGACCTTGACCCCACTTAAAGTTCTATCCGTATGAGCGACTAAAGTACCAAAGATAAAAGTTGAGAGAAATCTTGAGATTGTAACGTTAATGCCGTAAGTTTTTTACGTAAACTAACTTTACAAAGTTGAATGTTTTTGTTTCACAGAGAATCACTTAAGAAAAAGAAAAAGGTGGCCTTATTATTTACTAAAACATTGTATGAAAATTATGTTAGTTTTGTTATGTGCCTTGGTTAATACCATCCCCAAAAATATTTACTATATAACATCTTATACGAAATTTTACCAAAAAGTTTCAAGAAAATAATATTCAGTTTTAATTAAGTGACTTTATTACGTACGAGGCAAACAAGCGAACCCTCACACTGGGCTTGGAATTCTGCGGAGTTCCCACTTTATAATAATGTAGAATGTTGAATAAATAAAAAGTTTATGTAGTTACACCGTTTGGGAGTTTCAGCGGGGTTACTCATTCGCTGTTTGTTTTAAAACTTAAATTTTATTTATTAACCTTTAGTTTGACCTTAATTTTATTTATTACGGTTTATATTAACAAACTCTGGATTCTTTGTAAACCGACAGTTGTGTGCATTTACTTTGTTGACACACTGCCGTAACCAGTGATAGTTATACAAGACAAAGTTAAATATCTCTGCAAAAATAAAGTTTCAGTTAGTCGCTACGCAATTTTTAGATTTTTGCCAACATATGCGAAATACGTAAAATAAAATTTTAGTTATAGTTATTTACTATTCAAAGCATTATTCAATTATTTCAGATATATACATAGGCACATACTCAATGAAAAACTACGTAACTTTAAATAAATTATGAAAAAAAAACATCGTTCGTACATAACCACATTATCTTAAAGTAGGTATATATGTTTTTAAGAGTATTCCATAATCGGATGTACCACCTACAATATTGCATTATTAATGTTTCCGCTGTCGGAACTAAATCTATTGTCAATTGAGATATCTGTCGAAGTGTCAATTCCGCGAAGTGACGCGCTGCCACATTAATGCTAGTGGTTGCCATACTTCCTGTAACTGACGTGAACACCTGAATATTATATAATAACAGTTATTACTGTGCGACGTCAGTCAGACAGTCATATTGTAAGTAGGTTTGGGCATCGATTTGTCTGTACTGTTTCAGTGTATTAGATTGAGAAGATTTGGTATTAGAAAGTATATACATGAGTTATGGTTTGACGTAGATTAGCTTTTTTATTATTTTGGCATTTGTAATTAAATTATCTAACGATATTTGCCTGCATTACAAATTTCTTTAAAAACAATTTACATTTCAGAAAATCTATTTTTATTATATAATTATACTTGTAAGTTTATGCAACAATTATAGTTTCATACTATAAACTCATTATAAGGCTTCGTATCGGAACAAAACAGCATTGAACAGCTATCTAACTACTAGCTTTATCCAGAGCTCGATAGCACTCCTAGAGTTTCATTTTATCCTAGTAACTGGCTTCAAAACTTTCAAATTTAATATTTTACGTTCAACAAGCTTTCTTAAGCTATTATTATGATGAAGTTAAAATAGCTAACAATAGTCTTTAGTTAGAAATATTAAAATATCGGTCTTCTCGTATTCTTTCATCCCAATTACCTTTAGTGCTTTATCTATCTCAAAGCTTCTAGGGAAATTACCCTTTAATACTACCGTAACTTCTTCATACACTTGGTAGCACTTCTATAGTTTCATTTTATCCTGGTAACAGGCATCAAAATGTTTATAACTCTTCTTCAAAACATCTAGAAGAGTGTACTAGACGTAACTTAGGCTTATTTGTCCACGAAAATATTTACATGTATAGAATATTGAGCAAAATTATGAAACTCGCTGAAGAAAAGATTTTTTTTTGTGATTTTAATAATAAATTTTAATTGTAATTTTGATAAAATTACAGATACAATTACGGGATCTGAAAGAACACGCGACAAACAGTTAGTTTATAGTACAATTTATTTTGAATTGTAATATAAACAAATATAATTTATTCAGTTCTGTTTCATAGCTATTTATTGGATTAATATTTGCATCAAATAATTACAGCGAGTAAAGCGTTGAACTAAAATCCTATTATTTTAGCCTAATTTACATTAGTGGTGAAATAATTATTAAATAATATTATAATGTGAATCATGTGAATCATGTAGGTATGTAATATACTCCACCAATTATTTGCTTTTCTTGATAGATTCACCAAATCGAACTAGATAGTCAGAGAGACCTATAAGACATGCCTAGTAAGAAATATTTTGTTTAAGCACCAAATTCGATAATATTCATAGAACACATAGTTTGATAACTTATTGTTTTATTCAGTTATCGAATAATTCGAGACGACCTCCGTGGTCGAGTGGCGTACGCACTGGTTTCAAGGTGTCGCTAGCTCTGAGGTCCCGGGTTCGATCCCCGGACGGGTCAATGTAGAAACCAACTTTTCTACATTGTCCCGGGTCTGGGTGTTTGTGGTACCTTCGTTGTTTCTGAATTCCATTACACAAGTGCTTCAGCTACTTACTTTGGGTTCAGAGCAATGTATGTGATGTTGTCCGCATTTATTTATTTAATTAAGCCCTTATACGATAAATACTCAAAAACATATTTTATATTCTTATTTGTATTTTGATTTCAGATAATTTAATAGACGAATAAGTACGAATACAACTTCTATCAAATCAATAACACGACAACTTTCTTTGAATTATTATTAAGAAAGAAACCTAAGAGTTCCTTAAAGTCAATTAATTCTGACTCAAGTTATCGCGCTGTTCGCCCTCTGATTTGTGAATATTAATACTCGCGTAACAAAATGTCAAACGTCTAACTTTTGTAATTACGCCCAAGATTTCCTAAGTGAGATTTAATAGCAATATGCATTTTTGTTGGCAGTGTAATTGCTTATCAAAGAATTGATTTATATAAATTGTTAATACAAGCGACCAGGATTAACACGGTTGTCATTTTAAAAACAATATGTAAAAATGGCAAAAAGACAGACAAGAAAAGCGACATTTATAAATTTTTGATGAAGCTAAAGTCTGTCAGACAGATCATTTTATTTTTTGTAGGTAATTATTATTTAATATTTTGTAGGTAATTATTATTGTACAAATAACACTTCACTAAAGAAATTAGGAAGCTTTTAGACAAAGTGATAAAAATATATTTTAACAAGCTTATTTGCGTCTGTAACGAGGAGAAAATATCAGGAAAACTGTTATTTTCCCTATTATGTTCTGAGAAATTTATTCGGAAATTAGACATTTATGATCAAGCTTTCTTAATAACACAATTATAATGTTTATCGTTCCAAAACATTTGTCTGTGTAATTTGGAACACAGCAAATATTTAAAAAGGATATTCATAAAAAGCGTCGTGGTGGCCTAGCGGTTCAATGAACGGATTTGTATGCACAAGGTTGCAGGTTCGAACCCAGGCGAGTACCAATGTGGCTTTTTCAAAGTTATGTACTTTCTTAATTATTCTAAGACACTTCTGACAAACGGTGAAGGAAAACATCCTGAGGAAACCTGGATTCCAAAATTTGGGATCTGAAATCGCCAATCCGCAGAGAGCAAGCGTGGTGATGCTCGTGCCTTCTCCATGTGGGAAGAGGCCTGTGCTCAGCAGCGGGACGTTTAAAGGCTGGATTATTATTCATAAAAGAATAAGGCAATATTCCTCGCTGACATTCGAAGTGAAGACGTAAAAATATATTCTTCTTCTTCTTCTTCTTATTTTCGAGTCGATGGTAATCTTGTATACCTATTAAAGTTTAAATACGCTGCGCCCAGTAGTTGGCCACTCTAACTGCAAACCCAAAATAAATTGAATTGATAAGGACACAAATAAAATGTATCAAAAGCATAACTATTTGTCCACGCCCTTGGCCAGGACTTAACAAAGAGATTTCAATTTAAGTAAAGCAATCCAATTTCACACGGTCATGGATACAAATGGGCGTAATTTTATACCGCGGATGTAAGCCCCGCTTAAAATTAACGACTGTTAGTTATGACGACCTGGTACATGCTGAAAGATTCCTTATTAGGTTTTATTGAATTATGTGAAAAGGAGATAGCGAGAGTTAACCAATTAATTAATTAAATTATAATCAAAGGTCTAATTCTGTTAGAATATTTTTTTTAAATTATTTGCACACCACATGTATATTTTTTACCTCGAAAGTATTAACTACGCTGCTGTTAACTTATGATAAAAGGATACTGTCAGAATATTCCCTTGGCAGGTAAACCTGCTAATTAACAGTGAATTACATGTCAAAATAAATTAAGTAATCGGAATGGTTAGATAATGTATTTTTTAACCAGAAATAAAAGCTGAAGGTATGCTCATTGGTGATAGGAATAAAACTGTTTTTTTGCAAAACCTTTTAGCGTTTCCTAAATAAATTAAGGCAATACCGTGAAACATTGGGTAGTTTTAAACAACCCTTTCCTGTATCATGTCGGTGACATCCGAGAGGGATCCGAACCAAAGCGACCATAGAATGTAACAGGTTTCTTCTCATTAGGTTTATTAGTTTCATTAGCTTTTGAAGTGAGCTTGAAGCACCTAATTTTATAAACTACGTACTACATAAGGACGAGCTCGATAATACAGGGTAAGCCGCACTCGCCGCGGTTAGTCCATGGATGGGGTGACCATTTCTTAACATACCGAGATCCCTCCGTGCTTCGGAAAGCACGATTAGCCCAAGTCCCGAATGTCATACGTTGATCTTTAGCAGTCGTTAAGTAAATTCTGTCAACCAGTACGGTATTCAGCTGAATCCGCTAAGACTGGAAGCCAACCACAACATAGTTGGAAAAAGGCTAAACATGGTGATGATGATGACTTACTACATAAGGTTATTCTTATTTCCAATGACAGACTCTTTGCTTTGAGTTTAAAAGTGTATTTATAGAATCGAATCCAATTTATTCTTTTGTTATTTCGCTTTATTTAAATTCTTTGTGTATACCATCCATTCTTATACCACTATTATTTAACTTTCAGATCGCACTCTACGAGATAAACGTTCTACCAGGAAATAAGAAAACACCTCGTAATAATCAAACATTTACGTGCTCTGTCCATACAAGTCGGTCACGTCACTAAACGCATTAACGTTACGTCAAGCGCCTAGATACACCTGTTGGCTGCAATGCAGTTCCGAGCAATGTGCTCCAATATTATCTGCGTCCGTTTATGGCGCCCTAGTAGCCGTAATAAGGTTCTGTCCGCAAATTTTATCAGCCGGCTTATTTCCTAGTTCATATTTGTCCTTTAGTTATATTGTGTGTCTATCTACTTTACGATACGTAAATAAATAGTAAAATATTGTTTGCGAAAAGGCATTGCAAAAATAACATAGCTAAAATAATATTTTGACATTAGGCACTGCCACAACGGATAAAAAATGACATAATACGCATTATAATAGTTGTACCGCGAGCACGCACTCTCACACAGAGTATGACTGATGTATGAATTCACATTTCCGTATATACACCGTAAATGGCTTTTTGCGAACACCATCGTTCATCATACATCATAATACTTGACAAATAAAAATGTCGGTATCGTATTTTAAAAGGTTTGTTGGAAAAATCCGATTAATCCTACAGAACGTTTAATTAAAAACGCTATCAGTTTATAAAGGCAAACGAACTGAAATTTTACAGACCTGTTATCAATTTTATAGTACCTACCTAGGTACAATCTATTATAAATCATATTCTTACACAAGTAACTTTGATTGACTCATTTAGGCATTGTTTTAAACATATCCTCGGTTTTTGAGGTATAGAAACGTAATGATTAAATGCTAGTTGTAAAACCAATTTTGTGTGATACAAAATATTATGTATTCTGTAATAGCCCGTTGAAATAATCTAGTCTCTACCGATATCATGCGCTCCTGGTTCCTCGATCGCCACTGATTTAGATGAAAATTTACGGACGGATGGTTCTTCTGGGTACCTAGTTCATCCAATATTTATAGAGCCGAATTTATTATTAATCCAACCTAAATAAATAACAAAGTTTGTTCCTTCCTTAGTTCGTACGTAAACTATATTATTGATTCTATCGATTAGTTACTGTATACTTTCATTTGGGTTATAAATAAAGTAAATGATGTCATTCTGTATTTTCAGAGTAAGCGCTTATTATGTTGAGATGCAATAAAGTTGCTTACTAAGAAGAGAGATTCTAATCAAGAGTGAAACAGCAGCAGTCCCATAATGTCAACCTTTATTATCTTTCAGCAAAAAGTCGAGTTGAATAGAGAAACAAGAAACGTGATTACAACTAGCCTCGGACGTTGGCTGCCGACGAAATGTGTAAATAGCGTTCCCGCTTAAAGTTCCAGCTTCCAGCGCACACCGGTTCTAGCCAGTTTAAACTAGTTGTAAATGTTAGGGGCACTGTTGCGAAACAAAAGTTTGCACGAAAAATTATCGCTGTTACTTACAATTGTTGTTCTTATACTTCGTTTCTAGGGAAATTTTAAATATATTTAAGTATATACATTGTGTCTCGAGGAATGCATGTCCTGTGTGTGTGGTTTTAATGCAATTTGAACGGACCTCAATTTGCGCGTGATTGGTTGACGTTTGACGGGCGCGTTCCGTTTTCGTTTGTTGTGTTATTTGACGCGTTTGATTTTAATTTTAGTTTTAAAAGTAGTTTTATTTCAATGTCTAACATTCGCGTAAACCTAAGAAACCAATATGTAAACCAGTACGGACTGGACATAGCAAATAAAATACGCCGGTTGGAAGATCTCAAGACTAAGCGCGCAAGATACACAACATCTTTAGCATTCTTGAAGAGATGCCGTGACCACAATCTCATCCCAACATGTCTCAAGATATCACCCAAGAAGGACATACGAGGGAGCGCCAAGATCCTCAATCAGGCAAGCAAAAAGTTACTCGTCCTCAAAATTCATGAAACTCGTTCCGATTTACAAAATTTAAATAATACCGTTGAGATCGTGACTAATGATTTGAAAACAGTTTTATCAACTTTTGATTTTAATACTTGCTTTGAAAAACTAAATAAGCGCGAAAATACCGAATACCTCGAAAGGACCTCAATTTTTTTTATAAATATATAATTACGGACAACATCACATACATTGCTCTGAACCCAAAATAAGTAGCTGAAGCACTTGTGTTATGAAATTCAGAAACAACGAAGGTACCACAAACACCCAGACCCGAGACAATGTAGAAAAGTGAGTTTCTACATTGACCCGTCCGGGGATCGAACCCGGGACCTCAGAGCTAGCGACACCTTGAAACCGGTGCGTACGCCACTCGACCACGGAGGTCCACATAATTTTATAACTTACCCTAAGCTACTTCTGAAACAGTCTATCTTACTTCTGAAGAAAAAAAACATACACGTAAATGCCATGACTCATTTGTCATGGCATTTACTTGATACCAGACTTCAGCGAGTAAGAAGCTCCCAAAAGCAGGATCAAAAAGTCGACAAGCATGGAAGACTGCATTATATCAACAAAAGACGACATTATATAAAGAGGTAAATAAATCACTGCGAAAATTACTCGTTATAAGAGTTTCATTACAAAATTCAAATAAGTTCAACAAAAGGCCAAAAATATAAGCAGTACTTACAGATTTTTTTGAAGGGAGCCATACGTCCTCATTATAATATGTATATCAGATAAATGATCCAGGCATCCAAAAACCAAAGAATACTTAAGATATCAAAAGCACACGTAACCTGAATTTATAAAAGCAAGTACGAGCTTTCAAAAAAAACAAAACCTTAAGAGGAATCCCAAACTTGTGTCTAGTCCTAACAAAAGAAATGTCGTGTGCCGACATTTCTCTTCTAAATCCTTGTAATATATACGCTTGGAGCGACGCATGTTAAGGGGGTGGGCACACAGTGCGTATGCTGCGTAAAACTAACTGAGCTTAGTCGTAGTTTATTAATTTAAACTAGAAATTATCAAAATAATGACTGAATCGAACGTCATCCCCTTAGGTAAGTTAGTGTTTACGATAACAATTACTGTTTAAGGGTCAAATTCAATTATGTATCCGTAGATAGTGCTACCAAAGCACAAAACAAATTATGTAAAAATGATGAAAAACGATCTACGCAAATGTTATTGAAAATTGCCAGTAGTCCACTGACGGTAACCACGGCAGACAACGTTTATTTATTTTACGCTTACTTCTAGATTTACACAACCGGCGACCATCAGATTTACTTGAAATCAAAACCATTTATATTTTTAGTGTGTCTCACACCTAAACCACGTCGGTTCATAATTCGGTCACGGATCTCTAGACAACACGTCCTAACACTCGACACAATTATGAGTCGCTACGTGCCGCCCTGGTAGGCCGACTGTACCAACTTTGAGGGAATAAAACCCGCAAAGTGCGTATCGGATTGTGGAACGCGTGAATAAGGATTTTGTAGAAAAATTACTTGGTAATAGCTGTTTGTAGGTATTTCATAATTATGCATTATTTTATCTTTCTCGCTCATTTCATGGCTTAGTGACTATTTCAATACCATGGTTAATCGTTTTTTACAAATAAAATAAAGTTGAGAGACAGCATTTTATAACCCAAAAACTTGTAGAACGATTTTCATGATCATTGCTTAGTTGGATTCGGCTCCACCCAAATATCAGAATAACTATAAAAAATATCGGGAACGGGGACTAGGTACTCACCAGGGGAAATCGCTGGCCACAGATATTTCATTCACATAAAAGAATCTGTGTCGTGGTGGCCTAGCGGTTCAATGAACGGATTTGTATGCACAAGGTTGCAGGTTCGAACCCAGGCAAGTACCAATGTGGCTTTTTCAAAGTTATATGTACTTTCTTAATTATTCTAAGACACTTCTGACAAACGGTGAAGGAAAACATCGTGAGGAAACCTGGATTCCAAAATTGGGATCTGAAATCGCCAATCCGCAGAGAGCAAGCGTGGTGATTAATGCTCGTGCCTTCTCTATATGGGAAGAGGCCTGTGCCCAGCAGTGGGACGTTTATAGGCTGGATTATATTATTATTTAAAAGAATCTGTGTAAAGAACCAGAGAACCGGAGAACCATTCTTGGCTCAAATTCTACTATTCCTAGACTGTGCGAACTCTTGAACGGTTGCAGTGATCAATTTGACGTGTACGCTGACTCACTTAGCAAGCTCCATAGAAATTTAAAGTCCCTTTAATTGCATTGATTTAAATGTTACGAGTTGAGATTTGATATTGTCAATTAGGATTCTTTTTTTTCTAATTCGTTCTTTTGTTTTGTTTTTTTTTTCTTATTTTCGTTTCTTAGTTTAAGTAGGTACTTTTTTGAAATACATACACTTCATTAGTGCATGCGGTGCTCACCTGTAAATAATTGTGACACTAAGATAACTTTTATATGCATTAATTTATTTAGATGTATCAGTGTTAACCATTGTTGGTGTGCCAATAAAGTAAAATAAAATAAAAGTCACAATTCGTTTGTACAAACTCTAAGAGTATCTATATCTAATCTTCTTACATTATTTCCTTCTCAAACCATTTCCCTGCCTACCTGTCCTTTCCTTCGCCTATACTCCGTAACATGGTATCTGGCATCCAAGTGAGCTGTCCGTTATTAAAGTCAGCGATATGTGATAACGACACCATCGGTGGCAGTTACCGCGTTATTATGTGAACCGAGCGCCAGCTGCACACTTGCTCTATATTTATAAGTTTCTTAAACTAACTTTGTAAAATGTGTGTTACGTGCTGCAGTAATGTAATGTAATGATTTAAATTTCATATTTCCGATTTGAAAGTAAGTAAAAACTACATGAAATAAAATTTATAACTTGTAGGTTTTAATTATTGATCGTAATTCCTAGAAGCACAATTTATATAACCACTTATTATCCGACTGCTAATAATGAGGATAGGATATTTGTATAAAAAGTTAAGTAGGAGCTAAGTTTAGGTACTTACATAGTTAAAAAGTTTTTGATGTTTATTATGTTCTTACTATAATCATTTTATATACATGAACGAACAGTAGTAATAACATCCGCTTTCTTATTACTTACACATGTCATGTCGTCGGCAATCCTAGGGTAGTTTGGTTTATGCTCAATTGTACGGACCTAATTCCAATGTTTAATTTATTTTCTTAGTTAAATGATGATCTCTTTTTAACCGACTTTTAAAAAAAGGAGGAGGTATTTTCTACAACAAGTGAAGTATTTGCGTTCAATAAGAACCATTCTACTATCAGATCTGATGATGAAGCCAAGATGACTTCGTGAATGTAGCGGGAATTCGTTGTATGTGAGATGCGTGGCACTGGATTTCGTTTGATGGAAATTATCATGAGGACATGAGGATGATGAAAGGGTGTCAGCTGAAGGCCTACCCATATTATCTAAGATTAAAAATATGTCACTAAAAATAAAAAAATAAAAAATTTTCTATTTATTAAATGAATCTAACTGTAAATAATACCCCAAAAAGAGTGGCATCCTCACATACCAGGTAAGCATATCTCAAAAGCGGTTAAAAAGTCATGACCAAATAATTACCCGTGACGTCACGTCATCGCTCACCGAGTGCTCTGGATTCTTGAGGCTCTCGAGCCCTCTCTTAGTTACAATAACTGACAATTGCGAGGGGACCCGGCGATATCTCGACAGCTCAACAACTCTGAATGGCACTTCCGTAAATATGTATACGTTTGAAGCTAGGGTGTAAGGACATGACTTTTAATGGTGTTTCTTTTTGAGATGAAATATGTTTTCGAGCCTAACTGTTTTTGGAAGATTTCGTTGCTGGGTTATGAATAAACGAAACTGAAAACAAAAGTTGAACTTTTACAAGTATATTATTATTTAACAACACAACCATCATCGTTTAAAAATCTTTTGTTCGCATGAGACGAAGCACTATTTACGTTCTATACGTATTTAACCCTTGTACTATTATACATAAACATTATCTAATTACGAAACATAACATCTAATTGCGAAAAATATCGACAGATTACAAAAATCAATTCACATGTGGACATAGACGTCTAGATGCATGGCGGGAATGTTTGAAACGATAAAATATTGGATTTGTTCTGAGAAATAGGTTTGTAGTTCATTAGAGATCGTAAAAAACAGGTAAACTAACTTCTTTCCATTTAACTCTACCTAATATGGTGTAAGAAAACATTTTCTAAGTGTTTCTTCTATATGACGTAGATATGTCGCAGTCATCTGGTTGAATCTGCTATTTGATTGAATGACTAGCGCGTTCATTGAATGGCGACATTTAATTGAATGACTTAAGGACAACTCGTCAAATTGTTTAATGTAACGTTCAACTTCTTGACTGAACGTCATTTAGCATAGTCGTTGAATGGGATATAGCCGATTTTGTAATGTTTGGTTAGGGTGACCATAAGTTCGCAACTTAAAAGGTAACTTACATCATCAAGAGGAACAAAATAAGTAACAACAGGAAAACGACTATTTACACACTTTAAAAAACTACGTCGACAATCCGAATGCTCGCTTCGCTCGATAAGGGTTTTAAAAAAAAACCTAACAACCTAACCCAACCATGTCGGGGTTGACTAAGTCGGATTTTTAAATCATTTCGAGGGTTTTCTTTGCGCTCTATAACTAATCTAAATGACTCTGCGTGCATGTCGCTTTAAATCAGTCGAGGTTAAGTATTGTCCTGGCTTGCTTAGAAATCGTGGACATTAGCCTTTCGAACATTGTTTGAACAAAAATGAACTAAATTTCAATCACCTGACTGATTTTTCCGCTCTGTTCAAAGGGCTATATTACAACCCGCTAACTAGTTGGACGTTGAGTGACGCTTGTTCAATCAACGTTTGGCCTAGTCATTCAATTAAATGTCGTCATTCAATGAACGCGCTAGTCATTCAATCAAAAAGCAGATTCAACCAGATGACTGTGATAGATACACCACGACTAAATTAACGTTCATCTATTGACTTTAATTACAAATGAGACTAGCAGCGCCATCTAGTTGTATACTTAGTAGTTTTTTTAGTATTTAATCTATCACCTACGAACTTATAGACTACACTTATATAAAGATTTTCATCATTTAAGTTGTTAATGCACCTGAAACACAACCAAACAATAAACTTAATTCAAAAAGACGGACAATAAACAAAAGAACATCAGAAAGCCAGCGCGGTCCCGCAGAGTAGCAACTCATAACCCGCGATAGTCAACGCATTTCGACAGAGAATACTGTGCCCCACATAAAAAGTATCATATGAAATTCTCAAAGAAAATAAAACCTGCTACGCACGCCATCTTTATCCCCTTTATGACGGAGCGGGCAGAAAGAAAAAATACAATATTTCTTTCATGAAACGACTACCTCTCAAATCGTTGGAGAGGAAAAGTACAAGTTTTCATATGAAAAAATTGTATATTTTATTTATATTGGAACGTTTCGGAACGTTATCGATATTATTGTCTAGTGTTGCTATATTATTGAAGCTCGACATTTATTTGCCATTATTACGCACGTGTTACTCGCCAGTCTGTGAGCTACCTGTGTATTTAATTTGATATTAGTAATATTTCTGAGTGTATTTTCAGGAAACGTCTTCGTCCTTGCATACACGGTTCCGTTTTTATTTCCTTGATAAGACGGAATTGGACGTCATTTCCTGATAAACTGTTTAGTTAAGTTATTCATTCGACTTATTTTTACATTGAACAAAAAACCTACTAGCGATACACAACAAAACAAACTAGCCTAGCCCTTGTGAGTTGTGAGTGAATATTATGTGACATTAGCATTTATTGGCACACTCATATCAATTTTACCACTGATTTACCAGGCTCTCATATCAGATAGGGTGATAATCGATGACGACCTCCGTGGTCGAGTGGCGTACGCACCGGTTTCAAGGTGTCGCTAGCTCTGAGGTCCCGGGTTCGATCCCCGGACGGGTCAATGTAGAAAATCACATTTCTACATTGTCTCGGGTCTGGGTGTTTGTGGTACCTTCGTTGTATCTGAATTCCATAACACAAGTGCTTTAGCTACTTACTTTGGGTTCAGAACAATGTATGTGATGTTGTCCGCATTTATTTATTTATTTATTATTATTATTTATAATGATAACTAACCACCAGTTTCCAAGAAAACACAAAAAAAAAAACCTAAATACTAGGTTAGTGCACGATGATTGACTATTATTTTTCGTGATTAAATTAATAATTTAAATCATTATAAAACATACTATGTATTAATATTTTCAGAGAAGTATTTTGGATCATTTTTATTTACCATACAGTAAATGGGTATACAAAATAACCTGTGGTATACAGTAAAGGTTTTCAAGCACGATCGTAAAGAAAACTACCTAGTATGCAGCATATGGTACTGTATAGTGTGGGAACAACAAAAGCGAGTGAAACTAAAAGAAGTATCAGCTGTAGTGCAGTCGGTTTGACGCAAGTCCGATAGTTTTGAGCTTGTTTCATTTCGAGCGTAGGTGGCGCTAGTAGCGAGCGGTGCGACTTAATCTTAATTACTGCTTCTTCATTTATGTTAACCTGGTCCACAGACAAAAATATGTTTTTTAGGTGAGCATATTAGCGATTCAGAGAAATCTCCATAAGAATTATTATTGGAACTGTAACTGGTGGTCCAACTAAATGATAAGAGAGTTTTACCCCAGTCTATGTAAAGTATTTGCTCTTCATTAAAAAAATATACCTTTATACTAATATTCTGATCAGCTAAATCTGATGAGATTGGAAGCCAACCCCCCAACATAGCTTGGGAAAAGTCTAGGCAAACAAGGGATAACTAAGTAAAACATCTTTTGACCAATAAAGATTTTTCAAGTACTTAAGTAGTTGCTGTCTGTTGTGTTACCGCTTAATCTATTTCCCTCGTTTGACAAGTTAATAATAACCTCTCACTGCCTACATTGTTGTATTATTTATGGTTACGCAGGACTAAATTGCTACTAAGAAGATTGATGGACTGGTAAAGATTGGTCCTTTGTAGATAATGAGACTGTCTAAGTCCAAAAATATGTGAAATGTCAAAAATTTATAGAGTATAAAATAATCCAGTATGACAAGAGAGGTATCTACTTAGTCAGAAAACATTAAAAGTCATCTTCTAAGAGAAGACTTAGATAACTAAAACAAATCAAATGTTTTGATTACTTCCAATATGGGTCGTATTTAATTTATTATCACATACGTAAGACGCAACAAACAAAAATGTAATAGAGTAAATAAATAAATGAATGCGGACAACATCACATACATTGCTCTGAACCCAAAGTAAGTAGCTTAAGCACTTGTGATATGGAATTCAGAAACAACGAAGGTACCACAAAGTAAATATTTATCTTTTGTTTTCTTTTTATGTTATTTTGTTTATTTTTTATAAATACAACAAAAGGTTAATGATTTATTTTTATAAAAATTCGCTTGTCCCTCATATCTTCGGCCGCGGCTACTCCGCATTCGCGAGCTACACTCAATCACAAGTTGAACTCGAACCCAGTTCGGAACGTGCACAATTATCTACTAACTAACCAACTAACGAGAAAGTTAACCAGCACTTAAACAGCCACTTCGCCCCAGGCTTTTTGTTTACGATAGTACTTGTTCACTTCTCGTGCTAAGTTCTATAACACGACTACAATTTGATTTGTTTATGCATCTGTGAACTGCTTAGTTTACTGCTATCCTGGTTACAACTTTGTATACCCTACGACGCTCGAATATCGTTCAAATTTTTCCAGGAACCAGGACAATCTGGGTGTTCTCCACAGTACCAGTCAGCACCAGAGTTAAAAATACTAGGTTATCAGTATGATTCCGAGTAGGAAAAGATGAAAACAAAATTTGGAACTCCATTTCAAACTATTACAAAATAAAGGAACTCTTGAGATCTGTTTGTCCTGCTTTCATATTTTATTTGTCAGTAAGTTAAATAATAAATGAAAACTACATAAACATATGACAGAGATTTCCGCGCGACATCGTTCCAGAAAGTTCGACACAAGAGGGGAACTTGGGACTACATTCCCCTGCGAAGTGCCTTAAAAGCTTCTGACTTACCTTCACAACTAACATGACTTCGTGACGTACTTCACAAACTATAGTTTAATGTTTTCTCCTAGATATGAAAGCAGGTGAACAAAGAAATAACGGAAATATACGTATACATTGCCAGAATAACTGACGCAAAATATATAATAACATAAGACTTCATTTGCTGTGTAAAACATGTATTTTAGCGGGAATCGACAGCAACCCTTTTAGATTCACACAATAAAAGCTGTCATGTAACAATAGACGTAACATCGTATAAAAATATGTAACATTGAATGAAGTAAGGAGCTCATTACCCAGCCCTCATTCACAGAGTATTGGAAATTTCACGCTCCGACAGCCAATAGACTAGATTCAATAATATTGTGGTTTTATGAACTTCGCCACCGGGGAATATTGCGGAGGAAAAACAGTTTTTAATAAGCCGTGTTTACTGAAAAATCTTTTATGAATGTTTATGTACGAATACTCAGTTTTTATTCGTCAATGTTTATTATGCTCTGATGTTCAATTTGTTAGAGAATATTTATTACATTACCCGCTAATACCAAGAGCAATTACAAACAATACACAATTTTGAAACTGAAATCTGTATAAACACAAACATTATATTTTACAAGAATTTTAAATAATAATTGGCAGAATTTTAATGGTGATTTTATACGATAGCTTAAAAACTAGATTATGAAAAATTAATCTGTAAACCTTCCAAGTCCTCATTATTGCGAACCGTGTTAAATGAAAATAATATTCAAACACACTTCACACTACTTGGCAAGTCAAACAAGCTCATAAGCAACGCGCGACGCTTGTATTCATTAAAAAGCATCTAACAAACTTTCGTTTACGATACCAATAAATCGATATTTACCACTTATCGCGCGCTACGGCCGTCGTGTCGCGGCATACTAATACAAACTGATACCTAGACCCCAAGTGGTTTAAAAGAACCTTTCACAAACACTTCCACCGTGAATATTTTAGCGTCGCTAATTGGTTTACATTGCTTTCCCAACGATAGCTACGTATCGCGTTTAATTGATGATCGTATTTTTTCGTGTAAACAGCACGATTTATACCGGCTCGCCCCTGCCATAAGCTGTACTATCAGTGGCGGATTTACCAGCAGGCTGAGTAGGCTTGAGCCTAGGGCGGCGGATTTTGGGGGGCGGCATATTTGTCCCAAAAAAATGTTTGTCTTACAGAAATAAAAAATAAATAAATACCTAAATGTTATTAGATTGCACCACTTAACCTGTCATTGACAGTTTAAGGTAAGTGGTGCAATCTAATATTTAACAACATTTACCGAATGTAAATTATTCTGAAATCTGTGTTCATTCATAAGCAATACGTGATTGAACTTTTCTTAGCTCAGAAATCAAATTCAAATATAAAAAAGTACTCTGTGATCAAATTACTTCTTGTGTAACCTACACTAAGTCGAGGGTTGTAAAAATACCCCTTAGATATAGGTATAGCAAGCGATTGTAGATTTGTCATTGAACTAAAATTATCTGAATACGAAAATTAGGCACAATAACAAGTACACTGGAACGTTTTTTAAACCCGCCACTCACTGACTTGAAATAGCGGCATCGGGCCCCTGGACAGGTTTAGAATGACTGTAATCAGTTCTTAATTTTTCATAAGATATAATTTTTTGTTAAACAAAGAGTCATTTTTTAGTCTTTTAATTCTAAAATATTTTCTTCCACAGTCTTTTTCCGTGTAGGGTATCAAAATGCAGAGGTCAGAAGGGGCGGCAAAATTTGAATAGCCTACTGGCGGCAAATGTCTTAATCCGCCACTGTGTACTATAAATTCGGTAATGTTTTGTTTTACTGTTATGTTTTCCTGGTACGTAGTAAATTAATTATGCGAAAAAAGGACAGTGAAACTTTGAACAAAAATGCTCAAATTTAATTTAATTTTAACAAAACTTTATCAACATGTAAATAAGAACGGCACTAAAACCAACAAGTAAAATAATAATTTGGATCTTTCTAGTTTTCTAGTCGATATTACAAAAAAATATCATACAAGAATATTTATTCTCCTTTTACATTCGAATGAGAAAAGAAAATTGATTTTTACAGTTGAATAAAAGAAAAATTAAAAAGCCACTCGGTTCTGACCACAAAAGCGTTTATTTTGAAAACCTCTTTATTTTACTGAATGAGTTTTTAAGTTAATCGGACAGTCTGTTACAGGCCACTAAAGAGGTGCGTTAAAATTAAACACAAAAGACTGAAATTAAGCCTCTTTGGCTTAGTACAGCTGTACCAAAAAAATTGTGTTACCTTATGAAACCTTTTCTAAAATTATCCTATGATGGCCTTGATACCTATTTATTATTAAGGTTTATTTAGCCTCAGCCTAGGTAAATAAAACCATTGTTTTCCAATGTAATTAAATTATAATTAGGTACAGCGCACATGATTTTATTTTGTCATCAGGAAAACAGTTATGATGCATAGGAAACATTATTGCGGGAAGCTATAACAATGAAAGAGAGGAAGAGCTTCTAAATGTGTGATGAAATACAGTTGCAACTAACTGGCAATTTATGATATCTTGGTAGTTCAACTTTGTGAATTCGCTTTTAAAGTTTGAAGTTACTACGAATTTGTAGCCCATCCGTGCAAACAATTTCTTTTTTTTTAAGTTTATTAGCAGAAAGCAAGTATGCGATAGAGTTATAAATTTAAATTGTTTTTATGTTTTTTGTTAACTGTCTGAATAACAAAAAATAAAATAAAAAAAAAGCTCTGTTAATGAGCTTCATTCTTCTTCCTTATCGGGATCACTCTTGACAGAGTGGTCATCACTTCAGGTGTTGGTGGGAAGCTTCACAACACGCCGCTACTCTTCTCTGATGGCCGCCTTCCTCGTGCTTCGTGATGAGCTTCATTATCATTATCGGCATGATAAGTATCTTCTTCAGATAGTAGGAATTTTAAACAGCACCTCTGCGTTTCCTTCGCGTCCATGGGGGCCAAACATTTCTAAGAACTTAGACATCACAGATCTCTTGTGTCGTAGAGGTCCATTGATGAACAAACACAACTTGCTCGTACCACCCTAAGGATATCCTTCCTTCATATAAATAAACTTTCTACAATATAGGTAGGTAGAGTTTTTCGATAGTGCGCTGTAACAAGAAAGACTTTTATTACGCATCATATTTCACAAGAACCGGATAGCAGTCGTTATGTTGGCAGCACGCCGGTATTTACGCTCCGTCATCTGATTAAGTTGGTAAATCGAGCTGAACCTGATTGATGGATGAGATCGTTAATTATAATGTACGTACCGATGATCTGCTTGCCAAAAAGTTGGTCTCTTTCATGAATTGGTTTGAATTTTTTGTGGCCGAAAAAGGTAATATTAATGTCCCTCGGTTTAATTTCCACCCGAACATAGAACAACGAAGCGATAACTTTAATTGGACACGCTGAAAGTGGCCGTGTAACAAAAACTGTTCAAAATACTTTAAATATTAATTATATATTTTTACTAGCTGTGCCCCGCGGTTTCACCCTAGTGAATGACAATTTATACACGATCTTTATAAATTATATATAGCCTATGTGTTATTCCGATGTATAAGCCACATTATTGTAAAGTTTCATTAAAATCCATTTAGTAGTTTTTGCGTGAAAGAGTAACAAACATCCATACATCCAAACAAACTTTCGCATTTATAATATTAATTAAGTAAGGATTACAGTCTTTTGAAAAAAAACTAAAGTAAATTTTACTATCCAGCATAATAATTAAGTTTTATACGCTTAGAGAATACCAAGATAAAATTACATAAACAGTAATATGAATAAATAAAGAAACAATACCAAGCAAACATAACATCTCGGTGGCGGTATTTAAAGCAATAAAACTTAAATAGCAAAACAGCAAATAGCGAGCTCTTTATTAATGTATAATATGCATCCGGCACCGAACGCCGCAAACAATAGGAGGCGAGTTAAATGCTCCTTGAATTATTGCAGTCCTGGTATTCGAGACAAATTAGTTTACTTAAAATCCAGGTCTATTTTATTAGAAGACAAAATAATGTTTAGAATATTTTCTTTTATATTCCTTCCCTAGAGCAATTTTATTTATCGCATACTATCTGCCGTATAACCAACATATTGTGATAAGCTTAGTAAATGTATGTTAGCACTAACATTACCCCGTACCCGACCATAATTATGTTATGGAATTTTTGAACTGCTTCAACGATTTAAAAAAAAATTTTATCACTGATGGCTACCTACGTTGTCTACTATAATTATACATAAAACTGATACAAAGCAATAAACTACGAAATAAGAAGTCAAGTATTCAACACAACTACACAAGAAACGCTACGAGAACTCGGTACGATACATAACTTCTACAAGCAGGATATTAGTTTTCAAATAAGACACAAACTTGTGAAAGTAAATTCAAGACTAACTCCGGAATGCAAATTTCTGAAAAACAGCCAAAGCATAAATAAGTCTGACAATCTCAGCGGTATATCCCGTTCTTATAAAAATTATTTGAAGCTAGAAAGTAATAAACAAAACTTAATATCAAGTGTTCCGTCACGCAGCGAACGCAAGCCAAAATAGTCATAAATTCATATTAAGTGAGGCAAGTCCCCGGGACCAAACGCCGTAATGATATATAACATTCGTATAACTCACATACAAAGTTGGCGACACAACCGTTGAGAATGTGGACTCAATAATATCTTATTAAGCATGGTTCCCTGGTATTCCCTTTAAAATTTATATTAAAAGTCATTCCCCCTTGCATGCACATTAAAAGATTTGTTTGTCCAGCTTGGATTTCCATACGATATGTTTTTAATTAATCTTTTACATGTAGGATTAATTTTCCTTCCGATACAGCAGACAGCTTATTCTTTATGTACTTATAATATTCATCTTATAGATCCTTAATTTAATCAATACCAAAAAGTGCCTAAAAAGTCGCTCTATCGAACACAAAAAATATTTAAAAGGTTGCCATTAGGTCCTTTGAAGACAAATTAATAAGCTTTTAAGATCAATTCTTTAGAACAACAAAACATTTTCATTATAAGTAAAAACCCTCGAAGATTTAGGTCGCGAAGTCACTGAGTGGTGTAAAATTAAATATTTTGCTGAATCCAATAACTATAGTTCCGCCACACTTCTTGGTACCAGATGAGTAAGTACTATTACCATATTCTGAGTAATGGAAAATTCACTGTTCCTTGAAATGTGCAAGAGCTGTTTCATAGAAAAGATGCAATGATTTAAAGCAATTTAAGAGGTATTCTGAAAGTCTGTATAAATATGCCATTTTGTTTTGAAGAACAAATCCTCGTCAATAGCTGACAGGCGCCTTTACCCGTTAAAGGGAGAAAGATTGCAGTCGTTTCATAAAGAAATACACATTAGTAATCCACCGCAGTATTCGTGATACCTGATATAGATACTCTTTGAAATAAAACTACTTTTACGGATTTTATCGCGGTTTGTATTTGAATTTTAGTTCCCGACGTTTCTAACGACTAAACAGAAAAATTCAAATACAAACCGCGATAAAATCCGTAAAAGTAGTTTTATTTCAATGTCTAACATGTAAACCTCAGAACTCAATAGATAATACTCACTACATTTAATAAATAAATGCGGACAACTATTAATAATAGGTTACTGCTACCCTTTACCGTACGCAGGGATATTTTTAAACAGAAAACAAGACAAGCATTTTGCACCACCACAGCACGTACCACCGATCTATTGTTAAACCTCCGCTTATTTCTATGTAAGTACATTTTTACAGGAAGCCCGTATCACTGACCTTGGCTACAGCATCCCGCCATTACACCGATGAGGTTATATAAACATAAAACCACGTCTACTAAGATATATTATGTTTTCCACAGTTCTTCTTTATACGCCCACGATTCGAGCACCAACCTCGTAAATTACTCCCGTACGTGATCCGACTAGCATATTTCCATACACTCAAACTTATCTGGAATTATTTTAACCTACTTCTAAAAAATAAACCTGGAGACTTTTAAATGTAGTTTAATGTTGGTCCTAAATAAAACGTTATATATTATTGGACTAGTTCACTTTAAATGTTTTCTAAAAAATAATGTTGTAAGTACGTGTGGTAAATACGTAAAAGGTACTACGAACAATTTGGAATATGTTTAGATTCGTAGCAGTTATCAGCTAATCAGAAACTTACACAGCAAAGGCAGATCAAAGACGTCATCAATTAAAATATCAAATTCTCATTAACTAGAATATTATAATGGTCTGTTTAATCTCGTAAATGATAGACGAGTGTAATTATAAGGCTCCAGTCAAATCGGATTAGCAAAGAATTAGTAACGCAACAATTTCGTACATTTATCGGTTTATTTGCTCAAAGCGGTGGATGTCGCATCGAAATTGGCGGCCATTACTCAGATGGGCTTACTGGCTGAATTTTAACTGGGATTTAGTTTAAAGGCTCGTTTACATAATTTTTGTTTCATGCCAGTAGTTTTGGCAAGTGGTGGGTTTAGCTTTGTAGTTACGCCGAATGTTAATTATGTTTGTATAGAATTCTCGCGTTTTAGTCTACACCACCTGAATTTTTGTATTTCGAGGCATTCAGTTACTCCAAAACTTGTAAGTATTACTATCTACTACTTTCATACATGTAATACATATTTTAGATTACATACACACGTTCATTTCATTCTTGTCTTTATCTGCCCCATAGATAAGTGTCATTTCTACTAGCTACGAAAGAAATCTCTAAATGCAATTTAGCCTAGAGCGGGGCAAATAAAACGTTATGCAAGTGACTCGACTCTCCTAAACTTGCAATCTAAATGAGGCATCAAGACGAAATCCTTGCTTCAGTATTTACGATTTAAAATAAATGGTAGGGATTGGTGGCTAAGGCTTTGTACACCAACAACGTAATGTCTCGGCCTAAGTGATGAGATTACCGCGATAGATTACTCTTACACTTATTGCATCTTAAAATAGACTGCGGGAAACGGTAAACGAAACATGTCTATGGAATGTAGTCTTTCTGTATTTAATGTCCATCTATTTTTTTAATATTATGTAAGAGGCTTTTAGCCTAGGTAAGTCGTGGTGGCCTAGCGGTTCAATGAACGGATTTTTATGCACAAGGTTGCAGGTTCGAACCCGGGCAAGTACCAATTTACATGTACTTTCTAAATTATTCTAAGACACTTCTGACAAACGGTGAAGGAAAACATCGTGAGGAAACCTGGATTCCAAAATTTGGGATCTGAAATCGCCAACCCGCAGAGAGCAAGCGTGGTGATCAATGCTCGTGCCTTCTCTACATGGGAAGAGGCCTGTGCCCAGCAGTGGCACGTTTATAGGCTGGATTATTATAAGAGGCTTTTCCTTACCGTTTTCTTTTTTATGAGAGTTTCTAGCCCGACGTACCCAATGATCATTGTCTCTAGTAAGTTGGCCACATATTTTTTTCAAGTTCTAAAATACTTTTATTACAAAAGAAGAGTTTAAATTACTTTTTCAATGTTAACTGTACTTAATTGTAAACTACAATGAAATTCATTAACAAAATGATTTTTAATAAAGTCGCCTAGCTCTTGTACCTTGTATCATCATCAAAGACTTGTAAATGATAGAAAAGGAGGCATCCTTAAGATACTGAAGGCGTTATCTTTATATCTAACAAGACTATTCAAACTGTAGCTATTTACCGGCTCTGACTTAGTTAAACATCTAGTCTGAGATAGAGAGAGAGAAGCTAAAAAACTTAAACACAACTTAATTAAACTGGCACGTTACAACCAGAGTTATAAATTCAATAACCGCAGTTATAAAATTACAGCGTCTTCGTAATACCTAAAGAAAAACTATAACTTGACGTAAATTCATAGTAAAATAAAAAAAATATATAATTTTTAAAATGTCTCGTTGCTACGAGGAATCTTGCGATTTTTGGATCTATATTTTGTAACGAAGGTAAAGTCCGAAAGCCTAAATATCCAGCAATCCAGCATTTTAAGAATAACCAAGAACTTTGTACCAACTTAAGTCGTATATTTCACTTTAAGTATCGTCTAACACTCGGTCTGTCTGTATGCAAAAACGTTCTCAAAACTAAACTCTACCGATCTTAAGAAGCTTCATGAAATTACATTTCTTAATAAACTTGCATATCTAAATAATACTTCTTTGATGTCTGGTGTCAGCGGTATTCGTCGTAAACTTGTCTGCATGCCACTGACCTTAATGGTCATAGCACACTTACACGACTGTGCTCCATCACCGCTTTCCCCTAAACTAATACGACTGGTAGTGGTCCACGCACCAACAGCTTGCAGGCACCCAGCGGTCTACGTACCAGGGCTCCAGAAACAACAGAAGACTTTGGGTGCATACATAGCTGGAGTGATTGCAGTCAGCGGGTGGATGCCGCGCAGACAGCTTGTTTCCATATTGGGGCGAAGCGTCAACTAACGAGCAGTCTGCTTGCGGTAAGATTGCTGCTCAATTTATGCTTTTGGCAATATAAAATATATCTAAAGGGCCTGATATTTGAATGATATTCTATCCGTCGGGTGGGAGCGGAGTTGTACAAGTGTCATACGACCTTAAAACAGTTGAATGAACTCGAAACGCTTTGCGCGTTAAAACGTTTAGTCTGAAATAGTCTGAATTATCATTAACAGCTCTCCTATTAATATTTTAATGGTCTAAGTATATACATCTAATGTAAGCTTTATTACTGCGAATTAGTTTTATGATATAAAATGCACAGGTAATTAAAGTTCAACAGCTTTTCGTACTCTGATCTTGCTAGATAACCCTTAGGTTGTTGAATAGACAACAATGATCAAAGTATAAGTACCTAAGTGAATCTTTTTATGTAGGTTCATTCTTACTGCAATAATAAAAAAAAAAATATAAATTAAAAACGATGACCTCAACTATATATAGGTACTTATAATAAATCTGTAGGGAGGTCAATTCTGTACATGAAATATAGTTTCAAAATAACTATCAGGGGTGATTAGTGATCGATACTGATGCCTAAAATGCAATCAGTAAAATTTTTGTCTGTCTGTCTGTATGTTTCTTATAGAAACAGAAACTACTCGACGGATTGTAACGAAACTTGGTACAATTATTCTTCATACTCCTGGGCAGGTTATAGTATACTTTTCATCACACTACAATCAATAGTAATAAGTTCGTCATTCATTGATAAGTTTCGTCATCCACGCGAACGAAGTCGCTGCACAGCTAGTTCATTAATAAAATATAAACCAGATTTTCCAACTTATTTTTGAGTTTCAATCAACTTCCAACCTAAGGTTTTCTCGTATCAAAATACATTTTTTTGAATACCTACCTAATTAACTCCGTACTTTCTTTGTTTTAAATCATTGCTCGGTTAGTAAAATATATATTACTTAACATAAAAAGGAAAATTAAAAGCAGTATTTACTAACAATGATTTAATTAACCATGTACAATGGAATGCAAACTTCATCTCTTACTAATGGAAGACATTACAACTTATATTACAGATCCTTATACTATACATTTATTTCATAATTCATCTAATACGTATTACAGCCATGGATTTTGTTTGATAAATTGAAAACATTTCCTAAAGGCATAAAAACGAGATTTAATTACATAATTTAATATTGAAGAAATACTGAAACGAAGATATGGCTAATATTATAGAGGCAGAGTTTCTACATTCATTAATTGGACAAAACAGTAATGTATTCAATATCATAAGTTAATCCGCATAAATTAATATTATTCACAGACAAATGCACATCCTCTTACATATTAAAAACTTAACAATTATTAGTTTTATTAACTTTTAAACTATCGCGCTGCATGTTTTTGTTTATAGTAATATAATTCAAGGGAATAAGTGAGTCTGCTTGCGACCACGGCCGGTGTAACCCGGTCGAAACGTCAAGCACCAAAAAAGGTATTTATGCATGTACGCGCTTATTCCCGTGAATTATATTACTATAATTATTTGTTTATTTTTAACAATATTCAGAAATTAACAAACACAGATTTGCTTATTATTAATGCACTTATTTGAAAAAAATTGCTTTGTGGTAGGTACTGGAATTAAAAATAACTATGTTTTTTTTATATCACACATTAAAACATTCTTCTGGTTATTACAGTATTCATTCTCCATACCATATATATTTACAATACTCTTTACAGACTTAAGTAGAAAAATCGAGGCTGGTGAAAAAAAGTAATTATCATGAAGCACTTTCAAGGGCATGTTTTGACCAATAATTGCAGGCAACGTGTATGTATCAATTGAGAAAAACAAGTAGAGCAATCGAGAGCAATTTCACAATGCAGGCATTATGAGGAGCAACATACTAAAGAAAAACATTTGTTGCTGGAGTTAATATAAATTGCTCGCAGTGGCCGGAACGCCATATTTTTTACTCTCAATTTCCCTTAGCCTTTAATTTTAGTTGCCCGTGTAAGCACACCTATACTTTGTATTTCAATAAGTATTATCGCAGCTGATCTTATTTAATATCTTGACCTAATTAAAGATTCTTCGGCAATTCGGCATGTTATCACATGGGCTCCAATCCTGGACAAGAAATAAGTTCATCAAGTCACTCGATGTATCGAACCCATCGATTTTTTTTCGATATTTTCTAAGGAACCCGAAATGCTATGTTAAGGTAAGATTGTGCTTGTCTCTATAGCCTGGATATGGTCTGCATGACGTCAGTCTGCGTGACACGAGGGTTTACTGAAAAGAGGGGGCCACGTCATCACGATGCTTGTGGGTTGTGATTATTTGTGATGCATGGGGCACGTCAGATGTTAATGAAATGGTGATGGTATGATAAGGAAAATAGTCAAAATATGATAGGCTTGTAAATATGTACCTGAACTCAGTCGGTGACGAGAGTGTCGCTTTAAGGTACAAATTTTTGTTCGTGCTTTTTTAAAAGCAGCTTCTTGGCTCTTGCTTTTTTTTCACTAATGCCGTGAATATTTTAAATAAAAAAACATAAAAAAAACATACAAACATCCTAATTGAGAACCTCCTCCTTTTTTTAAAGTCGGTTAATAACCATGGTAAATGACTTTAGAATTAGGCACCAAAATCTGAACAAAAAAGTACATACTGCACATGATACTATCATTATAGAAACGTACCTAAGACGTGTTGGTCTATACTGGGTCCGTCCACGAACCGGCTGGCGAACCCCTCGCCCAGGTCCTGGAACAGCCTCTGATGGCTCTCCTTGAAGTTCCACAGCAGGAACTTGTGCCCCTCCTTCTCTAGTTCTACTATCACAGATATTAAGTTCTGGAAGAGAAACATTGACGTTATGGTTTGGTAGTAAGTAGTTCAAGTTACGTCGACACGTGTCGTTGTTTCTGTAGTCCTAGTTGTTTTCCGGACAATGCATTTTATTTGAAAAGCAACTTTAATGTTTTCAAATTAATTGGAAAAAGTCAGTAAAATGCACATTTGTATCGTTGATCTTGTGTTGTCACCACGCCACGGACAATATTGTGTAAAATATCTTCTCTAGAGTTTAATCATATGAAAAAGTAATTAACATTATTTATGCATAACAAGTATATGCAAACAACATAGACCCCGTTCTCGTAAGTCATCAACAATTTGTTTATTTTTTCAATTTTTCAGTATATAAAATGAAATAAAAATTGTAGTCATGAAGGCCCTATGAACAGTTACCTAGTATTTATAATACATACCTGGGCCACTCCCACATCAATAGAGTTGAGCAGCCTGGCGTCCAGCACGACGAGCCGCCTGCCGGCCGCGTACCGTCGCACGCGCGCGCCCACGTGGTCCGCGCTCGCGTACGTCAGCGCGCCCGACAGCGTCACCGACACGCAGTCGTGGTTGCCCACCTAGGTGACGTCACGATACTTTTTTATGTGCTGATAATTTATACTACGCGTTTCTTTATAGCAACTTAGGAAATAAATAAAAATAATTGAATGATAAATGGAAAAAAAAGAATAATAAAGTAGAAGGAATATATAAATATTTTTCAATTAAGACTTCACACACAATGTCCAATACGGGATAGCAAGTAAGTAGCTATATAGTATACCTCTGGATATTTTAAAAATTGATGAATGGACAGGAAAAGTAAACATTTTCTCCAAAACTAACCGTGATCAGATATAACTGTACTGTTTTGTGGGACACTGTTAGCTCATAAGAATACCATGTACCTTTGTAACTAAATAAATAAATAAAATAAATAATATACCATCAATATTATTTTGAGCACTGCTATTAATATTTGTCTAAAATTCTAGTAATACCTTAAACTCGTTGACGGGTAGTACGGGTCTCGCGGCGTGTGCAAGAGCTCTAGCGACATCAGCGGCGGCCCCGCACACGATGCCGTACTCCAGCCCCGCGCACGCGCCCGCCAACACCGTCACCACGAACACGCATAGCTCTAACTCTGCACGGGATAGAGACCAGGGTTACATAACCGCTGAGGACGTTCTTATTTGACCACCAAGTTTCGAAAATTCGTATAGGGTAAAATTAGTCAAATAAATACCCAAATGCATTGTGATAAGGGCCTTTTCTTTGATAATTTTAGCCTATTTTGACATGACAACAAATTAAAATTCAATTCAAAGTTGAGTCAGAAAAGAAAAATACAGGGTGTTAAGGAAATCCTGTCCGATCCATGAACGTATCTGATTCATGTAAAAAAAATATTGAAAAAAATGAAAAAAAAAAATTTTTTCTTTTTCTCGAAATGCAAGAGAAAGTCGACGTCGTTACAAGTGCTGGCCAAATGATCAAACAAAAGGCCTCCAATAATACCGACGAAAATGGTGTTGTAATTTTTGTTTTAATCTCAATTTAAAAAATGGTTATATCAAAATTCATTATTATTATAATAACTATCATGAATATTACAAATGTATTATTTTATTTGGGCATGTGATTGTGAACCCTATAACCCTTTTGGGTCGGACAGGGTTTTCTTAACACCCTGTAGAAGCATAGTTGGCGCCATAGTACAGCTGGACATTCTTTTATTTAAATACAATCTGAAAGCAGCATATTTAAGACGTTTATGGTCCGGCCGAAGTAATATATTATGTTTAGTAAATTCTTCGCCACATTAAAGTTATGTTTTGACCAGTTATCCATTTGTCAGGAACGTATTCTCTCAGCGGCCGGGCGATAAATAGATTATTTTCATTGACATTATAAGGTACTCACTGCTATTCCGCCACAGCCTGCCCATGATGGAGAACTCCATGAGGCTGAACATGGCGACGATGATGATGCCGGCCAGCGTCGCGCGCGGGATGAAGTAGAACGCTTCCGACAGCAGCGTCACAGCCAGCAGCACCAGCATCGCTGATAAAACAAATAATATTCAGTTAGTCCTATATAACTAATACTACTATTAAGGTCTTATTGCAATTTATTAAATATGCCAATTCCAAGAAAGCAGATATATGATTAGCATTTCAGACATTTGGTTGCTTACTGACGGGAAAAGTTATGGTTATACACGAGGGCAGTTAAATGCAACACAATTTAGTGTTAATTGATCTTTCGTATTTTTTGGCTGCGAATTACAATGGGCTATCCTCCCATGACTTAGCAACTAATTTAATTGGGTGCATGTAAGATATTTGTCTCTCCCTATGTGAGATAAATAAGATGGATCTTAGATATAATGTACCAGGCGTCCAGAACATGAGAGTGTACCTTTAAAGAAGCAGCCGGCGGGCGTGACGACGCCGCTGGCGTGGTTGAGCGCGGTGCGCGTGAAGGAGCCGGTGGCCGGCATGCTCTGCGCGAACGACGACACCATGTTGCACATGCCGATTGCTATCATCTCCTGCGTCGCGTCTACTGTCGCACTGCCCGCTGTGAGGAAAAAACAATAAGAATATAGTTGAATTATATACACCACTTCAAGCAGTGAATGAATGTATACATCTACAAAGCCCGGATCTGGCTTTAAAAAAAACCACCGTAATAATAACTAAAAATTCCATTGTTCCCCAATCTTTACAGCTTGTAGACTTTTAAACCTACTTCAAAAAGAGAAGGTTCGATTTGTCTCTATGATTTATTGTTATGTTACGTCTACGGCATTTATTAAGGATTTTTTTTGCTTTGATAGACTCAGAGGTCCCATATAAACTTCATCAAAATCGATAAAGTAGTTTAGAAAGTTAATTGAAGTCATTTCTTTTACATTTATGGGCCAAATCATAATATTATATTAATATAAATAAGGTATTTATTATTTTTTAATTAAGCAGTAGTAAGGTAAGCTTACCAAAAGCCTTAGCGATAGCGATGCTCTCGAGTATAGCAACAAGCGGGATGACGATGCCCTCGCCGCCGAACACGGTCATCATGTCGTCGAAGTACAGCGTCTGGTTGTTCACCACCGTGTGGAATGGCGGCGGACCGAAGTTTGGGAGGCCGCCGTCGATTTTACCTGGAAAAAAAGAATAGTCTTGAAATGCAAAAATCCTTTTGATATATATTTTTCTTTTTATACTATTCCTATCCAAAGTACCAGGCTCACATAATTAGCAGGCGTACTGACCAGTGAGCGCGAAGGGCGTGAGTCCCCGCAGGTGCAAGAGGTAGGCGAGGATAGTGGCCGCGAACACCACCAGCGCGTTGCGAGCTCGCACGGCGTACAGCCAGCCGCCAGCAAACCGCGCCATTGCGGGCGTCGTAGTTTCGGTCACTTTTATTGTAGCTCGCTAAAACGATGAAAAATTTTTTTTTTTTTTTATTTTATACTAACTTAAACGATCAATACAATTAAAAATGTTGATGTAAAAAAATATTTAAGTACCTACCTAATTATATTCTTGAGAACAACTTACTTTAAGTAACAACAAAGCGATGATTGTACTGATTCCTAACACAGTGTCCCATAGCTGTACTGTCTTTATGTTTTTAAAGAAGTTTATGATGGCATGGATAAACGTGTCGCCTGATGATCCTGAAATACAAAGAAAAAACGTATAAACCATTTCTTCACTAGATAGACATATAAATTGCTAAATTAAAAATAGAAAAGTAAAACATCATTTTCAGGAAAAAACGAATTTAAAGAATTGATACACAGGGATTTCTAAATGATAGCTAGGTTTATTGACCTTTTAAATTTTTGAATGCTATGGAAAAACCGGTATTGTACCGCAAATTGGAAATACGAGGTCAACGATGTTACATAATAAAAAAAATAGGCAAATCATAATAATCATATGGTTTTGCACATTTGCTCACGGGTTTTCCCCCAATTCAATATGTTGTTTATTTTTCTAAAACAACTCAGGAAGACGACTAAAATAGGATTTTTAACAACTTAACCATCCCGTCCCGCCACCGTGCCGAATAGTAGACACAATAGTTAAACAATAGAAATCTTCATTTGCATATCACGAGACAGGGAAATGGTTTAAAGAGTGACAGTAGCCTAATAACAAAATCTAGAACGCGTCAACACTGAATACAACATGCAAGGCCAATACAAAAACGAACTAGTAAACAGACAAGCATTACCATCAAGGTTAAATAAGTTCAATTGCTTAAATCAAAACAGAATCAAATGTCATCCTCTGATTGAAATCTATGTTTAACCTCTTAATCTCTCACTTCGATAAATCAAACTTTAAATAGAACAATTATTAGAGACTCCATATATTTCCTTGTTCTTACAGCTGTCAAAATTAATAGAACCATGGGATTTTTACGACAATTATTTAATAGAACCGATTTCGAATGGCCGTAAACTTGAACCGATTTTTTACGGAAGATAAAAAAGGCAAGCCTGGCCTTGATATTGAATAAGTTAAATAAAACAATCGACGTTAGAAACGTTTTTGCAACGGTGTGTCAAGGTCAGTTAAAGGCAACTTGATTAACACAGGTTTAATCGTATGATGAGATAATCGTTTGCCGAACCATTTATAGCGTTCTTCTAACATCATCTTAAAAACAGACGAAAATTACCACCAGGTAAGCATCTTCTAAGTAATAATAATAATAATAAATGCGGACAACATCACAAACATTGCTCTGAAACCAAAGTAAGTTGCTAAAGCACTTGTGTTATGGAATTCAGAAACAACGAAGGTACCACAAACACCCAGACCCGGGACAATGTAGAATAGTTGGTTTCTACATTGACCCGTCCGGGGATCGAACCCGGGACCTCAGAGCTAGCGACACCTTGAAACCGGTGCGTACGCCACTCGACCACGGAGGTCGTCAAATTATAGTATATATAATATTACACAACTCTTATTATTATTATAAATATATATATATATAATAATAATAAGTAGATTTTGAAAGTGTAAAAAGATGTTCAATTTTCAATAGCTTCGTTTCTCTTTCCTATATTTTGATAACGATGACAAAACTCCTACAATTTGTCAACACAGGTTATATAGGTCACTGACACTGCTGGACATGCATATGCCAATTCAATACAATAAAATTTACTTTTACAACATTTCTTGAAGTGATTAGTTCGACATTCTCTAATCTTTTTCATAGTAGGCTGTTGACATGTTTGGTAAGGTTAACAAACGAAATTAAGGAAAAAGATAATAATAATAATATAATAAATGAACAGTCTTTTTTATATTACTTTTTATATAATGATTATGTTACCTGATATCCTGAAGAGTGACTTGAGTTGTGACGCACTAATCTGCATTGCGGCGGCCGTCGTGAAACCACTTATGACCGGTGTGGATATAAAGTCCAGTAGAAAACCTGAAAATATAATATAAGAGATTAATGAGAAAAAAAAATAGTTATGATCCTATTAATTCTTAATGTTAATAAACCCTCATCTATGTGAAGTTTTATCATGAAACGTTTACGGGTTTAGTCGTGGTGAGATAATATACAAACAACCCTATACAGAATCACTTTCGCATTCGTTATAAAAAGCAATTAGTCACCACAAAATCTACATATAAACATGATTCAGGAGTTCAGTGCCTTCATTAACATAAACACAACTTTCTCTGTCAGCGTAACAGGGCGACAGACGCCAAAGAATAATTTACGTGCGATAGCTATGCTAATCAATACATTTGAATAAACACGCTAGATGGAATTATGGTGGGACCACACATAGCTTGAGGAAACTGCTAGTTAACAACAAATGGCTGTCGATTGCTCGACATACGTAATAATGACCGATTTACATCAAACGAGCTAATGCTCATTCTATCTCCCAACCTATCAAATTATATTAGAATTTTAAAGAATGTGATGGGGTAAGGATGGAATAAGCATTCGATCGTTTGATGAAAATCGGCCTTAAGTTAAGCGACAATCACGAGGTTCAAATGTTAAGCATTCGATACATTGTGATTGTTAACGCGATGTGTGGACACAGCTTTATTTCAAAGTTTTTTTTGTGATGGTGGTGTAATATTTTGTTTGAGGTGCGCTTACCATAACTTCTTGCTTTTTAATATTTTTTTTTATATTTGCCATTCAATTAACTTGTTCAATTCAAATTTTATCGGGTTGGCACATGTTTACATAAATTGGACAAATATATATTTTTTTGCATCTACATTTAATTTTGAATTGATGTCATTTGTTTCGGCATGTTGATATCTTACCTAACTGTAGTATTCCAAGCAGCATTATAAAGCAGCCCGTCAGAAAAGAAGCCAAGTACGCGAAGTCAGCGGACTTGGCAACGTACTTGGCGAGCAACGCTGACAAGATGGCGGTCGGGCCAACTGTCACGTCCTTACAGCTGCCAAACAGCATGTACATGAGCCCGGGGAATATACTCGAGTAGAGACCTACCTGTAAATAACAAACGTCATATTTAAAACATGCATTTTTCTTTCGAAATCTTTGGTTAAGATTTTGGATAAGATGGTTTTGAATGATAATTTTATCTGGTTAAGATAGCAAACGTTTATTGTAACGCAATGTAAATATACATATTATAAATTCCTATTAATTTTTTTTAGTTCATTAATGTTCTCTTTGTTATGTCAACCGATATATTAAAAAATTGGAGTCTTATGTATTCAAATAACTACTATCATTTTATTTTTACCTGTGGAGGCAACCCAGCTACCATTGCATACGCGATTCCTTGCGGTATTGATGTCAGGCCTACTGTTATACCTGCAACAGAAAAATATCACAATCAGTTCTCAACATTAAACAAAAATAGGTAACAAAAAATTTAGGACTGACATAATATTTTCTTTAAAATTTGTATGCGTAAGATGGGCAGTGCATAGGAAGTGTTTGGATAGTTTGTCCCAATAAAATAAACAATACGCATAGAATATTTAAGTACCTAAATTACAAATTAAAGTATAAAAAATGTGGTACAAACGTATTTCAAGATTGAATTTAACAAGACAAAAGTAAAAGGAAACTCATTTTCCTCAATTGAACGTGAAGGGAAAAATTACGGTGAAGGCCTACCGCAATGTAAAAAAAGATTATTTCGAACGAAATTACTTTGATTTACATAGTTAATGACATTATTTTAATAAAATTCACAGTAGTAGTAGTCAAACACTATTACTATTTTGTAGTTAACTACAAACAGATATGATTCCCTGGTAACCAGATTTTGATGTCAATGGCTGCATAAGAAATACTAAAAGTGCATTAATATTTGATCTGTTTATTTATGATACTAGCAACAATTCTCATTCTCTAAACATTAATTAATTAACAATGAGGAAGATGAGCATGTTTTTTTTATCATCTAGAAAAATCAAACTAAAAATTAGAAAAACAATGGTGAAAAAATTTTAGCGATATCTCAAAAACTCTATTTATTACGAATTTTTAAAGTCGGGCAATCTTAAATTTAGTTTTGGTTCGCCCGATCAACGCGTGACGTCACAACGCCCGTCCTCCGCTCCCGTACATACGATCTCGTGCAGTATTTTTATGTTACTCGCATATTTTTCTAGATTTTGCTAAATATGGAAAAAAGAGTAGCGTAAAGTTACTGAATAGGTTTCTTTGTACTAATACAACAGTTAGCACCACATGAGTAGATAAACGGAACAGAGGCAAAGCTTCTTAAGAACGTGCAAAATTGTTACCTATTTTGTTAGGGTTGTCACAATAGGTGAAGACAAATCAAACAAAACGTTTTTTAAATAGTTTTAATAGTCAGTATAACAGAATATCGACGTCCCCGGGGAATAAACCGGTAATCGCAAAAATCAAATTTTACAGGAAAAATGATTTAGTGTTTTTCGAGTATATCTCTTTAACAAAGGGGAATAATGAAAACATTGTTATATGGCGGAAAAGCTAATTTTTACCCGAACAGTTTAAAGTATTAAGTGTAACTATTAGATATACACAGAATTAGTTATTCACCAAAATACATATTACCGAAAATGGTTTCAAACAATTTTTAGGGTACTGATATCTTACGATCCTGACTTATCAATATTATTCCAGTAATGTTTACTTACCGAATTATTATTGTAACTTTCTTAAAAATCTTAGGCATAATAGTGCTTTACTGGATTATTCAACGTGTTTTTTCATTACAGAGAGATATTGTAATCTTCAGTTACCGACTTATTATGGTAAAATTACAAATAACCATAAGAAGGTAAAGTAATGTAACCCGTATTTTATAGGAAATTTTTGGTAGTCATATTTTCGTAATCATTAAAAGCTGAGTATGTAAAATAATTTTGCTATCGGTATCTTCGAGAGAATAATTAAAGAAAACTCATAAAATGTATTAAAATTATAATATTTATTAGGAACAAAGTACTCATAGAAATCACAATTACAATCAGTCAAAATATAAAAAGTAGCCAAGTAAAAACATTAATAACTAATCAGTATTATCATCATTGGTCTCATTATTATAGCCTCGATCATTACAATTTTCTAAAAAATCAAAGACTCATAGAATGTGTGGTAATACCGTGGAATCGCACCACTATTGCACAAAGAATTTAAATGAAAAATGCCTTTCTTTGGACGGGCCTGTTGGTCTAGTGGTTAGTGACCCTGACTGCTATACCGGAGGCCGTGGGTTCGATTCCCACCCAGGACAAATGTTTGTGTGATGAGCACGATCATTTGTTCTGGGTCTGGGTGTAATTTATCTATAATATGCATGTATTTAGAAATATATAAGTAAGTTTATCAGTTGTCTGGTTACCATAACACAAGCTCTGCTTAGCTTCGGATCAGATAGCCGTGTGTGAGATGTCCCGGAATATTATATTATATTATTAATTCTTATAGGAAGAGGTTGATGATAAGGACGTTCCAATACAGTATCTTCTATCAAAGCGGCTTAGGTTTTCGCCAACGTCCGCGTCGTTTGGTTTGGAATTAATTTGAAATATTTAATTCAGAATATGCCTCATCAAAATCATATTTTTACTAAAGACGTGAGTCTTTATAGACTTGGACAGGGAAATGGTTAAGTCTTGGTAGTCTCACCAAGAATTGGATGGTTTTTTGCTTGCACTAAGCACAGCACAGCGGGCACAAACTTCTTTCATTAAAATATAGTGTACTTATGTTTATTAAAATAAATAGATGACTGAATATGGGTTAAGTGAAGTTGAGTGAAGATTGCGTCAATATTATCATTACTGATAACTTTAAAAACCTGGCAATGGGCTGTACGCAGCCAAATCTTTACTTAGCATTTTTGGATAAATTGAGATTTTCTCAGCCTAATATTTACTAAAGATTTTATAGATAGAATACTTAATTAAATAATTTATATACCTATGCAGCGCAACAACTGAAACAAGTTAAGAAAGAAAACACCATATATCACATTTTTTAATTAAGAACAATTAAATTCACACATAGTTAAATTGTTTTTTTTTGTCTTCAGTCACTAGTAGAAGATGGATTAGAAAGTACCTACTGTTTCAGTAGGTGGTATTGATACTTATGTTTTTTTTTCAGGGCATATAGTACACGCCATGCTTCTGCACCTATGGTTAAGACAAAAAGGTTTTGTACTACTAGATGTAATTACACAGACTGCTGGATAAATATATTAAATAGCATTAGCAAGATTTGTAATTTTCTATTAGAGTTTGGCCAGGTTTTGTTGCATGCAGATGTAGAATAATTTAAACTTAATACTATTGTTCTCAGGATTGCTATGAGGTGTCTTAAGACATTGATTGTTATTCTATAAATAATACTGGTTATTTTGTAACATTGTGTGACTACGATTGTTGATTAAGGAACTTGTTCAGGATAATTCAAAACAGAACAACTCAAGTTTAGTTTATTTAAATGATTGCATCTAACTAGAAAGAGTTGACTGCACAAGTGCATAGTACGTATTTATGTATAGGACATGCCTACTTATTTATCTTAAGTTTTATCTCAACTTTACCATCTCTTGAACATCTGCATGGTAAATAAGATATATCGAGAACGAGGCATGGAGTGTATAATAGATGATCAAACGAACTTACCTGATGTTCGATCATTATTATACGAAGTGCCTCGTTCTCGATATATGTTCCCTACCCATCCCACCCTTGGTAAAATTGAGATAACCTACGAGACTCTAAAGGAATGAAGTTTGACAGGAGAACAAAGACAGTGTGACACTAATACTTCGTTTAGTTTTGGATCTGAAAGAGTTTAGTTGCCAAGCGACGCGAGAAAGCTGCATGGTAAATAACTTATATCGAGAACGAGGCACTTCGTATAATAATGATCGAACATCAGGTAAGTTCGTTTGATCATCTATTAGTGTGCGTAATGTGCGTTACATGTAGAAACGCGTCCTTGACTCGCCGAGTGCGAGCAAGTTCCCGCCGATACGTATAGTAAGGTATGAATTTTTACCGGGATGATAACTGTAACAGTGCATTACCGAAAATTACTACCACAATATTTACGATAATAAACCTGTAATCGCATTAACCAGATTTTTTTTCTGATATATTTAACAGTATTATTACTTTACCGAAATGTAGCCACAGAACTTAATTTGTAATAATGTATTACGTAATTTTTCTAGTAAATAAAAAATGAAAAATTTCCAAAGAATAAAAGTGTTATAAGGAAAATCATTAGAAATTACCGCAGAAAAAAAATGAAAAAAATTGTATAGGTGAATCCCGACCTATAGATGCCGAAAATGATATAACAGTAAAAAGTCAGTAACAGTATAATACAGGTTTATTCCTTGGGGGCGTCGATATGTAATAGTATGATAGAATAGTTTACAAATTACTTACTCTAAGAATTTTCTTTTTATAATTTTTGTTTTTTTTAAATAAAAAATACCTACCGTGTTGTACAAATTACTCTCTTCTTATTATAAAAAGGATCATACAATAAAATAAAGGTACTTGCTTGAAAAAGTAATAACCAAATATTTACTTACCTAATTGTATTGTATATATTTTTGTTTTCTCTATTATTATTCATACACACGGTACAATAAACAACCATTATTATTAATATAATACCACGTTTTTACAACTAAACTTATAAAAACTTAAACTTGCAACTAACAAAACAAACAGCGTGCGTCGGACTGACCCTTAGATTGTACACTGGCTGTGCCAGCGTAAACTGGTTTTTTTCAGTCTCGCCGCGTATGCGACAAGCGGCCAGTGGTCACGCACACATGCCCCGCGCGCTTGTGTGCGTGCAACCGATTCGAGCGGTTGTTCGAAGCTTTGCCTCTGTTCCGTTTATCTACTCATGTGGTTAGCACGCCAAAAAATATATCTTTACAAGCTTTTATTTAACATTCAATGTATACGTTTGTACCTACAGCTACGAGTGGAATCTTGCAACTTAATTTTGAAACAGATATCTTTAACTGATTGAGCTGAAATTTTGTATATATGTTAAGTTTGGATGACAATATAATTTTATAGTACTTTCGAGCTGATCTGATGATGGCGCCAGAAGGTGGCCCGAGGAACTCTCTAACTAAATGACGTAATCGCATCGCGTTTGGGCTTGTTTGATAAGTCTACACTATTGCTGTGAGCTTAGTTAAATTTGAAGCTTGTGTTTAAAATTAATTTATATTAGAAACTGAAAACTGATTTGTGCCCGAAATGACAAAAAAAAAGTATGCGCTCGTGTATTATATTGTCGTAAATTAATGAAAAGGAAGAACAAGTCGTCATTCTTGAAAAGATCGTTTCAATGTGAAAAATAATGCTAAAACTTTATTTCTATCCATAGCGGCCCGTCCCGGCTTCGCACGAGTATTTAACAAACATTTTAAAATATATTAATTTTAATAAACACTCACACAAACACGTTTTTGAATGGGGTACAAAAAAAGAGTAGGTACATTAAATTTCATTATAAAGAAAATTGGATTGTTATTTCTTTTTTTTTTTATTGTTTATGAATCTCTCTATTACATTTTATATTTTATTTTAGTTTACTCCCCTCCCGTACTCCAGTGACGTCTACATCGCATAGTTAGCCGAGCGGAGAGAGCGGCCACCATTAACCAAGCGACGTTTTTCTAATATTTACACTTTTGAACTCGTGTTATCTTTCGAATGTAATGTCCAAATTGAAAAATTCAAGTTATATAATGGTATTATATAACTTGAATTAATATAATGTATTAATATAATAATAATATATAATATAATGTATTATATTACGAGCAGGACAGATAACAATAGCAGAAAAAAGGGGAGGCCTATACCCAGCAGTAGGTGATTCCGGGCTGATATGATGATGATGATATAATGGTATTAAAGCAGTCTTAAATATAAAGCAAATTATTTTGATAAGGATAACTACCAAGGTCAAACACAAGGTCGCCATTTCCAGCGACGTCATTGTATTTTTTTTTTAATGAAAGAACTCTTGTTGCATTATTGGAGTTTTAGTAAGGATCCCTATTATTATTTTAATATAATATAGGCTACTTCACGCAACGATAGTGTAGCTAATCAACAATGAAAGATTTTTTTAAATAGGTATAATAATTTCGTAGCCTATTCAAAATGCAACCAAAGAAACAATCAATCAAATCTTGCCTCTTTCTTATATTATCATAGATATCTTAATATGAAATTACAAACACACTTTAGGTTAACAGCATTACACTAACTACAAATACGGTACATACTTACGTAAAAAAACATGTTTTAATTTTTTTGTTTGGCTCTGAAACGAAATCTCTGAAACGGCTGGACCGATTTTGACAGAACTTTCAGTCACAGATAGATAATGCAATAGGAAGTTTAAATTTTATTTATTTTAAAAGGGGATTATGTGAAACATTGGGGCACATATACTACTGAATATTTAGCATTCCGCTGCTTTTCATGTTCTCGAACATGAGTAAAATGTTCAACATAGAAATCTACCTATCTATACTGATATTATAAAGCTAAAGAGTATGTTTGTTTGCTTGAACTTGCTAATCTTAGGAACTACTGATTCAGACTTTATAACACTACGCTGCACCCAATAGGGCGAAGCATCAATGGAAAATGTAACAAAAACGGAAAAATATCCCTATTTGTGAACTTCCGTTGCGTGCGCAGCGTAAACGGTTGAAGTTAGGCAAAATTCATGTATGACGAAATTGTTCCTCTTTAAAAGTTCTAAAAAAAAGTCAGCGACAACATATGGCTATCTTTCAAGATTTAATACTATAACCGCATTTTTACGGAAATCAACTTTGTTTTAAATTATGAATTATTTGCGAAGGCGTTTTGTCAAAATTATACTAATCCTTATCTAAATAAATGTGATATTAATCACAAGTATTTAATTGTGAACAAAATTGTCTTTGACATTACTTGATTTCCATCAACATCTTAGGAGGTATCATAATTTTAAAATAACCACCGGCCGGCCCGAGCGCCCGTCGCCTGCGGTACTGCGGCGTGACGTCACGACAGGTTCTCGGCCGGCTCAAAAAGTTATCGGGGGATACGAAATTGAAAAATTTATAAAAAATTAACTACTGGAGATATCGACATAATTTTTTCGCAGTTATTTTTTTATTCACCTAAATTTTTTGATAAGCCAATAAAAATGCGGTTTTTTTTTATTTACATCTTCCTCATTATGAGTTTTCTTCCAATTGAATAGACTGCCCTTAAACAAACAACACTTTAAAGTGAGATGACAAACATGTCCATAAAAAACAACTCTCCCAAATAATTTCCCTTGTTTGTTATTGGTAAAATTTCCAAAAATACAAAAGTTTGTTGTAACAGGACACAAGCCCAAAATCAGGACAACTTTAGTTCAAAAGCCATTCCGAGTTTACATAATATGTGACCCGGGTTTAAATGAAACAATTCCTTAGCTCACAAGCGCGTGGGAAGATAAGATTGGATCTACTTATTTAATTTAGACATTATCTAGAAATGTATTGTAATTCACACGAGTAAACAGACTATTAAAATTCTAAGCACAGGATATTACGGTTATTAGTTAACACTTAGAGTTAACAGCCGTGTTATATATTCATAGTAAATGTTAGTATCGGACTAAGAGATCTTTTTCTGGTTTGTAATGGAGCCTTTTATTTTTGGCACGTTATCTATACTTATAATAAATCTGTAGAAGTGAAAATTCTGTACATTGAAAATATAAAGGGGTGTTACTAGACCGACAACGAAATTTAAATTATTCTTTATTATCCTGGGCACCACACTGGGTAGTTTTTATCCCGGAAAACAAACTTAATTTTGCGGTTAAAAACTCATTGATAAGTTTCGTCATCCACGCGAACGAAGTCGCAGGCACAGCTAGTCACTAAATAAATTAAAATTATTAAAATAGCGATTGATCGATGTTTCACAACAAATAACATATTAATTTTAACATATCATTATCTACGAGTTACGAGTCTTTAAGCTAAACACAAACTTGATTTTGTGAAGAGAGCATACAATTTCAAGTCACATGTATGAATGACCATTGAAATTTGGATACCTTGACGGTTTGGCTTCAAGTCTTAAACTGTATACATACATGAAAAAAAAAACCTTCCAAACAAGTGCGCTCTATATAAGCAAATTCGCTACATTACATCATTTATGTGTATACGATAGGTAATATTATAATCGTTACAGTTCCGCTAAGGGCCCTTGAACTCTGAGAAAGAGCCTTATGATCCTTCAAAACTCGCTTAAAATTCGAATATTTTTGTTCACAGTTAGGTTCCAAACAGCACCTGTTATCATTTCTTATGTCATCGTGAAACCGGTCGGTCGTCGGTCAAACGTTACATTAACATAGTTTGATGTAAGGACTCAAAACTGTGCCACTTATTTGGCACACTTTTATGAACGGAGTGTCCTTATAGAAAACCTAGTCAGGTTAAATGATACTCGTTTATGTATCGAGTAAGTTTGATAGACGTGTTTGGTATTAGCAAAAGAAAATATTGATATCATCTGTCATGTGCTACTACCAAAATATGTTTGGCCGTACGATCGGTATCGATGTTTCATTCAAGCGTCAAACACTCAAGTTTGTTGTACAAATTGACTTTTTGTTATCGATTAATTGAACTAAGACCAAGATTTATTGATTAGTATTAAGATAAAAGAAATACAAGTTAGACCTTAGATAACACAGATCACCGTCGAAGAACAGTTCAAGTTATTGATTAGGTAGATCTCACGTGATGATTAAGCTTCTATTTAGATGGCATCAAACTATATTTTTTTAATTGTATGCAGTTTACCTAACAGGACAATCTTATTCCCATGTGCCTTGAAACAAATAATAATTATTTGGTTTAATTAACCATATAAAAGATAAACAGATGGAATTATCACCTAAGGATGTCATTGCGAGTATTTAAATACATTTTTAAAACATGAAACATTTGTGTAATGGAAAAACATGATAAAATCTTAATAAGCGTGTTTTTACTGAAGTGGGCACTTATTTTACAGGCAAATAATCATGGAATATAACGATTTCCGGAAGTTGACTGTATAGTATTAAAATTAAAATCCTTATCTTTTGCAGATTTATACGTTTTGCTAGATCGTGGACAGCTAAAACAGTCTATTCTAAAAAGTTTGAATAGTTTATAGATATCATTGGGACATAATAAACGTAGGTACGTAATTAAAAAGTACGTATATCTATTTAAACAGAAAAATTAAGAAACCGTTTGTTGATTAATGATTAAACATTATGTAACTCTCCGAAGCTTTAGATTTATTCATGAGAGTGTAACCTATACCCGGCCCAAGGTACCAGGATCACATAAACATAAGGATATCTACTCACCGGCAATAGCATCTCGCAGAAGATAATCGAAGCTGTACTTGGGCAGCCATATCGTGATTGGCAGCCTCCGTTTCCATGACTCCATACTGCAGAGCTTGGATGCCGTCCGTCGTAACCGACTGTGTTTTACATTACCTGTAAACATAATATAAAAAATTAAGAAGACATAAACTCAGTATTAAAACAGCTTACGTACAATTTGAGGATAACCTCTCTTGTTAAGATTGTTCCAAAAATGAGGTCGAGGATACTTTAAAAACAGTTTTTGTACATATAATTCAATGAAGCCTTATGTAAACTGTCATTATCATCAATAAAAATCTTATTTGCTAATGTTTTAAAGAAATAAATTTAAATCATGTGTTGGTTTTGGTTGATGGCCAACATCAAAATCATGTGATACTGAGAATTATGTACTACCTTTGATGCTACTTATAAGTAAAACATCCTTATTTTGATCATATTCGATACTAACATACCCACTATTGAGTAATATTACTATGGGAAAAAATATATTTTGCACTCGAGCTACTAAAATAAGATTATTAAACACTACAAAAAAGTTGACACAGATAAAAATAAAAGAACGTAACAAGGTAAGATCCACATTTCCAAGATGCAGTCTCACTTGGTGACATTTATGTATTAATAGATGTTTGAATTATCATTCAAAAAGCATCCATATCACACCAACTTTTGAGGAAAATGTGACACAATGTCTAATATTGGTATCGCCATTTAGCACACTCAAGCAATACAAAATAAACCCTATTTCTTTTCACATAAATTTTATTTATCTTTAATGCAGAAGGTACCAATACTTGCACACATACGCTAAATGATGTCCCATAATTTTCAACGCAAATAACGTCACAGTTCAGTAGAAAAAAAAGACAAACAAACATTTGGGAAAACCTTTCTGGCCCGCGAAAAGGCCTTGAACGTATAGACAATAGAAATTGAAACTACGTGAAGTGGTTTTACAAGTGTTTGTAGTTTACGCTTAATAACCACATAGATGTAGTATCAATAAATAATTTATACTCAGTGTTGCGTACTTATGCCGAACATAATCTTGAAATGTTTTCCGTGCTTACTTTATTATCCATAAACATTTTATGAGAATGTAAAAAAAGAAAAACTACTCTTTACCTTGTTAGGTAACTAGGGTAGCAGAACCTACCCCAGTAACGGCTCTTAAGTTACAATAAAAAAAAGATTTTTTTTTTAATTTCTCAATCCATCCATATGACCCGTAAGTACTAGGATCACAACAGAAAGAGGATGTAACATAAAGCAATAACTAAAAAAAAATACAGAGTTGATTCAAAATGAAGAGACTCTCAACACGACTTAGTCAGGCCACTTCAGTGAAAAACCAAGTATGGCCTGGCCTTAGTTCGCTTAACTCCATAATGAATGTTACTTTCTTCAGACAACAATCAAAGAAAAGTCTCAGGAACTTGTTATTGTATACTTAAATTGTTGAAACTATATTGTATTCTATGAGTTGGCGCCATCAGCTATGGTGGGAAATAGTCAGGAATTATTATCATATCAGAAGAGTTTGTTTAGATACTCTGTCACTTTATGTTGTGACTTGTTACAAAGTGTAAGAAAAAAAACATTGTTCATATCTTCCGTTCATTATTATAAAACACGCAAGTGTAACACATTCAGTTACGATTACTTAGTAGGATATCGAACCGGCAAAACATTTTTTAAAAGAAGTTTTGAAGAAGATACCTGCTTACTTATAATAACAAACAAAAAATAACTTATGAATTCAAAACAATGTACCCACTTGATCATCACGAGGTACAAGATTTACAAAAAAGGTTTATCTAATTATACTCCTGCATAATTTTAAAAGAAACTTAACAATTTTTCCTGCTATGCTTCTAATATTTTCACCGATCAGATTCCATAATCAGCGTATTTTTACCGCAAATAAATAAATTATAAATCAATGTATTACCGATAACTTCAATCATTTTCACACAAAACTGAACACAAATATAACTGTATCAATGTTCACTTATTACATTTCGTAATATTTTTACAACTCGCATGGATGTTAAAATGCCGTAAAAATACGATAAGTAGGAGCTGTCAATGAGCACGCGACTACCTTCCTCGACAGCTAAAAACCAACTGAGGTGCTGCGCGGCCACACTTGGCGTCTTCAACGGAATCCTCCAAATACTGGTCAGCCAACACAAACACGAATCTAACTATTCATTACCGGTTGCTCACTTAACTTTCGACATGTTTACACACAGGACCAGCCATGGATGCTAATATGTAAACATTGGCAAATATTTGTTGCCAACAAGAGGCGTGGCGTAAGACTAGTTGCTTATTTTGATTTGCATACGATTCGATAACTTGTCAATGAAGTCATTATGATAAGAGTAAAATCGTTTCACGCATCAAGGTACTTAAACGTAATCAGAGATGCAAATAGAAGCTATTTATAAGCTAGATATAGCTATTTCGCTTCAGTTTTTGAGCGTTTTAATAATGCATACTAACACTTAAATATTTGTAGACGTCTGCATTATTTTATAAACTAAAAAATAGTTAACCGATACAAATCTATGATTTAACATTTTGCTCAAATTCAAGAGATAATCGTTTTCGCAATCAAATTAATCATTTCCGCCTGAGTTAAATTCAAAATTACTTAATATCTGCTAATAGTACTAAAACTTATTTTAACTAAATACAATTCTTTTGCGCCAATATTTTTTTAAGAAAATCATTCAGCATTTATTTTTAAGGTATCTTCCGCAACTTTTTGCAAGTAACCGCTTGATTTAATTTGCGCTATTAGAAGGTTATGACAAAATGTGGAAATAATATTAGAAATAATAATATGTTGAATTACATAGTAGTAGATTATAAAACATGGACTTAATCATTAAAATTCCCCATCAGTTGAACAACAAAAAAAGTTACTATATAACAAACCTACTGTATCGCAAGTAGATTAGTCACCACGCCTTAGAATATTGAGAAAGTAGATACGTCTTTAAAAACATCCGCAAGATACTTCAATAGTTTCAACCCGCCCATGTTAACCTCCTTATAGATCAGGCAGTATTACACTTGCCTAACACGCCATTTGAACTGTTTCAATAATAATAATAATTTATTTATTTCTGAGTATATGGTACAATAAGATCTTAATATTAAACAGTTTCACATACACTACCGTTGCCGGTGTAGAAATATTAAAATTAACTTATAAAGTGGCCAAACGCTAGGAAGATATATGCCCATTAATATAATACTATCTTTATACAATGTCAAGTTTTTATACACCATTGAAATGTCAAAAACTACCTGCTACGTACTGTTCACCAAGGAAAGACTTGACAAAAATGGTTTGTATTGTTTTCCTGACCTTATGTTGAGGTAAGGATCAACTATGAGGTAATTGCCGCTATTATTTTTACAATATCAGGTAATAGTTAAATGATAAAGAAGTAAGCAGAGCCTTATAAAATCATCGAGGGTCAAGTAGTCTTTTGTAGTCCTTTTTTCGTGGTAGAAAGAAGCACACACTTTCACATCAAAACCGGTCAATTACAAAGATCTACATAAAATACCAGTGGTGATTGTCATAACTAGGTTCAAAGAAGCTTTTTAAATGGACCGGATCGTGGTAGTTTGCTAGGTATTAGCGGTCCCATCAGGTCCCGAAGAATGGACAAAGTGTAAAATAGTTCTAGACAGTAAGAATCCGTACAACTCTCTGATTTCCCGAGGGCAGAGGTAGGCCATGAGACCAGTCAAAAATAGGCTTTTACGTGTTTCTTCTATTCCTACTTTCCATTGTTTTCTAACTCTTTCACCTACTTGACTTCTAACTTAAGTCTTTACTCATCGTCATCACAGTCCACTGCTAGACCAAGCTAGGGATGTTCCAAACCGCATCATAACACGGTTTGCATCCAATCCGCATTTTTATCATAACTCCGCAAACTCACATGCGTATCAAATTAGTAGTACAAGTTATTTACTTTGTAATTACTTTTGGCTTTAATAGACACGAGTTAGAAACCTGTCTGGTATCATAAAAGTGGATTTTATTACTTTAAACATGTTTTAATAGTACGAAAATATTTGCAGACCTTTAGACGATTACCGTAAGTTTGTGTTAAAGGTTTGACTGATAGTGTCAATCTTAAAATAAAATTAATCAAATGAAACATCATTCTGAAATGGCATGTAATTAAAGTATTGACGTATTCAACGTAAGTACGTGTTTATGATAATTTTGTCTCGACTCTAAACCAAATATGGAAATAAAGTCAGATTAGAATGACTAGGATGACGCCTAGATTTTGGTACTTAATGTTTTTCATTTAGAAAAAAAAATAATGTTGTTTTATCCCGTATTTCTGAGCTTCAAAACCACACACATTTTAACGGTTAAGTACAGTATAATAGATTTCCTTAATGTCTCCACTCTCGGTAGAAAGTATTTATCTCTTGTTCAAATTGCATAATAACGAGCTATTTACTTGCTTCCACTTAACCTGCCGATAACTATTTATGAATACTAATTTGATAATTTGACAAACACTGAAGTAAGAGAAAAAAATGTGAGAATCAACAGTAACTTCTTTTGCTATATATATATTTTTTTATTGTGATTTATCGAATTAATAAATGATATTGATCACAATTTTTATTTCTGGATATGTATTACTGAAAATTGATAAGCAACAGATAGCTTCGTGAATTGTTTACCGAGGAGCTAAAGTATTTAAAATTGAAAAACTAGAAGCATTGGCCATAAGCATTTACTGCTGGATTAAAACAGATTTTTATGACATGCAATCCAGACATCTTGCCTCTCAAATGATAACATAATTAGGGTCATTGAATTATAAAGCAAAACCTTACGGCTCTAGATTAAAAAACGACGCAGTCTTATAGTTTCAAGATATGAACACCATAACTTACTTAACGTAAAACTCTCTTTGATATCATTAAACAAAATAAACACTGTACATAGATTAAAATTATTATTATTATAATAAAAGATTGTCATTTATTTACTCATAGTAGAACTATAAAAGGCAAAAGAAGCGTCGGTCGTCCGGGAGCAAGACGGGTCGACAACATAGTTAAAGTCTCGGGTCGAGTCTGGATGAGGCTGGCACAGGACCGTAGAAAATGGCACGAAAAAGGGGAGGCCTATGCCCAGCAGTGGGAGGACAAGGGCTGTGGATGATGATGATGATGAAACTATAAAACGCTTACAGTACCTAACTAGACATTTTCGTTTGCAAATGTTTTGACTACATCATGTCTACTAGAGAAATATTTTACCGTGTACATTACACAGATGAGTAGCGATAGCTATTGCAGCTGTTATAAAAATATTAAGTAACTAGATGCATTGTAATTACAATGTTCAAATGGAACATTGGTTGGGATGGTCACACACTTGTTACTACGCAATTTGATGCGGGTTCGATACCCGCATGAAAGAAAGAAGTGTCATTTACGGTTTATCATAATTTGGGTGCATTTATGAGGTTGGCAGAATTATTGACGGGCATTGAGTCAATTAACAGACAATTTTACGTGATTTCATTAAGATCTTTTACAAAGTAGAGAGTTTGTTAATGATAAAACGACCATTCTCGTTTCTTCTCTATGTGGGATGAGGCCTTTGCCCAGCAATGGGTCAGTGGGTCATCTTAGGGGTGGGACGTTTATAGATCGGTTTATTTACCTACTTATTCATAAAACGAAAAACTTCAATAACAATGTTGATAAATAAACGTGATATATAAAAATGATGTTAAATAATATCAATGTTGGTAAATAAACGTTTGTTTATAAAGAAGGTTTGCGTGGTATTTATAGCTGTTTTCCTTAGAATGTACTAGGAGCAAAGAATTAACAAGGAAGTCATAACTTTACGACAATAATAATATTATCCTTACAACTTTATTGACAGCAGGATTCATTGTTCTAACTACATACTATAATGTAGGATTACGTTTTGTGACATAATCACATTGTAAGCGTTTAAAACGTCCTAATATAACTAACAAAGGATTTATTAGTCAGTGTATGTTACAAGCAGAATGCTTTACGTGTGCAAGTAGGTATAAACAAAAGACAAAAAACTTAGTTTAAAGAATATGCCATTTGGTATAAGGTTTTATTCTCATGGTTTTTGAAAATCTGCTACTAACAGTACCTTATCTAACCATGTAAAAAAAGCATGTAGAAAGTCCCCAGGAACAGGAGAATTAAAAGACGGAAAATTAGGCATTTGCTCTGCAGGGGGATAATGACTGAAAATAAATATATTTTTGTAAATCTCAATATGTATCTCAATATATATTTGTTGGAGCAATCTCCTTGTTTGACTTACAATGAATGAACAAACAAGAAGTCATCAAAATTCATTTTCAAAAAGAACAATAAATGTATTTTGTACACCTAGTTTGCTTTATCATAAAACATAAAAAATACTGAAATTAATTTAACAGCATGTAAACATAATTACGCAGTACATAGTAATTAGTATGCAAGAAAATGCATGCCTTGCGGTTAACCTTGCAACTGTGTAGTTAGATAACTGATAACATTGATTGACACTCAACTATTATTATGATTATAATCAGGTGTTAATCAGCTGGAATCAACAGCTGTGAGATTGAGGAAGGGATAATTTTAAATAATTATGGGTTTGTTAATTAGACTGCCAAAAGAAATTGTACATGGAGTGTTAGTACTAACTTTTGCACAATCATACTAATAATTGTCGGAAAATAATGTATGTGGATTATTAGGAATAATGTCACCGTCTCGTCACAACTACACTTGTGTCCTGTATTTTGATAATTTATACCAAAGGTTTTTTTTTTTTTTTAAATTAACACTAATTTGTGTTAGGTTAAGTTAGCAAACCTAAATTATAGGAACCCATGAATAGATAGTATGTTTAGATTTAAAATAATATGTTTGTTTCACACTCAAGGCAATTATATTCCGGCATTGCGGGGAGACTTCAAAAATATAAATTACATACACAGAGATTATACAGAGATCAACCAGACTTAGAACCCTCGAACAACATTTTATGAGTTACACAAATACTTATTCCATGCAGAGATTGAACCTGCAGCATGTGGCACATTGGTATTTGTGACCTGTTGCGTTTATACTAGTAAAATGCCTCCGTCTAAAAGACAATGGCTTTGTAATAAATTTAGAAATAATATCGGCCATGGACAATATTTATAATGAGTTGTAAGTTTAGAATTTCAAGGCTTATTTACAATGATAACTGATTTTTTTATTTCACAAAAGAACAAATTCTTCATTAGTCACCTTTGTGTCTCAACATTAATATATAAATTCAAATTATTATATTATCTGGTCAAACTCTAAATAAATTCTGACTTTTAAGAGATTTTTACTAAACAAAATACGCATGCTGTCTGACGCGACACGAGCTAGATAAACTAATAATAAAGGCACATGACAAAGAGTTCATTTAGGTCAACTAGTATTATATCTCATATATTCAATTTTATACTTAATAATAGTTTAAAATAGTGTAGAAAATGTTACGTTGTTTAGTAAATCACTTACCTAGCAAGGGTCTTCTAGGATCGTCCTCATCCATTTTCTGTATAAAACACTATGTTTGAAATGTTCGACTATATGATGCCCACACAATAGTGTCATTAGAACAATCTTATCTATTGAATAATGATTGAATTAGCTACATTATTTTGTTATTGTTTACAATTATCAGTGTGCTGGTGACATTGACGTTGTATTGACATTGACGTTGACGAGTAATGTCAGACAGCGTTTTGATATTTCATTTTCATAATAGAATCTAAGTTTGATATCGAGTAATATAAACCCTTTATGGTCAATGTTTAAAACAATAGAAAGTTCCAGTTTAAAATAAACAAAAATAGTTGTATAAAACAAAACAATTTTGGATAGAGGATCTGAAATGAACCAATTTCCATCAATAAATTAACTTAGCGTATCGCGGTTTACAACTGAACATTGGCTATTGGGTGACCTTAAAATAAAAAGATAAATAAAACTGAGAATAGTTTATTGTTATTCGAGAGTCCTAGGTATACAGCACTCTTTATTATTTACAACACCAGCATTCAATTTTTCAGAACCCAGTGCCTGCGATATTCCTTGGCAATAAAAGTGCCGTAACTTTTAGATGGAGCAATTACGCGTTAATATATTTCATTTCGCTTAAATAAATCATTTGCTTATAGGTTTTTTTATTTATATTTTTATCAGACAAACACTTAAAGTACTTAAGTCTACAAAACCAATTACGTATCAATAAATTCAGTGGATGTGTATTTATCTAACAATCATAAGAAACAAACAAGATTTTCTACGATAGGCAAAGAGCTGACAGAGACGAAAGTACATACCTTCATAATATACAATCTACAACTTTTCGTATGAACTACGGATTTACGCAAACCATCCTGACGTAATCAGCACAATAAATCAAACGTCATTTCTTACAAACCAAAACAGACGCACATAATCTAAAGAGTGCTTAAGCAATAAATAAGACTATCCTTGGTTCAGCTGCACGTCATAAATTCGATAAAGTTTGTTTTGTCATGGAAATGTCTGTCGTGGTGAAAGCGTATGCCTTGACCCTGTAGTAGACCGTTACACTGCGCTGGTTATAGCTAATAGAGTACAATAATAAACTTGTTTTCTTTATAATATCTTTGTCTAGTAAATGTGCCACAGGCAGCACCATTGCCTGTAAAAGTCTTCTAAAAGAAACTGTTAAAAGAACGCCTTTTACTTGATATTTGTATCGAGGTAATTTAGTTTTCCTCTTCCTATGCTGTCCTTCTCAGCGGGGCAAGGGCCAATGAAGAACCTCAACCAGCACTCGCGGTAAACGTCCACGGTAGGCCTGCCATTGTTTGGGCCATTTATTTTATATCTGTTTATTTATTTTTTTTAGTTTATTATTATTCTTTTAACTTATAGTGAGCATTGCCGATTTACCTAGTATGCAATGAGGTTAAGAAAAAAAAAGCAATTTAAATATCCTATTTCTTACATTTGAGTGATGAATGTACGTACGCTACTATGCTGTTGCTCAGGTTATTCTGACAGTTACCTATCGCTCCTAAATTGAAGAGGCATATTATTTAATTCGTAGTAGCTACACTACTATACCACCTAAGTATACCTACTTCATGCTTATCAAACACGTATTTTAAATTTTTCATCAGCTGACCTAATTTTTACACCGAATCTATGTAGTAAACAACTATGCCCCCGTTTTACGGAATAATACAATTTACGTCAAGTTTAATAAATACGTTAATGTCAGATGTCAAATATATTTACTAATGGTTAGCTGTTTACAAGTAGGGATCTGTATGAAATCATCTTGATTACAGCAAAAATAATTAATGTTTACCTCAACGTTTACTTAGATATCACATAAGGAACAAACATTGAAAATTAGAAGAAGGGTAAGGAATCTAATTTTAATGAGAAATACTTAGTGACGTGACTTCTTGACCATGAGTATAAAACTTACAACATTAATGGTGAAAATTTAAAAATGCATTCATTTACACTCCATCTTGAAAATGTATCTGTGCGTAAAACTATACTTCTGTTTCTGTCTACATAGTACCTATAGTAGGTAGGTACTACAAAAGTACCTAGTCAGCCGTCCCTCGTAATGTAAACACAAACAAACCATCTCTACCGGCTTCTGGCCGCCTGGTGCAAAGGTTCCGCGTGTTACATCAGACACATGTAACTAACTCTGCTCACTTATGCACTCCCTATGACTGTGTTACATTCGGGAACCGAAGCTAACCGGAATGACTCGAGAATAACCGAACTTATCCGAACAGGGTCAAACGTGGTAATCTCAGTTCAAATTATGTCTTCATTGAAATTATTTATTACTGGTCTAAAAAAACAATATACTATATCCATATCGATTTGATTTAAAAACTACTATTTTAATGTAAATATACCTCTGCTATATTTTGTTAGGTCAGTAAGGACGTAATAGTCTAATCATAGGCAATCAAGTCAGTCTTAAATTATGTTGGTATATAAATATAGTTGTAGGTTACAAAACTACAAGTAACTATAATGACACTATAGCTACTCTGTTATTATAGTTACCTACCGGTATTTTCAAAATGAATATTACTTTAAATATAATTGCAATCCAAACTCTACATTGATTTAAATTTTTCGGCAATCCGAAATTAAGAAATATGAATCTTAGCATAACAAAAATACTTGAAAAACGTTTATATTAAGGAGCATATCACAGGAGTCAGGACACATCAACATAACATCAGTACTTAGAACAAAAAAAAACCGTTTAGTGAAATAGGCCTCTGCAGGTAGCTCTACCTTTCTTGAAATCTGTGTATCGAATATGAATAAGAATAGCAGTTTTGTATCTAAGCAATCGCAATTCCGTAGATACAAAACTGCTATTGCTATGTAACCTAATGCTTAGGTTATATAAACATTGTACAATATCATTATTTATAAAAACACCTGCAAATAACAGAGTTCCCTACGAATGCAAGTGACATCGATGTTGCATCATGCATTTTGTTTCTAATCAACAAATTTCTCCCACTCTAGCGCGTTTGGATACGCTACTACATATACGCAAAGAGTTTGTATATTACATCAGATTATATCGGTAATAGAATCCGATAAAATTTATGGCATTCCAATCTTAAGTAATTCATAAGTATGTCAAGTTACTTGTTAGTGAAGGTTTTATCAAAATAAGTTGATGTAAGCTGAAAAAGTTTTATGCTTACAAGAAGTTATAAAATTGTTTCCTATTTAGGCATCGTTTATCTTTTTATTAGGGATATTTTGCTTAGCGATCGCGATAACCTAATGCAAAGAACCACATAAATTCACTAGGAATTTGTTTGAAAATATTGTAGCCACAATTAAATATTTTACCGTTAATCCTTATTTGATGCCAATTGGGAATTGCATAGTGCAATTATAATTTAACAACATAGGTACTCGTTAACTATTATTGTTTGTATATGCATAGCAAATTTTACTATAGCCACTGTAGAACATACCTAGACAAAGATAGGAATATTGTTTATATTGCTGTTTCACACACACCGGAAGGTGTCTATGCAACTAATGCAAGTGCTTGGCGTGTTTCGTCATGCGAACGTCCATTATACGCAGGACTCTCCCTAAGTTCATTCCCCATGCGATGAGAGGGCACACTGTATTGGCCACTAAGTACCAGGCTGGCAGCAACGCGAGTTGATCTAGGACACCAATCACGAGGCTGCTAATAAAGCCCTTTACGAAATTCAAATTATAACTTTTTGTTATTTCGTGTAACTATAGGTTCATTGAAATTATGAAGTGTTAGTAGACCCAATTATATTTTAATACATTAGAAAGTATTACAAAACTGAAAATGCGTTTTAATTAGAAAACGTGAATAAAAAGAATAACTTTTGTTTAATAGATTTTTTGTTATGAGAAACTATTGTAGGTACTATAGGCCTATCGGTCTATCGGGCAATGGCTCTTCTTTTGTACGCATGCTGTATAAGATTAATCTCAAGGAATATTAATTTAATTAGCACTTCGACCTACACAGATGGTAGGTAATTCTGCACAAGTATCACGTGGAACTATCTACTTATTGTAAAAGTGCACGCAATTATCTCTACGCTCTTACTACTGAGTGATGAGATAAACCGAGTATTAAAAAACAGTAGGTCATTACAAATGCACCAGTAATGGATAAGTACAGTAATCATAGTTTGAACTTATTATCGAATATTATCGGTATACCAATTAATGAAATTTCATGCAATTAAAACTACAATGTAGTGAAAAAATACGATCTTTTATATATTTAATTGTTTTAGGCATTTTTGATCTAGTCCAGGCCAAATTCCCTATTCTTCAAAAGGCTTCACGTTTTTTCACGCTTATAAAAAATATTTATATTTTTTAAAACTTAATGAAACATAATGTTAAGCAGTGAATGCGTGTGCGCCGGTGGTAAATAAAACCGCATAGCGCATGCGTGCACCGCATTTGCTTACCAACCGTCGCCCAGTGAGGTCGCGAACACGTCACAAGAACTTTCAGTTATATACATCGAGTGCGTTTTTTGTTGATTTACCAGTGAATATTTATAACAATAAGGTACGTTTAATGTTTAGTTAAATTTTTTAGATGATGGAAATTTTATTTTAAATTAGATATACATATGTATAAGACAACATTTAAAAAACAAAAAGGTATAAAATAAACTTTCGAGAATTAGAAGAGTACTGCCGATATGGCAAACATTGTAAAAACTAGGATTAAAAACGCGGGAATCGATCCCACAACCTAAGATTATCTAGCTAAAGCTCTAGATCTAATAGCTCTTTTTAAATATTTAGATGCCCAAATATTTTAAATAAAAAGAAATATTTTCCCCTTTTTTAATTTATCTGTTATTTTTTTTTAAAGTAAATTTATGGCAATGTAATACAAAAATAAATAAAAAACAAACTCTTGCTTGGATTCGAACCGGTAACCTTGTGTATCCGGTGCGTAAACCTCTAGCTACAACAACACTAATCAATATTAATAAACTATTTAACTATCTGTTATATGAGATGGTTTGAAGCTAAGATTAAACCTATAGCAAGCGCTAATCTTTATTTACCAGACAGTCCAAGCCTTAGTAATAATTATACATCGTTTCATTACAATTTATTGACAAACAGGGCTAGTGAACAAAACGTCATACACCTTTTGTGCTTTCAAAACATTTGTTAAAATATATCTAACCTAAAGAGTAAGGGCACTTATTGTGTGACATATATTTCGATTCTATCAACTCAGCCTATCAATATGTTTCATATCCACTGCTGCATAAAATGCCTCAACAATTTGACACACTCGAATTATTTATTAATCATAAATAAATTACATAAATCTTGAGAATATTTTCGCTGTTTCCGTTTAGATTATCCAAGAACCAGTCAATTTTCAGCATTAAGCAAATCTAGTCTCACCGAAGGTACCTAATATCAATAACAATCACACGCATATTATATGTAGGTATATTTCCGGGAAACGGGTCGATTTCAGCGATTGAGGGAAATGCATATCGATAACATTTTACTTTAGTCACATCATTGTAATTAACTAATCGTGAAAACCTTTACAATTATTATTTACGTCAAATTAACTCAGTGGAAAACTTCATAGGAAGTCAGTCAGAGAAAACTAGAGTGATTATGTTCGATGTCTCGTCTCGTCGGAAGAGATTTCGTTAAGAAAAAAGCAGTACCTTTGTACATTTTTATCTTAACGTCATGTTTAATTTTTTTTTGTTGTGTACATAAATTGTTAAATAAATAAATAAAACCATCTAAAAATAAGTATACAATGTACCTATTTAGTTTTTAGCTTTCATCGCTAATTCGGCTTAGTGGATGTGGATTATATTACTGGTTATGGGGTGTGGATTTGAGTCGACAGTATACCTTTGAAAATGTAGAGTTTAGTTAGAAATTCGTTTCGAGTTTTGTATGAGTTAATTATTGATTGACTGATGATGTAAAACATAATAATAGTTGAAATCTAGAAACAAAAATCAAAAGCTGTACTATAATATCAAATTACTCCCATGAGGTAAAATGTGTATTTATCTTTAACCTAATTGAAATTGGTTTTTATTTCAAGATAAGTCATAATCACATTATCGATGACACAGAGGGCATTGACCTGTCCCCTTCGCTCACCTAAGATTGTACGTACGTTTGAACCTAGGACCTATTTCGCCAATAGATCAAAGAGCAATAACTTTAATTTGTTAAGACACACGCACGTTACTCAATTTAGCTTATAATCGAAAATGAACTATTATTAATTTAGCATAAAGTTAAATTTACCAATGACATTATGCTCACTATTTTAAAAATCCATGAAGCACATATTATATTTAAAAAAAAGGTAAAATAATGTTGGGTACTACTTTTAATTTTCGTAGATCTCACTCAAAAGAAAATAGTTTATCACAGAAATATCAGCTGTTTATAATGTTAAGTCCATTAGTAGCATGTGTTTTCGCAACATTGTAAATATACAATATCGCAGAAACAGTGCATATTGATATGCACTTCTTAATTAATCCTTTGTAGTCATCTAATGGTATCTCATATCTAATCTTTGGTATTGCAATAGTCATGTCTAGAAGAAAGAAAGGGCTTAACCTGAATCTGAATAAATGTAAGCCCTCATGTTATTAAAATACTTAGCGTCATTTAAAAATACATTTAAACGAATGTTAACTGTAGTAGCGGACAATTAAATTAATTAAATCCAACAAATGGTTTTGACACCTTATTTTAACGCCATATTTAATAACAATTGCTAACTGCGTTGATTATAATCATAACTTAGAACATTGTTCAATGGGCATTATAGTTTGTAATTGTTTAGTACATGTCTCATCTTTGACGTATCTCACTATCCGCACCTAACCAGTTCAATTCAGCCCTTATCTAAACAAGCTCACAAATACTTTTCATTGAACTTTTACCCATTAGACATAATAATTTACAATTTAGTCATAATCAACTTGGTTACATATCATATCGCGTTTCGTCAGTCTGGAACCGGTCCAAAGTGGATGCAATGCAGTGCATGTATAGATGCCAATATTTGATGTCAGTATAGATTTATAATCTCGTATGTGTATTAATTAGGTACCTAATTGATTTTTGACATTAAGGTACATAGAGTTGTTTAGTGTTCAAATAACGCGAGTAGAAAGAAGGAAGATGTGTTTCCATACCATAAGTGATTTGGACTAGGAATGCATAAGTGCTTGAGTGCCAAAAATGGGTATTATTGAATTCAGTTACGTCAGACGATTGTTTAATAAGCGTCACAGATATAGTTCATAATGTTATTTATTCTTAGAAACATTGAACAAACAAGATCTTTCCATTGCATAAATAAGTGCATTTATCTGACCTTAAGTGGACAATCCCTTCCTTGATGTCTTTATTTGGATCATTGACGATCTTGTTATACGTAAAGTGTTCTCACATCGGAAGCTACAAGTATTTTTTATTATTTCCGCTTTATTTGCATTCTCACACAACTAATTGTAAGCATATAAGTTTCATGCCATTATACTTCGCAGGTACATTTTTATTCTTTGCTCTATCTACAAATTACGATTCTTTTGTATGAAATAAATAGGTCTTCGACCTTTGAAATTATTATATTCATACAGAATGCGGATATTAGGATGTTTATATAAACAATCGGACAAATTAATTCCTAAGAAGACAAGTTTTAATGTTTGTTTATAATAAGAGTTCAAATGAGTTTACTGAACATGGGTTCATAAAATATTGTTATGCTTGTTTAATTACCCTGATATATATAGGTTGAACTGGCAAAATACGATAAAAAGTAATTAATTCCTTCTTAGTGATAATTTATCATTAGTTTTTTTGCTTCGCCGTCTGTTAGAAGTCTGTTTACGCCACTTAAGATAACATTTTTTACAGACAATCCAATAAAATACTTCAAATGTAATTTTTCTATCAATCAATATGCAACTCACACGGATTACATAAATAACATACGCATGAAAGAGAAAGTAAGAAAATGTAGTCATTTCCACTTTCCGAAGTACCAGGGCGACATAAGAGCAAGGAAGTAATACTTTCTCCTCTCCCGTTTCAGCAATGGCTCGTGCATGCGTGATCGGGGCCGGCGCCGCTGGCTTGTGCACCGCTCGCCACCTGCTTGAGGAGCCCTGCGTCAGCACGGTAGACATCTTGGAACAAGCACCACAGCTGGGAGGCACCTGGGTATATACTGAAAACGTTGGATACGATGACTTTGGATTGCCTATACATACAAGCATGTACAAAAGTTTGAGGTGAGAAAGAAAACTTTACTTTTGTCTATATTAGGTTTTAGTTGATGCCTATAATACGTAAACAATATTACAAATAAAACAAGATTTCGAGTTAATCACGTAACAAAAATATTGCGACCTTATAGAATGATTGGGTCATTTAATCTACCATTATTTTTGGATGAATCGTTGCGCTTTATCTAATGTGTATTTGAAAACAAAATGTACATATATAGATATAATAAATATAACATATAAGTAATATCTATAGTTTTGACTAGTTAATTTCAATTGTGTCCCAAAATGTCATTGAAAAACATCTACATCAAGACAAACCCATTGTCTCTTTCCTTGATATAATCGATATTATTTTTATTGTCATTTATTATTTTTTGTTGACCAACACCATAGTAACAACAATATGGCTTCATTACCCCGCGCTATCGAGGGTCGGAGGCTATCAGGGTAACATAACTTGCTCAGAGATATTTAATTTAACAAGCATTTTGTACATTCTAGAAATGTGTTTAGATGCGTGATTAGGTTAGCCCGCTCTATTTCTATTATCATGATTTTGTATGCGGGAACAGGAAAAACTACCTAATAATCTAAAACTAAAGTTATACCTAAATTTAAAAGGTTTTTTTTTTGTAGGCAATAAAGCACGTGACCCCATAATTGGCTTCACGTAGTAAAATATATATTGTATCACGACATACGTAGTTTATACCAGGGTATAGTAGTAGAAAGCATTTTTATTGCAAAGTACTTAATTATTGCTTGAACTGTTCCGTAAATATCCTCGGAGTTATCAATTGATTTATAATTATTCCACGTAGTTCAAGGTAGCGATCCATAACTGTTTTATGGATCGCTTTGTACTCCATTAATTGTAATGTAATGGAAGATAATGCGACAAACAACAGCGGGTCAACAGTTTAAAAATCGATTGAGAATAGGTAATAATAAGCCTGTATCAGTCTGTATGCAGGACTAATTTATTAATCTTAAATTGAGAAAACTTACTCTGATTCCATTTATTAGGCAGCTTACATTGTCAACAGAGAATTAATGAGAAGAGCTTAGCTCAATTTTGAGTTAAGCTCTCCTCTGTACATCAACGTAAATGTATTTCAATAAAATGTACTGTTTATGTGTACAATAAAGAATTAAAGAAAGAAAGAATCTAGAGTTCTGCTAACAATAAACTCTAAAAACACAAATAATAAGCATTCTTTTTTATTTTCAGGACTAATCTTCCGAAAGAAATAATGGGTTTCCCTGACTTCCCGGTTCCCGAGAGTGACAAGTCTTACCTGCCAGCGAAAGACATGCTGGCGTTCTTACAGCTGTACGCCGACCGCCATGGCGTCACGGAAAAGATCAGGGTAAGAGCCATTTATAATGAAATATATAATATAAGACTCAAAGCAGAGATTAAAGACTTTATCATTTGCAACCTTGGGAACTCCAGAATGAATTTTCTCGGTGACACAGTGAGAATCAAATCAGCAGAGAGATCAGTCCGAATAATTAAACTAAATAATTCACAACTGTTATCTCTTAATATTAATAATATAGATAAAAAAAGTAATGTTATTACTTTGTAATTATTTTAATAAAACCAAAAACCATGTGCTTAATTTTATACACTTCTTTATCCGTCCTCAAATCACATTGAATAAATCAAACATAATAATAAAACTCATTCAACAGTTCAGCCACCACGTGCAGCTCGTGATCCCGAAGCAGGGTCCGTCTGGCGAGCTCTGGGACGTGACCTTTAAGAACATGAACACCGGGGTCACAGAGACCAAGGAGTATGACTACGTCTTCGTCTGCAATGGTCATTATAATACGCCCTTCATACCGCACATACCAGGCCTGAAAGAGTTCCAAGGTATGTACTGAATAGATAAATTCGGTTAATGTTTTAAAATAGTTTAGCACATTTTTTTACATTTCTCTTAATTTAGTTTTTATTAAAGAAATCGCATTTTGTTTTGATTCATTCGCATTACAATTTAATGCTACTGTCGTAGTCATTTTAATTCAAAAGCATGTCTGCTTTTTGTACTTCAAACGCGGCCGGTGTGTAGACTCCTTTACAGAACAATACTTTGAATATCGATAATTGGTTACCTCATTTTTGTAGATTACGTTTTATGCGCCTTCAAGGTTTTAAATTTCTATTGATCACCAATATACAAAATCGCAACATTTTTCTCACGCCCTTTTCTATTCCTCAGGTGACGTCATGCACAGCCACGACTACCGGGTCCCCGAAGTGTTCGCCGACAAACGGGTCCTAGTCATCGGCGCCGGGCCCTCCGGCATGGATATCGCTCTGGAGCTCACCAGCGTCTCCAAGAAGGTCATCCTCAGCCACCATCTGAGGGAACAGCCCCGAACAGTCTTCCCCGAGAACTTGGAACAGAAACCAGATGTGGAAAGGCTTGATGGTGTGATGGCGTGCTTCCAGGATGGCAGTGAAGAGGCAATTGATGTAGTTTTCTTATGTACTGGTGAGTGAGGCTATTTTACATACATTGTTTTACATGGACTATGTTGACTTTACCAAAACTCATAACCAGACGACCGAAGCGTGACACGTGTAAGGTGACACGTTTAATTTAATTAATACAAAAAAATATACAAAAAAAAAAAATATACAAAAAAAAAAAAAAATACACATTTAATTAATACAAAAAAATGGACATCAATAATTAAATTAACTCATTTGAGCTGAAACTTTGTAAACTGACTCTACAACAGATATACTCTACACCCCTTTTGGATAGATGCACCCTTTTGGTAACACCCTGTATATTTTAATATCGTTGAAAGACGTCTGAGCATGTTAAACTAATGCAAAGCACTATTAGTAAATACCAATGTAACAAAACAAAATACATTGTTTGTTAATAATTAACTGTGTCTCGTACCTTAGGTTACCTGTACAACTTCCCATTCCTGCACGAGTCGTGCGGCATCGTGGTGGAGGAGAACTGCGTGGAGCCGCTATACAAGCACATCGTCAACATGAAACACCCCTCCATGTGCTTCATCGGCGTGCCCTACTACGTCTGCGCCTTCTCCATGTTCGATCTACAGGTGACTTCTGCTTTCCTAGGCAAAATTTAAAAAATATTGGGTATTCTTGTTCAATCAGAAAACACGCATAGCACATATACACACATTATGAGCAAAAGAAAACCATAACAAGTAACAGGGTCAAGTGATTTCGCTAAGATTGTTGTGGTGGTCCATGTAAAGCACTTAACTTCTGGCGACTACCTATTTAATTGTATCAGGTGAGTCTGTAAACCAACCACTAAATAAATTTAAAATGCAACGGAACCAAAAAAGACATTTATTACGTATAGAAAAAGTTTTGCTAACGCAAACACATTTTTTTCAGGTCCGATACTACGTGCGCTCAATGAACGGAACCTTCAGGCTGCCGAACTCTGAGCAGATGGCGGAGCACTGGGAACAGGAGAAGCGGGATCGTGCGGCGCGAGGGTTCACCAAGCGGCAGGCACATATGATGGGGCCCGACCAGGTAAATAGATATTGTAGATTAGTGCGCATGTCGAAAGAATGTGTGTTCCATTCTTTTGACTTTCGAAATTCTTGTTCCATTTATTCCTTAGTTACTTAAACAGACTAACATCAGACAGACCCTGAGAATAGCAACGACCCTTAAAAATATGTTTTACGTATTGCACGACTGCAACCTTCGTGTTGGGAATTTCGAATATTAATTTATAATTATACGGTTTAAAGTTACATAAGTAGGTTATATGTACAAAGGAAACTTCTAATTATATTAGATTCTTGAAGATTTATACGGTATTATAATTTAGTTTTTAATTAAATCTTGGTATTGTAGCAACGTAAATAGGCTAGATGTAGTGTTATATAATTCAGAAAGGATAAAATGGAAATGCAAAATATTTCACTATGGTCCATTTTATTTAAGTCCCATTGGAAAACATGGGTAAACATATATAAATTTTATATATATAACACTTGAACTTCAGTAAAAGTCCGAAATCTCATTTCCGACCTTCTTTTTGATAATCCGAAAGGAAAGCATAAATTTTTATGTCCGGATTTTTCTTATCTGCAGCTTTTACCGACTATTTACAATTAACACGTTTTGAAGCATATACCTACTAAAACAGCATTTGCGAATGTCCTTTATCGTTCTTTTGAATGCCACTTCCTAGTCGAAGAGCTAACTTTCCACATTATGTTATGAAAATTAAAATCTGCACAAGAAAATCTTTAACATCATTCAATGTCGAGTTAAAACCGATTTACTCTTACGTCCTGGTGGCATCCAAAAGCGTCTAACCCGTCGTTTCCATGGTTACCTGGATCTAGGCCGGCTACTACGTCTCGCTGTCTGAGGAGTCGGGCACGGCGCCGCTGCCGGCCGTCTTCACCAGCATCCACAATGACAGCAGCCAGAAGTTCCTTGACAACCTTACTCACTATAGGGACGATGTATATAGAGTTATTGATGAAGAGAACTTTGTTTGTTACACTTTGTAATCGCATATGTTACTGCAATCGACGATTTTTCGCTAGGAATCGGAATGGCATAGAATCAGATCACCATGCTTTTGAGTTTGGATCAGATAGAGTTTGAAAGTTGGATCTTTGACTCGAGAAGAAGATGAAGACCACGCTTTTCTGTGACTTAAAATGATAAAAGAATATAATAAGCATTATAATTATAACCTTATACCGGAATGGTAATAGGCGCTTTAATCATTCCACATTTGCATTCAAAGTTATAAACGTAACTTAATTAATTACCTAAATGTAATTAGTACTCAACTTTAATTTTTAGACACAGCTATTAAATAGTACATAAAAATATTTACTACATTTATAGTCTTTTTTATACTTAATCGCTATCATAATAGGTATTTTTTACATATTTTAATCTCTTAGGAAATTGTGAAGGAATCTTGAGTAAACCATAACCCTTTTCATTCACATAAAAATAATTATCAAGAAAACTAGGCATCATAGACTCATAAATTGCATATTACACAGTTTTATTTGCTTTTAGTTTAGGTAGGAATTTAGTTACTGCATGACATACAAATATTGTATAAAGTATCATTTATCAAATGTCGCGACAATAAATGTTGCTTGAATTTGTATTGTTTCCTTTTAACTGAAAAAGTTTATTTATTTAACATTTTGCTATTTATGCCGTTCGTACACGAGGCAACGCAATTCTTCGTATCCGACAACTTAGAAAAGCAACTATTGCCATACAAGCTCAAAGATTTCACGATCACGCATCAACAAAGATCACGCTTTCGTCTTCATCGAAGACATCGGAGACTTTTAATTGCCTTGTGTAGGAATGGCCTTATAATATTCAATATCATTTCGATACAGGCATAAGATTCTTACCTGTTTGGATTACTTACTAACTTATCGACCCAAAGTCGAGATTAGGTAGAAGAGTTATAATGTATTTTGATAAAAAAAAAGATATATATGACAATCTGTTCTATTTATTTGGGTTTAAGGCGTCATTTGTACCTATCATATTCGCATAAATTATTATACGACACACTCATAACTTTTATAATAATTAACAAAATAGGTCAACTATACATATTTACATCAGCATTGAGAGATCTGTGCCATACAATATCATAAATTAAAAAAATATATATTTAATCATACATAACCCACAGAAGAGATGATAACCTGTGCTTCAAAGGGTCAAGGCGAAAAGTGTTCTCACTTTTAGGAATTTTCTTAACTCTTCTTTTCATTTACCATGACATTCTCTCATAGATCATTTCGCATACTTACGACTCAGGTTTTCTTAAATAAAATTTCATTTTGACACTTTCAAACCATAGTTCAGCTGGACCCCATTCTTAATTCAGTCATTCATAAGCAACAGTAGGTAACAGTCTTCATGACCAGGGTTAGTCAGTGCAACACAACCTCATTTCCTCAATAGCAAATACTTGAAACAGAAGTAGGTACATAAAATATCTTAGGATTGCCTAGTTTTTTCTTCCCAATTTCATCAACGCAAGCACGTAAAACTTAATTAAAACAGTGTAGGTACCAGAGTAGTAGTAGTTAGCAGCAGGTAGGGGCTAAAAGGTTTCATTCCTATTTACATAACTACTTTAACTAGTGCTCTTTAATTGGTATGTGTTTGTACATATTCGGTTAACAGTTAACATTCAGATTTTATATTTTCATAAATGTCAGTTGTACGCTTCAGAGATTTCATATTGGTCGTTACTCTTTAACATCTTCGGACTACTGAGGTCCTAGTAATTGACTGTGTAGGCGACTCTACTAAAGTGACCGAGTTTAGTTAGTTTAGTTACCTAATTAATTAGTTATCTTTAATTCATATTCATATCGCAACAATAATTCTCCTGGCCCAATTAATTATATTGTGTATAAATTCTGTCTTTTTTCTTCATTTTGAAGTTCATCTGATCAAAATGTAAATAAATAAATCAAAACGTATCCTCTATTAACCAACGCTTTTCAGAACTTACTTACCTATGTGTTTTATTTAAAATACATTGCAGTATTTTTAATAATAACTCCAATGGAATGCTCCGATAAATTTTAAGCACTCCTAGGTCTGGATTGTTCATTTACATAATGTCGTTTTGTAAAACTCTTTGATAATTCGGTCTTATTTTTTCGTGCCTGTGTTAACTTGACAATCCACCAAAGATCCAGATCCATGAGCCAATAAATTGTTGGTCTTGTCTACACGAGTAAATAAGCGTTAAACCTTAATAATAGTGCAGCATCCATAGAAGACAGAGTAGATTAGATAGGTAACAACAAAAAAAAAACACTATTATGTTATGTAGAGTGACCTATGTGTAATATTTTCTGGATTAGATCTAATAAAAAGCTGAATGTGTAACTACAATAAGAACTCACCTATTTATTTAAAGGGTTATCATATCAGAATTTAAATAAAAAACAAATAAATACATATTTTATTGTTGAAATACATAACAATATTTTAAATACAAGTACCAGGCGAGCAGAAACCGCAAGAGATTGCAAATATTGAGTTCAATTACTGTACACCGAGCGCAACGTCTTGATACTATCACTGCTTGTTAACCACTGACGCGCGCGCAGTTTGCAAAAGTTGAATTAGTACATGTATATGCGGCTTAGTTCACTGTTCACTGTTCAGCCTAGTTGGAGGTTATCGAATGTTTACCTTGACTCGATATGCGAAGCGATTGTCGGCAATTCTTCCTGAGTTGAATCAAAACAAGGAGTTAACTAGCCAACTTCGGCGTGAACTTCCTTTACAATGCCAATTTATTATTGTTTATAGTTTCCTCCTCTTTGACGGCCTTTTCCGTGTAAACATGTTGATTTACAAATTACGTTTGGAATGAGATATATTTTTGTAAAGAGTGTTTTATTAACATGATGATTTACTTAAAAAACAGAATTATAACAATACGTACTTACCACATATTTGGATATCTGATAGCTACTATTTACCTGCCATTATCTTTTTGATTTTATAGATTTAGTTTAATTTAAATATCAGAACTTAATAATAAATTGCTTAGTATAGTTCACATACCGTAGAGTTGACAAGGTGTTTTTGTTCAAGCACAATGATAACACAATATCATGTATTTTATACAACAGATAATAAACACAGATGTCTTTTATCTGGCCAATGAACTATCTTCACATATATTTATTACTTTCAGCGAACAATAATTATTATAGTCACTATCGCTATTATTCTTGTCAACTTGACAATATACATCTAAGAAACTGTATCCATGTAAATATTAATAAAAAAAAAACATGTTACAGGAGAAATACTACGCGTCATTAGCTACCGAAGCAAGGACCAAGACTCTTCCGTCCGTCATGACTAAGATTAGGGACGAGAGCTCGATCCGTTTCCTCCACAACCTCAAGCACTACAGGCAAGACGTGTACAAGATCATCGATGACGACACCTACGAGATCATCAGCAATGGGAAACGGGAAGTCATTTGTTGAGCCTAAACGGAGAACTTACTTAAATAGCGTAAGGATTAGTTTTAGCTCTACACTTAACTCGAATAACCTTCTTTAGATATGACAGCCTGGTAGTTAAGGTGAAAGAAATCATTCATTTAGATTTATTTACCAGGTGTTTTTTTCTGCCTAATTAGATTTTTGTTCGTGTTTCCAATAGTTGTATTTATTTCATTACCTTAATGTTATTGTCAGACGTGTATTACCAATTTGACAAATAATAAAGTCTGGTATGGTTATATGTCGTTTAATTCAATAAAACACAAAAGTCAGCCAAAAATATTTTATTTAAGCGTATTTATTTATAATCTTTATATTATCAATGCTGATATATTATTAATCTTTAATTCTAATATTTTTATGGCTTTCCCCATTCTATTACACACTAAATTGTTTGGAGTGATTCAGTAACTTACAACAGCCTTATATTGTACGATGTGATATAATATAGTATCGTCAATTTAACATGTAAGACTGTACTAAGTTTGAAGAATCAAACCGCCGTGTTAGTAGGTACCTATACGTACACTGGGCCGAGCCAAATATCATTCATCAACAAGTTTGTACTTATTGTAATAACTTCGCTACACATACTTAAAGATTTAAAAATAAAAATGTTACTTTTACGATTATTATAAAAATACCACATTTTCAATATTGTTACCGAAATTCGCACTTTTGTTTCTCTAATATATTTGTCTCAATTTTTGTCACCAATACATCTTCAGTATGTAAATAATATCGAAAAAAAAATCCTAACTTAAACTTACAACAAAACTTACATCTATAACTATTATTCGTTAACAAAAGTACGACGCACGCCAATAATAATATATAATTGTGATTCAAAATATAACTGGGAGACTTCATTCCTATAATCTTAATTAACTGCCATCATGCATAAATGTTTGGCCACTTTCTCCAACAACACCATTCAACTGATCACAAAGGTTACAACATTACATTACTAAAAGACTTCTAACATTCCGTATGCATATGCATCTTATTTCCACTTGATGGCTGAATCATTTGCAACATTTTCTTATAAACTTCCTCCGGCGTCCGTACAAAACCTACCCTATCTCCTACCTCGACCCACCTACCCTGTCTTTTCAGTTCCTCCTTCAAGATATGAATAAAAAGGATCAAAAGAAGGGTTCAATCATACCCTGTCGAAATAATATAGTTATGCACTAATTAAAATACATGTAATAGTAGAATTTTACAGTAAAATGGCAACGTTTTAGGAGTACAAGCAGATGAAATGAAAAATTCGAACGAACCGTAAAATTACATACCAACTAGACTTCCAAACTTATTTATATACAATCTTAAGTTACTACGACGAAACGTAAACGAGTAGCAATAAGCGTCTAGCACCATTTCGATATAAAAGTATACTTCAATTAACATAAAATTATCAACCAAGAAAAATATAAAAATTGATAAAAACAATAATATAACAAACAGCTCCAAGAACCACGCAAGACATTTTTTTTATTTCTCCAAGTTATCCAAAATAAGACTAATGTCAATCACTGGTAAATTTTGAATAAAAGAGGGGACTAGCTGAAAAAGTATTGCATTTTAAATTAAATAGACATTTATACCAAGGAAAACTACGTATACATAAAATCTAATCGAATAATATACATGAAAAATACATCTATACACTGAGATTACAGCGTTACACGTATAAAAAATAAAATCACATATCATCACCTCGGTCGCGCCGGCGACCACCACACGGCGAGCATCAAACCCACTCGGCCCACTACCAGGATATCATCAACAATCCAAATGGATACCACTAAATATAACGTAACGAGGGTAACTTTTTAAGATAATTCGAGTTTTATTACGTCAGTATAAGTCGTCTCCTAAGGACGGGTGAATGTGAGAAAATTGTCACAATTTGAGCCTCAAAAATCTACATTGTACTTTAAGACCTGTATAGGTGAATTTCCGAGCTACGATCGGTTAATGGAAGAAACACATTTATTTTATTTCTATTGCAATAATCTATTTATAACACGCTAACACCAAGATAGATAAAAATGTGTACTCTTTAAATTACTACGTCACGATACGGTGACTGTACTGTATGTACTATAGAAAAAAAAAAACAAACGATCAAGATCGTTATTGCACTCAAACTTTTTTTCAACCTCACTCGTCACAATGACGTTAATGTCAAAGTACTAGGTCGCCAGATCACTTAGGAGTTCGCGAACGGTATGTCGGGTTCCAGCCGCAAGCTCTGCTGCGTGGGGTCGTAGTGTCCGGCGAGGTAGTACACGTCATTATTGTCGTACACGGTGCTGTACTTGACCGGGTCGTCGCCCATACGCTCCTTGTACTGCGCGAGCGGTAACACCTCACATTTGTGAGATATCGTTTGGACGTCATTCTCGTCCGTGTGTGGAGATTCAAAAAGGCCTCCCTGGAAATAAAAACAGATGAGGTTAAAATCACATTATGTATAAAAGGATGCTTCTTGATGTTCCTTAACAAAATATGACGAGTGCATAACCTACCGGATACTGCAGGTCCCCGGCACAGCCGGTGGTCTCCTCGGGATGGTAGAACCACTTAACGCGCACGGCCATGGCCCCGCGTGCCTCCCACAGCGCCACGATGCGCCCGATGTACGGCCGGTCCGCGCGACCAGTCGACAGGAACACCGCCGCCTCGCCCACCTACCAATACAACACAATATTGTATTAGCTCATGTTACAGACAAGTTTGCTCATTTTATTTTGAAACCTGGATGTTCATTCAATATAAAAAATGCAACTTAATTTAGTTCTCAGTCCTATTAAAAGATTTAAAGTTCCTAAAAGTTATATAAGAGCTCTTTCACACAGAAGGATAGGTTTTTAGCATAAAAAATTTAAAAAATATAATCAAATAAATAAATAATTGTTTTATTTACATGCTAGTTTATATGACTTTTCCAAAACCAGCAGACTTATTACCCTAAAGCGGTGTCAGGAAAAGAGAAAATTGGTGTACAAAAAAAAAACATAAATTTCGCGTAGTTTGACATCACCGACGTTTTTTGCGTTTTACCGTTATTTTCTAGAGTAGGGTAACCGAAAGATAATGAATATTTATGTAGTATACAGGTAGCTAACAAAGTACCAGGCAAGCATAGGTACCTGCAGTGTTTCCTCCCCACGTTGTATGGCGCGGTAGAAGAGCTTCTTGAGTCTTGGCCGGGCCGTGCGGCGGTACGCGTTGCCGTGCCAGCGCCACAGCGCGCCGCCCGGCAGGAAGGCCGCCATCTTGCTCACGCCCGCGCCCAAGCCGCCGTCGGATGATGTCGCCGATACTGTGCGACGCTTCGCCTTCTGGAAGGTGAACGGAAATAAAACAAATTAGTTTTCATTCTTGTTTTTTTTTTGTCATTGACTACACAAGATTTGTTTAAACGTCCGAAATTTTAGTTTGTAAAATTCACCACAGATTGCCATATTTTCACTTCAGGCTACCTGACTGGGAATGTGAGTAGGACTAGATAAGTCTTCGTACTCAAAAATTCTGACTAAACTGATCATTCATTCATGTTGTTTCCAAATCGAATTTACTCCATAATTACCTAAAAAAAAACAATTTCAAATACTACGAAATAAAATTCAGTAACATTCTGTTCATTCTCACCTAATCGAACTCCAGCACCCCATATTAAAAATAACAATAAATACCTTTTTAGCATCACTTGTAGATGTCGAAGGTACTTCGTCGTCTAAACCAATGCCACTATCTTTTAAGTTGTCTTTAACCTCTTCGTCCTTTTTCACTGTAATTTTTCCCAAATTGCTAAAATCTAAAACGGCGTTTTTAACCAGATTTTTCTTAGAAAGTACAGCTTTCTTTATCACAGTCTTCATTTTGTCGTCTGGGGACTTTTCCACTGCGATCAAAGTGGATAGTCTGTCATTGGAGTCGACTGAGTCTTCGTTGGACTTATTTGAATCTATGTAGTCGGAGGAAGACTTGACTCTTTGTTGATCGTCGCCCGAGGAACTGGAATGTTCCTTGCAGCTGGAGTGATGTCTCTTCCTGTGTTTCCTGTGGTGCTTCTTGTGGTGGCGCCGGTGCTTGCAGTGCTCCTCGCAACACTTGTGCTTCTTCTTCTTCTTCTTAACATACTCGACGGAGTTGGGGTCATCCTCACTGGAATTACGTTTCAATTTGTCTTTTCGATGCTTCTTCATCTTCTTCCTGTCTTTGTGCCTATCTTCTTCTTCTTCTTTCGGCTTCTCTACCACCATCTGTTCTGAAGTCGATGGTTTAGGTTCATTGATCATAATAGGCGGTACAGTTATTTTCTTCTCATCTGTACTGACGCCGCTTACACTAGTATTTCTTCTTCTTTTACTGAGGGTAAACAGTGGGTTTTCGTATTCTGTAATAAAAAGAATTATAATTAATACACAATTGCAGTTAAGTTAATGACTCAAAGATATTACTATAACAATTAAAACGAATAATATGATGTTTTAATGAAAAACATAGTTGATTACTAACCTACAACAGGATAATTCGGTTCCAGGAACCTAATATCTTCAATGGCTATCCTGCCAGAATCTCCGTCATCGAACTCGACGGCAACAAACTTATCATCATGAGGGTCTGGAGACGAGACCGCCACAGTGCCAGGGTATAGGCATCTGTATTGCTGCGACCAATAGGCACACACTCTGGACCCTGACGGTAGTTCCGCAACTGATGTAGGGCTTACTTCCAAGATCTGAAAATCAAAAATCAAGTATTAGGATTCTGGTAAATTCTTAAAAGAATAGTCTAATCATTTCTGATACTTTTGAAAAAGTAAGGCACTTACAGCATCCCTTAAAGTTTCTTCTCTTGACAAAATATGAGGCTTGTTACCCCTTTCTCCATCAAGAGTTATGGCATATACATCAGGTGCCGTCACAGCGCTCAGTTTCCCTGCATAAAACAATCCTCCCATAGCAGTAAGTACTCGAGGCGAATGATCCAGTTTATCCTCTGTTAACGTACATTTGGATATCTGTACCGGAACACTAGGGCCCGCCGCTGGCGCCCTCACCTCGTCACCATTTCTCTCCTTAGATTTGTGACTCTTTCGTCTCTTTTTAGCCCGCCGCCTTTCCTTCTCGCTATCACTGGAAGCACTCGCACGTCGTAAAGCAAACTCAAGTTCAGGTATGTCGTCCCTTGAATGTTTTCTTACTAAGCGGTCCACTTTCTCCCTATTTTTCTGTCTCACTTCATTAAGACTCTCCATGGAGGAACTAGCAGACCGGTTTAGACCCCATTCAGCTTCTTCCTGATCAGAACAGGCCTTCATTATTGGCTCAGCTTTCAACTTCGGTCGCACTTTGCTTGTCCTATTTACCTCTTCTCTCGAAGGTTCTCCCCTCGTGCACAATATACCTCCTTTGAGTTTTCCTTTTGCCAAAAGATAGCCTACAAGACTGCTCTTAGATTTTGGCTTTTTGGCAACTATTGTTTCAGTAGAGTCTGGACTGGAAACCTTTCGTGGCCTTCCCACTTTGCGTTTTTTAGACGAACCTCTATCTGAATCGGGTGACAAGGCTGGTGTAGATGGTGTTGTTGAAGCTGATAACGTTTGTAAGGGAGGATTCAATGCTTCCAACTGAGCTTTTCTCTCATCAAACTGTCTTTCTAAAGCGAAAAGTCTCTCACGCATGTCTTTTTCTATTGCACTGGCCAAGGCGTGAGCTGTGCGGACGTTAGACGTGTGGGTGCAAGTCACAGAGTTGCATGAGCATGCGGTCACACGTCTTAAGCTTGTCTCCAACTCTCCTCCGCTATTTCTCGCTTCGTCTCTTTCTCTATCTCGTTTATGCCGCCGCATTTTTTCCAGTTTATGTCGTAATCTTTCTTCTCTGTCACGGCTACGTATTTTTCTCCTTTCACCGCTAGAATCGGCATCTCTATGCCTATGTCTGTCTTTTTTGTTCGTAGAAGAATCTGCTGAGCGATTTCTCTCGGTGGGGCTTAATAAAGGTTCAGTTTTTATAAAGGGACGGGTTGCAATAGGTATATTTGACTGGTTATCTACTACTTCTTCCATAAATCTCTGTTCTGCTAAAGCACACAATAGTCCTAGGCCATCAAGCGAAGGCTTTGCCTGCTCACTTGTTGAAGCATCTGCTGAGGGAAATTCGAACCTTCTGTGAGGCTCCACTTCTGTCCTTGGTGGGGATTTAGGTGACGTCTTAATCAATATATTTAACTTAGTTGGCGTTCTTGTATCGATAGTCAACGGTGCAGGATCTAATGTTGGCATACTAGTTCCAGGGGTAGTACGCTCAAACTGTTCAATGCTGTTTGATAACAATTCTAAACCACTAACATCTACAGGGGGCCTCGCTGGTTGTGAAGGCGGTGGAACGGGAGTCGTCCTCGCTGTGTCTATCACAAGATCGTTTGATGCATTACTGTTGGAGTTGTCCATTGTCTCATCTCTTTCAATTGCATCTATAGCTTTCTCGACAGCTCCAACAACAGACGTCGCAAGGCCTTCTGACGATGACTCTTCAGCACTATCAATATTCTGTTGATGTAGTAACTGTGTTTGGCCTTGCATCATGTTTTCATCAGGATAGTGGGCAACTCCGACGCACGCTACATCCCTTTCATCATCATCAGCGTTATTAGGAGACTCATCTTCCTCGTCGATATGATCAGTTTGGTTTGAAGCATCTCTGTGTGCGGGCAGCTCTGGGGCCTCGGGCGGCGGAGTGGGGGGCGCTGGCGGGGACGTCGCCTGGCTTCGACACGCCTGCTCTGCGTAATCCGGTTGGTAATACAGATGCGTTGTGATCATCGGTTGTTGAACCGGTTCCGGAGCGTACGACGGTTGCGGTTTCTCTTGTTGCGGTTCGGGCTCAATTTTAATTAAATGTGGCGTGATCAGCGGTTGCATGATCGGTTTCCTTTTGTCTACCGTGTGTGCCGGGTGCGGTTGGGGTTGTGGGGCGGGCGCGAGTGTTACGAGTCGCGTTGAATGCGTATGAGTATGTTGTAACGTGGCTGTCGAGGCTAAGAGGTCTCCGGGTAGGAGCTGCAGGTGGTGTGAGGGGTGCGGCGCTGGTGGTAGGAGAAGTGGGGCCGACTGGTAAGGCATGCCGCCCCAGACGACCGCGTGGGACAGGTCTGGCGGCGCGGGCAGCAGCAGCAGCGCGCCCGAGGTCGGGTCCCGCACCAGCTGGAAGCCGCCCGACATGCCGCCGCCCACCGAGCCCACGCCGCCGACCCCGACGCCACCCACCATCATGCTTTCCATTGACATTTGAGCTGAAAATAGAAAAAATAAATGCAATCAGATGGTTGTTTAAGAGACTGTTCGTAATAGTGGGATGGGGAAATATTTCGAAAAACATTACCTATGTATCAAAACATGTATGAGTCACAGAATAACCTTGTACCACCCACAGTCCTGCCGGCTACCGGCTTATGGGTGGAATCCCTAATTTCTTAGAAATAAATCTAATGTTTGCATTTAATTTGCAAACAGGTAGCATTTTAACATTCATTACCTGAATACTTGTTTAGAGAGCCATTTAAGAAAGTCATAAAATTGTTACAATTAGCATACAAAAGAGTACCAAGGTAACATAAGGACATAGCGCGTGTCAGCTCATCAATGCTATAAGTAAGTATTGCCTTCGCGATGTAGGATGATTTAGTAAATGGAGAGTACTTTAGGTACTTAAGATATTTTTACATATGTAACAATTAGATAAATCAGTTCTTATTGTGAACAAAGTATGCAGTTAGGTATATACTACCTACTATAGGTACCAATCCTATGTCTGCCTATCTCTAGGTCCTTAACATTAAAAGCAAGTAGTGCTTTTTTAGAACCTATCCCCTTTTTTGTACGCCACAAGTCTATGTCTCCGTCGGTCTACCACTGGAGATGCAATCAAAATTAAAGTTCACCAAATAACTCCGTCAGAAATCAGTCCACACTCTATAAGCTACGTACTCCGTGTCAGCTCATCACAGTCACTACACGCAGGCATTCGGACCCGCACTCAGTATGCCGCGGCCGCGCTTCCGGACACGACCAGGAATGTTAATGCTTTCGGTGGGAAATTACTCTTTATACTTTATTTACTGGTTTATGTTGTGTTCAAAAGATAAGTGGGCTTTCGTGTGATTTTATTGATATAGTCTTGGTGAAAAGTAGGGTAGCGGAATGTTTGAGCATTCAAAAGTTTAGAAGAAAATATGTATGTACAAGTAAATATGTACATAGAATTAAATGGTTAAGTTACTTATAAAATTTATTATGGGTAATGAATTGATAATGAAGTTATGCTTATCAGATATTAAAAAATAATTACTTATATTACGTATTCGTGACTTGATCTCGTATGGTAAATTACCTATTACATGCATTTATTATTTTACTTTAAATATTATTTGATCGTTCGACATAAATAATTCATTGATATGCAGTTTTATGTATGTTTATAACACCCCGATCCATCTATCGTGCAATTAACGCACAGTGAAAATAACCATAAAAAATACTTTGCATACAATATAAGTCCCACAGGAACGTTTTAAAACCAGTTATAACGAAGCAACCCGTTAAAACTATTTAAACATTCATGACTGTTCGTTAACACTTGCCCTCGCCATACAAACCATTAGGTATCAGATCCAATACATAAAACCGAAATAAAACCAAACTAAAACTCCCATTGATTGCTTTAAATTCATTCCGAAATACCGCGTACAGCTCGTAACACATTTAATGACTTGCATTTCACTGTTCCAATTAATCCATTATTCTTTTCACATCCCTAACGAGAGAAAAAGAGATGGAACATTAGAAAGCAGAACGGAATAAAAGGAGATAGCACAGGGGCTATTAGCATCGCTTTAATTTTAAACGTTTGTGAAAAGCGGTCGGTTTTTAAATAGTTTCATTTAGTTTAAATTGAGTGATGTGTTGAATGTGAAATGGTGGCTTTTTATGATGTGAGCCTTTTGAAGCGCCTCGGTTTTGTGGGGACACTTGGTAACGTTTAATGGACGTTTTAGTGTACGGTTATGATTTGCTTTCAATATTCAACGTCAAACGCAGCATCGAAATGTTAATTAATAAATAAACCTTCGTATAAGTTTTGCTTTGGATTTCACATTAGCAACGGTGAAATCAACACTGAATGTTTTAATAGCATTACTGGAAGGTTTCAATTGTTCTAGACCTATGTACTATAGTATCATACTTGAAATATGTTTGAAACTATCTGAAAATAAGGTAAATATCTGACTTGTATCCTAGATATTACTGACCAGGTTTAGTGTACCTACGTTTCACTGTAGGTATGGAGAAAAGGTAGACTTCAATACTTCTTTAGACTAAGGTGCAGATAACTATAATGCTTATTTCACCCTTTAATTAAGCACCAATAAACCCAAATAGTAGTCATTATAAACTGGATTTTATATGTTTAAGGTGAAATAAAAAGCGAGACTGGATTGGTCTTTAAAAACCTGGTTACTTCGATAACACAGCACGCGACTTGAGTTTATTGACTTCATAAGAGAATCGTTTACCTACTTCAGTTAGTAGGTACCTACTAGATAAAAAATCGATTAAAAAAATATCATATCTTTTCTTATCTGGTATCTTAGTTAAGTTGAAGTATTCTAAAATAAATTGGACCAAACAAAGATATAAAGATATGAGTTGAAGAAGTAGGTTGTTCTGGCACAAATAAGTAGGTAATTAATTACTCACGTAAGTGCATACAAATTAGAATAGCCAGTTTCAATGAATTTCCTATATCTAAGTACATACTTTTACTAATAACCTTTTCTTATTTACTAGACAAACAATAACTATTTCTATTCTAAGCTATTACGATCTATCCGTCATTCGTCAGTGAGAATACCAGGCTGCCAGCTTCAAAAGGAGATGGTTAATAATAGCCAGTCTAGGTTTCGTGATGGCCGGGGGGTGATATCTAGGCATGCACAGGTGGGTTCTTGTTAAGTTATTAGCGGCTGTTATATGAGACTTAGGTAAGTGGGTATAAGTAGACACTAATTTTGGTCTGAGGTGGCCTTTCTTAGTAGTGTTACAATATAACTTTGATTAGAAGACATATAAATCCGTCTCATTTGATTCAAAGATAGAAAAAAGCATTAGTTCTTAAGGGAAGATAAACAGCAGGAATACATGACCTAAGGTTAAGTTGGAATAAATGCATGCTTAACACGCTGCACGATGTTTGTACCCAACGTTAACTTTCAAATATAGCTGATTATCTAATTGTACTCGTAAGACGGAGGTTTTAAACAAAATGCAGCGTGAATGCAAATCCCATCATTAGTTCTCCAAATAGAGTCAAATTTAAAAAAGCAATTTAAAAAGGAATGTTTTGTGTTGCTGGCCATCAAACTTCATAAACATTTTGATATTAGAAAACCTTGAAAACTCCGATTTCTTTATTTAAAGACAATTAAAGCATCGTCTAGTTATTTAATTATTTACTTAGCACTTAAAATTAAATATCTTTCTAAACACCTATTATAATACAATTTCGTTATCAGATATGTATCAAAGCCCAACAATTACCGACCCATCAATCTTTGCAACAAACGTTATTTTTTCAACGTTCGCGTGAGGTGTCAAACGCTCGGCGTGTGTTCAAGACGCAAAAATCGCCATTACCACACAACTTGTTATTACAAGAAAAACATAAAACGCAAAAAACTCATTCACAACACTAAAAAGATTGAGGCGGCGAACATAAAGCCCTGCCTTTATAAACACGCCGGCTTCTTATTGGCGGAGACGCTAAGGGGCGGTGCTTAGGAGGCGGAGCGTGAAGTATTAGGGCTGTACGTTAGTCGAGTCAAGTTTGTCGATAAATGAGTTTTTATGTTTTTTTATGGCGTTATAATTTATGGTGTGGAAGTGACAGAGTTCCGTTTGTAGGGACCGATTTAGCGGATGGATGCGGGTGAGCGATGGATCCGTTCGAATTTTATTACGTCTTATGATGACGTCATTTCTTTAAAATTTACAAACATTAAAATTTTGCTTTGATAGACAATCTTCTGTTTTATAAATAGGTTTTAATTCCAAGTGCCATGTTACGAGCAGTAATTGTATACTTTGCCGGTTTATTGTGGTTATGGTACTTGTACCTAGTACTAAGGTAGTCGTGAATTGCATTAATTTTCCATTTTTATTGGTACTCATATACTTTTATTTTCTCTTAGTGGGCACAAAACAACACTTAATTTCGCTTTACTACTATCGAGATTATATTTATTTAATAACGATATACTAAACAGCCATTATTTAGTTGAAATGTAATTACATACCGTAAACTAAACCATTAATTTAATACTCGGGTTTATGATTTTCACACAGTCATTACGAACCGACCACATTCATTAATGTCTGAATTCCTGGTCATTAGGTAGAGCTAACGTTTAAAAGTCCTCTTAAAAGCCAAACAATTAAAAGAAAACTAACTAATAAACTTTTAAGGATATAAAAAAAGTTTATGAAAAAGCTTACTTATCTATTAGGAATAGAAGAGTAAAGAGCTTACGTTTGTAGTTTAGATAGTTTTTAAATAGTAAAAACAGATATTTTTAGACTAGCTGGGTACCTCCTTTATACGAATAAATAAACGAAAGTTAGTTTTAAGAAGTCATAACACCGTAACAGACAGCGCTAGGCTATATTTCCAGCGAATTTAAATACAGTGAACTGTTTTCTTTTAATTTCTACAGGTTCCTATCAAAATCCAAAAAATACCAAAGGTTTGCTTTGTTATATGCGATAAGCCGTAATCGTGATCAGTGATCATAATTCAGATATTATGAATACGTTGTTATTTTATGCCACTTCAAGGGAATTAATTATATTATTGCACATTTTATTACTCATTTATTTAAATAGTTACTACTGTTTGTAGGAATAATGATTATTAATTACATTAACATCGAGGTTACTAACAAAGATGGATGGAGCTTGAACGTTTATCTATACCTAGGTATTGATCACGTAAATAATTATGAGGTATGACATCTAGTCTAGTTATCTGTCACGAGATATAATCTATCACACCCAGATCGGCAGTAGATAGGTATTACAACATAAACAATTGTTGTATCTAATCTAAATATAATTTGAAATTACATTTGTATTTCGTTTGTATTTTGTATGCCTCGGATAGCACGTTAAGCCGTAGGTCCCGACTGTCATACTATGATCTTTGGCAGTCGTTAAGGCAAGTCTGATAACCAGTCTTACCATGGGATACTGTGTTACCCAGTGAAATGGGTTGTGGAGGTCAGATAGGCAGTCGCTCCATGTAAAATACGGTATTCAGCTGAATCCTGTAAGACTGGAAGCCTACCCCAACATAGTTGGGAAAAGACTTAGCAGATGATGATTTGTATTTCAGTTAAATATTTATCTAGGTACTATTGGAACGGTTTCCAATGCAGTAAGTGTTAGAATTTTTATGATAATTAGACAGGTATAGAAAAAGAGGCGACCCTTATTTCCTGTAAGAGCTAGTAAGATATAAACAGTAACATGTAGTGAGTAACCTTTAACGCATACGATTCATATATGATATATTGTCGGCTATGTTTTAAGTACCTAATTATCTATCGACACTATAAAAGATGTAGTAGATAAATAGCTTTCATACGTAATTGATGTGTACAATTAAGTATTTAACGTTGAACAAACATAGTTGAACGGAAACGTCTCAGTGAATAATTAGGATAAACTACAGGAAAGTCTGGAGTCAGACGGAGGAGACCTTTGTCCAGCAGTGGGACACTTAATAGGATAAATAAAATAAAAAAACTATAAAACTACAGATATAGGTAGGTAAGTTCCTAATATTTTCTAAAGAACCTTATCACATCAAAGAATCTGATCAATGGAACTTTTAATATACGAATGTCAGTCATCACTCTCAAAATTTAGAATTTTCATGTTTTAAGTACCTAGAGCTAATCATTGAGCATTACCTATTTTTATTCCTTAATCTTCTATTTTCTAAAAATAGATTGGTTACCTTGGTCAAAAAATTCACAAATAAAAATAATTATTAATTCATTGTTTGATAACTTTTTCAAATTTCTTTGTTGTTTTACGTCGTTTACTTTAACTTGGATAACTTTACAACGAGTTGAACAGCAAATCTTCATCTCCATACAAACCTCGTAACATTCAAGCTTTCAAGGTAGATCTTTTTTCTTCTTAGTTTCATACCCTTAACTACCTATACCTGCATATATTTTAATCCAATGTTCAAACACATATTCCTAAACTTCATCCAAAATTTGTGCTTAAGTAAATAGCCGAAAACTATAACTTCCAATTCCATAATCAGCCCAATACCCTAATTCATTCACTGACATCCGTGCAGTGCGTAATCCGGATCCGTTCTAATTAACTTTTGTCGCGGACCGTACTGAGGCCATTCAGTGTCACAATCTGTACGAGCGCGAAATTCAACACATTAATAAAGGGATTCCTTTAATTCATACCTAATGAGATAAAAAATGCTCGCCCGTTCAAAGGGACGTAATAAAGGCGATCGGGTTACGGCGCGGTTGTGTTGCGTGGTTCCGCATTCATTAAATGCTGTTGAAATGTACTAAATTGTGGTTTAAAACCAAGTGTTTTTGAAGTTATAGAATTTTTGGTTTTATGTTTTCAGTTTTGTTTGAATTTCTACGTCCCAAGGATATGAAGAACATACCTACTTAGTCTGTTAAAGTTACAATTACATAAGAAACTAGGACAAGCGTGATGAACTAGACTTTAAGAAATGCTAACTCAGCGGTGATCTGCTGAAGACATACAGGTTCTTAGTCTGTGTTGACCAGTGATAATGAATACTGTCTAATATTTAAGGACGTATTAGCCTTAAGTAGGTATATCAATATAAAATAATAACAGAAAAGATTTCAACAGTTTATTTTTGATGTTCATGTTTAGTACTAGTCAATTAATTAGTAAGAATTTTTATAAATGATTAAAAGTAAAATACCTATAATTCAAAACAAAACCTGTATACATATAAAAAAACATTAAAAAGGCGCCAAAGTAGCCACGCGCAAACTCTGTCATTATATAACCCGGCCAAATTTGCATGACACACTCTTGTAAACGACACTATAGCAAACATGGAGCTATCTCACATAGCCGGGTAGCCAAAACCGACAACTATTGACCGGACGAGTACGGTTGCAATGCAGTTACCAAAGCAACATGAGTCAAGAGGTGGATATCCAAACGGGCAGGATTCTCGCGTAGAATAGGCGCCTTTTTACTCGTATCTATACTCTATCTCTTTTTAATATATATTAAAAGAAGGAGATAGCAACATATCGAAATCGTAGTGTGTGTCGTCCGTGTTAAATTTTCATTTCTGGCCGAGGTCCCGGTATCGCTGAAACGGCGGTCTCGCAATGCAGTTGGCGCGTAGCTACCAGGGCCGCAGATATCAGTAGGAGGTGACTCACCGGGGTAGGGCCAGAGCGGCGCGGGGGGAGCGGCAGTGGGCGGGGCCGGCCACGCCAGGGGGGCGGGGCGGTCGTCGCAGAGCACGTTCGCCACGCCGACCGTCATGGCCGCCTGCGCCGCGTCTGCACAACAACACAGTGACGTGGCGGCTGCAACGCGCGACACGCGTAAACAAACACCATGGATTAACTAAATAAATATACACTGGTTACTTCATCCAAATAATGACAACCAGAAGAAATTCGTAAAAAAATAAAAGGGTAAAGTTCGATTTAAATCCAACGAATGAGTTTCGTTTTCAACAGCAAAAGTTATTACAGAAATACTTAAAATCTCGTTGCGCCTTCTCATACTAATTAGAAAAAGCCTGATAATAAATACACCATTGCACATAGATAGCCCCTGATCATCGATTGCTGTCTCTGTTAAGCCAATAAGCATCATATAGTTAGATAACTAGGTTCCTACCCCTACCTAGGACGGTGCACGCAAATGCACCGGTTTTAAAAGTCAATAATTACGGTTACTATGTACCTTAATATACACGATGTCTAAAGTAATGTTTTGTCAAACATCAGACCTTATAAACTAGACACACACTAGTCGTAGGAAACCTAAATTGTAAACAATTTAGGATGTAGAGCGGTCGCGGCCTTCCAATTGCACTAAATCAGAATCTAACATCATATCGGAATCGCGATTTCCTAACTAGATTTATTAGAAATTAACTGCATTGACATCCATATACTGTATTGGATAATAAAAATTAACCGTCGAGGTAAATAGATAACAGATGAGATCAATCATCTCAATAAATGCAGCAACGAAAACCAGGAAAGAATTCAAAGGATCGCATTAGTTATGTTTTAAGTACAATTACGACTAGGCAATAACCATGCGTAGCTTTTCATTGAATTGGTAGATATCGCGTAATAATTATAACTTAGCAGGTACCTACATATATTAGTTATTACCAGTCTTTGACAATTGTTTATACGTTTATCTACCAAGATTCATTCCAATCAGAAGATTTTAATGGCAAAATGTTTAATTTTGTCATTAAAATCTTCTTTATTTTAATTATATATTACAGACGATAGATTCTCAAAGATTAGAGGTATGTTTGTAATGGCTTCTTATCGACAAATGACTGATATCGATCGAGTATCGCATACCAGTGATATCGACTGCACATGTTATTGACTAATTTATCTAAATGAATCAACGTTACTGCTAATCTACTCTTATCCTTATAAAGATCGGGTTGTAAATGATTTTGTTTTTTCAATGGCTTTGCGATTTTAAATAAGTACTCACGTGGGTGGGTACCTACTAATTAGGTACTTCTATTATTACAAATTTAATGAAACTTGGTTCGAGATAGCAAGGGATAAAACTGTCTGAAAGAAAGCACATTTGGGACCGTTTAGGCTAAAAGGAAACCCTAATATTCTTGCTTCCGCTATCCTTTTCTATAAAGTTTGCAAAAAAAGGTTCTCATTAAAAGGGCAAGAATGACACTCTATTACCTTATAACATACCTGCTTTAAGTTATGATCATATCTTTAAACGAGGTACCACGCATACCTAATTTTTTTTTTTAAGTTGGCTACCTATATTATTGTATAATTTATCAGAAAACATAATTCATTTCTCGTCATCCACATTATAATCTAAGCATCCACCTTTAAAAGCTGGTTGCGCTAAGCTAGTAAAAGGAATTGATACCTACATATCGCTTTGTTGACAAAATAATATATAGGTAGAGTTAAGTGTGCAGCGATTATCATTAAACTAGTCTTTTAAAGATTAATCTTTTTAATAACTTCGGTTACATCAAAAACCTAGGATTCACCTAGTAGATGAAAGATATAAAAGAGATACGAAATTTCAGGCTGTAAGTAGAAGCAGGAGATATATTAGTTACCTGTATCAAATCATTTTCGGTAATTTCTTCAACAAATTAATACTTTTTATCTGATATTTGGGCTTTTTTTAAGCATTAGTTACTTAGGTTAGATATCCAGTTGATCAAGAATTTTAGATAAATCGATGGACCCATGTTTTGTTACCTTTATGTTACATTCTACAATAAATTGTCCCAAAGTATATCTTTCTATAGAAATCCCCTGTCGCCTACCCACCGGACGTAATCCGTACCATACAATATCTATAGCATGTGACCAGAGCGCCCAGCTGATCAAAAACCGGTTTGGACCGGTTCCCGACTAATTTATATTGTAATTCATTTGGACTCGTTATTAAAACCCAATGGCCCTTTGTGGTATTGTACTAACGAGTCTTGGCAGCATGGCTGTAGGAGTCGATAATTTTGTGAGTTTCTCGCATGTGCATTCTCGGTGTTTATGTTTCCTTGGTACGTGGTACTGACGATCAAATGAACGTTGGGATGCTGTAGACGTTCTAAAGATGAAGATATTTTTTTATTTGTATGTAAAAAGAAACTTTAGAATAAAATATTTTTATTACTTTCGTAATTTAACTCATCTACGCAAAATTATAATTTTTAATTCTATTATTCTCAAAACTTTGTTTTTTACAGCCAGGATAAAAAACTATTTCTTACAAACTTCTTACGAAACAAAATTCACAACAATGAGATGAATATTGGAGTGGCAGCGGGGCGAGGAGCTAAAACGAAAATTATGAAAGGAAGCACGTGCTTGTACCCCTGTCTCGCTCTTACGTGTAGCGCTATCTTTGTCTGAAACTTGTCGTACTACAAAGTAGTACAAATAAAGTAAAATAACTCGGTTACCTTTTAGCAATTTTAAATCCAGTTTACTTTATTATTATTGCATGTCATACTAAAATTACCTAACATGTATTATGAAATACATTTAAGAAACTGTAGATACCTACAGTATTTAATTGCAGTACATTTCACGAACTAATTACTGAATAAAATATTTATAATTTATTTTGTTACTGATCACGGCTCTACTATTTTAATTTTTATTTATCGTTCAATTTTGACTGTGTGTGTTCTATGCGTACGTTTTATCTATACTTGAATTACACTGTGTACATCCTATCAGTTGACCTTCACCGTAACGTCTCTTTCTAACGCCCGCATTCCGACCATCACGACGTCTCTTTCCCTCCTACGGCTACGTTCGCCGCGCGGCGCTACGTTTAAACTACTCGAGCTTGCTGTGCGCCTAGTATCACGCGCGCTGAAGAAAAGGGTTTATCCGACGCCGAATGACCCGGATGCATCTAGGATTTTCCGACCGAAGAATCTATTTTGTTTTTCGCGACAAAAACTTTATTTTCCGATTAAAATATCGTAATACTGGAAATTGGCTTATTTTTCATTATATTTTTAAGGAATTATTCATCAGTTTGGAAGCAAAACTAATTCGTATTTTTTGTTCTAAAAATCTGCAGTGTTTGGTGTATGGGGTTCGTAACTTTTCATTGCTAGGAAATCTAGGCCACAGTTAAATAGCGTCCCTATTCTAGAATTAAAATAGCTGCACGTCGCGTGGTCAGCGTAGTGAAGCGTGGCGTAAATAGAATGACGCGATGTCGCACGGCCGGGCGGCTAGAGCGATTGCGAACCGATATCGATACCGAAACAACAATATTATTTTATTTAATCAATAAAGATATGATAAAATATAAATATAATAACAAATACGCATACTCTAACAAATTTAGGTACTTCAAAAATTATGAACATTAAATTATTTAAAACTTTGAAACATTAGTTGTAATTAGCATACTATAAAACTAGCCAAGACACACAGATACGAGAGTCTTCTAAAAGTCAATCTTAATTTCAAAAAATAGAAATAGGTATCCTTTCAATCTTTCATTACCAAAAATAATTATTACAAGTGCAGATTTGTGAATTTATTTTGTAAATAAAATTTAGGTAGCGGCTGAGTTTCTTGAATTCACTAAAATGATCGACGCACCGACTTATACAAAAAAGTACCAAGGCACCATGAAAGGCGATGAGTGTACTGTGCTCACAATCACATGATACAAACTTATATTGTAAGCTTTTACAAAACAATTTCAACTTTAACTCATAGGAATAAGGATACAGTTTCCTGTACAAAGTAAAGTGGTTGTTCAATATCAGATCTGTCTGTTGTGGTTGGTACAAAATATAGAGAGAATGTATAATAAAATCGCTTATTTTTAAATCAACGCCTCGCAAGCGTCTCTGCTATGCATACAACTATCAATGCTTACTTTTAATTAGTTTTAATAATTTATCATATACACCTCATCACTTTATAGTCAAAATACACTAAAGGAAAAAAAATACGTATGTAATTTATTATACAAAGTGGCAATAAAACTAACACATAGGTATATTTGAATTATTTTCTATGCAGATAGCCGATTTGCGAGAAATGATTTCAATCTTATTGTCGCGGATACAGATAGTAATCATCACAATCATAGTCTTCTTCGAGTCTATTCAGTGATATTTCACGTTTCAGCAATAAATTGCCTGAATGGCAGATCTTCTGAATGACAATTACATTCCAAACATTTTTTTTGTGGTAGTATGATTTGAGTTCCAACTAATTTTATTGCAGTAGCACCCAATTGTTTAACACGGCACTTACGGGCGCGGATTAGTTACTTATCTTAAATTACAATAATAATACAAATAAATATCAGCAAGCCCATTTTAATAGCAAAGTCAACATTTTTTGTCCAAACATCGGCTGGGGTGAGGTATACCCTCTTTGCGACACCCCTGTAACTGAATTAAGCCATAGAATTGTATAGTTTAGTGCCTTGGAATAAGGTTTAAAATGGCACCGTACTGTTTGAAGAGGGGTTCGTTTAGTTAGAGTTCGAGGCATGCATTTACCGAATTGAAAACTTTATGAAAGTGCAAATTTCTACAAATGCGACCGCTTTACGGAGTTTAAATATTTATAGCTTTGTTTTTAGAGGTATATTATTTACCAAAGGTGAAAAGTGTACACTTAAGCAATATAAAGAATTTATCGTGTTGCCGTATCGGATAACAAACCACCGCTTTGCAAACGTTGTTTTTACCTCTAGTACCTGTTACCGCATTTATGATTTCCTATTAATCAAAATAAATACTTATGGTACATAATCTGCTAAGTTATTGAAGTTTAAGAATATAAATGATTGCTTAATAAATAAATAACAGTATTAATGTAGATAATACTTAGTTTTCCTCGACTATAAATTGTTATAATCACCCATTGAGCGGACATATTTGATTGCTTGCTCGTTAGAAAATCACCTTTTATGGTTTATTCACCAAGAGCATCCATTTAATGGCTGGTACATGATTCTATGAGATTGATGGTACTTAAAGTGAGGAGTTAATAATTTTCCATGTAAGTATTTACGATTACAAGCCTTATTCATTGGAAGCGATTGAATGATAGTTATTTGTAAGTACGTGTTGACTGAATGCAGAATTGTAAAGCTTTGCAAAAACTTACTCCAAAACAATAAAAGGAAACAAGTCTATGGATAGTAATCGTTCAAATTAAGCGTTAGTTATTCGTAGCTGAAAGTAGCATTCGATTGGGATAACATAATTAGTCAGGAGTTATTAACCAAGTAATTACGTTCAACTATGATTGATGCGGCAGCATTGAGCGCTAAATTAGTGTTAACCGGCGGGCGTCCGACTGTTTATTATATCAAACACAATTCGTAATAGTAATTTATTCAGACACCGTGAATTATTTCTTTATTGACCCAAATATGATCGGTTATCAAAGTCGACGTTTTCACGCTTGATCGTTGAAATGTAGACCGATTATGAATTATTACTTTATGCTGTCTATTAATTACAATCTGTTTACTTCTGATATTGCCGACATTTTAAGCCGTTTTAAAGTATCTACTAAACATTTACTTCACAAGAATAACGATTTTCCTTAAACATTATCTTTTAACGTAAAATCGAGATCTGTCACGATCGTAATATCGTCTCGATCAGAGTACCACCCACCGCCGCCGCGCCGCCTTCACTCGTCCCGGTTTGACTGACGTAGACTCGAATAGAAACGTCACGGAATGTACTAGGGGCGCAGTAGCGGCAAGGCGGTATGCGCGAAGCGCTAGTCAGTCGCTGGCTAGGGTCGAGCGAGGGTCGCTGTGCGGGGGAGATTTCTTGTAGGTTGCGTGGAGACGAGGGTTGTCAACAGAAATAAAATGACGCCAAAACCAAAATAATTTATTTCTGTGGCATATCAGAAACAATATAAGGCATAGTATACCTCCTTTTTTTAAAGGACACAATAATATCAATAAGATACCTAAATAAGTTATTAGAATAATTTTAGCGTTTAATAACAACAATATCGCAGACCTTGTAATTCAATTATGAAAATAGTAGTAAGTTACACTTTAGGTAGTAAATAATAAATTTTCAGGAAATAATTTATTAAAGGCACCCTACCTACCTACGTTTAAAACTGTCCGACAGCATTATGACATTTAATATTCAGGATTTTTTCTCCCACAAAATGGTAAAGCTCAAATATAAGTCAAACCACTGAAATGAGTACTCGCCAAGTGTTCGTAAAAGCATGCTTTAATAAATAGGCGGGCGCGCGTTGCCAGCCCTGGATTGGCGGGAAGCGCGCCAAATGTTTGTGACGGGCGGTCGGCACTCGGGCCCGGGGGCCGATTTGCCGCGACGTGATTAGAAATATTCCATTCGTTGGCAAAGAGGCAAAGACTAGGAAAAACTTATGCGAGTACGTGAACCTTAGATACCAACATACATCGAAACAAAAAACTCTTTTTTAAGTCGTTTAAAATATGGGAACATTGTGAATAAGCTGAGAGAGGTATGGTATTCAAACAAATTGCGAAATTAAAAGTTATAATAAACGAACATAAATTGTATCAGAAACCACCGACCAATTTAAGAAACTTCCTTAAATGTATATTTCAAAATACAGAACAGATTTTACAAATTATAGTTAAAAACTATCCCGATCACGTCAGCTTTAAAACAAAAAACCGCATCACCAAAGTTCCAGTCGTTGAGGAGCAACGATGCCGCAAACAATCAAACCAACAAGTCAAGCTTATAAACATTTTGCGTCTTCGTTTAAAAATTTAGCCCTAAGCTAGCATTCGTCTGTTTTGTTCCTCTCATAGAGTTGGGTGTTTCGTCTTTTCTGGGTCTTTCAGTCTATATTTTCTTGATCTTTGTCCATTGGGTGCAACTCGCCTTCGGCTATGAGCAAGAGAATCTCAAGGATCTCGACAACTCAATGATAACGTTTGATGCAGACTTCCATTGCAGACCGAAATAAGACCACATTAAAATCGTTGGAATTTTTCTAGATTTTTTGTAAGTAGGTAGGTATATTTACTTTTGTTTTTCTTAGTTATTCTGTAGCTATTCGCGCCATTACAAATACCAATATTATTTTCAATAGAGCTACCTAAAACGGCAATGGTATAGAACCTACATACATACACATTATACATCTTTTTGATTTATCCCGAGTGAGGAAAGAGGGTGGCTAATGACATCCAAGCATTGATTTTTCATTTTCGTTCAAATTCGTCTTGTATGCATTTGAGTTTTGTTTTCTTACTACATTTTAGTGCAGTTACTTGAATTTTATTTCTAGGTCTAAAATATGTCTAAATTATTCACAAAGCCTATTTTTACTCACTCACGTACAAAAAAATCCTTTAAAAAGTTAAGACCCGCCCACAAAAGTACAGCATGTTCACAAAAGAATATAAAGAAATAAAAATAAATTCATTTTTTGTTGTGAGAAATGTTATTATTCTGCGTTGTTGAATATAATTGTAACTGTGATTAGCATGTAATTGGTCGGTTGTGCGTTTTGTTCATAATTCTGTTTGCGATAATATCGGTTCGTTTTCGCGATGCTATCTGTAGCGAGGTTCGAATTCGAAGTAAGTTGTGTGTCATAAAAATTGCGTTTTATATTTTATAAATAAGTTAATAATTGAATAAACTTTCTGAAAAAATAAAGACATTAATGATAGATATTTCACTTCAACAACATCGTTAACTGATGATAAATTACGAAGCAAATTTTAAACTGCCTCGTTGGCCTAGTGGTGCTAAGCGCGACTGCTACGCTAGAGGTCTTGGGTTCGATTTCCAAGTCGACCAAGGTGTTATTGGGTTTTCTATGAAATTCTCAGTAGCAGGTCGGAGTTTGGATTTGTGCCCAGTTAGTGGCAATAGGCTCGCCCCCTATTACATGGGACCTAAAACATACCGGCGAACTGTGGGTGTACATTGGACACCTCTGCCTAACCCTTCGGGGATACAGGCGTGATGGTATGTATGATATGTGATGTTAATTTTAAATGGCAAGCGAGTAATACTTATAGAATAGTAGAAAACTTATACTTCTTTATACGAAAGCAAGTTTTCTTTTTTACCATATATGTATATACCTTATAATAACATAAAAGCTAATAATTAAGTTCATAACAACATATTAATTGTGTCACGGACACCGTTGTAGAAACACGTTTAACTAAGTGTAACATAAAATTTAACGAGGACAAAACCTATCCTTAATATCGATATAATAATTAGGTATATTAACGGTTAACATACAATTTTAAGGAACGTGCTGTTGGAAAAGGGGTTTTTTTTATATTTAGTAATATTTTAATATTCATTTTATAAAACTAAAATAATTATTAACGTTGAAGTAGGCAGTTGCGAGTCGAAAATAATAGCAAAACGGATGATAATTTAGTCATTGAATTAACAATCGCCGTTTAGGTACGTCATATAATTTAAGCATTCAACTTGACGGCAGGTGTCTGCATGCCTACCTACTGGTGCCTGCCTACCGGTGCCTACCTACGTATATTATTCACTGTTCAACCCCTTCGCATCAATTTGGTCATGCAACTGCATTTGTCCATTTATGTGATAATATTTTATGACCGTTTCGTTAGGGATGTTACATAAAATATTACTGCTTAATTAATTTAGGTTGAAGTATCGATTTAATAAGTTTTGGTGTTTGTGATACGTTACGAATAAAGGAGTAGCTACAATCGTCAATGCACGTAATGTGATGTAGAGTCGAGGACGAGAGGTCGATATGTGATGTATTTATTTTTTAAATTTATGTACATTTGTGATGTCGCCCACGAAAGGACATTTAAAATGCTGAAAGCGTTGTGTTTGTATAATAAACATAATAATGCTATTTGCTCGATTTCCCTAACAAAACGACTTTAACTTATCTCGATACTTATTGGATCTCAACAACACAATAAATCTCAATAACATGACTATTAAACTGTAATGATAAAGTAATTGAATACGTAAGCTTATAGATTTTAAATAATATGCAACGCGGCGCTGCGCACTGAAAATTGCAGACAAAACGTAATTAATATTTATATTCCATGCACGATGGTCGATACCATCTATGGCGGGCTATTTACAATAATGCTGCTAGAATGCTATATGCAGATAATTATTATAATTTACACTCAAAAAAATGTACATAATAATTATGAAAAAACATCTGCTTACGTTAGTATATTTTTTTAGTCTCATTAATTTACGTTGACTTATTTTTTCAGAGATTTATTATTTCCGTGTTTACTTTATCATTATTTATTTAGATTTAATCTAAATTATAATCTATTGTTATTTATAAATGTTTATTATAAATAATCGTGACCAGTCGCAATATAGTCTACCGTTGCAATCGTTACAAACAGGTCCGTAATATCTAATTACCATATAATTGTCGGATACAGACGCGCTTTTATGCAATAAATCTCCTTTACAAAGGCCGATACGCACATATATGTATAATTAAAACCATACTTATTGAACATAATTCAAATGTCAAGCTAAGCTCGTGGACTATCGAGGAAAACCGCACTTATATCTCTATAGGTAGGTTCTAGGTAGTAACGTTCGACATGATCGGCCAGGTATTAATTATGCAGGGAAACGTTTTAATAGGAACAGGGAAAACATAATGTATTCATAATAAAACGACTTCATGAAATTCATTTGCGTTTCATATGTATAGAACCAGTTTGGTACATGTGTGAAGTCATTAACAACATCCGACTCTTCTAGTTTTTTATATTATTATAAAGTGTAAAAAGTGCTGCAGTGCATAATAACGCCAATCACAAAATCGTGCCATTATATTATCTACATATAGTTTAGGCACGCGATGCCCAACGGTAGCAAAACAGAAGCTAATTCCAAATAACGACGATTGAAATTCACAAATACGTTACAATTTTCACATTCGATCGATTATGTCTGGGATGACGATGCCTAAAGGCGAAATACAAAGCGCGCGATTAATGTACATTTATATTAAGGTTTCCGACTTTATAAGCAAGGAGAATTTATTAAAAATTTATAGAATCTGAAGAATTCACTGGTATGACGAGAGAGAGAGAGCATTTGTTTATAGATTATTTAAAGATGGTAATATTATCAGTTTTGATTACTACTTGTAATAGAGAAAAAAATATAAATGTGTAGCATATCAAGCAATGGTCGTATATAGGTACTTTTAACTACCTAAAGCTAACTAAGTTTCATTGCAATAACGTTGCGCCTTATTATTTATGATTGCACATTAATATTGTACATTAGGTAGAACGGCGGTTGTTATTTATTCATTGAATGTTGCTATAATTCAAGGTGGTATCAAAAACTGTGCTCGCGTGATCGAAGCGATTCGGCGCGATGCCGCGATAACACCGCGATTTCATTTCTAACGTGCAATCAATTAAACTAGACATTTGACTTATGAGACCTTCCGTTAGATATTGCTTTTATTAAATTAAAAAAAAAAAAAAAAAAAAACTTGTTAGAAACCTCATGTTGAAATCGAACATGGAAACTTAATTTGCTAAAGTAGAGCACCTGTAATAATTTCACTAAATAAACAATATTGAACTTTATGACTCTACTGGAATCATTTTAAAATGGCTTGGGCTTTTGTTTGACCTTCAAGTTTAATTATTTACTTTTTTTCATTACCAAGCGCATCATAGTAAATACATAGTGGTACCAGGCTAACAGAGACAGCAAAGAGATTGTTGCGAACATCGATGGCGCTGTATCGGTGCTATCGATATCGTCTACCAATGACAGAGAAGATAAAAACCGTTTCTAAATAACACACACAAACACAAACACGATATATAATACATACAGAGTTGTGTGTCGTGTGATAAGAAGGAAATAGCAATCCGTGTCTGCAAACTAGAAACTTATCTACTGTCTACATACAAAATAACTTACCGATATCGTGCATGCGCTGTTGGTTGTCTTTTTGGGAGAGCGCTGCGAGGAGTCCCGCATCGCCTACTCGTTGCCGGGCGACCGCGATACCGACGGGAATAGAACCTAAAATAAAAATAAAAACTATAGAATCGACATAAATAAAACAATCATATTTGGTGAGTATATGTATATTTTAAATTTTTATTTAAACTTTTTTTATAGTCCAGAATTAATCATTAATCCACTTATCTCTTCGAAAACGGATTAAGAAATAGGTCAGAAAAAGTTGATAAAGATTTTATTGATGGAGCTGAGCTATATTGACGGAACAAATCAGAATAGAAGAGGAGGAAGGAGGAACCGCGTAAAAATTTCATCGCTGTCTCGCATAAATACGGTGCAAATGTACCAGGCAAGCATAACACCGTAGCGTCTTACCGTTGTTCAGCGACGCCGGTATAGCCGGAGGCGGGTGGTCTGGCTTGTTCCCAGGTGACGCTTGTTCAAGCTTGACAGCAACCAGTTCTGAAACTTGGACGTGCTGTGGTTCCCGTTTCACCTGAACTTGCACATTTTGTCCCGCAACTCCAAGCCAGGTTACAGGATTTGTTCGACTACAACCACTGTCAGCGTGCATGATCTATTGAAAAATATTTTGTTGAATATGTTTTCCAGCGATTGGTAAAGTAATTTTATAAATATGCATTACAAATTACATGATAAATATAATAAACAAATTCTTACAAAATATAGAGATGTATTGGTATCCATTGTCTCTACCTTTTTAGGTGAATTTGTGAGGCAAGTGTTGCACGATCGTTTCGCTTGTTCAGTCTTGATAGTTAGCGGCTGCATAACGCCTATGCTGTCCATCATCTGTCTTTGATCACCAGGGCAACATAAAGTATCAGGAAGACAACTTTTACCCAGTTTACTTTCTTCCATCTTATTCGGATCCCTAATAACAGGATATTGATCATAAGAAAAATGCAGTTATGTAAAAATTACATATAATGAAGTAGGCATATCAAGTAAAATATAATTATGCAAACCTGTAGGACAAACAACACCTAGTAAAAAATAACCCCGCAATGTTATCAATGTAACTAACTAACCAGAAACTTACGGTACTAGTGATATTCCTCTCAATTAGTATTGAAAATCTAAATGTTCTAAAATTAAGTGATAATTGTTAAACAATTAAAGTAATCATTTTGTTAAGCAGCACATCACTTTCCTTGTCCTTCCAACAATTCATTCATATTATTGATTTATAATGTATTGTTCAAAAACCTATGATTTTCATCTTTATATTCATTCGTACACGATTTGTTCGAAATACCCGGTATCTTTATATTCATTCGTACACGATTTGTTCGAAATACCCGGTGTTCATAAATCACGAAGAGCACCTTCATGAAAATCACTTACTTATCGGTGACAAGGACCCGCTGCGAGCAGTTGAGCAACTCCAACTGCAGCGGCGAGTACGGGGAGTTCGGCGGAGGCGTGGGCACGCCGAACGTCGACAGCGATGTCGAGAACAAACTCTCCGTCACTGGAACAACTGGATTTAATTAGACCTTTTGAGGTATGCTAGCTTAGTACATTCAAGTAATTTTAGTGCTTAAGCTATGACACGAGTATTCTAGATATTCTAGGTTTACGACTAGTCTGCATGTTAATTACCTATTCTCTCCTCCCCTCGAAGGTGATTGGAGAGTGAATTAGTAATTACAAAGGTACTTAGTTTTTTTGCTAGTGTTGTAGACATTACATAAGTTTAAAATTTAAGATACCTAGGTTATATTTACTTTTAACAAAACTAACCAAATAAACATTTTTATTCTTATTTTTAGTGCTTATTTTATCATCACTCCAAATAAATGCATTGTTCACGTCAAAACAAAATAGAATCTGTAAAAGTACCAGCTAAAACCGTCTGAACGACTAACAAAACTAAACAGTTCCACTGTTTGCGCATTAGCGAACAAAGAATCTATTTCTGTCGAGGCCCAAGGGATCTAAGACCTTAATTACTGAGTGTCACTCGACAGCCAGCAACTCCCGCGCAACACATGTGCTCATATTTATGCCGCATATTTGTCGTTGCTGTTCACTCATATTTTATACGACGTATCTTATTACATTTGGCAATAACAACCGCTCAGTAGTTTAACTGTAAGAATACAATGTGGCACATTAGCAGCTAACTACAATATAGTAGCTCTACACTTTTCGGATATTGAAAGAGATTACAAGGACTTAGACTAGTTATTATTAAGCTAAATGCTACGTTGGAAAACGAGTAGTGATATAAATAATACTTCAATATTATTCGCAATAAATTATAAAGTTCTTTCTAATTAGATTTGTTTTGTTTTAACTTCAAACGTTGTTTCAAAGGTCTCTCTCTGAATAAAGAACTCGACAAAACTTTTTTGCGTTTTTCGACATTTATTTATTGCCAAGGATTCGTTATGTGATTTAATTTCAAACATACGCAAAAATTAAACCCATTTGATTAATAATGTCATAAATGGACATTCTTTAAACTATTTGTTAGTGTTACATAAACCAAAGCGATAAAAGTGAAGTAAATGGTCATATTGTGAACGTGACAAGAATACCAGGCTAGCATATTTCATAGGAGAACATCACTTAGTTTCCATACAATTTAGACGCTATGTTCGTTGAATATTCTTATTTCTTGCCTCTTTTGAGACCGTAGCTATGGTTATCTTCTGCGTAACATACAAATACATCCTAACTAATATTATAAATGCGAAAGTAACTCTGTCTGTCTGTCTGTCTGTCTTTGCTTCACGCCTAAACTACTGAACCGATTTGTGTGAAATTTGGTACAGACATAGTTTGGAACTTGAGAAAGGACATAGGATAGTTTTTATTACAAAAATAAAATAAAAAATAAAATTTATTCCGGACATACAGCGCCATCTATTGGTCAAGCGTCGGCATCAATTCAGTACTGAAAATTCATCGAAAAATGTAAATAAATAGTAAAAAGGTATGAAAATATAATATAATAAAACTTTTAGTACAAAGAAAATGCTCTAACGGAGTATGGATAATTCTATTAGTAAATATTATTATGTCGAGTTGGTGATCGCGCAATGGTGTCGATCGTTACACGAGTTCGGTTCATGTTATTGTTTTAATTCATCGGAAAAAAGTAAATAAACAGTAAAAAGGTATGAAAAAAATAATATCAATATAATAAAACTTTTAGTACAAAGAAAATGCCCGAACGGAGTATAGATAAATAATCCGAGTTGTCACTATGCTCGATAGATGGCGTTGGGATCGAAATAGATCGCGCTATGGTTTCGTTACATTATGTTGATTTTTGAAGAGTTCCCTAGAATATCTTCCACATTTCATTTTTGAAGAGATCCCGCGAGATCGGGAACTATGTGGGTAAAACCAAAAATCTGCCGGAAGTCACTATTCCACGCGAACGAAGTCGCGGGCAAAAGCTATAACTAAATAAGTACAATATTGTATGTCAGTGGGTATGCGCCATGCGGCATACGGTATCTGAGTAGCGTCTGTTGTCCGTTCCATTTCACGCATGTCACTCCGGCCGCGCACTCCCCCCATAACTAATCGTTTTAATTCGGACCCTCGATGCATTGCCGAGATTATGAACGCATGTCTTTCCAACACCAGTAAAGTATCCATTATCAATTTATCATATTATTATGTGCATTATCCATAAAACTACTACATAATTTAAACATAGCGTAATTAGGAAACGTACAGCTATCTGACTGTACATAGGAAAGCCACTGTTGAGCCGTCAGTCATCAATCAGACTCCGTCATAATAATATCCTACGTATCCTCACGCCTGTCGCCCGGGGCACTGACAGCCAGATATCACGCGATGTAACTCGGTTACGAAGAACCCTAATTAACTTGTACGTTCGTAGTTTTGTTTAAGTTCTATTGTTTTGTGGTATGCCCTATGATTTATGTTTGCCTAGTGATCCTACAATATGCAGTTGTAACAACAGGTATTTTTTACTGATTGACCAAGATTTTCAAAGTTTTTATTTACTTTCAGTTTTCTGCGTAAAATGTACTACATACCAATGTTCGTATCTTTCTCTACATTATGTATGGTACTTGTTTCATGAATTAAATATAATTTGACGTACAAATTTTATCAGTTTTAATTAATCATAGTAATGCATAGCAAAGTATTCAAACAAGAAAGTAATTTTGAGTAAATCTCTCTAGCTAGGTACTGTAACAGGTGCTATTTTCACAGAAGGTAGAGCCGCTAAAATTTTGTTATTATTTTAGCAAACATGCGGCATGAAAGTTTTGTCGCATCATCGCGTCATTGCATGTCGATAAAAGTTAAAAAAAAAACCTTTTTATTTGGTAGGATTTCCACATTTACTACCAAAGTCTTTTGCAGAAAGGAACATGTATATTATGGCCTGCTTTTGTTTAACTTTGGCTACCAGTCATCACAATCACGATGTTATAAATGCCTACCTATTCAAATTAAATTAGTTTTTTTTGTTTACGTAAGGTTTTTTTTTTTTGTGGAGAGCTGCCGCAGTTAGTTAGCCTCATGGAGGCTTTTACTGCTTTACCGGACTAAGTTGGCGAGACATTACTAATACGCCTCCAGCCAGATTTACGTAAGGTACTGAAACTTTAATTAATGCTAGATTTTGTCAGTCATGATACTCTCAGGGCACACATTTACTTAAGAATATATAAATTCAAGCCGAAGTTGGTTTAGCGTAGTTAAACGTTTTTGTGCAGCCGCTGCCACAGATTTTGCCAGTCTAGATTGTAAAACAAATATAGTTAGTGAACATGTTTGGTTTAATATGCGAGCGCAAAAACTAACTTAAGCGTTACGTGGATCGAGAGAGAGAGACCCCAAGAACTTGCATACACACAACTTTGAACTATTTTAACCACTACGATATTATGGCTAATAAAAAGACTTTGTGGCCCATATTCATGAATAAAGCTTATATAGAATAGTGTGGTGTACTAACCTTTGTGTATAGTGGGCCGGTGGCCGGCCTGCGTCGGGAACAAAGAGTACAGGGGGAAGCGAGCCACACCTGTGGAACAATATACATATTACCACCACATTACTATACTCATTGTAGTTTTCTTTAACTGTAATAATAGCGTCGCAATTCACGGTAACTACCTGTTTTTACAGAATAATTAATTACTTATTTTATTTTGTGTGTAATTATTATTTACTCACTGTAAACATGAGGTATTAAATATGAAGCTGAATTAAAATAACGAATTGTATATCACTTTTGTAAAATATTTAAGCATTTAAAGTTTTATTGATTCATGAATACACGAAATAAAGTAAATTGGAGTTTATTTTAACATGTTGTTTAATGTGCATAGTGATTGGACCCACCTATTTTTTGCAAATAGAATAAGCAGGCATAAAGTAAATAATTTAATGCCTCTGAATCTCTCAGATTATAAAGCGTACTTTACTAAATTATGTTAAGAGAGACTTTCGTCATAGGCACTAAAACAAAAAAAAAGATTTTAATCATAATAACTGAAATGTCAGAAAAAAAATCAAAGCAACTGTCAGAATACAAAAATTTTACTTGAACGAAATCTACGTTTGGTTTAAATAAAAATATGACTGTTGTTACGAAACTCAAGTACTAGGCTGTCATACCTTGCTGGAGATCAGTGGGCGGGCGGGAGCGGGCGCCCCCCGCCGCCCCGCCCAGCATCGCCTCTCGTGTTGAACCACCTCACTACCTGTGAACACACGCAAACGTTAATCACTGAGCTCTGTACACCAATAAATATATTTTATGGGAAGAACTGCTTTTTTTGGTAAATCGGAATGTTTTCTTTAAAGTAAAATGATTGAAGACATTTTTTTAACTATAAAATAATGATAAAAAAAAAATTAACTAAAGGTAGTAAAGTATAATACTTTATGTCTAGGTATGTATTCAATTAAAATTAAATACAATAAATAATTCATTTATTTTAAATACGATACAATCGTTCATACATAATTCATTACGACATTGGCTGAATATTTCTTGGTGAATAAAATTGTAAACAAACTATGTAATTATATACTGCCTAATTTACCAGTGCGTCATACACCGCGCGCCAAGAAAGAATACATAAGTGTTAAGATACTAGCTCTTTTGGTATCTGCTGCCTTGGTACAACGACTCATCGTTCACTTTCAAATCGAAGATTTATTTATTTAATCAGAATCGGATGTGGTTGGTTGTGTCAGTTAAGCAATATTTTCGATCTTTATTGATTTTATTTTATTCATTGTTTTTTACTAGTAAGTAACGAAATAGCTGTTTCTATTTCAATTTCTGATTTGGCTGTTTTTATTCATTCGTCAATTCAGCACACGCATTAAACAAACAACCCTTCTCGAATCGAAGGTAGTACAGACAAAGGCATTTTAAAATATATTATAAATTATAACTTTACTATAAAAATTACATAAACTGTCTATCCTAAACTATGAAATTCTACGTCGAAGGTATTTTAATACCTTGCCGTCACAGCTTCGCACCTCCCGCCATAACCATTATTCGGTGATGCACCAAAATAACAGTAACGACAAGAGGTAGCAATTTGGCGAGGTCGAGCACCGATCGCTATGACGTCACAGATATTAGACAATAACGGTGTGAACGATCGAACCGTTTTTGTTTTGTCCACTTCCTTTTTTATCAATCGGTGTGTGATATCAGTTGACGTTTGTGTCGCACAGCTTGTTAATTAAGGAATTTTTAATTCTAAAGAAACAGAGAGGTAGGCAGAATATACACAATATTAATATTACATGTACCTAATCGCTTTATTTTTGAAAACACCTCCGAATTCGCAAAGTGAACATTTAACTTTATTAAATGGCACGAGAGGTTCGTTTTCCTCAGTCGTCTTCATATTTAGTGACAGCTCGATGTTTGTCGCGGAAGCACGTGTTTCGTGCCGGGTAAAGTAATTCTTGGTTTCGACTGTGATTTCAGTTTCGTCACCGAAAGGAAATATTATTTATATTTAAGGGGTTATTTTGCAACACGGCCACGATTCTGCGGTCGTTAACATTAGTAATTAATTTATTATTGAAGAAAAAAAAAGCTATGAGTTAATAGTTAAGGTTATGCTAGATGACTGAGCATTTCCTAACTGAATTATTAAAATAAAAATTAATTAGGTACATTGATTTACTATGAAAATAAATATCTAGAAATTAAGGAAAATTTCTAAGGTACCTAATATTCAAATCACATGCACAAAAAGAAGTTCAATTTGCATTTCTCGATCAATTCTCTACAGTCGCTTGTTAGACGATAATGAAGCGTTTCTTTCGACATTCTTCAGCCAAACATTTACACACCGTGTGTAGTTATAAGCAATTAAATTAACATATAATAAGTGTCGGTGTTTAACGATACAGAACTAGTAGGTACGGGAACTTAAGGGGGTGTGCTTGCGAATTATAAACTATTCATGTTATGAAAGCCTGGTACGTAAGTAGATCTACTATCATCGTCTCTATCTTGAATCTAAATAACGAATTTTGACATGGTTTCGTCGTTGGTTTATTTATAATCTACGATGTCTTAGAGTATACTGCAGTTTTTTTTTATGTAATGTATTAACTGAAAATGCTGTGCCTAAACAATAAATAAAAAAAAAACATTTTTGAGCGGCTCTACACAGTGCCACAACTCGCTGAATGCTAGGTACTTCTCTGCATGAGAAGAGCCCTAGGCCTACACTGGTATAGTTATATGCTGGTATGTTAATTAGCATATTAAGTGGATATTTGTAAGATGTATAGTGACAGCTAGTTGTAAGCTAACGCGCCCACAAACTTCGGTATGTCACGAACACATAAAATAACACAAATATATGGAGTATGGTAATTAGGTAAGGTCTTGCCATAGAGGTCATAAACATTAAGGGCGTAAACTGATTTCGTAACTAAATAATACTTAGAGCTATTTATGTTCGTAGTTTTTTAAAGATATGATATCTAACAACGATCACATTATTTAAAATTAAACCTTCCGTTTCCTATGTTCTATGACAGAATCTAATAAAGAATAAACTGAATCAAAGCTACAAGTTACATTGATTTACGGTCAAGACTGTTAAAAAACGTAAAGATCAGACAAACATACACATTAATATTCATCCATACGTTCCGGTCAGTTTCACGTAATCATCCAGAAAATCGTATCTCACAGCAAAACATCGTTCTCGCTTTCCAAACAGCGCTAATAAACACCGCAAGGTTCAATTAACAAAAAACGTCTGTTAACTCGTGAACCTCACAAAAAACTAATCATTTGAAATTGTGGAATAAAAACATGGAGAACGTCCTTCGTATTACAGACGGACGGCCGAGACGAGAAAAAAAGTAAAATAATTAAAAGTCGACAGGTGCGAGTCGGATGCCTCGCTCACGGTTCCGCGCCTTGACGTGCGCGATGTGTCATTTTAAGGAAAACCCGCAAAAAGATGTCGACTACATAACCGGAGGATTTTGTCCTTTTTTTAAACACTTCCTAATTAGGTTTGTAACACAAACTGTCTAACTCCCCAACACGATTTCTTAAATATCACCTCTAATTTTTAACGCAAACAATTTTTATCAAGAATCGAAACCCTACTTTGACTGCTATCGAAGATACGAGGAGAAAACAGCCAAACACTTAAAGGATCTTTAAGCCGTTTTTACCCAAATAGGTGCGAAACCCTAAAAATGGTGTCCTATTAACCAGTGAGATGCAGAGAATAAATTATGCTAAGCCATTTGAAAAGCAAAGGGCATCGCATAAAAGGGCCGGTGGTCCTTCTCGGAACGCCGCGCCGTGCGCTCATCCCAACTGTTTAGAATACCATTTTAGAATAGTTCGTGTGAAGTTAATTTGAGTGTTTGTGTCTCTGGAGGTGTAGTTGGATGCAGTCATTTTGCTCAGACCATAAATATGGTAAATTATAAAGTAAGGAAGCACTACATAAACATAAATAAAGGCGAAAAACATCAGCAAACTTACTAGCGCAGAGAGGCAGCACAACAAATAATATCGTTGCGCTTTATACAATTTCATAATTTACGTTTTGTATGGATTAAAATTTTAAATAATATGAAATATGAGGCTCATCTTTTCTACAGATTTTGCTACAAGATATTAGTAAATTAAGATGTCAATAATGTCCCAACTGAATACATTGCCACCGTTTGGTCCGACAGACACGCGACAAACTTGACGTGAAACGGCATGGTCTGCATGCCGCAGGAGATAGGGATACCCGACGTGACACGCTCCGGAATGGAATGTTATCCTTGGAAGCCGCGACCCTTAACATTGAGGAATCGTCGCGTCTCTACAGGAGCCTAAGAATATCTAAGGTTACCACCCACACAGTGAGACACCTACTAGGTAACTTATGGTATCCTAGTACTTTCAATGGCACATTCTAAAGAAGAGTTATTTATAAAATAGGATTTGGGAGTTTGATAAATAAATAAAACAATGCAAAACAAATCTATTAATCAAGTATTTATGTTTAAATAATGATTAAAAACGTTACATCATCGATACAAAGCGATGTTAATAAATTATGTGTATGAGAAGACCGTTAAACAAAACTTTGGCATCTATGTAATAATTTTACATGATTGAGTAGAGTTACCTATATTTGCTAACATAAAATAATAGACAGAAAAGAGGAAAATATGAAACGCACGTTGAAACTACATATTATACTATGTAAGTAATATTCCAGTAAGTTTACGCGTGAGTAACTTGGAGTTAGATTGTTACTCGGAATTTTGTAAAGGACGAGCCGATTTGCGCAACAGCCACGCCACGGGTAAGCATTTTGCAATCATGTTGGGCTATTCGCGGGTTCTTACCTAGGCTAACGAATAGTTTTAACGATCTTATTTACTGAGTTCCACATTTTATTTACTTTATTTTTAAAGTGACATCCATGAGGTATTTTGAAGATTTGATGTTCCCAATAGAACATGGTCTCAAAGCGCTGCTGACCGTACTCGAACTATAGTAAAGCTACGGTTTTAAAATTAATTTTAATTATATTCCTTTGTCTTCAACTGAAAATACATTAAAAAACTACCCCGTCCATTTGAAAATTCAATTATGCAACCACTCCTAAAATGCAGTTTATAATATGATGTTCAACACTAATTGTATTAAATATGAAGTCATTGTGCAAGTCACAATAATGATTGTTTATAGCATCGATATTTGTTATAATGAACATTTGTCGCTAAACAGTTGCTACACCTAAGTATGGGATGACAGTTTTGATCTATGGTTTTTTAGTCCCGCCACATGACACACTAACGACCACATTTACGCATCTGTCAAAGTACATTGACGCAAACCAATGAAGCGTCTAAACCGAGACTCGAGCAGGCGATGCAATCATAATGAATTGTTACTTTGAGATCGCGTGATGAAGTGCGATAATATCGCTTGACATCTCAAATTATAGAAAATAGAAATGTTATCCTGCACGCTGTTATTATCCTTCCTCACTTATATTAATGACTATAATCGTATGACCGGACAGTCGTCGAAAATAGTCAGTCAGTTCTATTTGAGAGAACGTTTTTTTTGGCGGTATCGCACAAATATCGTTGCAAAATCGTTCTTGGATCGATTGCGTGATATCGCAGCCGCGTGGGCGATGATGTGGGCTAATGATAATACAGGGAGAGAATTAATGATGGGCATTTCGAAAGGAATATACAATATTTCTGTTTAATACGTTATGTAAAGATAAAATAATATTTGAGATGAGGACACACACTACGTTCTGCCGATTCTGACTGACGTTTTTTACATAATGTTATTTAAAGTGAAACCCCCCTTATTAATCATTATTTGAGTCCTTTTTTATTGAAGGGCTTCTTATATACAATACTTCTAGTGGTGCGACCACTACCATGTCTACAAGCAGACAACGAAAAGACAACTGCAATTTTAACCTTTTGGACAACCCCAAATCCAGACAGTGCGGTGATCCTAAGTTCCAAATCATAACTAAGACCTCTTTACTAAAATTAATTTGACAATACTAGCAATAAATATTTACTACTTATGCCAGTACTCGAGTTCATGTCAGCAAAGACAATGGCCAAACGCCTCAAATAAAATTGTGAACGGATGCAAATGCGTGAGGTCTGTACCTCTGCAGCCCTAGTAGTGTATCGTAAAACCCTTACTACCTATTCTTCTGCAACAAAGACACCTTAACTTGGATTAGAACGGAAAACGGTTGTCAGTACCATACGTAAAAGTTTATACATTTCAAAATACGGAATTGTCAATAAAGTTTAAGAGATAGTAATTAAATTTTACGTTTTTTTTTATAGACAACCGACTCTTTTATTTTTATTTTGATTAATAATTATTATTAACATGAGTATTGTCGCTTTATATATTTATAGTTCAGTTTTAAGAAGTATCGCACCTTTAATTTATACTAAAACTTTTATTTCAAAGCGTTCATATTTAAATTCATAATTGCGTTTCGTTGCGAACTGTACAAAACAACGCTGGACTCTAGAATATTCTATGAATGTAGCAAAAATCAGGACTCGACGAGTAGTCTCGAAAATGCGGCTCCACAGAGTTCCACTAGTGGGGGGATACATAAAGCGGGCTCATTTTAATTACAGCTAGCGCAATGCGAGCGATATCCCAGGAATGTTAGCCTTTATTACGTAAGGGCGCAACAAAAATTATACGCTGATGCCTGACAGGGTCATATTGGACCCCAAATTATGATTGATTTTATTTCATCAAACAATGTCGATTCAATATTTCATTCTACCTTTACCCAAATTATCGCTATGTATAGAGTATGGAGTATATACAGACAAAGAAATCTGCTGATGACATTGTCGTAATTACTTCGCCGGTCAGAAAGAGAACGATCTCTAAACACACAAGGTAATTACTTAGCCACTGCAATACCTATTCTTAGAAGTCAGAAGTCGAGTTATTTCAGTAATAGTTCTGCTGTATAAAAAACACACTTTCAAGCCAAAAAAACAGTACGAGCTTAAAAAATAAAAATTCTTTTTCGTGGACAGAATGCGGCTTCGTTTTGTAAAAAAGGTTTAAATAGCTGCAAAAATGCAAAAAGCGACGAAAATATTTATTCTTTGAGTTTCTCATTAATGTTACTTGGCTTTGCTTACGTATAATGAAAGAAGCTTGTTTATAAACTAATACACCTGGGTGGTATGTAATAGGTACATACGTACGTACTTTTGTGGTTGTATTTTGTCACGTATTGATTGTACCGAATTCACCTGACGCAGATGACGCCAATGACCTGATTTCTGTGTCAGAGCTGATTCTGTAAATAATAGAGTTTGCTACGATGTACTAATCGATTATTAACTAGCGATACGAATGCTTTGTTTCATTTATTTGTTTATTTAATAATTAATGTACACAAACAGGAAATAAAAGAAATGGAACAAGACGTAAGATAACAAACTACTAACTTGTTTTTCGATTTCATTGGTCTGAAATTGTGATATGTAATTTTTTTAAGTAAGGTGTACTTGCAAACGTTGATGTTACCAACTTTTAGACAATATCGGGAAAAGACACGAACTGATCTTTTCTTTGATAATGATTCTACTTATTTTAGTTTTTAAATGTCTACGTTTTAACTTCATAACTACATAGTGCGGTATCGCACACACATAATAAATTCAAGGTTTAAATCGATCGAACAAAATTGCGCCGCTTCGTTGGTCACTTCAATTTCCTGGGTCAAGTATTCGGGTGATCAGTAAAATATATCGGTATTTATTACCTCTACCTGTAAAGTGTTTAAAATACATAATCCATATAGTGTATGATGTTCTTAAAAATCCTCAATATAGTCTTTCTCTTCGTTATGATAAAACAAAAAAGTATAAATAAAAGATTGACTTTCACGCTTACGGCGACTACGGCGAGACAGGGTAGCGAATTGTGAAATTATTTAATAGCGCTTATAAGCGTTATTTTTTTAAATTTTAGCGAACTTTTTTTTCCCAGTCATCAATAGTGTTTCGTGGTCACGTTGTACGTGATTATTTGTCGTAGTTACCGATCCAGAGAGATGCCCTCCCTCTTTCTATAATAACTACAGTAATATAAAAATCGATTAATTCGACGATATAAATTGCGAAAGCTCTCAATGCAGGGGTTGCTACGCTACAGGCCGACCCCTGCTGTTGTCCACAGATATTATTTATTTGTTTGTTTGTAGAGACGTAATGTTATAGCGATTCTTTTTCGTTTAGTTGAAACAGAAGCTTTCTTTTTGCTGTTATTGTTGAATTTATCAATTAGTGCCAAATAGTATTAGATAAAAGAGCTAGCAAAGTTTTGGCAGCAAAAAATATAAAGAAAGTTTTAGTTAAGAAACCCGAACTTTAAATTTGATAGGTGAGTATTGTATCTTAAAGTTAAGTTTTTTTCAAATTTTGCTATATTTTTTCCAGTTATATGTATGCTTTTTTGTCTCCTGTTTACAAGTCTCATGTATTTAATTTCCGCATGTTAAGCTCAGTTGTTTGAGTAAAGAGTCTAAATATTGACCAGCACTGGCCCCTGCCACCCTAGTACTTACTTAAGTGATAACAAATGGCATTAAGTTACCTTGCACGTAGCCCGCCCACGGCTTTATGGGATACTTGGAAATTATACTTACTGCGTTACTAACGACACAATCTGGACGGCCATTACAGTATAGCGACGTACTTTATGTATTGTTTCATCACTGGCTGAATAAAACTTCAGTTCTCCGAAAAGGCATAACAAAATTAAATAACCTAGAAGGTTTTGCTTTTCAATGCTTTTTTGCTGACGCGGCAGGTATTACGATAGTTGAGTATAAATTCGATTTAGCTGAGTTGTATTGCGTTGCTTAATTTTAGATTCATCATCAAATTTATTTAGTATTTTGTTTTTTCGTAACTTAACAAGGCTAGTATATGCTCTATACTCAAAGAGCAATAAAACCACGATCAAAATCAGAATAAAAAAGAAATACATGAAAAATAGAGAAAAATGAAGTCAGAAGAATGTCTTCTTAGTTCCCTGGTTTTGGTTGCCGTCAAGTAAATATATGTACGTATTTTTTTTTCAGTGGACTTATCTACATTACACTAAGTCCAGCATTTCTATTTAACGTAATGGCGTCAATAGAGTGAACGTCATGATCATCAGACCGCTCTCAATTGTGACGGCTCCGGCGTTTAACCTCAATTGGTTAATTCACACTTTGCTTAGCGTCAATTAAATATAATTACTTGATTACGGCCGGGGTGGCTCTATATTGTTAGACTAGTTTGGAGCGCGGATGCGGTCGATATTCCGGTTTGATGTTAAAGTTAGGTATATACATTGTTTTGGTTCCATATTGACGTAAGTTCTTTTTACTTAAAAATATTTTTTTGCAGAAATGCGTTTTTCGCAGTATAAGCAGAGTTTTGAGGAAAAATTTCATAGACTAAAACCTAACTGCACAATGAACAGACAATTCTAATTTTACGCACCTTTTTATGTATTAAAAAACACTGATTAAAACTTCCTTATTTCATTATTCCCTAGTCATCGTCCGTTCACTGTCTAGTTTAAAGCATCACTTAAACTGCACTCAAGAAAAGTTACATTTCAACATTACCGGAATTTACGAGCATGAGTCAGCGAACTAAGAACAGCTAACTTTAAATCAACAAAGTCAGGAACATTACAAATACTTTAAAAAGTATCGCTTAAATACCTGTGGTTAAGTTATTGTAGGAAAACCTTTATAACTTACATTCCATTGTGGATAAACCAAAGAGAAATTTATTCACGTGTTCCCCTATCATTAAAACTATGTGTAATACAAATAACACATCAAAGTCAATTAGAAACATAACCCTCCTTCTCTCTCAATCGGGTAAAAATAAAATAGTATTTCTTTTAATTATGACGACCTCCGTGGTCGAGTGGCGTACGCACCGGTTTCAAGGTGTCGCTAGCTCTGAGGTCCCGGGTTCGATCCCCGGACGGTTCAATGTAGAAACCGGGTCTGGGTGTTTGTGGTACCTTCGTTGTTTCTGAATTCCATAACACAAGTGCTTTAGCTACTTACTTTGGGTTCAGAGCAATGTATGTGATGTTGTCCGCATTTATTTTAATAAACAAAAGTTGAATTTTCAGTGAATATTACTAACTTTCTCACTAGGACCCAAGGATTAGTTTATCTAATAAATAAACAAATAGAGTAGCGACAGCTATGTTTAAAGCTAAGTTGAAAGGTAAAGTGAAAATGTTAGCAATGCACTATAAAATAAAACAGTCTATTACTAACGCGCGACGCTGACTCCTAGCATCTAATGGTTTCCTAGTACCTAACTTACGGAGATGAAAGAGCATGGGTCATACCGCTTAATTGCAATTACAAACTTCTATAGCCAGTCTGTCTGCCTGTCTGTGTTTACAGATTTCCTAAGAATGTTCATATGACATAAATAACATGAGTCATGTTTTGACCCGTATACTTATGCAACAAACCAGCCATTATGTGCGATGAGAACAAGTTACACAATATAAAATTAAAAACAAACTCTTATCTGCCTTATTTTGCTTATTATGTAATCTACTATGATTAAGGTGGTCTTGCCCGAAGCAAAGTTTACTCAATATAACTAAACCAATACAAACACAAAGCACCAATCAGGTAACTTCTTAAGAGCTGTGTAAATTGAATTGGTTACATTTAAAAAATGTAATTGCGAAAGTTCAGTGAGAAACATCCACTAAAATCGTTAACTAGCGCTTATGTTTAGGTACATACAAACAGACACGAATACAGACAGACAGACATCTAAACAGTAACAAGCCCTTTTGCGCGCCGTTTTAAAAATAGAACGCTTGTGTTAAATTAAGACTATTGCACGCATGCAGTGCATTGGGCGTCGGAAAAATAACGAAACTATAATTAGTCAGATGATTTTAACCCGACTTGATGACCACGCCAATTATCTTAGAATATATTAACTAAAAAACATAAAGGAATTGTTTATTATAGTTTGTTATGTAACAGTTTCTTTTTCAAAAACATAATGAAGTCGTTTACAAAAATGGTATAAGAACACGTTATGTAATTTAAATTAATAAGCAAGTATTATTATTTTTGTATTTTTATAAAGCTTACAAAGCTCCACGTGCAACAAAAGAATAAAAAAATAAAACTTTTTTATTTCGATATTTTATCTTATATTAGAATCGATTGGAGTATTTAGTACTCTTCTCAGATTCACAGACCCTATTCGTAAGATAATTGACAGTAACACCTAGATAGAATACCATGGCAAAGGTATTGTAATAGCTTATTTATAAAGCCCTAAAAAGGACTTCATATGTATGAGATGAGCAAAAACCTGTGAAGGTACCGATAGACGATCGATAACAGCCTTTTGAAGTTGACTGACGACACTCAAAGTAGGAGCAATATCTAAGGATTTGCGTTTTATTGCCACACCTACCTATGCCTTAGAAAAAGGTAGCGTAGGTGTATCAAAAGGTTCTTTATACATCTTTCGGGTTTCAGCAATCCTTTATAGCGCCTACGCTTCCTTTTTAAATTGCTATGAAAAGTAAGATTAATTCTAAAAATACTTAATGAACTTTTTTTATAAAATTTTGCCGTTATCAGATTTTTTATAATATAAGCGCTATAACAATAAGCTCCTTCTAAATAAACTAATTATATTTACGACACTTTCTTTCAGAATATCTATGATATTACCGTGTTTTTTATCCACGTATTTCAAAATAATATACATATCTACCGGAAACTCAGTAAAACTTCTACACAGTATCAAAAATAGCTCACCATTCCCATAATCATAATAAAACAAAAATAATAACTAATGAATACAATGTATTATATTATATTTCACGGTACATATTCTGAGTCGCACGCGTCGGTGTTTCGCCTAACAATAATATTATCGCTTTCCCGGAACCACTGATAACGGTTATCACAGGGCTGCCCACGTGCTCTTATATTAATTACATTTATAATAATTCTAACAAAAAAAAACCGACTTCAAAATAAGTCTTATATGGTTTTCTTATGGATCCAACGGTCAAAAGTGGACCAAATTATACCACATTATACCTTATCTTTCTCTCTTTCGTAATATTATACAATCAAAATCAAAATATTTTTATTTTAAGTAGGCCTTTTTAAGCTCTTTTAAAACGTTAAATTACTGACTCGAGTTGCAGGTTCCAAAATGTCATTCCAATGGAGAAGAACCGGCAAGAAACTCCATTATGAGTATTAAACCCTTGTTCTCCTCGACTGGGATAGGTATCACACATTTGATTACAATGACTACTGGTATGTACAAAGAATGCTACTTATAGTGCATCTTTCTTAAAGGCGCCGCAGTCACCTACATAATACTCTTGTTTGTTCAAATCATTACTACCTTGTGAAATACCTACGTATTTCACAAGGTAGTAAAGATTTGATGAAAGTTTTTTGATAAATCTCACGAAAACTGATGGAAGGTGGAAGGAGATAGATGGAGTATATTTCAGCTGCTTTAAATAGGTATACGGCTTAGCTAAATAATAATTTAGAAGCACTAGAAACAAACTTTCGTGTTTCCATTTAATTACGTCGACGTCCTAAGTACAGACCACAATGGCTGTCTAGAATAAACATGCGGGCGTCTACAGGTATATTACCTTGCCGCCCACTTAACATGGGCTTTCAAATGCAGCGGTAAAACAAACGTTTGTAACATTATCATAATAACTAGGCTGCCAGGATTGCCAATCGTACAGTCTGCCCATCAAGTTAAAATACCACCACTGACAGTAACGACCTAAAGGTAAAGTACTAAGGTTGGTTTTCGTAAACCTGCAATAATAACGTGACGTTATGTGTGGTTTGCCGTACTAAGACGTTGTTATTAGTTTACGGGGATATGGATGTCAGGACCGCCTCTCCGTTTCTGTATCTAGAAAAACAAAGGAAGGAAAAGTAATTACTGAAAACACGAACCTAAGTAAACTTGTGTGTAAAAAGTACCCGTTTAACATAATTTGTATGGATTGTAGCCTAATTACTATGCTAACATTCATGTTGCTTGGTTTCGATTCTAGGCTACAAGCAAAAATAGCGGAAAATACCTTCCCTTTTTTATTGCTCGTGTATTGATTTAATATTCTCTTGGAAGTACCTAAGTATTTTAATCTAGTTCACTTTGATGTTATGAGAAATCGCCGTCATAATAACTTTATTTTTGCCCACAATTTAAAACTGAACCATAAACCAAAGCTTTTCACAATCAGACGAGATAATTCGGAAAAATTGGCAGCCCTAATTTATAGGTCGTAAAGCGGTCCATTGTGAGCGGACAGCCCTGTGATAGCATCGCCATATAATATATTAAGTGACCAGCCAACGTGACACTCGAGACTACGGGTCTGATATCAATGTAGGTACCACGAATTTCAACTCCACCACACAGTTTACTGATTTACTACCTATATTATTTAATAATACCGGATTTTAAATGTCCCACAGCTGGGCGAAGCTATGTAGAGAAAGAATGTCCGTTGATCACCAGGCTTGCTCACTAGCGAGTTACGCACGATGTTTTCCTTCACCGATAGTGATCGAAAAGTCCCACATAACTAAAATCCACATACTATAATAACTTACGAGCTTGTAATTTGTAATTAATACGGAAAGCTCCGATATGAGTTTCTCGATATATCATTTCGATTTGAGCTATCGATGTAGGACATCGAGAAACATGCCGCGGGAAATGTTTGTTGCGCCAATCATTTTAATTAAATGGTTTGGATGTGGCTTTCCTAATATTGATGGTGATTCGCTGAAAATATGAAAATGTTATCCTATTTATAAATGTTACGTGGGAAACTTGCTTATTAATTAATAAATTCGTATTTTGAGAGCGAATAATTTCAATCCCAAATAAAATTACATTTGTAGATTCGATTTATACGATGTACCTACTCCTGCTACATTTTGTATGGTAGTTTCTACCTGATCGATTTAAAACTATAGTAGTTACGAGTATCACATAAATCGCTAAAGTTGTGGTTTTGCCAACGCATTTCAAAAACGCTGTTTAAGAGCGTAATTTTGCAATGTAGCCGAGAAGGTACTGAATACTTTTAGGAGATTTTCCCTAGACGAACGGTCTCTTAGACTTTCTGCGTGCCTAGTATTAGCTATAGTTACGTCGGAACGGGCGAGACACGAGCGAAAGTCCCTCGCTACGCTATAATTCGCAAACCTACCTACGCTACAGGGTGTACGGTTGGTAAATAAATTAATAACACAAAATTCTTAAACACTTTTCCTGCTATTTGTATGCTTAATATAATATTTATCAATAAATGGGTGTTATACCTGTCTATAAAATAATTAAATGAAGTTAAACTAAAATTTACGACGAACAAATGACACAATATTTAAAATGATTACAGATATTCTAGCGAGCCGGAGCATGCAATATGATATTAACACTTAAGCCACTAAGTACTTATTGGAACCTACTAGATACGATTACGATCTTCTTCAAACCACCATAAACGCACGAAGAAGATATACGAGTCGATAATTCTAGTTCGTTTTGACATTTTTATAGTTCTCGTTGGAAACCATTGATACTTCAACAGTTAGGCAGAGTATCGGATGGTAATGCGAACACTGTTAAATCGAGTGCAGCAATTCCACAGCAATTTAATTTTATCACCAAGTTCATTCCATTAAGAAGAGCAGTATAACAGTATTAAGTAACGTCTCTTTTCATAAACGATAAATACTTTACTCGTAAAAACATTGAAACCATAAAAATAAATTTAAAGAGAAAACCTCTTTGAACTGGGCCAAATTCCCTGAAAACGTGTTAAAATAATGCAATTACGCTTTTTATAGGGATGGAAATAAAACAAGACTTTGTGTGCAAACGTTACCGCCTCCCTGTGTAGTTTTTCAGCGCAGTGAGAGTGGAGTGGGATTATACATAATTGTGTGTTTATTTAGGGTTTCCTGCCAGACGCTGCCTGCCTACTGCGCGCCCATGCCGCCCTAGTACTCGCTCACGTAATTATATCTAGTGGGGCTCTCCCCCTTCCTTAATATACGGCATTTAATGTTGTGTCGCCTTAGGTTATTTGCTACCTGTCTGGGTATTTTCTGGAACCTACCTTATAACATACGTAGGTTTTGCGATTTTATGGAAAAGGTACCAAAAGTTATAAACTAGACAGTAGTAGACAGTATAGCCCTACATATAAACGGGTGGCTTAAATTGTTATGAACGATCATTAGGCAAAGGCTTTTTGTAACACATTATATTATAACTAAAAGCTTTATCCAGCAAGAGTTATGGACCACCATTTATCTACCTATAGGTAAGGGAAACCCACTCTAAAACAATACAACAACAAGAAAGTGTAACAAATTATAACTAACGGGTCCGAGATCGTTGCCTTGCGGAACTCCACCCGTTCGTACACGCCGCTCTCGACTCAGCAATTAGTGCAGTTGCGTTTTCAACTTTGACGAATTAAAATTATAACAGACATAACTTTGTTAGGTGTTAGTTCTATAATTTTACCAATGAATTGAAACTGAATGTTCGCCGGCGATAAACTCACCTAGAGAAATGGCTTTGATGGTTGCTTGAGAATGAGTTGCTTTAGTAATGCTTTCAATATGGTTTTAACAGATATTTTTGTAGGCAATCAAAGAGTACACTTTTAGTGTAGATTAGTACGTAATTGTAAGGTTCTTAAAACTTTAACAATCTTATATAAAATTGACACAAATCAGAGCTAGGATCAGAATTGTCCGACATATTAGTATTGGAAATTCTGCACTTCATAAAGAAAACAAAACAATTTCCCCTAAATGAATTCCTGTCAAACTACGTTCTGCATTGAAATCCGTTGATTTATTCCCCAATCCCTATTCATCAATGTTTAACTTCTCCTGCTCTGTACATTTAACGATTTTTAATGCGGCGTGTAGCGGCCGCCAGCTAATGAAGCAATCTGTCTGTCCCATGTCATTATTCATTATATTGTGCTGGCTGGAACCGGGTTTATTCCAATACAATCCTGTCTGATCGTCTGCCGGATTTTAGATAGCGGAAACGAGTTTAATTGTTTTCATTTAACGGTTTTCGGGCGCAATATAACTAGTTTGGAGTAATTGGAGTTGCACTAAAAAGAACATTAAATTGCTGTTTAAAAAGTTGATTGGTTTGTTAAATGCAATTGTTTACTGAAAACGGTAAGATCGCTGGAAATATTTTGTTTGAATAATTAACGTTTTGCTTTATTTACTCTCCTTTTCCGATCATTGATATGATGAAAATCAGCAAAATACGTTTAATACGCAGTGAGATCAAAAAGTAATTAACTGCAACGATGATAATTACACAATTTAAATTATAGAGTGATATTTAAAGTACAGTTGAACTTCAAAATTAAAAACGATGATTTCAATTTATCTCTGAAGAAAACTGTGAAGCAATCAATACGTAAAATTGACGAGTATAAAAATCTCATGTTATAAGAGTTCTCTTATTTCACAGCAGGCAGTATTTGATGTGTATAAAATTTAAACTAAAAACTTAATTCAAATTCATAAGCGTCGCGTTAGGATAGGACCGAGCGATAACACGGCCTTCGAAGTCCTTAATAAAAAATATTCAATACTTATATATTATTCGAGCGATAGAAAAAACTTATCCTGGCGGTGGGAAGTGGGAACAGTGAGATAGTGATGCGTTGATAGCTGGTGGAAAATGTATCGATATGTTATTGATTTTTAGTGTAAAGAAAACACGAGGGTAAGGCGTCATAAAACCACTACCTACTCGATAATAACAAAGCATATTACAAAATTTTTGCTTCATAGATTTCTGTCTGGTATCATTTCGTGTTACATCTTTTGTACAATTAATTCATATAATCAAGACTTGCATTGTTTAATAACTTTTTCCCAAGCCTTTGAATTTCATGTCACAATGACAATGAGCAAGTGGACACATCGATTTGATTATCGATAACTGATTGTGAAAAAAAAGTGTTCTGATTTACGACGACTTACAAAAAATAAACTTGCTACGATCATTCAACATTTTTTGTTTCGCAATACCTGTACAACTGGATTCTGTGAATTGAAAACTGGTTATACGAAAATATGCGATCACTGATCTCTGGCTATTGAAAATTATAATAATAATTATGCATTTGGAGTTTATGGACCGTTTAGTATCCTGGATGAAAGAAATAACTGGTGTAACCAGCGAAAGGGGATAATTCTTATGTACACTCTGTTTTCGAGATTATGTTGTTGATATCGTTAGTGACTGGAATTTCTCACACATTTTTTTCCATATTAGTAAGAATTTTATGTACCTATAGCTATATAATTTGAATTATTATATATATAATATTATATAACTAATAGCAAAACGCTACAATTTCAACAAAAATAGTTGATTAATGTTTGTCGATATTTTGCATACAACGGGATGGTATGCGAAACATCGACATGTGTCGCACATCCCTAACAGTTTTTTGTGTGGCTCAGGGCGCTACCTGGTCGCCGCTCGTAGGTAGGCGTTTCTGGGAACCGTCGACACTTGATAACTGCGATAAACGCCCGACGCTCTATGAGAATTGGGCTACACTACGTTTATTGGGTATTGTGTCCGCATTAATTAGAACCGCCGTAATTCTCTTATTATCACCAACCAGGCGAGGGTTACACAAAATTTGTAATTTTTTTAAAAGCTGTAGGTACCTATATTGTTTTACAAATTGTGTAGGAGGAAGTCGTATAAAAAACCACTTGGCCAGACTTAGCCAACTCTACCCCTTTCGTAGAAAAGGCAATTTATGAATTTATTTATGAAGTGGATAACTTTGAACTCAGAAGTTTCGGATTCTTGTTAACTTTAATGAAATACTTCGCAAATAATTCTATATCGTCTTTGAGAACAATTTCTTAGCTAGCTTTAATGTTTTGGTTACGAGACTTTGGCTGCAGCTCACTTTATGTAGTTGTATGATAACATATTTCCTTGCATATACATACTAGAAGGTCTATTTAGGTGTTTTCACAAGCTATATATTAAAATAGTATCTAAACCTGATGTTCACAAAACATATAAAATCTTACATAATAATTTTAATAATGTAATGAACAAATTCAATATGCGAGCGAAGGGTATTTTATTTGGTTCGACCGCTACAACTCTAGAACTGTACAATCAACATTTTATAATAAGTTGGACCTACGTATTAAGCGACGCATTTTTAAACGCACGCATCTACGGCACACGAATGATAGGGGCTGAAAACGATTATGATTAAATTTGATCACAAAAGAAGTGAGCGGTAAACCACAAGACAATTATCCCTCGTATCCTCTATTTTCCGAGTATTGCATTGCAGCTGCTAATCGATTACACGAAAAGGGTACACCAGGCCTCTTTGCACGTTCCTACCTAGATTCCAAGCTTCGCGTGACTCGCTTAACTTTCCACTTGTTTAACCATTTCCTCATAATTCTAAAGCTAGTAATTAAGAATCGTAATTCTTCTTCCGGCGCCTCTCAATTACTCAGTTATTGAAGGTTGGCTGTCAATTTTATTAATTTGTGCCGGTTCAAGCTAATTTGAACAGTTTTTAATGAAGGATTAATTTGTGTAATTGTTGTCAGTATTAACCGATTAATTTAATAATCTTCGCTGTCACTTGCGGAAGCGTACGGACGTGTTTATCGTTGTGCTTGTTAAGTTATTGGTGGTGTCACTGAATGGCTACGAAATGCAACGGCTGCGATGCCGTTATTTATGATATTTCTTACATGGAGTGTTCTCAAGAAAATTGCAAGAAATTATACCATTTGAAATGTCTGCTTTTGACAACGGAGAAGTTTGGAACATTTACGCAGGAGTACAAGGAAAATTGGGTGTGTCCAGAATGTGTACGCACTATTCCTAAGAGAGGCAATGCAGATACACCGGTAAGAGGAAGCTTTATAATGAATACGACTTTTACACCCGGCGCGAGCGACTGCTACGTAAACACTGAGCGCGGCATTCGTCGCAACGCGGACGAGTCGATTATGGAGTGTGAGAATAAACTACTGGAGGAGGTACGAGAGTTTCGTTTGGTAATGACGGCACGATTGGATGAACAAATAAACCAGTATCTGATACTACAAAATAGATTTATAGAAACAGAAAGGGAATTAAAGGATTTAAAAAAAATAATGGAGGTAGTTCAAAGGAAGGCCATTAAAGTAGATGTTTTGGAAGACCAAATCAAAATTTTATTAGAAAAAAATGAACTATTACTGAATAGTATCAGTAGGAAAAGTCCAGCACAGGACAGTACTGAGTTATTACAGTCAAAGACTACAAAATCGCCGCCAACAATATCGTTTGTGGATGTGGTGAAACAAAATAAGGAGCGGGTAATTAGCAAAACCGACTCAACAAAGTGTGGGGCCACGAAATCGACGAATGTAGTTACAGACTTGAAAGAATCAGTACTAACACATAGAGAAAATGAAGTCAACAAAAATTTATTAGATAAAGTAAATGAAAAAGAAAAGGAGAAAGCTGATAAAGAAGAGAACTGGACACTAGTAAATAGAAGAAAAAATCGATTTTCTAACGACGAAGTAAAAAGAGGAGGAAATATGATTGTAAATGAAATCCAGGGTATAGAAAAAAATAAATTCTTACATGTCTGGCGTTTGCAGAAAAATACTAAAGAAGAAGATTTGGAAAAATATGTAAAGAATGTATGTGGATCGCAAGTTTCAGTTAAAGTAGAAAGACTTAAGCATAGGACAGAAAGGGACTACGCCTCCTTTATTATTGGCGTGCCGACGAGTAAATATGACAAGTTATGTCAACCAGACACTTGGCCAATTAATGTGGAGTTCTGTGAATGGGTGTGGTTTCGCAGACCACCCAATAAAAAACCGTAATAAATCTATGGTTGAAATTTACTACCAGAACGTGAGAGGATTACGAACAAAACTGGAGGAGTTTTATATAGGAGTGTCATCATCCAACGCAGATTTACTCGCTATAACAGAAACAGGTCTAAACGAATCGATTTGCGACGCGGAAATCATACCACCCGGGTACACAATATTACGCTGTGACAGAGCGGATGGGCGGAAACAAGGCGGCGCGTGTTTAGTGGCCACACCGCGTCTCGAGTTGCGAAGAATACCGGTTCCATGCGACGTAAACATTGATGATCGAATATTTGAATTAGTAAGCGCTACAGTTTATTTAGGTAATAGATTTTTGTTTTTAATTTGTGTCGTATATATACCTCCAAATAGTAGTGAAAATGAATTCTTGTCTTTATTCAAAATTATAGAACAATATTGTAATAATTACAATGAAGTAGTCGTGTTAGGAGATTTTAATTTATATTCATGTTCGACGAGTATAAATTCTTATTATGATTTTTTTGTAACTTATTGTGGATTCACTCAGAGTAATAAAATATCAAATTGCAATAATCGTTGTCTAGATCTTGTTTTGACCACCTATGTGGAAGGGGAGGGTGTGTGTGTGCGCGCGGCTGAGGAACCACTAGTCGCGGTGGATGCTTATCATCCGCCGTTGCAGCTGTCCGTCGGCTCCCGTGGACGTCGGTGTACTGACGTGGGGTCCAGATATGACTCATTTAAATCGGACATAAACACACAGAACGGTTGGAATTTTAACAAAGCAGATTTTACATTGTTATACTCAAAGATTGCTGAAATTGACTGGACTCCTTTATATAGCCACTTGCAATTAGAAATGAGTTTAAATTATTTTTATGATACTCTAATTAAAATTATAGATAGCTGTGTACCCAGAAAAAAGCGAAGTCGTATACGCTCTGGATACATTTATCCTGAGTGGTATACGAGTGAGATAATTCGCGACATAAGACAAAAAGCCACTCTTCATAAACGGTATAAGGCTACCGGTTCAAGAAGGGATTACGAGGCGTTTGCTCGGTGTAGAACCCAAGTCAAAAGGAAGCTAGAAATAGCACAAGAACAATATCAACAGCGGATACAAAATCACATGGTAAGGGACCCGAAATCTTTTTGGAATTATGTAAATTCCAAAAGACTCAGTAGGAGTAGGGTAAGGATTTTAAAGGATGGTTTGGCCTTGACGGAGGCGCAAGCAGCTGATGACTTTGCTCAGTATTTCCACTCTGTCTACAGCAAGGAGAAGCCCAGGTTGGATGTGGATAGAGCGGTAGCGGAGGCGGGGATAGGAAACGGAGCAGCGCGGATTCATCTCGACAGACTACAATTAGATGACGTAATGTGCGCGCTTCGACAACTTAAGCCGAAAAAATCGTCGGGGCCTGATGGTCTCCCACCATACTTATTTAGGGATTGTCGTATGGTCCTAGCGAAGCCACTATTGCATATCTTCAATATTAGCCTTACATCTGCAGTGTTTCCAGAGAGATGGAAGATGACCCGGGTCATACCGGTACCGAAGGGAGGTTCGGGTACTAAAGTGGAGGAATATAGACCAGTTGCTGTACTGTCAACACCGGCAAAGCTACTTGAATCCGCTGTTCAGAAAAATATATACCTTCAAGTGCGATCACAACTTGCAGACGCGCAGCACGGATTTCGACCTGAAAGAAGTACCACTAGTAATCTTCTTAGCTACGTAGCGGAAGTGGTGCCAACAGTGGACAGTGGAGAGCAGGTTGACGCCACATACTTCGACTTTAAAAAAGCCTTCGACTTGGTCGATAATGACGTGTTGCTGAAGAAGTTGGCTGGTGTTGGGTTCACTCCACATCTACTAAACTTCTTTGCAAATTATATGAGAGACAGGCAGCAATATGTGGACTATGCAGGACACCAAACGCGACCATATTTTACTTGGTCTGGCGTGAGCCAGGGGAGTAACCTGGGTCCTTTGGAGTTTGTATTAATGGTTAACGATCTGCCGAGTGTCATACAAGAAGCCAAGTGTCTGTTATTCGCGGACGACCTTAAATTATCTCTCGCAGTTAGAAACGAGGGAGATTGTGAAAAACTGCAGAGAGATATAGACAGAGTCGTTAGCTGGAGCAAGCAGAATCGGTTGCAGTTTAACGTGTCGAAGTGCGTGACCATCTCATTCTCACGGGCACGCACACCTATCCAACATAAGTACACTGTGGATGGAACTGAGATGACCAGGGTAACGGAAGTGAGGGATTTGGGAGTTCATTTTACTACCGAGCTGACGTTTCGGGATCACATACTCAAAATTTGTAAAAAATCTTACAGGAACTTGGGGTTGATACTTCGAATGGCTAGAGGCTTTACCAATATAAAAGCTATTACAGCGTTATATAATGCTTTAGTTAGGAGCCAACTGGAATGTAACGCAGTTGTCTGGGCTCCACATGAGACTAAATATAGCCTCATGTTGGAGCGTGTGCAAAATAAGTTTATTAGAGTCATTTACATGAAGCAGTACGGGGTTTACCCTTTTTATCCATTAATGTATCCAACCCTGTTTGTCCTAGGTATGGTCGGATATTATGAACTAAGGGTCAGGAGGGAACTCACACTCGTAACCTATATCTTTAAGGTGATTAGGGGGAGGATACATAATGCAGATATATTGGAGAGGGTGGGTCTGTGTGTCCCGGACGGCTACGCGGGACGTCGGCGGCGGCCGCGCCTGCTGGCGGTGCCGCGAGCGCGCACTCAGTTACTAAGCGAGGCGCCTCTGACGCGCGCGCTGCGCACGCTCAACCTCATAGCTGACGACGTAGATATATTTTATGGTACTCTTAGTGAATTCACAAAGATAGCACTTTTTAAAATTTCTTACTGTTAAGTCTAGTTAGTCTGTAATTTAGAAATTAAGAAACCTCAATATCGTATTGGATTTAGTCTGTAAGGATATTGTTGGGAATAAATAAATAAATAAAATAAAAAAAATAAAATAAATTTACTAAGCAATTATAGAATCTACATAAGAATTTGATAGGACCATAAGTATGAAAAGAGAACTTTAGGTGTTTTGTTTTTTTTTTAGAAAATAGCTATTCATATATTTATTTATTTATTATTCACAAAATAAAAATCTTATGTGAAAAATATAGCATGCTTCCATAGCAACAATCAAGCCATCTTACATAATGACATCAAGAACTTATCATTAGTCTTTCTCAAGTTTACTATCTTGGTATCCACTGACGCAGCCTTTCAGCAAGTAAATGTAACTAAACGGTTAAGTGCGTTTCAGATTAAGTGCAGATCAAAGGGGCCGCCCGCCGTTGTCCGTTAACTGCATACGTCATATTGACTGACACTACGATCGAACGTCACTTGATGTCATACCCATTGTTGATAGATCACATATTTGAATGAAGTCCTGCTTACTGGTCAGTGAGGTATGCAATCTCTTTCTAATTCCTTCGAGCCTGGTCCTATTTTAAGAACTTAAAATGGGACGTTGGTAATAAGGGTTCTTTTATTCATTATTTCAGACGATCTGGTCCCCGAATGTGGCGGTGTATTTATTGTTATTGTTTTTTGGTTTTTCAGAAAATAATGTACGCGGATTATATTTATTTCAAGTATCTAAGTTTATACACGAGAAAAGGATAGAAGACGAGTATCTAGCATTTATCTATCCTACAACCATTAAAAATATCGATTTACATGCACAACAAACTACGCAATCTATTCACAAAAACCACGGTCTACCCATCATAAAGTAAAATCTTCAAAACTTAAAAAATGGTTTACCATAAATAACTTTATTCTATAGTTGGAATTCCGTCAACATTTTATGAAAATGGAACTATTTTCCGAATCCAAAACGAGTAGGCGCAATAAAAATTGCATGGATTTGCACAAAAGTTGAATACAGGCGGGGTCGGCTTGTGAGATCGATGGTGGCTGCATTTTTTATGGTAATGTAGTCGCCCCGGGCCACCGCTGCGCTGTCCACTGCCCATTGTGAAATATAGTTTTTATCATACCACGACGGAATATACGTGCGAGCGCTTGCGAACTATTGGTTTTGTCCAAGTGTGCAAGTGTGAAGGATATTTGCGTTTTAGCTTTTTATCAGAGAAAATAATGCAAAGAAATGTTAAATTTCATTCGCTCTTATTTAATCTTTCTAACACGGATATCGTTAAATATACACATGATTGACTATATCCGTGCTCGAATTGCTAACGAGCTGTAAATAGCAATTAACATCTAGGTTATATATTATTATGGAGGTGACAAAACAATGTATCAAGTTTTCCGAAGACAGACTGCGGTAGTATAAATATTGCGTCTCTACATAAAAAGTTAGTTCGCATCAATAACATTGTGTCGTTTTCGCGAGCTTATCGATATTTATCACTAACGAAGCCTAAGCTGCTACTAAGAATCATACAAAAACAAACAAAGACTGCCACACTTCAATTAGAAATCGAACCAAAACCTCGCACCGGACATATCTACGAGACTAATTAAAATCGAACAAAAACATAAAATAAAGCTCGTTCACTTTTCGAGAACTAATAAATTACAACAAAAACTGATCCAGATCAATTAAGATAGCGTTTTTTTTTCCTATTTTAATTGTACCATGATATCGAATTATGACAAATAGATATTATATAATAACTGAAAAAATGACTGAGTGTTTACGTTAGGGGCACCTGTCTGTCCCCTATCGACTGGGTTCAAATATCAACCATCCGTTGAACCATGATAAAGTAACAATTAACAACGACCGTGGTACCTACTAATACTTATTATAGACACACCTGTCCCTAAGAAATAGGCTTTATATACACTGGACAAGTATGATTAAGATTCTTTAAATAAACTAAGTTAACAGTCGTTTATTAATAGGTAACAAAATAATACATATCCTTTAATGAGGGTTGAATGCTAATTTATTTTTATAATTTCGACGTTAGGTCATACGTATAGCTAACAATTATAAATTTAAATAAAATTAATTAAAATATAAATATTGTAATACCATCGATATTCACTTGACATTATTCTGAAACATTTATTGTGTTGAAAGTTCAAAAACGGACAATAATAAACTCAAACAGTAACGAACTCAGTCTGTCGTCTAGGAAATCTAACTTCTCTTTCACACCACTAATTCTTCACTTTTTATTTGTATGGTATTCTTGAGCACTTCCTACAGAATTAAATACCACAGAATACACACAAATAAAAAGTGAAGAAAACTCTGCAGAACTTTTCTTAATTCCTCTAAGTATCTTTTCATATTCAATGTACTAGGAATTCATAACATTCTTAAATTTTGTAGAATGTGGTAACTTATAAGAAACTTGATATCTGAATTTTATACCATGAAGGTAACGACGTTTTGTTTTGATAAACAAGTAAATCATGTTGCGGAATCTTTAATAATCGAAACAGTTAACATTTTTTTTTTATTCGACATAGTATTTGTAACCTAGATACCTTCCTATCTGCCTCCTAGGTTCATAGTTCCCATAGCTTGAAATCTGGTAATAATAAATATAATATTTATAGAATACATTGTTTCACTTTCAAATAGATCTCTCAGGTTCCGATCTAAAAATAATATATTGTAAGGTTTATAAGAAATACAATACAAATACGTTAAATAATTTATTGAAACTAATTGTCACGATTATCGTGACATAAGATTAGAAGGTGTAGTAGCTCGAAGCAGGCAAGGGTACTCCCATGCCTTGAGCGGAGACCATTCTCCACGACCGGCGACGTCGGTGTTTATAAACATAAAATACCAATTAATTGTAGTTACATGAACTGTATATTAATCAGAAGTTACAGTACTCGTTATTAGCCACAAAGGAGCATTGTCAGTGTCGACAGAACCTTAGCCGCGGCCGCAAGTTCCACAAAGTTATAATCGGCGCAGCCCGCGGCAACACAGTTGCGTTTACAGCGGAAACCCGGCTTGTTCGGACATGCTCGTTGCTATAAAAATGCAGCCATGTAATAATTAAAATAATACCAGTTTTACAACATAAACGTATGAAGAATACCTTGCAAACATGCAAACCTAATCAATATGATTATGCATTGAGATTGCTCGGCAATTTTAAATGATAGTTTGTCAACGTAAGAATACTTTGCAAGGTTTACTGATAAGATCAACAGCTGACATTTATAAATTGCATTGCTGGCAAAAAAACTTGCATGAATTGTCATTCATTGTTGGACAGACATTAGAAACTACTAGAAGAACATATACACAAGCAAGTAATTAGCAACGAGACACTATTAAATGAAACTCTACCACTCTACAATACCACGAGCTCATTGGTGAACGTTGACGGAATCTTAGGAATACTAGGATTTGCTTTTTGCCAAAAGAAGTATTATCCTGTGTACAAAGTTATATATTTGTAAAGTACCCAGCTTATAGTTTAGTAAGAACGTCTGGAGCAGGTATCTAAGCTTAGTTGTCGCGATAAAAACGGCTGCGATAGCCACGTTCGTGTAGATTGTCCTTAATAGAAAGCTCAGCATGTGTTCTGTCGTCTAAGTAATGTTTCAAGTAATACTTCAAGCACCATTAGAGATCGTAAGAAAAACTATTAGGTATATTATTGATGTTTAAATTTAACGATACTTTAGCTAAGTTCTATGATTCAGTATTAATAGGTAAGATTGATTGATCGTACAGAGTTGTAAGAGCAATTAAATTTTACTAGCGCTTAATACCAGTTCTCACACATAAAGCTTATTAATGATCTGTCAATAAAATGGATTCTCAGTTTTCTATAAAAAGTTCGACAAGGTTTACGTTTCCGCCTAATCCATCATCGACGATAAATTATGTAGGTACATGTTTTTTTTTTTCAGTATGTGGTGTAATTAAAATTAATCGGTAGATTATTCACAGAGATGAATACATTCTAAATATTAAGCGCATTCCATTAAATGGAGAGAAAACGATTACCTTATTTAGTTCAGTTTAGTTTTGTTTAATATTTGTTTGATAGTTACCAAAAAATACATACCACAGTCATAACATTTCATACAAAAAAAACAAACGTACTTTGCAGCACCACACAAAAACACAACAAAAAGCGAATGCTTACGTCACTATATTTATGTAGTGGTAGCAATTCCATCCAATTCAGTAGCTCGGGAAAAAGTGTAATTGAATTTCGCTGTTAGACAAACTGTCGGCCGGCGACCTATCGCGGGATTAAAATGCATGTTTGATTACCTCTGGCCACTAGTAGTTAGTATTGAAACTATATAAAGTTCAACAATAGTGGACCTGATAGTCACATACATTTCAGGTAGAAACGAGGATGAACTAATGTCGACAGCGCGGTACTTGTTCATTTCGCGAGAGAAGAAAGAGAATATGCAGAAGTGACTGCCCATAGTAGAAACCTTCGTTCATCGAAGTGGTACTATAAGAAAACGAATGTTATGGGACTCTTATGTCTAATGTAGGTAATCAATATGCATAAAGTACACAAAATGGTGTCGATTCATGTGTAATCGATTAGAGTTTAGTAAGTTTTAACTTTTTCAAGCACTCGCTGTACGTAACATTCCTTAGGCATCGATCATCGAACACAATCACAAACAATAGTTATTTAGCTCCACCTAACACTTAGGTAGGCTCAGCCAATTACCGTGCAAGTAAGTATCGCCACGTTTTCCACCGCTGCACCGTCGCCAATGCGCGTGATTCACCTAAATGCACTGAGTCGATTCTTTGCTATTTCCGTCGCCATTACCAGTAGCCTACATTGTATTTTTTTGTGACTAATGCATCTGGTTAGTCATTGCCACCGATAAATTGGACAAATTGCGAAGTAAACGCGGATAAAGTTTCTACCTAACACTCAGCGCTTACGAATTACTATTTTTGTTTCACCAAAATGTCACCTAAATCCACTTGCGACGTGTATTCCCTGCGCAACACAGTGCGCCCTGTATTCCGAAAGCTTGGGTAATATTTGCGCTTAAAGATTTCTAAGCTTTTAGCTCCTGCATCAATGTACGCTTAGACTTAAGTCGTACTTATAGAAATAGAATTCAGCCTTTATATAATTTCCAAGTACTAGGATTACAAGCACGGTAGGCGGGTAGGCTATAGATGCCGAAGCATAGCAGTAATAGTTTCACGTACGACTTCGTATTACACCGGGCCGCTGTCGGCTTAACGTCCTCCGCGAGTCACGGACGCGGTGGACGGTCACCCACCCGATTCCATGTTACTGACACCGACAAACGTGGGGACTGTACTATGTAATATATCATTAGCTGCATGATTGTACGAAAATATTAACAAAATCCTTTAGGTTGATCCTATTTGTAGCCCATGCTCTACCAAAGCGGATCGGATGCAAAAAGAAAGGTGTGCCTGTGCAGCCAATAGTAAAATTATGTTGCCTGATTTATATTATTATGTATGAAGACGATCGAATAACTAGAAAATAAAGATTATGAATTATGTGATTCAACTTTAAATTATATTTCCCTACAAACGAGATATTTACAAGAACTACTTGCATTTGTCATTAAAACGTAACTACGATACTGTAGAAAATTCTTGTAAGGATCAACGACACAAGGTTTATTAAAAACTGGAAAATATTCTAGTCGTAAATGGAAACTGAGGGATGGTCGGCGCACAATTATGTAGGTAGGGATGATTAACTTCGTTACTGTGAACTCTACACACTTTAATGGAGAGCCGTAGAAAATCTAATTACAGTCGCCCCTAATGAAAAATGTGGGTTCGACTTGCGACTTACAAAATAAATCCTGACGACCTCTGTGATTGCTATACCTGAAACAAGAAAATAAGAACTTTTAGTATTACATTCAAAGTTATTGCAGAACTTAAAAGGTAAAATCTGTAGGTAAAATGCTACAAGATTTAAAGCGGTTTTCTTTGTACCGGTTATAGTTATTTGACTTACGGAGTGAATTAGGGCGCATGAAAGGGTCCTGTTACATCCGGCGCACGCTAGGCAATCAGTGGTTTTCTCACAAGCTTATTGAGCCCTTTACGTAATACATACCACATACATACCACTTACCACATAACGTATCGTACTTATGTGTACGATACGTTATGTGGTAAGTAAACCCTTTAAGGTGACGATGGATAGAAGGATTATTTAGCAAACATTTAGTTTTGTGAAAACGAGATTGCAAGGCAGAAATTACGTTTGCGTAGCTGACAGCTTTCCGTTTCCATTGCGTTTCTTGCCTGCACACTTAGTTTAAACCAAGATGTTCCGTAAAGACATGTATGTGTACTTCCATTACATATAATTCCCATCGTTACTGCAAGGAAACAAAACAAGGGCTACATAATAGAGAAGAGCACATGTGGCGAATCGAATTACTAACACATTAGAGCTGTTTAACGTTTTATTTGTTTTCGAGCGCTGGCGCCGCCGCGCGCCGCCGCGTCGCTGCTACTTTATGACCGGTAACTATGCGCACTACTCTCTAAGTATGAGGTCCTGGTACAACGAAGAAGTTGTTGCAACTAAAATAGATTTATTGTACGGGTTATTTGGACCACGATAGTTTAGAAGTTTAAATAAAACTAGGTAGTTATTCGATCGTGAGTGCATTTAGTTGGTAGGTATCTAACTAACTTAATTTACTTTATAACACATACACATTTATCTGGTTTGTTTTATTATTTATGCAATAAAAGTTAAGCGTCCAATCAATGAAAAAAAAAAAAGTTTTTACGGTCAGACATTTATTTTCTCAAAAAGAATACAATTCACTTAATATGCGATATAAGTACAAGTTATTCTTAAATATTAAACACGTTGACTTAATAAAATGCAGGTTAGAATAAACCAATAGACGCGCAACACTTTACAATGAATGTTTTTAGAAGAATATTATAAAAAATATTTAAGACACCTCGAATTATTATAAAAAGATTACATGATCATAATCCAAATTAACCGCCACCTGCGTATTCACAAATGTGTTTTATTTTCCACCGTGTATTTGGAGTGTCGTTTCCGCGGTGCGACGGCGCGGGGCGGCGGCGGGCCGGACCCGCAGCGACACGACAATTACCGCGGCGACACATCACCGCGACGCGTCTTAAGTGCGCCTTAAGCACCGCAATCATTTCGCCAGTTTTCTTCACTACTGGCTGGGTGGTGTAAGGTATGAGCGATAAGTTAAGCTTTAGCCAGAAAGTGAGATAAGGTGAATACTGGCCGAACTTAATTTGATAACTTAAGAAATTCTTTGGCACATTTTACATGGATTTTAAGTGAAACCTACAATGTAGGGTAACTTTTTACAAGCAGTTTTCACCTTCCCTCTTTGCAATGTTCCATTTTCTGTTTGAAAGCTGCTACATTGATTTTTAATTCGACAACCTTAATTTTCCTTAAATTCCCCTGCTTTCTGGTTCAGAAATCAGTTGTGATCGGCAAAGTAAATTAGTAACTAGAGCCAACTAGCCTGGGCGTTTTGCCACCGGATGCCCAGGTTCCTATCACACGCAGAGTCTTTTCATGCACCACTGATTAAATTACACGTTGCGCAGTTTGTTCATGGAACGATAACTTTGGCAGTTTAAATAAGGAGTCGCGATTCACAAGTCTTGGGTGTAATAACGGGAATCAGACAATTGGCTAAATGGCGATGTTCCCAACATTACTATTTCTCCAATTACCAACAGTCCTAGTTCTAAAGATATGTGTCTGGATAGAGCGTTGGATAGAATTTCAGTTACGAGTAAATAAGAAACGTGGGTAAACTACTAAACCCAGCATCAGAATGTGGTGGGATTGAAAGGCTTACGATGGCAAATCTGTCATAAATCAGTAAACTGAATGAATGACACTAAATCTTAATGTAAGAATAAGTGTGACTTCCTTCTACCCGGCCTGGTAGAATGAAAACTATAACATTTTCCGACAACCCCAAGTACCTACCACGTGACAATAACAGGAAGAAGATTATTTATTGCAAACAATCAAAGGTTTAGTTGAAGCACCGATAATATTAAATCTCATAACTTGAACCACATCGTCTGGCGTCCCAAGGCGCTCGTCGGCAGTCCCGCGACAGCGCGACATTACTCATCGGTCAAGTGCGCCTCTGGGACGGAGCGGGACGCAAGTATCGCGGTCCCTCTCACACACGATACGAATACGAGAATGAGATTTTATTTGAACTACGTGAAAAGTTAAGCCACGTAAGCCTTACAAAATAAGAGTCCTTGTATTTGAGATAGGAGATACAGTTTGAAAATGCTGTAAAAATGTTGGCTTAAGACTCAACTATAAATTAATTTACAGTCGACTGGAATAATCTTTGGCGTGACATAATAATCCTTTTAAAATACTTAAAAGCTTGATGTTTTTCAGTGTAGACATTACTTCATTCTTACCCTACTCGTCCTTACGTATTCACGCCTTACCGAAATTTCTATAAAAATACACATTATTGACATCTTAAAGTATGTACTCTGCAATAACTCAAAGTGTTCTGGGCGGTCTTTATTAAATTCTATGGTAGTCTAATAAAACTTCCTGACGCATATCAGTCCGGCAGACAGTTTGTCCTAGATTCTGATGGCCGGTGATCCGTCCGATCAAAATGCGGCAATTAATTCAGAGGACTCATTACGACTCACAAAGATGAAGTGCATGCTATTTCTAATGCTATTTATTTAGCTGTAACTAATAGCTATTTAGCTGCTGAAATAGACACAACTATGTAGGTCTGACGTTTACGATCTGTATGCTTTGAAATAGTAGTACCTCAAAATATATTATGTACCTAGATGTGTTGCATATAGGTATGATGAACGCTTTTAGGAAGCCATCAAAGGGACCTATCTACCTATGTGTTGTTTCCTATAACTGCTAGACAGACTAAAAGTCCATTGTTACAGGAATAGATAGATTCGACTGAGATATTTGAGTTTGAAAAACATATACGCTATAAAGAAATTCCTAGTGCCCCAACAAAAAAGCAAAGCGATACGATACATTTAAAATGACATGGCCATAATCGATATGGCGGCTGTTTTACATAGGAATGTACACTTTTAAATGTAGTCCCTTCTGTTGGGCTGGGGCCTGACGGTGCTCAAAATCCTCTGAATAAAAACCTGTATTATACAATTCGTAAAACTTGGATCATTTTATTCTTTCCTAAGCCTTTACTGTAATAAAGTTTCGCTATTATATCTCTGCCATCAATTGAAACCTTGTTTAGTGAATTTTCTATGGTTTTAAAGCTGCTACTACGAGTATGTTGTTACAAGTACATTTTTATAAACATAATCATGTTTTAATGCACTTAGGTAAGGTGTCGCTAATGTCATCTTATAGACACCTAAATTAAGTTTATAATTTTCGATACGTAGGAACATCATCATCGTTATTATTCAGCCCAATTCGAGAGTTCCAAATACCACCTTACTCCAGTATATAATGCGAACCGCAATGTTTGCTCTAATTACCACAATTATTAGCTACTGTGCTAAACCCTGATTCCTACCCTAAAAGTGGCTTAGCATATTATTATTCATACCTTCCACTAAAGTTAGATGCCTAAAATTAGGTAAAAGCTGCCTCACTTAACTGATTATGTTAAAAGAATACGTTGTATCTCTCAAAACGTTTCTTTAATTTAACTGGAACTTGATTTTTCCATCGCTTACAGATATTTGTCTGTTGATTTTAATCGGAATCGTATTTGTTGTACTGGAATTAATATTTGGAAAATCGTCGCTACAATATTATAAGAAGGTTTTTGCTCCATAATAGCATGTGCAAAATGTTGACGCAGTGGAAGGTTTGGCTTAACGCCTTAATAGTAAATCCCTTGCTAGTGTTTCTGATCCTTATATTATGAGGCAGCCTGCAGCGCTCCCACATTTATAGTTAACTCCTGGTGACAAAGGCCAAAACAAATTAAAAACGCTTCTTCCTTATATCTTACGTCATAGGATATAAGACTTTTTAGTCAATATAACAGAACATTAATATTCCAAGTTAGAGGGAGCCACGAAAACATCCCAGTTTTGTATTCCAGACATGAACTCTAGAAAAAGGGATAAGAGACTTTCCTAAATCGCAACGGATATTCGTATCTAGAATTTCCTGGTAATGACGAAAAACGAGCTGCGATAAGACATATCACGGTAATATAAGTTGCGAATGACGCAGATATCTGAGCGTGCGTCACACGGCGATGGCGCTATGAAATCGTAATTGGATCCAGTCGCTTGCCCCGTCAGCTACGCTCTCATTGTCTCATGTGGCTACTAATGAGTACCTTTGTTGTTACATGTCTATTATATATAGTATATTATCAAAAGGTGACACTAAGCTAGATATATGGGAATAGAGAGTTGTTTGTTTGTACTTATTTACGAGTAATATGAGCCAGTAATCTTATTTTATCTAAAGTGTCTGAAAAATATTGGAGATTTAAACACTTCTGGTGTCTTACCAGCTTCAGTTTGTCATTTTTATCGAAAGCATGATGGGTTAGAGTAAGTTAGGAAGCATATTCGACGTTAGTATGTAACATAGAACTAGCCCCTGACTGGACGTGCAACTTTATGCATACGAACTAGCTTGTAAAAGTCTGAGCCCGCCCGACGTCTCTTTTATGCTGAAATGTTGGAAATAAATTTTGTATACTGTAAGTAAAAGGGAATGCCGCGGCAACAGCTACTTTATTTCTATATTACGTTACATGCGTACCGAGTAGCACGTTTCTTCGAGGTACAAGTAATAATAATTAATTTTCTAAAGTTTAAAAGTTAAGACGTTGTAAACAAAATCTTAAGCAATGAAGGGGAGGGGGAGCTTTGACATTTATATTTAATAAGGAACATAAAATTTTTGTTGATAGGAGTCACATAAAAATAATAGATCACACGTCATGTTTGTTTTCTCAGAGTTCTCAGAGGGCGCAACAAGCCGGGGGTCAAGGTCTGTCCTATTTCAGACAATTCTTACGTAATAGTGAAGGACAGTGTCTAGACGGGTCTTTGAGACACAAGTAGTCACAGAGTATTTCTGTCATATACCTTTTAATATGGATTGAGTGTTAACTGGGAGTTTACCCGAAAAATAAAAACGTTGCCACCACACGTACCTACTCTACAACAAATAAGAATCATATTTCTGGCGAACCTCAAGTGCGCATATAAATGAGAATGAATGAAAATAAGCCACAAGAAAAGCGAAGCCAAGAAAATAGGGATATTTTTTCCCGCGATGTAGGTTACGTATATTTAACCACGAGGCAGCATTACATTTGTGGTTGAACACATTTTTTAGGATAAGGAACGTGGTGCCTAATACAAGTAGAGTGCCAGACTTTCAAGGTTTTTAGAAACCTTTTCAACGCGCCAACGGAACAGAGCACTAAAAATTCCGCTTTTCGTCGATCCATTAAAATTTTATGCCCGCCATAAAGGCAGGCTGGGATTAAGGGCAGAATAAGTTCGAATTCTGTCAGCAATTAAAGGGAATGTCTTCAGAAACCCACGTCTAATGCGTGGGCCCTGTTTTAAGTCCAGGTTTATTAGGAGCCCGCCACATCCCGCTCGCATGCGAAACAATGCTGGTTGTAGTCTTATCTTTAAAGTTTCGAATGGCAATGTATCTTAAGACATTTCTAAGTTTCATTCGCACTTTTGCTTTGTCTTTGTTTTTCAATTAACTGTAGGTCCATAAGGGGAGATATAGGGAATAGTATTACTTAGTGATATTGTTTTCCACATAATTTCTTCAAAAGTATGTATTCCGCCGCCATAAAAACTCATTGTGTAGGAAATTGCTGAAAATCTTTTAAACATATTTAACCAAGCACTGTCTCGTAGTAGACATATTTCATAGATAAGTTACTGCTTTTAAAACAAACAAATACAAAGAAACATGTTTTTAATTAGCATTTATGGCTAACGAACTAACAAAACAATAGATACATTCGAAGGTGGACAAAGGATTACCAGTGAGTGCAATTAGTAGTTTTTGAGATGGATATTAAAATTTACGATGCCAATTAAGTGTGGGCTTGCTAAGAATAATTATGATGCGTCGAGTAAATCTTGGTTGGGTGCGTTAACAAAGCAATAAATACCGGCGTAATTTACAGCTTTAGAGGATATTACACCATAACCACCTTGAGGGCGCTATAGATATGTAATAAATAAACTTCATACTGAGATTATACATACTTTTGTTATTGAATAAGCTCAAAAATAGAGCAAAAAGTTTCGAGCTATTTGAAATTTTAAATGTACGCCTTAACATGAAAAAATGTTTTCGTGTCACATAAATATCAGTTACGTGCGATTTAGTGCCACACGCAACCAAAGCCTTTTCGCCAACGGGTGGAGATAAATTCGAATAAGGTTATTTCTCAGTAGTTTTGGGTACCAGGGCGACAGAACGCGAAGAGAGCATTGCTCAGAAAAATGTTTGGGAAACTATGGAACAACTAGATAACCTAAATCCTACCTTAGGAACCTGTGTAATATAAAATGACAGTGTATCATTTAACATTTATAAACCTGATATTTGCCCCTCGTAGTTTCCTAGTATCGCGCAATTTGATGATAGTTTTCTTTTAACGCCTGCGACTTATTACTATTGCAGGGACAGTTGGTGGGTTCCCATGCAGGCCGCGCAATTGTTTTCAACTTTACTGTGTTCTAGTATTACCGCATAAGTAGGTAACTTTTAAACTTTCGTAATGAAATGTTAACTTGCAATATTTGTTATGCGTGTTCACATGAGATGTCACAACATAGTTTGTCTAAGAGCTCGTAAGTTAAAGTTTGGTTTTTATGATATTTAATGAAAAGGTACTACGTAGGATTTGCAGAACTTGTGTTGCATTAGATGTTTCCTACGCATCCTTAATCAAAGATTGGAACACGTATTACACAACATAAAATAATAAACCCAGTACCTAAATTTTTAAAAATTTTAGTCATTCCATCATTCACCATTACTTTTGTGATTTATACTAGAATTGATGATATATCATGAAAGTGATTCAAAATCATTCTTCTAGTAGCTTCTGTTTTGTGATTATTTCCTTCTCTGCAAAACCTAATTAGTATCCAAGCGGGACACAGCAACCTTTAGAATTGTGTTTGTGTAAATTGTGTAATTTCTACAAAATAACGTCACAGAACACGATAAGATCATTGAATAAAAAAAAACAATCTAATTAGGAAGAAATATAACATGAGTAACGTAATTTATGAAAATGTCTGGTGTTTTGTAGTTAAGGCTTGCAGCTTGCCAGTCGAGCCAGTCGTAAAAGTCTGGATATCGTAAAGATTCTGAGAATTACTGCTTGTTACGCATCCAGGTAATTAGTTCGCCGACTCTAATGTAGGTATTACATCTACCTGGATGTTATCTATTATATTGATTCAGCGAAATAACTAATTAATTTCGGTGTACAACGTAGAATCATTTATAGGAAAACCTGTTTTATTAGTTTTATTCCTTACAGAAATTATTAAATTGTAACAACACTTTTAAAATCCTTTGAATTTCTCGTTCCATTTTAAGCGATCCAATAATTCGTTTAAATGTATGTCAGTTAATCACTTCCGAAAAAACTGAATTGCTCGAAACTATTTTACATATATAATTTATATTGTTACGCAGAAAATAAAACACGAATTATAATAACAACAGTTTCAAAGTCAGCCAGCGTAAAGGGAGCAAGTTTGATACAACTAGCGCTTACAAACTTAATTATTCTGATCCGGTTTGAACCAGTTCAGTAAGTTTGTTTACTTCGCTACATCGATTGAAACCATACGAATAATAAGTGCTCAGATCTCTTCTGATGCTGAATATAAAATACCCGAATAATTATTAAAATTAGAATAGTATTAATTCTTTAATATCGTATTTCACGTCCGTTTGTCTTTGAATTTGATCAAAGTTAAGATTTTAATAGGATTCCCTGTTATTTAATACTTCAAGATTTAATATTTGATACGAAGTCCTGCTTATAAAATTCTAAAAGTTTAATCTGTTGAAGAGACAACGGGAGCCTTAAATTTACCAAAGTTAGTTTATCAAAAATACGAATGTCAAAGTTATTAGGTTACCAGGCAATACTTTAAACAAAGCACAGTAGAGGTGTTATTATTTTCTTAGCACTGTTCATGGAAGCAATGCTAAGAGGCCTTTGTTAGGCTGTGGAAATCTACGGGCTATCAGGAATTGCTGCCTCGAAAGCAAGGCTAAAAAGCTTTGCATATTCAAAAACTTTTGAGGTTAGATATTTGAACAAAAGGGTTTATGACTACATTTCAGGTGGAAGCATGAAGACTATTTACTTATATTTATTTACTGTTATGTCTGTAGGTAAACATGAATGTATTAGCAACATATTTTTTTTCAATCGTACATTGAATAGTAACTAATTTGATGCAATTTCTGCAGCTTTCTTTGAAAATGGCAAAATCATAACCTTAATATAAAAACCATTTATCGTCAAATTTCCTACACGAGAAATTGCGACTTAATGAAAAACCCGCGCACAAATCCAGGTCTCGACATAGTATAAATAAATTAAATAAATTTCTACGTCGTTGTCGCCGAGAACGATTTGAATGAAACCCGTGTCCTTACTATCGCTTGCTGACCTACATAAATAACTTTATTGTTCGTATAAATTATAATGTTTTGAATGAATGTGTTTCATAACACATGTGTCTGAACAAAACAGTTTGCGTAATGTGTGTACTACGTCTTCCTGTTATCGTTTCGGATGGTTACAGTCGTACTCAGATACCGTGTTATATATAAATGTTTATCGCAAGTTATATTCGTGATAAGTTCCTATAACTTGCGTAGTAGGTATTTTTAATACAACCTTCTGTAATGGTGGCAGTAAAACAAGCCAGGCTTAGGTTTATGTTATCGTCTTTCCAATAAATTCGGATCGCGTTCCAATATTAAAAGTGAGCTCGGCTTTTTGTTTATCAAAGAATTTTGCCTACTAACAGTATTTATTAAATCTAAGATTATAATGACTAAGTAAATAGATCTTAATATGCGTAAAATGTTCGTTATATCCTAAATTGCATAATTGCGAACTCCACCATAATTTATCTTGAAAGTTCCGCCCTTAGCATCCGTTTCGTAACCGCCACACGCTCCCCTCGGCTTACTGACGGATACTGAACTGAAACTGAGCCGAAGGTCTCAGGTGCTCTCTCTGGGTTCAACGCGCATGCGCTCTGCAAACCAGGTCTGCATGTAGCCAACCAACTGTGATAGCGGTGCGCAAACCTAATGCTATACGAAACTGCGCCTTAAACATTTAGAAATAAGGACTAGGCTTGATTTTACCGCGCGAATAACTACTCATTTCTTTATAACCCTTCGTAGATGTTATGCTAAACTGCGGCCACCTATTCGGAACGTTGTGATCGGGTGATGGAAACAACGTGATAAGGGTAGTTCTACAAAGTAAGGAATTTTATGCGGCTCAGCCAAATTATACAAAAAAAAATGTTTCAAAGTAATTTATTTGTATGGAATACTGTTATTTTAAGATGTTTCTAGTTGGTCACTGAAAATAATGAATAATAAAAATTATTTACACCAAGAAATCTTTGTTCAAAGTGTCAAATTCTCAGGATCCTGTACTGTCCCTCGGACAAATTCTAGTAAAAAGTGCGTCGTGATTTATTTAATTTTCTGTATCAAGGTCATTATGATACCCAAATTAATGAGTTAACTATTTCTTCTTGCTAGGTAGAATAATTATTATCTTATTTACCCAAAAATATATTTAAAAAATCTTGTCAACATTTTGTCCCCACTATTTCATATCAGGATCCTGGTCGGTGTAAAATAAGCAAATACCAGCTAGGCTTTTTGGCGTACGATGTTGCTGTTCAGCTGAGTCGATCAGACGTACGAAAGAGACTAAGAATATCATCTAGCTATTCGCACCTAGCGCGTTGTTTAGTCAGCCCGGCGCGGTCAGCAAGGGAAGTGGTGTCGTAATCAGTGAAGTTCCCAGTATCCTGGTAAGATATTTTTTTACTTAATAAATAAAAAATATGAGTAATTATAGCGTTTTGATATGTAAGTTGCTGACGCAAAGGCATAGTTTTGCTTAATTTTGGTTTAATGTTATAAATTGATCAGTTTTTTTTAATATTAGACAGAAATTCTCAGGATCCTGGTCTCAGGTTCCTGTCAAATTGAATCCCAGGATACTGAGAACCATCCAGGATCCTGATAAGTTCATACTAAAACATTGTTTCTGCGTAAGATAATTTACAACTTTCTACCTATAAACATTAAACTACGTATAAAATAATATAAGAAACCATTTGAGTAGCTGTCGTAATTAAATATCTACAGATAATTAGCATTGGCACTGGTCTACTTTTAGTATTCACGTTATCTTTTAGAAACTTCGGCATAAAGCATAAAACATTAATTTTACCGATCTTAGCAGTTCCTAGTACTATTTTGATTATAGTTATTTACACTACAACTAAATTTATGCCATGCCATATAAATCTTTAATAGTCAAATAACATTGATTGTACATATATTAGTGTAAAATTAAGTTGGTTGCATTGCACTATATTTTGAACACTAAATATTATATTTTGTTGTACAGAAAAAATGGCGAAACCAAAGAAACAACTGACAAAAGAAGAAATATTAGAGAAAAAAAGGAAAGCTGAAAAATTAAGGTACGAAAAAATTAAAAATGATCCTCAGAAATTAGCAGATGAAAAAGAAAAAAGAAAGCAAAAATATAAAAAAATTAGAGAATGTGGCAAAAAGAAACTAGTGTCTGAAATGACTGCTCGTGACAAGAGGCAAGCTCGGAAAAATTGAAGGGAATACTCAGACAAATCCTACAAAAAGACAAAGTTAAATGCTCTCTCTCTCTGTTGGGAAAAGCCAAATGACGAAGCTGAAGATCGACGATGGCAGCATCATCTCATCGAAACTGGAGATATTGAGAGAGCTCGAGAGGTTTTACGGACAGCTGTACACTTCGACACGGAAACCCGTTGTCAGTGTGGCTCAGGACTCTAGAGCCAAACTGACCCGGCACTATACTGAGGACATCCCAGACATCAGCCTGTACGAGATTAGAGTTGCTCTGAAACAGCTTAAAAACAAATATCGTGTCCCACCAGGTGGGTCTTAAAATGAACATGGCTCGAAGTTGTCGACCACTACGTCTATCTTGGACAAATAGTTCAATTAGGCCGGTCCAACTTCGACAAAGAGGTCGCCCGAAGAATCCAACTCGGATGGGCAGCGTTCGGGAAACTACGCGACATCTTTTCAAATGTCCAAAATTCCGCAGTGTCTGAACACACAGGTCTTTGACCAGTGTGTGTTGCCAGTGATTACATATGGCTCTGAGACGTGGTCGCTAACGGTTGGCCTTTTGGCGAGGCTCAGAGTCACTCAACGAGCTATGGAGAGAGCTATGCTCGGGGTTTCTTATGGGAAGAATATGCAAGTTGAAGTGGCAATGGGCAGGCCATATCGCTCGAAGAACCGCTAACCGCTGGGGAAGAAAGGTTCTCGAGTGGCGACCACGAACCGGAAGACGCAGCTCAATGATCATTTGATGACTAGAGTTCCTGTTCAAGACTGTTTAAGCATAGAATTAGTATCTAAGCCAAGCATAAAGCTATTTTTTGTTATTATTAAAGGTACTGGTACTATTAAAACTTAATACAAATTCTAAAATTCATGTAATACATGATAAATAAACGTTGATCTCTATAGATTTTTGTGGTTTTTCTCAGTTTCCTGGTGACCTTCTCAGTTTCCTGTGGCTTGATTTCCTTAAAATGGCCATAAATCGAAAACTATTAAATATTTTGACTGTTCCGCTCTAGGTGCGCTAAAAGACGTTGTACTCTTGTTATTAGACTGAATTCCGCAAACAGAATGTTTAAAAAAATGCTGGCCGAAATCAAACTCATTTTCGTCCATAGTTTGTAGAACTACCCATAAGCATCTCGAATTGTAGGTTTATCTGAAAGGGAAATAATACTAAGCCTTTCATTGTCGTAAAGTTCATTGTTCATTCGTGTCGCAACCTTTGAAATTCAAGCTTTTGTTTCTACAGTTTAGTAAAGGAGTTTAATTATATTAAGGCATTTCCTGTTATATGTTCAAGTAAAAAGTAGCGTCAAACTAAATGAATACCAGTAGGTCACCGCTAAAGGATGATGTCATAAAAACATTTAATACGAGCGACTGTCTCGAAGTCTCAATGTAAATATTTTACAAAATGAATGAAACCGGCCTTCATTGATTCAAATGAACGATAACTGGAAACCTTGTCAGTGACTGAAATCATAGTAGAGCTGAAAATGTTGAAGTTTTAATGGAAATTTGAGTGTTATTCAAACGGAACGGTGGTACAAATTCAGATAAAATATCACAGAGAGGGACCGGGGGTGATACCTCGGAAATTGGAGATATTTTCACGCGGGTTTTAGGGGTACATACAAGATACGTGTTTATAAAATATGTTAGAAACGTGGTGGCTTTATATGTACCGCTTGGTTTGACCATTTCAACTAACTAAACTAAAACCTCTTAGATGACTATAGGCCTCGTCGTATAGCCCCTTGAATATTCTGTCGTTATTGGTTAAGAGATCGGTTTCTCAGTATCAGTTTTCCGCGGTAATTGGTTAGCGGTGGTTTAATGGACGATATAACATTAATATTACCTACTAGATATTATATGAACACCATGAAATCAGTAAGCTATCTTTAGAACATTTGTGAAAACATAATAATATCGATCGATAGAGCCATGGAGAAAGGCTTACTGAATTCTATAGCGCCGAATTCAGCAAAGTACAAACAAAGGCTCCATAAATATTATACCAATATTAATTTCGGTGATGACAGAGAACACTATCTTTTATCCAGCGACGCAATTAAGTAAAGCAGCCCCAATAAGAGGGTAGTTGGCAGCCGGGACGAAATAAAGCCCAGCCTTCACACAAAAAGGGGACGAAATTGATTAGGGATTCACTCTTGTTTGCGTTTTAATATTGCACATCCAATCCGATGTAGCAGGTAGTTTAAAACATATATTAACTGGAAATAGATCGGCCGTTGATGTAAGTGATAGCGTATTGTACGTCTTATAAGGCTAGTTATTATACCTTAATCAGGTTTACGAAGACGAGTTGTGGAGATCCGATTAGCGCTGAAAGCAATTGATTTCTTGTAATGTGGCTGGCATCTGAGCATTTATTGAAGTTGATCTTTTATCGAGTATGGACCACTTGCATTTCTTTTAAGTGACTTTAAACAGGAACGGAAAGATTATTTGTTTCAAAAATCTAGTTTATTTAGAAACTGACTAGGTTTCTGCCTGCTCTAGTAATAGCCACTACTAAGACTTCAGTCGTAGTATACTACTATCATATCACAAGCGTGATATTTTTCAACAGGCTTCTATTATGTGCCGTTGTTTTCTCACGTCCGTGTTGAAGCAATAAGCTAGTCAGCATGTTTAGAACTACTCTGACTGTTTATGATGCGGACTTCGCCAAACTTATGCTGCCTTGGTATCCGAAACACATTTTTTTTTGTACTAAATTTTATTGCGGCTAATAAATTAAAGTATGTTGCGTTCCTTGTCTGTTAATACTTATTTTCATGTTCTAATTAAGACCAACTATATACTATATTAGGGGAAATAAACTATCAAGGAAAGAAACATCTCTGTATAAAACGAGTCTTTTGACCATAGAGAGATCATAATAACATATTTGTACAAAACACTGCATATTATATTATTTATTTGTCAGTTTCTATTTAAACTTGTCGCTAAGGAAAATGTAAGTAGCTAGGTAGAATTATTTTGTGCAAATGAAACAATATTCGTTAAGTTACTAATTAAAAACAATTATAGCAGTAAACATTAAAATAATAAATAAATGATGCCTCCAAAACGTTTTGTTTTGAAATTACATAAGAAAACATTGTTGCTTATAGAAGTACTTACCGTTTGTCTTTCTTAGAACTTCAACTGTTTTTCTTATTACTTATCTTTGAGAATAAACTTGCTTGACTGTTTACGTTGGCTTAGCTTTAGGTATGCTCGAAATACTATTGTTTGAGTTAAGTAAGTATTACTGTAAACAGCCTATGTTTTAGACGCAATTAGGTTCTGTCGTCTTGATGTCTAGAATGTGTAAAAATATTTTATTTGATTACATAAATATAGGGATATACAAGTGTTTATAACGAGGTGTCAAATATGATTTAATCATCTTCGTTTATTTAATATTTTTTTCATGTTATTCTATTTAATTGTAGTTTTACGCTGGCGATCTGAGCGAGTTGTTGCCCCACATATTTTTATAGTGCCACTGGCGGTATTGTTGTGTACCGGGTTGTGCAGCTCCCTCAAAAATGGTTGAGCTGCATGAGCTATTCGGGGCACGCTTGCCGTCTGCTGGCACAGGCTTGCTCAGATCGATCTGGTTCTTTCCTCTAAAGACCAGTCCAGTAAATACTCTGCATTGCTTTACACAAATTTACTATTGTATTGTCAGGACTATAAAAGAGACTGTGACCCCCGAGTTTGTTTTGACATTTTTTCTCAGGGTAGTCAGTTAGGAAATGTCGACCTCATCTAGATTAAGAAGACGTGTGAAAGTGATTGATGTAGTCCTATTTGCAAAATAAAGAATTTGAATGATCATCGTTTTTTTTTGCCTAGGGCGGTAAAGCTAGAAGCTGATATTGTTTACCCAAAGATAGTTATTTTATCTTAAATTCAAAGATTTAAGGTTATAATAATGTAAAGTAAGAAGCAGTAATCTGCAGTCGAATAAAAGGCAAGGCTTACAAAATTCTCAAATATATATCCAAATTCGGACGGAGAAATCCAAGGGCTGAGCTTTGGAAAACTTAGTTCTTTCCAACAAAGTTCGTGTTTCGCGTAACTTTGTTACCTCCACACAGTCCTATAGGTACATAACCACTTCGTTGGTTAGAACAGAATATCATTTCTGAACCATTCTCCAAATTGTTACTGAACTTTTTGTAGTAAACGGTTAATTTGCAAAATTTGGTGCGCAACGTGCTGCTATATCGATCCCCGCATGGCTCACACATTTACGTGATTCATAAATGTTTGTACCAAATTAATGAATTTCTTTCAGTACATTAAATCCTCGTCAATGATCTAGTGCGGTAGACGTTTTCCTTAAAAAGTTATTAGTCTTTGAAAAAAATGTAAAATAGGGTACCCACAAAAGCACATTGCGTCTTTTTTTCATTTACATGGTTCTGGCCCTTTTCTATTATTCTTAGTTTGCTGTTTAATTAAAAACACCGTGAAGCGTGAATCACTTTGAACAGGAATTTCAGTCCGAAAGAAATTTCAGTCTTTTAGTTTGTGACATAAACTGACATACCTATGTGAATTTTGTTCATGTTTTAGTTTAAATTCTTTGATAATTGTGATTTTGGTTACATCCACAAACATTGAAACATATCAAATCATTTTGTAAATTTACCCAAAGTGTGTTTAACGTATACTTTTATTACTGCTTGAATCGCGCCGTTTACTTAACAGTACGCTTTCTACAATGCAATAGCACCATTTTTTGCGATTTTTAATTCGATAAATTTCATGACGTCACTTTTTTACCAACTTGAATAGGTACACCTGTAGGTATGTTAGTTAGTGTAACAAAGTGAACATTAACAAAAAGCGTTGTCGTGAGTCGTGACGTCACTGCGGTGATGCGGTCTGACCTCGCCGCTATCTTTAGCGCATATCTATCGCCTAGCTAGACCAGACCGCGGCCAAACAGTGCAATGCGCTTAATACATTTAAAACATGCACTTTGTTAGTTATCACTGTGTGTTTGGTAACAATGACAGTTACGTTAAAAACCTACGATTGATTTGTAGTTTTCTCTTTACATTCTGCTATTACTTTAATTCGTTTTTGTTGTTTTGGTCCAAAATTTACATATTTTCTTCGTTCTTCACGACTATGGAAACATTTGCCGCTTTTGGAAAAAGTCGATAAAATTATTCGGTCCACGTTAACGTCCATTTTTAACGTAACGTTGGATGACCGAGCTTGGACCCAAGCCACGCTGCCGATCCGATTTGGTGGGCTTGGTGTACGTAAAGTTTCCAGTCTAGGCCTACCAGCATTTTTGTCTTCGGTCCACAGCACTGAAAAATTAACCAGGCAAATCTTAGGGTCTTCTCTGGTTGATTTTCAGATTCTGTGCATGACTGAGGCAGTAAATAGTTGGGAATTGTCCTGCCCGGGCACAGATCTACCCGAGCAACGTTCTTCTCAGAGGCAGTGGGACGAGCCGCTTTGCAGTTTGATACGGAAAGAATTAATTAATACGTCAATCAACACTGCAGAGCGCGCGCGTCTCCTGGCTGTGGGAGAATGGGAATCGGGCCTCTGGTTACAGGCACTTCCGTCAACCACTCTTGGTACGATTTTGGATGACAATACTTTCCGGCTCGCCATCAGTTTACGTTTAGGTATACCTTGTGTCGCATGTCATCGGTGTCAATGCGGTGAAACAGTCGATTGCCTCGGTCACCATGGCCTGTCCTGCAGCAGGAGCGCTGGACGTATATCCCGTCACGCAAATATTAATGACATTATTCGTCGTGCTCTTGTCATTGCCGGTGTACCAGCTGTTTTGGAACCCAATGGTTTGGTGCGCAGCGATGGTAAGAGACCTGACGGTATGTCATTGTTGCCTTGGAAATTGGGTCGGCCTTTGGTGTGGGACGCAACGTGCGTCGACACCCTTGCGCCATCCCACGTTCTAAGTTCGGCGGCCTCTCCTGGAGCTGCTGCTGGAGCAGCGGAGACCATTAAACGGCGAAAGTATAATAACCTAATGGGTAATTATATTTTCGAGCCGCTTGGGGTTGAAACGCTCGGGTCATGGGGTCCGAGTGCACGAAATCTTTTTAAAGAACTGTCAAAACGTTTGGTAGACTCTACTCGTGATCAGAGAGCTGGTTTGTTCCTTGCACAGAGAATCGGCATAGCCATTCAACGTGGCAATGCTGCCAGCCTTCTGGGCACGTTTCCCGCCATTGACAGGGATGACGATGAGTATTTTGACGCGTGTTAGTTTTATTTATCTATATAAGATTTAATTTTAGTCTTTGTTTGTTCTTCTATGTACGTACTTAATAACAAAAAAAACGTTATTCAAAAATAAATTATTCCAAGAATAACCAAAAAGTAAAAATTCATCCATAAAAAGTCACTGCAGTGCAAGCAAGCTTCTACTTCTATAGACTAACATTTTTGAGAGTTCGATAACTTGGCCGAGTTTATTACCTAATAGTTATCGACCTCTGTGAGGACGTTACGTCACAAGTGCAGGCAGCGACCTCACTGTTATCACCGGCACATATCTCGGACATGTACTATAGGTTACACACGGACACTTATTAATTAACTATGTATGTTTGCCTAATACTTAGAGTATTTGATGAGGATAGAAGGAAGCTTATTTTGTAGCTTCAGCTGCAATAGGGCGATGATTTAAACTGTTTCTACTCTATCTAAATGTAAGGGAGGATTTCAGGAGGGTAAGCTTTTGCGCAACTTTTCCTTTCAAAATCAAGTACCCAATGTATGTATAAGAAAGAATTATGGTAAGAATTATTTATAAAAAAAAAAAAAATAGGAAATTACATTGTACAAAGTACATGGATTAACCTACCATCTTACTACCTATCCAGAAAGATCTAGTAAAAACAACTAAGTTACAAGTTCGGATTAGAAATGTTCCCAATCATAATACAAACAAACACGTTTAAAATAGCTCCTATCTCTATTAACATACAAGAGACCGGGCTATTAATAAGCATTGGAAGTTATGAATAAGTGCGTGTATACTAGTCTAACGAATGAGAATACAGCTAAGTTCGTGTCGTCGCAATTTCTGTGAAGTCATTGATGTAATAGACAAATATGCCACACTGTTACATCCAGACTGGGGCCCGATGCCGCTATTTTAAGTCAGTGAGTGGTGGATTAATGAACGTGCCTAATTTTCGTATTTAGATTATTTTAGTTCAATGACAAATGTCCACCTGCTTGCCACTGTTGTCATTGTAGGATTGCAAGTGACTGTTCTTATCTGAATACGAAAAATAGGCACAATAACAAGTACACCGGAACGTTTTTTAACCAGCCACTCACTGACTTAAAATAGCGGCATCGGGCCCCTGGTAGGATCCTAGGTGTATTGCCTACCACGCAGTGAGCGCAGTGAATCAGAAACCAATGATGCGTTTTCTATAAAAATACGTGACGTAATCTACTAGTCTACTACTTCTTGCAATTTTAAATTTTGTTTCGAGTTTAGGTGACTAAAAGTTATTGTAGCTATGTTTCTCGTTTGGCTAAGCGCGACTATTGACTAGACACCCGAAACTTAAAATAAACTCGTTTCTTACAAACCAATCTCTTTCATAAAAAATAACACCCACGGTAACTTATTACGTATTCGTATTCAAATCAAATTTCAAAGTAAACTTCTTTATTCGTATTGACGGCGCATAAAACTCCTACGCTGGCTTGCAGTGACCTATCTACCGGCTGATCTATGTTGTTCCCGATCTCCATACAATGGGTGGGGTCGGGTGCGCGGGCGACTCGCGACTCGCGCATTACTACGGCTCGCTGCGCGCATGCGCACTGATCGACACCCGCCACGCATTACAACTACGCACATTTTCCACGAACACGTATAAATAAAGTCGTCGGTGAATTGCCGCCGCAATTTACACAGCCTTCTGTGAATCAGCGATAATTATGAGATAAAAAAAAACATGTAAGTATCTTAGAAATTTTATCGTCTAGGAAACCGCCGATGTACATTATGATAACCTAACAATATCACCCCTCAAGTGCTATTCGAGACTTGTAACGTAAAAACGTGGTAAAACGCAATGTTGTATTGAAAGTAAACAATTTGCAATAAATTGTAAAGTGAAGTCGATGCTCAACGTAATACCTAAGAGAAACCAGTTTCAGTAGGAAAATAAACGAGTCTTTGAACTTGTTTGTTCTTTGGGAAACGCTTTGATAAAATGTCGGCTTCCCATCTAGAGTAAGCCGGTGCTCGAATATAGCTGTCTACGTGTCTTTCTCACGATATTTCTTTAAAAATCTGGTACGAGAGTGGTTTGCACATAGATTAGGGATCGCTAGACATTCGGCTAGACTTCGGTTCACACAGAACACGTTCAGTAGAAAACTTGTGGAATATTGCAATATTGCGATATGAAATTCTCAGCTCCATTTCATTTCATTCACATAAAAATTATACATCAGCATTTTTGTGATAGACTTAAACAAAACACGATGCTCTTGTTGTTCTAGTATTTACCTCATTTATTTATGCAAATACTTTAGGAGTTATTAGACTAAATATTGTATGAATTTTATTTTGGAGCGTCGTCCCCTACGAATTATGTTTGCATTCCCTAAGGGCAGTACGGGACTGTCCAATGTAATAATGTGTGTAAAGCCCCATAAGATAGGGGCCGATCGAGTTAAATGCTGTCAGACAATGTTCCAAACTTTTCATTTTGAGATGCTATTGGGAATCCAATCAATTTCTAGCTAAGACCCGATTTAAAGAAACCCTTTTTAATAGGACTCCGTTTCTTTTAAACCTTCTATACACAAGTTCAATCAATTTAAAGTTGGTTGTTTCACAACCTAAAAATCGATCGAACAAAACTTGATAACGAAACTTCCGCTCTTAAAAACATACGTAACGCAAACTTTAACGTAAATACTTCTGAATTTACTAAAGGAAAAACAACTTCAAAAGTTCTCGGAATCGGCCATAATATTTATATTTAGTCACTTTAAACTAGCGTGTTTATTTTTTCATAGTACGACAATCAATTTGCAGTGAGTCAGTCGGCTGCGTCGCTCGGACCTTTGATCACTGGACATTAATGCGCACTTAAACTATAAAGTTATGAGAGCACAATAATGTTGACGTTATTTACACGCGAGAAATTGTTATGAAACCCACTTACATTGCACATTAAGCTTTAACTTTTTGTGTTAAACGTAAAATTAAGGATCAATAAGATTTTCTTCTTTTCATTAAAGGCGAAGCCTAGATCATTTTTAGATTAAGAGACTTTTAGAATAAAATGACCATTAAAGTTAAAGTCTACCTCAATCAAACTTACCTTAAAATTATATTCCTGATTACTACAAAAAGTCTTCAGTTGCTTCGTATCGTCCTAAAACACGAAGACCAATGTCTACAGTAGTATACTAGCAAAGCCTTACTAACGAAGAATATCCATGTCTACTCCAGATGTCTGGTTTGCGCCACTGCGGTTCGTAGAAACTAGCATCGAAACACTATGTGCTTGTAGAAACGATTAACTTCCCCGAACTACTATTTAGTCCACAATAATATATTGGATATGCAAGTAAACTGCTCTACTTGTTACCGAGTATCTTTCGGAGCATCTTTTTATATCACCTCCCACAGACATATTAAATATCTTTTCTCGTATAGCATAAACAAGTTGATAGGAAAAGCTATGACGATAGTTTATGATTTAGATTGGCAATCGTAACTAGTTTCAGAGATCTAAATCATTGATAATTTAAACGTTACCAGTCTTTCCTGTATTACTCAGCTAAAGAATTTCTAATTAGAGCGTAAAGTCTGAACTAACTGCGTGTAGTAACAATTACGACCTGACGCCTCTGTGTTGCGTGGCCGGAGGCTTTTTGTTCGGTCCCGGAGAAGTTTTCGTAAAGGATTCTATTTCGAGATATACCAGCGAAACGAAAAGGACGACTTGAAGTAAAGTAGTAGCAAAGTTAAGGGGTTTTCACAAATTTTATCAAGTTACTATTGTTAACGTGTATATAACAATGCAGCAATAGAAAGGCTTGCATGTCGGTTGTGTCCGTAAAATATTGATTTGTGAACCGAGTACTGTACACATTAATTGGAGCACGTATTTGGCGGACTCGCTTGGCGGCCTAACCATCTATGTAGATTGATTAACCCGAGCAGGAGAGGTGTGGAGCGAAAGATTACATTGATTTAGTATCATACCTACTCGACGTATTTCTGTTTTTTTATATCATCCTGTAGCTTCGTTCATTTTCGTTCTCACTGTCTGAGGCAACACTTAATAAAAGTCACAAAGCTAGTAATATAAGTCATAATTCACGGGAGAGTATCTCCGTAAGACGCAGTAACGAGTCGGCCAGATGTGCGCGGCACTTACGAGATATAAAGCGCACATGACGCGCACTTTTAACTATAGCGTCATCTATGTGTTGAGTAACGCGGGAGGCCGGCTACTAGGGCCGCATAAAGCTGGGAGAGACCTTAACTTCAAGTTTGCTTTCATTGTACAGAGTCAGATTTTTTTCCTACAGGTGTATTGGATTTAAGCGTCTTTTTCAGTGTTTTGTACACAGCATTTGATGTTATGAATTATTATACTTTGTTGGTCTACTGGTTAGTCACAAGTTTAGCCGTAACATAACACTAAGTTATTTGTAATACATAGAAATAAGCGAAAAGCTAGTTTAAGGATTAAGTTAAAATCGCACCATTGCTGGCCTCATTTTCGATTTGGAAAACTGGCCACACATTTCCAAACCGATACAGTTAAGCAGCAAGCCAAATTCATCGGGACATTCATACCCTGTTATGTATTTACGACGCCACTAATAGGTATGTAGGTATATTAGGTATTAAAGTATGCGAAATACCGCTGCAGCTGCCAATGGACGACGTAAAGCGAATGGACGTTTTTACAGCTCAGCGTTTTAGTGCTCAGTCGGGGCTCTAAAGTTATTTATTGGCGGTTGAGTGGGGCAGGCCCCGAGCGGAGCGGAAGGCGGGGCGGCGAGCGGAGCGGGCTGAGGTGATTGTAAGACGTCAAGTGAAAGCCATGTGTTGCAATCGCTGCGAACTAGCTGCAGAAGTTATTGTTAGTAGGTACCGTAAATTATGTGTTTTGTAGGCATAAACTTAGACAGCACTCGTGCCACGCAATATTTATTAGAAAATATTTCTTTTTATGCATTTCTTTGTCAACCATTTGTAACACTACTCTCTACACAACATTCATGTATAACATACTCCTCTCGATCTGACTCCGGAAATACGTCATATGTGTAGCTGAAAATATTTAGAATTTCGTATTCATATTTTTATCGTCACCTAATTAAAGCAGACAAACATTATTTATTAACGTAGTAAAAACAGTTCTCTATCATTCTTTCAATTACTAATAATTTTCAATGAAAAATTGTACTACAATAAACTATTTAACTCTAATACCAGCTTACGTTCAAAATATTATGTCTTGTGAAATGATAATTTGACAGGAAAGTAATTAGTTCCTGGCAACGGAACGGAACAATCCAAAGACACATTGTTCTCATAAAGTATTGCGTTGCGATCGTGGGTACAGATAGTGTAATTGTAGAACGATCTGAACCATAGACACAGCTTAACCGGAATTGTAAATGTCGGAGGTTAATTTGGGAACATGGCAGTGGAGATTTAAAATTTAGATCTGAGTATTTTATAATGAAAATAATGGAAAGGAAAGGTTTTTTTTTTTAATCTTCATATAAGATAACTGTTTAATAGGCTCTACTTTTACAAGATGTTCATGGATATATACAGAGTGGTGATGACAATACGACAATAAATGAAAACACGGACAGTACTAGTTCATAAGAATAATCCTAAACGGTAAAAACTACTACTGTCCGTGTTTTCATTTATTGTCGTATTGTCATCACCACTTTGTATAACACTAAGACTTGTGTAAAGTAAAAAATATAGTTTAAAAAAACTACAAAACACGCTTTTAAAGTACTTCTAACTAAAAAGGTGAAAAATAATTCCTAATGCAAGCTGAAATTGGTAATGAACAAAAAACACTAGTATTATTGTGAAAAAGCGTGGGGCGCTCTGTGCCATATTTTTCGTCTATCGAGCAACCCACGCTTTTTCACAATAATAAAAATAATAAAATAAAATAATTTTATTTCAGACCTTGATCCATATGATGTTAGTAATACAAATTACTTAAAAACTAGGTTAGTAACAGACACAGTATTACACACGGTTTCAATTCATATATTTATTGCGCTCACCTGACACACCTGGCACATGCACATGTGTATGTACCCAATGCGCCCAGATGGCGCAACACGGCTTATCACTAATTACCTTCAGAATGTCATTGCCGCTCCCACGCACCCTGCGCATCATGGATGCTGTCCTTTTCCGAAGGATGGTGGTGAAACCATCAGTGTGTGCTTCGGAAAACATTCCCGAAGCACTGCAATAACGTGGGAGCGCCAACAAAACCCTGAAGGCATTATTATATTGAACTCTAAGGGCGTTGAATGCCCCCTGCGTATATCGAACCCACAGGGAGCAGGTGTACAGAGACTGGCAAAAGGCTTTAAAAATAATTATTTTTACTACTATTGTACACCGTGCAAACCTGCGGGCCAACATGTTGCAACGGACAGCCAACGCCCTCCGTTCTCTCTCCATGTCAGCATCATCTTTCAGATCCTCAGTAACTATATGCCCTAGGTATTTAAATTCCAGCACCCTTTCAAGGGCCACACCTTTTAACATTACTGGTGGAATGTGCGTTGGTTTTCTACGCTTGACCCTAAACACAAGAAGTTTACTCTTATTCGAATTATAAACAAGACCATGCCTTTCTGCATAAGCCTCGCAAACCTCTAATAATCTCCTGAGTGCGCTGATTGACGGACTCAGCAGCACCATGTCGTCCGCATAACTTATACTATTGACACACAGACCGTCAATGGAACAGCCAACCTGTGTGCTACTGAGTTCGACAATAAGCTGATTTACATACAGGTTAAAAAGTAGTGGCGAGGTCAAGCCGCCCTGTCTCACCCCACATTCCAACCTGTACTCATCAGACAGCGTATTGGCCCATCTAACTTGATTGGTTTGGTGGCCATACCAATACTGAAACATATTTGTTATGGCATCAGGCACTCCCGCTTTGCGCATCTTATACCACAATAAGTCATACCTAACCAGGTCAAATGCCCTGGAAAGGTCTAAAAACGCCGCATACACTGGCGTACTTCTCTCCGTGTAGTACCCGACGATATGCTTGAGAGAAAAGATAGCACACTCGGTCGATAACTGTGGCCTAAAGCCGAATTGAGCATCGTGTATTTTTAAATGGTTACTAAGTTGTCCCTCAAACACACCATCGAGGACCTTAGCCGTAATAGTCGCGAGTGAGATCGGCCTGTAATTACCCTTATCACTGACGTCACCAGTTTTATTTTTCAATATTGGTACGACCACCGTTCTCATCAACTCAGCGGGTAGGTAAGAGTGTCGGATACAGATCGTAAACAATAGCGCTAGCAGTCTTGAGAGGTGAGGTCCGGCATGTTCAAAATGCTCAATGCTAAGGCTGTCGTGCCCCGGCGATTTGCCCCTTCTCATATTTTTTATTATTAAGCTAATCTGCTTAGCCGTAATGCGAGCAGGCACCTCTGACACAACAGCCCGAGCATCGGCACAACCAACCTTTGAATTTGAAGGTAGCTGTAAGTTGAACTGTTCCTTAAATATGTTTGCGATCCCCCCGGGCGTGCTTTCACCATCGACACTAACCGGAATGCCAGGCCTGGGATTTAGTTATTTGGTGTGTTTCCAAAATCCGCGGAAGTCTTTTTTCTCATGCTTTGAAGCCAATATATCCATTTTAATTTGGTCCTGCCTATTTTGACAAAACTTAAGTTTTTGTTTAAAAAGCTTGCGAGACTCAACCATATCATTATAAATAGACCCCGTGTATGGTTTCCCATGCAAAACCCAAGTTTTAAACTTAAGCCTGGAATTCCGGTGAGCGTCCCTCACATACTTATTCCACCCCAGGATAGGTCGACCCTTACTGACTCCCCCCCTACAATGACTATCATAGGTGGATTCAGCCGCCTCCCGTAACGAAAAAATAATTTCTTTGTACAAATTATTTATAACTTCACAATGATCTAGCTCATTACACATGTTATCGCAACATTGACTTAATTGACTAGGAAAATCAATTTGCTTTAGTTTCATATTACACTCATTGGTATAATCTTCTATTTGACCCACATTACGCTCACCCCACATTACTTTGTCTATAAAAAACTCTTGTCGAGGTGGCAACTTTTGCCTGATCCTCATCATGTTACATTGCACCTCTAACGGAAAGTGATCTGACCAGTAGACATCATAACAGACCCTAACAGATGTAACAGACTCCCAAGCGGATTCGGTTACCAAACAATGATCTAGCCACCTACGGCTACCATGTGCATCACTAATAAAGGTATAGGAATCCAATTCTAGCTTAATTATATCAGCACATAACCAATTTTGTTCCGCACAAAAATTTATCATTTCTTTTCCAAAGAGTTCCCCAGGATGAGCATTAAAATCCCCCAATATGTACACATTCTCAACATTACTACTCTCTATTATAGCTGCTATTTCACTTAAACAATCCACAAATTCCAATAAATTATCGTATGAATCAGTAGGCATATAAACATTAAAAATCAAGCTAGACCGATCCAGCGCTTTAACTTTAATTGCTACAACGCGATTACTACTGCACGTAATAACGGTCACCGAGTCAAATATCGCATTCCGCCACAGTAAAGCCACGCCTCCGTACGGACGACCTTGTAAAATTATACCTGTGTCCATCGCAGATTTACCAAAGAAACTAAAATCTTTGTTTACTTCCCCTAAGCACGATATTTCACTAGGTTGTAACCAAGTCTCCTGAAGTCCTATCACATCCGCATCACTGCTTAACATCTTAACACAATCAAAAGATCTTTTAAAAGACTTACAGTTATAACTAATTAGTTTAGTTAAGGTGTCCTTGCCCGTAGTGTGCGCATTCATTATTTTTGTTCAATGTTAATTGCACTCGATTTACGATTATCACCGTTATTCCACTTTTTGTTGAAAGTAACATATCTTCGAAAGGATATTCCACTAGGCCACAAATTTTCATCCAGGAAAACCGATAAAGTATCCTTAGGGATCATGAATTTATACGCTTCATAATCCTTTTTTAATTTCATATTTATTTTCTCTAACTTGACTTCGATACCCGTTTTATGTTTGATGTACTCAGTTATTTCAGTCGAGGGGCAGTCCTTACAAACATTATATATGTAAAACGGTATATTTATATTTGCCGCCTTAAACTTGCATCCCGTCGTCACATCAGCAGCACCTTTCTTGCCAATGAATTTATTTTTATTGCGCTTTCTTTGTACCAGCGTCCATTCATTGTTAGGATCATTAGAATTTGACATCAATTTATGACTCATTACCTCACGTTCACGTTTATCATGCGTCATTCCTGCAGCGATAGCCGCGGTCTCCGCATACGAACTTTTATTATTCGCCTCCGCACGCTCCTTGCTTAACTCCACCAAACCGGTTTCGCCCGGCGCCCGCGTCTTCGGTAAGGACTGCGCAAGCGAGGTAGTAATATGATGTTTTGGTGTACGTTCGCACGAAACAGCTGATTTGTTTGCGTGTCGAAGTACCCGCGAGTTATCATTTGTTGAATCCGTTATTTTAACAAACCCATTTGGTGAATTATGCGGTAATCCAATAGGAGCATTTTCACAGTCGAAACTATCCATAAATCCCGCTCCTCTGCGCCGGTTATTCACGAACTCATTCACCTCAGGAGAAGAAACCTCCAACATTTCTTTGGTCACATAATTTTCCTTTATGACCGTTATGTCACGCTGCAGTATTATTATGTCCTTCAGTATCCTTGTAGCATCCAAATGGTCAAAAGTGACTGGTGGAAGACGCTGCAGGTCTCTTGCAACGAAGACTGGCAAGCACTCAGGGTCAGTCTCCTTTATGACACATATTATGTCCTCCATGTCGCGTTTCTCCTTACCCTCACCCTTACGGTTTACTTTGCGACCACCGGTTTGCACGGAATCAAAAAGTAGATTTTTTGCCGTTACAATTTCTTCATGTTTGAATGCCGTATTGCACAAACGTATTATGCTTTCTTCATCCATTACATCTGCCTTGTTTTGCACAAAGGCAAGCACCTCCGATATAACAATGTTACAATTGCTACATTTAACAGTTTTTAAAGCCATTATCACCGGCACTCGCGTCGCACCGTACTTTTGATGTTTACGCTTACATGTAGTGCGTGTGCACTCGATCGTGACGCGAGGATGACTGTACTAGTGTTTTTTGTTCATTACCAATTTCAGCTTGCATTAGGAACTATTTTTCACCTTTTTAGTTAGAAGTACTTTAAAAGCGTGTTTTTTAGTTTTTTTAAACTATATTTATTTTTCACTTTTTAGTCCTAGCAGCAATACGTGTTGTCTGATTTCAAACGATTTGCTTTGTGGACTTAATTTTTTTTTTATTGTTTTTTTTCATTTATTTAATCCTGGTGATCCTAATCAGGATAATGAGATAAACCTATGAAATTATTATATTGTCGCTGATTCTTGATAAGTGTACAAAGTTTGAATTGAATCTGTCCGTTTAAAGTGGGTCAAAATCGAGTCCAAAGGAGTCGGGTACATACATACATACATACATACATACATACATACATACATACAAGTGAAGCTAATAAAAGCGTGTTAAAAATTATAATATTATTTTATTATATTATATTTATCGAATACATTTTGGATCTAGGTATACGTAATTCTCTAAGTACTTAGGACACAAACTTCAAACGAAAAACGTTGGTTTGTAAATTACTAGAGCTGAGAGGTATCTTAAAACACAGCAGCTTTTTAATTAATTAATATCTACAGCGATGAGTTATATTATTATCTTTACGATATCTACGTTTTAAAATAGATTAGGTTTCACACCAAATATTCCTTCAATAATACATAGATTAAATTCAATATCTTCCTAAGCACTTATTATTTAGGGTTGATTCTCCTTATCCAAAGACTATATAGAATTATATCTACATTTTTAATTTTCTTTTGTTTCCCCGCTGTCAGTCAGCATCTTAAGTCGCGATCCAAACTTAAAATTGTCGGCGTGGGCCCGTCGCGTCGCCCGCATCGGTCGGGCCGCACGCCCCGCACACTTATCACATGAGTAGATAAACGGAACAGAGGCAAAGCTTCGAACAACCGCTCGAATCGGTTGCACGCACACAAGCGCGCGGGGCATGTGTGCGAGACCACTGGCCGCTTGTCGCATACGCGGCGAGACTGGAAAAAACCAGTTTACGCTGGCACAGCCAGTGTACAATCTAAGGGTCAGTCCGACGCACGCTGTTTGTTTTGTTAGTTGCAAGTTTAAGTTTTTATAAGTTTAGTTGTAAAAACGTGGTATTATATTAATAATAATGGTTGTTTATTGTACCGTGTGTATGAATAATAATAGAGAAAACAAAAATATATCATACTTTAACTATCCCAAGGAGTACAATTATGTAAGTAAATATTTGGTTATTACTTTTTCAAGCAAGTACCTTTATTTTATTGTATGATCCTTTTTATAATAAGAAGAGAGTAATTTGTACAACACGGTAGGTATTTTTTATTTTTAAAAAACAAAAATTATAAAAAGAAAATTCTTAGAGTAAGTAATTTGTAAACTATTCTATCATACTATTATATATTCTATTATACTGACTATTAAAACTATTTAAAAAACGTTTTGTTTGATTTGTCTTCACCCATTGTGACAACCCTAACAAAATAGGTAACAATTTTGCACGTTCTTAAGAAGCTTTGCCTCTGTTCCGTTTATCTACTCATGTGCACTTATTACGGCCCGACGCGACGCGGCGACGGATTGCCCAACTTTACATGTTGTTATTAAGTCATTTTGTTTTGTTCGCGTCACTCCACACTAGTTCCCTTGTCTTCATACTTCGGTGTTGTACCGTTTACTAGCTACGGTGTTTTAATTAGATGTATAAATTACTTCCTCGGTTGCGTAGTTTGTTGTTTTTTTGGTGGATTTCTCAAGAAGATATTTAAATCTAGATTGTTTAAATTGTGTATTATATCATGACGTTTTTTTCTAATTCTGTAGCTAAACAATAAATAATTTTGTTTAAACGCATAACATAATAGATATTCTTACAATAACATAACCAGTATTTTTGTTATAAATTAGACCTTGACCATTGAATTTGTTTGGTCTTTGTCTTCAAGTAAGAAATGATTTGTTAGCGTTAAAAAAACTCTACTCAAAGAGTTCGTAAATTCGTTTGCATTCGCGCATCGCATTTGCTTAACCGATTTCGTATGCACGTTTATTTTTAGATTTCTGTTGAGAACTATAGCAAGTTTTCCATTTTACTTGTAAACTGTAACATAATAACATTTAGATTTCTAAGTCAAATGGTCGAGTCCGATGGAAAGTCGGTCTGCTTCAATTACGCAACTATCAAGAAACTAAGACATTGCTTTTTATGCAGCTATTATAAACAAATAATCATCACACAAATGCATTATAACTTTATTTAGATCATTATGTAGGAAACACACGACTAATAGTGGAGTTATCTGAGAAATGCAGATGACCCGGTTTAATCTTTATTAGAATTTGTTACGAAACATTTGAGTTAAGTACTTCTAGATTATGTATTCTAAAATTTTAGCTAAATGGTAGACGAGAAGTCTATGCAAATTAGGTATGACAAGTTTTACAGGAGCTTTTAAAACAATAGCTTTTTGGAGCTATGATGAGCGCAAGATTTGGCAAATAATTCTAATCACACTTTTTAACAATAATTTATCTTAACTTATTTATAATACAAAGCCCCCAGATAAAAATATGTACAATGTTTTTAACATCATCTCATCTCATGATACAAAGGTACCAGGGGCCCATAAGTTTATAGGAGTTATATTACACACAATTCTGTACAAAGTAAATCTATATCGAGTCCAGTTGAAGTTTTCTTGGAATGGTTATATTTCACGAGTTATCCGAGGCGTCTAATAAAAAGCCCGTGGACGTTGCGTACGCGATGTTTCCTGCTGATAAGCCTGATGGATCACTTCCTATGGATTAGGGATGCTCGATACAGGGTACAATGCACACTGATGCTCTGATGCCTACAGCTAGGCAGAGATGGCGGTGGCGCCACTGGCGATTAGCACTTGTTTATTTTTGACTGGGTATTTTTTTTTTATTATGTTAGAAGTATAAGTAAGGTTGCAAATTATGTATTTCTAGTAATTTTGGAAAAACTATACATATTTTAAATATTTCCATCAGGCTTTTGTAGGCGAATAAAGTAAAAAAAATCATCTAATTAACTTTTTGAGTCTAGTCTCAAAATCTCCTAAGCAGTCAGTATACCTAAAAAAGCCAATAGGGAATTACTCAAGCTTTATCACAATTAGGGACTAATTAAATTGCATCTCCTATGTAAATAACAAAAAAAAATTATGACGTCAATGCGAAACTATAGATAGTCTCTACTGTAAGTACCAATCCTACCTACCCCAATCAAAAACAACTGGCGATGTCAAAAATATACCTATACATCAGCCACTTTAAAGAAATAATGACCGTGCTTTGGGATTATGAACCTTAATTCAATGACTAACAGTTCAGTTTCCATCACATTCAAATTTCTTTTAGGCCCTTTTCGATAATATTTGTCATTCTAAAATGAACTTAAACACATGTTGTCAAAGTTGATAATTGCGTAATTAGTAATAACGTTTAATTCTCTTTCCAGATTGGCTTTAGTATAGTCATAATATTTTGTATGTTGACCACACGCATACGATAACCAAACTATTGACGCAAGAATTTGACTGGTCTGGTATCTTATCAATAAAAACACTACACGCATTTGTTTACATAAGAATAATTGAGCTGAAATTAACGACTTAGGTATTAGGTACATACAACTAAGTATTTTAATTAATTTATCAGTTCCGATAAAACTTAGTTCATGTTTATTCATATGATATGGTACGAAAATATATGCACAATAATTAGAGCCAACGTACCATACCATGACAATTTTTCAACACATCCAATACAGTTTGATTGGAATTAACTCAATATATTACATCCACAGCCACATTCATAGCAACAGCTAAAATATCATTCTAATACTAGTAGGCAATGGATACGCATCATTCGTTATTCTCATTGATTGGTGGTACTCTCGCTAAGCCAGTCCGCTTTAATCCCGTCATACGTAATGGTGACTTCAAATCACGAGAGTAATCACAGTGTCTTGTCACGTCACTTAAATCTCTTGATACGCTATCACGTCATGCAACCACTGATGCAACTAGTATCAATAGAAAATAGTCGCATCAAGATTAAAGTATGTATGCCATTGCTTTACGATGCAGAATTTTCTATAGTTATTGGTAAGGTAAGGTTCTTTAAATAGGTAATACTATACAGATTGTTGCTGATATCACGACTTAGCAGCAGGAATAGGAAACGTTGGTAAATCTATTCTAGTAGACAGGCATTTCACGTGGCACCTGGCTTTTCACTCAGACGGCTGATGTCCAGAAGTAGACGTCGATTGCCTTAGACGACGATGTATATTGATAGAAACATTGCAAAGGCATTACGTGACATAGGCGTTACAGAAATAGTTTTAGACGTAAGGAACTTCACTTATGAAAACTGTGCATCAGAAGTTCCTCGTAGAACAAAGTATAGTTCTGTAGAGTAAAGCTAGCAAGAGAAATCATATGTCAACAGAAAACAACGCAATAATCGCTTGAGATTACCGTATAACGAATATGGCAGGTAAAAAATATTACGTATTATGATTGTTGTGTCGTCTCGTCACGCAGTGAAAATGTCAGTTGCACGAGCAAAAACTGATTAAGTAATTACAGGGAACTATGCAAGTGCAATTTAACGCACCATTGACAGAGAAAACGATGTAAATTCGTCAGTGGCCGCCAAACATGCAGCTTGTGGACACATTCAATATTAAAAGCACGTTTTGGTAACTTTTTACGATATACGTTCAGTGTTCACACTAAAAGGAACAAAGGTGTTATAAAGAGAATTATGTTTCCAATTATTAATACTGGGTTATAAAACATTAATACATAATAGGAATATGGAATTTTGGAAATAATCATCTACATAAATGCTTAATACGCAATTGACCGAATAATAAGTTCCTCGACACACTACCTATCCAAACTATATAGGCACCACGCTTATTGACATAATACGAAGAATTTCCAAACCAAAGCACTATGCAGCAAGAAATCAAGTATATAATCCAAGCACTTCATTCGTTTTAACAAACACTAGAATATATAAGACGAATCATCAGTTTTTCAAAGCCTTACTTTTCTTATGCAGCTTTCAACTTGGTGATACTGGCTGCAATCAGTCTGCGGTTTAAAATTGTTTTTGATAAAGCAGTAAATAGGTTTTCCCCTATCACACAGGACTTTCACGTTTTCGACAAAATATGGAATCGCAATTCTCGTCCATATACCTAGCGCAAGTCAATATCAGAAGCTAAATGTATATTTATTAGATCAAATTAGAAGATTCTTAGTGTATGCTGAATTAAGATTGTTGGCAAATGTTCTGAATACGTTGTACTCTCTCGTTTGTCTATCTATCTTAACGAATCCTCTTCCAAAGACTTAAGTTATTCCAGCCGGCAATGTTAAACCAACAGAATGTTTCACACCCAACTTAGTTCGTAGTTCAAACAATTTCTAAGTATTGTATCAAATGTGTGTACAGACGAACTTATGTTAAGTTATGCATAATTTATATGTTTACTGTTATTGGGGAGCTTCGAGGGAATAAGGGTTAGCTTCGAAGACAATAAAGGCACTTTTTTGTCAAATTTCATTTTGCGTGATACATTGCACTTGCTTAGATGTTTTTTCATTATCACTTCTCATTTTTATCCTTCAAACGCTAAATAGTAAATGAAGAGAATTTTTCATAAACCTTAAGTTAATTTGATAGTCATTAAAACAGTGCCTAGTATATTAGAGCCGAAATGAAAATAAAGATATGAGCAAAAAATCTTACAAGCTAAATATATTCTATTAGAATAAGTGTCTCGAAATCCCGATATTTACATATTTTTACATTAATACCGGCGAAATGTGGTTTCTCACGATAGTTAAAATATGCAAATACATTATGTTTTAGAGTCATTCAAGATTTCTTTCAATTCGGCAATAATACCGATATTAATGTGAATTATGCGAGGTTCGTTTAATTTTCTGAGTTTCGCTGAGAAAGGCGGAATTAATAGTGTTGTTTATTCACGACGACAGGCGAAATTCTGTGATTTTATTTCTTTAAGCATGTTTACTGTAAAGTAATAATAATAATAATAATATAGTGATGATAGATCGATCGGAGCGTCGGGCAATCATTGTTGATATCACTATTCCTCATGACGAGAACCTCGTGAAAGCTGAAAAAGAAAAACAACTTAAATATTTGGATTTAGCACACGAGGTTGTCGACATGTGGGAGGTGGACTCAGCAATCATTGTCCCGATAGTCGTTACAGCCAACGGCATAATAGCCAAGAGCCTCGACCAACACCTTAAGAGGCTCTCGCTTGGCGCCTGGGTCAAGGGTTTGATGCAGAAAGCGGTACTTCTCGACACGGCGCGTATTGTGAGGAGGTTCCTCTCTCTGGAGCCCTAACCACCGGCAGCTTGGGCCCTGTTCCCGATGTCGGTTGGAAACTACATTTTATATTTTTAAATGTATATTTTTAGTTATTATTGTATATATTTAAAAATGTATTTTGTATGTATTTAAAGAAAATAAAGAGAATAATAATAATAATATAATAATATTCCGGGACAACTCACACACGGTTATCTGATCCCAAGCTAAGCAGAGCTTGTGTTATGGTAACCAGACAACTGATAAACATACTTATATATATTTCTAAATACATACATATTAAATAGATAAATTACACCCAGACAACCAGAACAAATGATCGTGTTCATCACACAAACATTTGTCCTGGGTGGGAATCGAACCCACGACCTCCGGTATAGCAGTCAGGGTCACTAACCACTAGACCAACAGGCCCGTCGAAAGTGATTAAGATTAAAAACGTTTTCAAGTATTAAAAGCCAAATATGTATTGCGAAAGCGATCTGGCTCTTCTTTATAATTCTAGGATCATTTATATTGATAACACTTCTTTATTGAATAATATGTTTTTTATGTTCATTTTGATTATGTTTTTTTTTTTAAGATATAAATACGGCGGTTTTTGCGAAGAGTTATAAAAGGAGAGACCAACAAATCCGCTTTTTCAATGTTTGCTCGCAATTAAAAAATATCACAAAACTCAATTAACTACACAAAAGTAAACAGTAGGTAACTGACACCTTGACTTACAGAGATAAAGCTTAGTACCAGGGCAACATAAAAGTATGGAGTCAAATCAACGGCCGTAAACTAATAACCACAGAAGCAGTATTTTAGAGCGAGTCATCAACTCCACGATCAAAGCAGCCACAGAGTAGAAAAACAACAGTTAGACGATTTGTATAATGAGATACCTACGTTAAACAGAAATGGAGTTATCTGCACACGAGCTTCAATTCTCAGAAGGATCGAGGAAACATTGGGTTTGCTACGAACCCGCTTATCATGGGTTTTGTTTACTTATTTTGTTATTTGTAGTAGAGCCATATTTTATTTTGAGATTGGAGTTTTTTAAGTCGCATTATTTGTGGCTATAGATAACAGAATGGTGAATGATTAAAGTGCTATCTCTCTGTAGGTAAAACATTTTGTTCATAATTCTTTTCAGTTTACTATAATTTTCCGTTACACACAGGTACCTAGTTAAATTTCTATCGTCTCACTCATTTTTGAATACTTTGATCCGTCTGTATTAAGATAATGAGGTCTTATTTCTTGAATAATGCGCTTGATACTTTTGTTTCCCTAAAATATTTCATTAATTTAAAAGCTTTGCCGGCGAAAGTTTTCTAGTACATAGCTCAAGGGTCGTTTTTTTTTTTAGATTTTGTTCAATGCTTTAATTTGTACAGTTAAGCTTTTTATACAATTCTCTCTAATTTTACATTTTAAGCTTTTATCTTTTGCTTAGTCATACTGTCCGTTTTTTGTAACCACACCACCAAATTTTCATTTCTATAACCCGTATCCCAGGATATTAAGTTAAGCCAAAATTTTGGTAAAATTTAATAGAAATATCTAGCGCTCGCATGGCCGGGGAGCGCGGCTGACATCATCCCGCTCCCAGGGGGCTGAGAGCGCGTGCCGAAACAGCTGATTGCCGACCGACCACCATAAAAAATCGTATGAAACAGACCACAACCGAAATACAACCTTATTTCAACAGCACAAACTGTAATTTTCCATCATCCTGTCTAAACGACCCTTAATATAAGTGTCCCTAGACAACTGTCGACTCTAACGTACAGCAGATGGGTCTAAAATCGCTTGCTCACTTATTTCCCCGTCCACGTCACCTCCAGAATAATATCAGCAGTGCCATACAATTTAGGCTCTAACACAACAGCACACGTTTATTTTTCGCTTGCGTTGGAATGTTAACGAGATAAAACAGAATGGATTTTGTGCATTTCACTTGGTTGGAGGCCGGTGCGTGCCTCAAGCGATCAAGTTCTGCTGCATTCGGCTCCGCTGGCTAATAAATGAGAATATTTCTTACGAAAAGATGGATCGCTCGTAATTGTTATCAGACACCGCTTTGCCGGTAACAGACGCATGATTTTACGCTACGTGACTTAAATAAACATCGATGTTTTAATTGTTTTATAAATATGTAGCAGAAAATAATAAGGTGTGTTATTAAAATAAATAGGCTTATTACTTAATAAAAGTAATTATAATCGTCAATTAAGTGATATTATAGAGTGTAGGTTGGCACAAGCCAACACAACTGTTGAAGCGGTTGCATTAGACCACCATCAGAGATGATTGCTAGGCACACGCAACGTTTTTTGTGTGTTCACGAAAAGAATTTCATAAACAAAACTGTAACACAAAAAATGAAACACTTGATACAGTTTTTACTTTACAGTTACAATGTATAAACATTAAGCGAAGCGGTGAAGGTATTAATATTCAAACAATAATACAGGAGCCACACACATAGCCAAGCAAGACCATGTTAAATGCTAGTTAAAAACGTAAAAATGAATAAAAGTAGTTAATATGTACTTACAAATTCAACACTACAGAACAGTAAAATGCGCTTGTTGGCTAAAATCAAAAGGTGTTCGCACGATAAAGGCAATCTGTCAATTTCCTCCAAAATGTGTGACATTTATGTTGGCATTCAATTTAGCTGATGTCAGCCTGGACCCTAACTGTTTCAAGTCAATCAAAGTCTGATTCCAAATATGAACGATGCGTAAAAGATCAATGAGTGTTCTATATGATCCGCTGATTCGTGGCGCAAAAGTTTAATAAAACCAAAGCATTTCTCAATTTTGGATGGTCAAATATAACTAAGATTGATTGCAAGACTTGATTTTAGAAGTAAAATGGGAATGCTACCGTTATTCTTCCTTATTGCTGTTAAAGAGAATAGCAAAACTGTATTGGGTCCAATTCAAAAATCTGTTATATTTATGGTTCTGTTTTAATTTATTTGTAAGGAAAGTCTCAGACAAATGAAAGGTGCTTTAGATATACCTTTGTAACTGTGGATCGGGGAGTCTAGCTGCCTACGTAAAGTCTTTGGGTTTATTCCATAGATCAAACAAGCCTTCGTCCTTCGCGGTAACATATAGATACTTCTGATAACAACCTCCCACTCACGTCACGGGTGTATTGACTCGACGCAGAAATCATCAATAAAGTTCCGTGACAAGACTTTCTATAGCATTTCGCGTTCATTTGCATTTTGCATGTGTAATCAGGAATTCTGTCCAAATACGCTATTGTATTGCAGTATACTTTGTTTTCGTTGGGTTAGCTGTAAGCCTGGCCACGTTACTCACGAATGGAATTTCAAACAATGGTCCTGATGTTTGAAAAGAAGTTTTGTAAGTTTTACAGTGCTTTAAGTATAAGCTGAAGTAACCATTTGGCACTAGTAAATGAGAGATCAGGTTAGCGTTGCTAGAATTATGTATCAGAGCCGATAATAGCTAATGGGTAGGTTAGAGGTTTTGCTTATGTTAATTTTCAGAATACTTTCGAAATATTCCACTATAGTTCATAAGCTACATTTTATCATTACCATTTGTTATAGAATCTATCAATTACTATGATATTTTTTGTTTAATGCCATCATTGAAGTGAATAGAACTTTATTTATTTCATATTAAACAGTAAATAACAAACTTTCTTTTGACAAACATGGCATCAACGATCATACTTTTTACATCATAAAGCTACTTTGAAAAAACAATTGAAAGTGTTAAATCTCTTTGATTTATTATGACTTGTGAAGTATTTATGTATGTTGTAATTATTTACATCATTACCAAGCATAATAGTGGTAATATAAATTACTCTTTCGACATGCAAACATAAGCTTCATTAGAAACTCAAAAAGCAATTTCTGTTATTGTTATTTTATACTTTATACAATGATATCAAATGTATTAACATTCCAATAACGAAATATGCATGTAATTAGAAGTTTATTCATTGAAATGTGACGGGTCAAGGTTATATCTTAGGTAATAACAAGCGCTAATTAACAACTTTTAAATTATATCATGACATTACTTTCTGATTTAATAATTCATCACTCACTATCGGAATAAGCTTGTTGAACAATCAAATCTGGATTAAAATGGATACGCTAAGTACAAACGTCAAACAAAGTTATCAATGTTTTCTCATTTGGAAGTCTTCCACAAACGATTTGAATTATCAGGCTTGATGAAAGTCTGATAGAAGCTCTCATGCATTTTAGATCGCTGGTCTTCAATTTTGATGTACCAAAATCCTTTTCAAACTACGCCTCAAATCTCGTTATTTTTTCTCATTCACAAACACTCACAATTTAATAAATACGAGATGAAACTGCATCGTTTGTCGTCAAGATCTATATCTGTCAGTTAATTCGACATTAGTATTAAAGGATCCTGACCGGAAACGCGTCGATGATACGACTCTATAAATGTCGCGCCGGAAACGATTGAGTCATCATTACTCTATGGTGTGAACTGTGAACGCTTCACACATCTGCAGGTTTATTTTTTTGTCAGAAAATGTAGGAATTAAGTTAAAAAAAGGGTTTATTGTTTTGGTATTGGTATCAGATTCTGGATAGTTTGGATAAGTTTTAGTTTAATTTAGAGCTGTCTAGGACCCTTCCTAACACGAATTTGGAATAAATTTAAAATTTAACTTATTGTTTTCAATTATGAACAAGTGAGGAAGAGAATTAAAAATCCCCCGTTGGGTTTTTTAATTTTGTTTCTGAAAGGCCTTCCCTTAGGATATGACGTTTTATATTTTTACACGACTGCCCAAAAAAGGAGTGTTATGTTTTCAGGGTTCATGTATGTATGTATGTATGTATGTATGTATGTATGTATGTTTGTGAGTTTCTTTATTCCACCATAACTTCTAAAAGGCTTGACCGATTTCAATGTTTGTGGTATCATTAGAAGTTTTGAGTTATCCCGAGTGACATAGGCTATGTGGACATTAAAAAATGGTCAAGTGTGAGTCGAAATCGCCTGCAAAGGGTTCCGAACGATATTTTTTTTTTGTGTTGTGTCATGTTGTTTTGTTGTTCACTAAAAGGTATTAAATAAAAAAAATATAATTAAAAAATAATAAAAAACACGCCTGCCATGTCAAAAAAAATTAAATTAAAAACAAGTCAAATATTTGCAGTCGGGGTCGGTTACTTGGAACAATTCATTACAGGTCCCCCGACTGCAAATATTTGACTTGTTTTTAATTTTTTTTGACATGGCAGGCGTGTTTTTTATTATTTTTTAATTATATTTTTTTTCTATTAGTTTCACAACAGAAAGATTTATATTTTTTTCCGTAAAGCTCTTAGCGGGTAACTAAAAAGATGCATAAAGTTGTAATACTCGTTCTTTAATTAAGATAGGATACTCTTGTATGTGCTTTATGTAACTTAAATTTATATTTAAAACTGACCTTAGTTCTGTACTTTCTTCTAATGCTCTTGTTAGTTGCAAAATACAGCTACAAATCTAAAATCAAAGTGATTGGCATTTAGCGACATATTCGAGAGAATGAATGTGTCCATCCAGATCACCATAAAGGTCGTTTTTGTCCAAATCAAGGGCTAGTAATGTGTTTACTCAATACATCTCATTATTGGAACATCAAGGGAGAGCTTGCAATTATGTTGCCCCTCAGGGAGTTGGGAAACCTCTCTAACTTTCTTTGTTACATAATAGTCTGTAGGTACTTTATTGTATTGTACATCAAAATATTGACAATTGCTGTAACTTTTGAGGAGTAACTAAACAGAAGAAGAAATAATGAGACATCCGACGGGAGCAAGGCTATTGAATGTATTGCTGATGGTATAAATCGAGTACGAGAATACGAGACTTCCTTTCCTTAATGTTGTAACTTAAAAACAACAATCAATTGCACTAGTTTTTATCTTTATTGAGTGTCAGTACCATTTGTCATGATAAATTCCAGGCAATAAATAAACCCGTACTGTTTTGGCGTTTTGTTGAAGACTTGCAAACCGTTCGTGACGAGTCGTCAGCCACACGCCGGGTGAAATACACCAGTCACTCTGCAGGCGTGAGCGATGCAGACGAACAGACGCTAAGTCACGGCGCCGGAGTGACAAGCACGAGCGCTATGCTCTACTGTCATTCAATGTATTGCCCTGCCTTCCATAAATATTTCAGTGCGGAAGCTCGAATAGCTTCCATTGAATTTGGAAGCAGGGTAATCTACGACCATCCGCAAATCACATGACCGTAAAGACGATCCCTGCCTAAGTGATTACACTACATGAATTGCCGTTTCTACAGTCACGGCACTAAAGAAAAAACAAGTGTGAAAGAAACAAGATCTCCACAAAACCTTCAATAGCATTCCGTCTTTCTGCAATGTTCAATTCACTGTCAATTTATTTTCATCACACTGATAGAAATCTGTGTACGTTTTTTACTCTTACACACTATCGCAATTGTGCAATAACGTCTAGAACACGAGAATTCTCTTGAAACTAGGAGCAAAAAATGTTTCAAGTGGTCATTCTCCTTTCTAGCAAATTCGCAAAAACACAAAGCGTAGATAACAAATGGCTACTGTACCGGAACTGAGTCTGAAGCGTGTATCACTAGATAACGCCGTGCCTACCTTATCACCGGGAAAGAACATGTCTGATTAGCGCCACATTAGAAGTGTGCTGTATTAATGGAAAATCACAAAAACTTATCGTATTCCAGTTTTTGTTGAGACGGTCACGAATTCGCGATAGCCGGGACTCAAAGTAAACTTTAACAGCTTTACTTTGAAGAGGGATTACTTTGCGAAATCTTTGACGTTTGTTATATGTAGGAGTTTTGATGAGGTGTTCGGATACTTTTCTCCGGTGAATGTGACATAAAAGTGACTGGTAGTATTGGTGGATTATAAACTTTTATGTGAATGGAATTTATTCGTTTTCTTCGCTCTTTTGAACAGTGTTTACTACAGAAATATATGTCTTCAAAATCTGCGCATTTCCGATTTGACAGTTATAGATCGCAACGTTAGAGTAGATTTCTAAACTGAACATGTTATCTTGTTGAGATGGTCTTTGTTTCTCGTGGGACGTACGGTTTCCGATCCAGTTCAATAGCATTCGCAATCGGGGCGTGTAAGAGGGGAGCACAGGACAAGCTGGGGAGCGCACTCGGCCGACAGCACCGGCGCGGCGCCTGTAGCTAGCATTATGTGCACCAAGCATTGAGGTTACTTCACTAAATACCTATGTCATACAAGTGGATCACAATAGTTCTAGGAATCCTACTGTAGAAACAAAGACGGTCAAAGACCGTTTCAATATCAATGTAGACTAGCTAGCCCTTAGAAGTTAACAAGAGATTGACACGAAGGAGTTTATCATAGAATTTAAGTGAACCAGTTAAAATAAACGATCGTTCAAAATTCAAAAGTTGTTTTTATAGCTCTTATTAGGTATCAAGAATAATTATTAACAGCCGGTACCCTGATAAGCATATGCAGCAACGTGCATCGTATGAGACCTTTATACTAAAATAAAATTATGCCGTCCACGATGGGAACCAGTATTTTTTTGTTCAGTAACTATCTGCCTGCGGCAACACTCGGTCTGGAGGTTAACGCTTTTTTCTTCTATTTCTCAACTTCCTGTCGCAGTATTAAGAAAAGTCGTAGCGAAGTTAAGTCTGCAGTCGCAGCGAAGGAAATTAAGAAGTATCGATTTAAGTAGAGTACCACCAAGTTGTACTTTTTGTGTTAAAGTAAAAGAATATAGGTACTTAATTGAAACGGTTTAATTCATGGATTTTAAGTCTAGGATCTAGGAAACTAAGGTTACAATTTATTTTCCTACACTTAATCATAGTAATTTTACTGTTTTAATACATACTAAACTTTAAACCTATGAGCTTTGTGTTATACTTTTTTACTATTTTCCACGAAATCAAAGATATTAGAAGGGAATTGATAGGTAGGATACAGACGACAAAGGGATTTGGAAACATTTCAGATATTTTAAAAGCACGTTGACCCCCGCTTATTATTAAATGAAATAAAATTTACTAATAGGTAAACACATAACTTTAGAAGCTTTCATTTCAAACGCAGAATTCGCTTTAAACAAACAGAGAAACTGCCTTACTATTTTAGTATTTTATGAATAAGAAATTTTCTCCCCAGTAAGAGTAATATCCATAGAAATGTTACGAAAAAGTATCCCTGTCTTTATTATATTAATGGTAGGTTATATCCCTTCGCCTTCCCCATGGCGGAGGAAGTCCGTTAGAATCTTACCGACTTAAAGGCCTATAAAACTATGCACCATATGCATAGGTACATAGTTAGCCTATATAGGTACATACTATTTACCTTGTCATGTTAAAATAAATGAGTTGCAGAAATCAAAATGCGCTATAAACCTAGGACAGATTCGGTCTTTATGTGTTGGCTTATAGGCATCTACTGCAGGTATATAGGACTCCTAAATCTATTTATTTAGACTCTTAAAGTTGTCTACTAAAGGGCCGGTTTTTCCAACGCCAGATAATTTTATCTAAGGCAAACTTTTAAATTTTTGACAGTTCTCCTTCAATACAAAATATGTCAGACGAAAATTTCATCTCTAGATTAAAAAATATTTGATGTGGGAAAAACCAACCCTTAATCTAGGAATAACTAATTTACATAAATACTACAGAATAACAGACATTCCACGCTTTTACATAAGGCGTAATAATAACTTGACGTGTTGCAAAACTACTATTTTGTAAGCCAGCTCTACAATATAGTAGAAATGATGTAACGTTTTATACAATGTAATTTAACGAGCCTTTTAATCTACTGTTTTAACTTTTAATTTGTCTGAGTAACGGCATTAATAGCAACAGCCCATTGGGCTGCAAAATTAACTTTACGAAAAAAGTATAAAATGCGGGGAAAATGTTTGTTTTCTCTCGTTTTGTTTTTCCCAGGTCTCTTGTACGCAAGGCGGTTGTCTTTGCCTGCTGGCTTCCAAAAATACCTCTAGCGTTGCCTACTGACGCTGACGTTGGCTATTCTGTGAGCTGGCATGCTTCCAGCCTCGCCACCAGGGTTACACCACAGACACAAGAACACCACTCTTTGACGTCATACTCTTTCTACTATTTAAAATTTTGAAGTTTCTTCATAGATAAAGCTTAAATAAGAGTAAGTAAATTATTTTGTTTTGCATTCTTTCTACTCATACAAATGACGTGAACTACGGGCTAAATGTAGAAAACTATATTATGTCTAAAAACACAAAGTTTGAACAATTTTCGATTAGACTAACACTTAGATCCCGGCTTTTCTTTGCACCATTTCCATTTTTTTTTCAAAGTAAGACTCAAAACTCGGTAAACTAACACAGAATATTTAATGTTTCTTTGTATAAGCTTGTTCAAGGATATCTACAAAGTTTACGGAAACGCATCTAGTGAGCTCGCGGGTGCACGATTAGGCCTACAATTTGGCGGGGCACGCTGCGCCAAACTAGCGCCTGTAGCTACTTCTAACTTGAATATAACACACGAACACTGAATAAAACACATTCTTACCTCAGTTCCAGGTTCCAGTCCTGATCCTCTAAGAAAATCCAATGGATAAAACACCACTTTACACAGAATTTTGAACGAACACAAATGCACTGAGTGCAATGAACTTTCGTAAACTGCAATCGTTCCAGCGATGTAGTTTTGTTTTAAACTTTTATTGTTTAGATGTAAACTAATGTTAACTGATCAAAAACACTTTTCAACACTTATGAAACACAATTCGTACTGCAACGACAACTGATCAAGTTTTTCTTTATTAACAAAGATTTATAATATCACGTATTATTCATTATTTAAAGTATTTTTTATTTTGTAATCTAATACGACACCAAAATTGCGTATCCTAGGCAAAATGTTCAATAATTGTTCCGGACAGTAAACCGTTTCCGCATCCCCAAAACAGCTGTTCGGGACTAGTGACGTCCAAAAATCGATAACAAGCGGATTAGGACAACTGTAATTACACACCACACAACTTTTTCACAACACAGATTGCCGGTTTCACTATCCTTTATTGCATGCCTTTACTATAACAGTTTAATAAAAATAGGAAAATTATATTATTTTATTGCAATGCGATCCGTTAAAACGAAATTTATCGTAAAACAAATCATATTTTATGCGAGATATTATGTGCGTGAAAAACCTCAATTTTTGTTTTGTTTATGATAGTGATTCTTTAGTGAGCACATTTTAGTCTGAGAGCTGCACAACGCACGCGGTCGCGCTCGGTCGCGGACTGGCGGCGTCGGCGCGGGGCGCGCGGGCAGGGCGGGGGGCGGGGCGCGGGCGGGCCCGAGCCAGCGCGGAATGCTATTGTAGGCGAACTTGCCCGCCACTTTTTTTCTCAATTCTGGTCAAACAAGTTTTGTATACAACCTGCATTGTAAGGATTCCGCCATTCTTCGTACGAGGCAACGGTCTTTCTAAACTTTGTGAAGTAAGTATAAGGTTTCAGTGAAATTTTAAAACTGTAGGATCAGGAACCTACCGTCGTTACTAATCTTAAAAAACGTGAAAAGCCATAAAGCTGACATCAGCATTATAATTGGAAGCATATCTACTTGTACTTAGGTGCCATCTTCAATACTTACTCAGTTTCTTTTGTACAAAGTTTCAGAATCAAATCCATCGATCTGGCATTTTTGAGATGGACCATCATCCAAGAATTACCTAGTCCGAGTTCCTAGCTGGAAAACACAAACACCGAGTCAGGTGAAAAAAATAAGAATATCAAATTTATTTTTATAGTCAACAATTTTGCGACTTTATGTCCTTATGTATGAAATGACGTGTATGCTAATATGAAAACCACAAATCGACCACATAACGAAAAGAGACAGTATATTTTGCATTCATTATGTCCCCTAGTCAGGGCCAAACTGGATTAAATACGCCTCACTGTGTATCAATTCAAACAAGGAAATGTAGCAACCTGCAGAGAAGATACACAAATAAGAATCTCATACAATATTTCTAACGGCTTTTGGAGGGAACTTTAGTTGTAATTCAAAGCAAGCACACAAGTAGGTAGCATCGATGACATCAGACGCCTGTGCTAATCAAACCATAATCGAGTTAGGTGTAGAGTTTCTAATTAATTTGTTGAAACTTGATCGCACCTTGCTGCACCAAGCGAACTTGTTAAGTTGCCTATATCGAAATATTTGTTTATTAAAACAAGAATCTATAAAACTCACAACATTTAACCCTATACCAGAATCAGGCAGGTATTATTCACCACGACCTGTAGAATTCCGACATTCAAGGTTAGAAGGGAACTTCTAAACTAAGTATTTGAAGAGCGATAAACGAACTTCCACGAGGTCGGATAGACCCGACACCGAAAGGGACGGCCCAATTGTACGCTCCCTACGATAAAAAGAGACAGTGCGACTTATTTTATTTATTGCCATATCAAGTTACGTCGCGGGTTCTGTATCACGGTTGTGTGAAAGAGACGTATATACACATATTGTTCCCCTTGACCTCGTCAGCGGGAGATGCTGGTGATCAGATTTTTTTGGAAATTAAACTTTTTTAATTAGTTAACCAGAAACAGGTTTGTTGTGCTGGAATCTATTAATGAAGTAGTGATTATAACAGTGAAAACATTTAATGTTGATCGGAATACGTTACATTAGTGTGCAGACGACCTATTGTATAGACTACCTAGAATTATGAATAAATGAGATCAGATAAATGCATCAGACGCACAATACTTTATAAATCATAGTGGCGGAAGAAGCCTTATAGTGGAAACCTGGTAAAGTCACATGCAACGCTAGAACTGAGCCAAACTCCATTCGCCGGTGATTTGCGGTCCGCAAGATAATAAAGATTCTAGAGATGTGGCCAGACTTGGGGAGAGATTGGATTTTTTTCTACAAATTGAAGAAGTATAATGATTTCTTCTATATCTTAAATGTCGTGGTGGCCTAGCGGTTCAATGAACGGATTTGTATGCACATGGTTGCAGGTTCGAACCCAGGCAAGTACCAATGTGGCTTTTTCAAAGTTATATGTACTTTCTTAAGTATTCTAAGACACTTCTGACAAACGGTGAAGGAAAACATCGTGAGGAAACCTGGATTCCAAAATTTGGGATCTGAAATCGCCAATCCGCAGAGAGCAAGCGTGGTGATCAATGCTCGTGCCTTCTCTATATGGAAAGAGGCCTGTGCCCAGCAGTGGGACGTTTATAGGCTGGATTATTATCTATATCTTATCTCCTTATGTGAAATGAATTACTAGATTACAAGACGATGAAAAACCTAAGTTATCGGAAGCTGCCGCCTAGACAACTGAGTTTTCTACAAGTGTAAGAGCTGATCGAGTCGCTCTAATGTATGTAAGTGACAAGTCAAAGAAGATTACCAAGAAAAAAATGTTTTTTCAATTTATAGTTGTAGGTGTTAGTTGTTATATTAGATTTAAGTATTGAATTGTATATAAAGATTCCATGAAATTCCATTTATGTAACTTTACCGATTTCTATCATCGCTATGGCTACAGCTAATTTGCCTACAGGGCTGATTCTGGGTTGTGGTTTTTTGTTTTTAGTAATTTATTACAATTCCAAATCATGTAATTTTACGTATTTTTTATGGTATTAAGATACTCTATTTATAACTTACTATGAGATTCACTACTAAAAACTGAAATTGTATAAACAATCAAGAAACCCCATTTTTTTTTTTCGAAAATTTCTTTTACCTTTTGAAAAACTTTCCATCAACATAGCTAGGAACACTCCCGACTAATTTCCCTTGTAAATCAAAAACCAAACCAAATCAAAATCGACCTATACGTTCGGAATCTACGATGCCACATACAGAAATAAACAACCACGTCAAACTTACAGGTAACACCCGTCGTTTTTAGGCCCCCCCGACCCAAAAACGACGGGTGTTAATAATGGAAATTCAAACTCCCAGAACTTTTACAGAAATCTAAATAAGCTTTTAAACCAAAATAAAAACACTTTCCTACTAATGTACTAGATGTATTTTTAGTCCTATTGTCTACAACCGGTACCGGAACATCCTAAATTAAAACTTTAATTAATTAACAAATCATCTTTTTAGAATTTCACCGACCAATATTAAACACCAACTCAAGGTACGCAGTACTTTCATAAAAGTAATATTCGTGGACGTAAAAATCAAACACTGGGAACCACCGGGACTGTTTTCCAATTATAGCTCTATAAAACTTTTTTTTATGAGCGAGTTCAAATACAGTTTCCAGTAGCTGTAATAGCATTCCCATTTCAGATTTCTATACTCACAATGCTTAAACCCGAGTTTTTCCCACAATATCAATCTATCTCAATGGCCTGGTAGAAGATTAAAAAGACCACATTTTCCATTGTTTTTGGTTTGTGTATAGGTATGCATCAGGAGCGCAATTAAGGCCCTTTGTGCTTTGAATTCTAACAGTCTCTAATAGCAACAAATTATTAGAAAACTTTTCGTTGAAAAACTCGTTTATATTAATGTCTTCGTTGATGAAACAAGCACATTCATCGAGACACGTTTATTTAGACTGAAAGCCGACATCATTATAGGTGCTCTCATCATAATGGTGTTTTGGATAGGGTGAGCAAAGATTTATCTAATAGTGCTTTCGAAGGAACCAACGTTATCTTTCTAGTTTCAGTTGTTTGTAGGATGGATGACGTTTGATATGGTTTTTATCAGACCTGGCGGCTACTGGGTACCTATTTCCACAATACCATTAGGGTACAAAAAAATACGTGAAACTAGATCAGCAGTAGTACATGAGCATACTATTCAGCTCTGATATATGTCAAACACTTGTCTACAGATTTGTAAATCATGTTTCTTTCAGTTTTTAATTTTAAAGTTTTTTCTTATTACACAATCATTAGATACAGGCAAAACACATGTCAGACACACCATATCATCGAACGAAAAAAATCTGACACAGGTCATGGTTTAGAATGTCGCAATACTCGAGCTTTAATATCAAGGCGTTCAGCATTGACATTTCACAATAAACAGTAATGAACACTCAAACATCAAACGTAATCATACTGAAATGAATCACAGATATAAAGGGTCGTTCCATTCAATAAAAATCAAATTGTCACCACCGACGAGTCGTAACCGACACGTAATTCTACAGTTTAACGTCAATTCCAGTTCAAACAACCGGTTATTTAGTTCCAAAGAATAGAATGTCAACAGGTTGTACCGAGAATTCTTACAAAGCGGATGAAAGCTAGACATTACGAGGTACGATGGTACAAATATAAATGATACCTTTTGTTTTGTGAAATAAACACGTGACGATAAACTTTGGTGTTATGTTTAGGGTTTGTTGTAAAGTTTCTGGTTTTAGAAACGTGATATTTGTTCGGTTGACGTATTACTAACTTTCGTTGATTTGCGGAAACCAAATTTCAGTTCATAGACATAGAACTGTAAGGTTTACAAGTGACAATTTAGTATTAAAAACGTCCGCTTTCACTAAGATCTATTTAGAAAAAATAAATCTATGCCATTAAATCTAATTGTGGAAAGGTCAAGGCAAAATAATCGACCGTCGGTTGTCGAAATACAGAAGTTTCGGTTCGAATCAGGATGAGACTGGCTCGGGTCCGGAGAGAATGACACGTTAATGTAAAATAGGGGCTTGTGCCCCAGGGCTGCTAAGCAGTGTGGGGTAAGAAGGGCTGTGGAAGATGATGATGATGAAATCTATAAAATTTGTACGGGAATCATTGACTCAACAATCAATCTCTTATTCATTTTTAGAATAGAGATTCTGATAATAAAAATTCTTAAAGACCAATGAGGAAAAACCACGACCTACTTTCCGCATACATATTTCTATTGTGCGACTTTAAACAGGTTGTTATGATTTTCAGAGATATTATAGAGAGACAGTCATTTGTATACGTAAAGCCTCGCAAAAAAAGGTGCCGAGGGTTTCCCTAGACGAGACTTATTCAAATAAAAAAACCTTTAAGTTTGTTTTAAGTGACAAAACATAAAAATTCCAAGTAAAGTTTTTGTTTAACGTTTCGCATTTCGAATAACTGACCAACAACAAGAAGATAACACCGACAAAAACCACAATAGATGAATCAGCTTCTCGTAAATACAAGTACCGAGTGACAATCGTGGAAAGCTCGGAAGCGGGCCGGGGGTAACGCACAATGAGTGACGGATTGACGACCATTGTCGCCGACAAAGACGAGACAAATCAAAGAATAGCCCCTCCGTGGATCCCCGGATACAACGTCACGGGATGGGAATTCCCCCTTTGTAATCTCGTTATAGTTATTTAATTAAGTGCTATGTTAGAATCTTCTGATTTATGGCGAAACTTTTCTCTTATTTGGTGTCTAATAGTTTTGGGCGATACGATGGATTATCCGTACCTTAATAAATAGTTTATACTTTTGAAGGAACCTTATAAATATCTCGAATATCAGATGTGTTGCGAAAATAATAAATTACAAAAATAAATACCTTTTTTCTTTATATTTTTTTTGTTGCAGAGGTTAAATATTGCGCAATTAAAAGTTTGACATTAATTATTACCTTATAGATAATACTTTTTTTTTCAAAACGAAGGCGCGGAGTAACATTTCCGTCGGGATCTGACGGGAACAAGGTACAGCAGATGTGACTGTAACTATACAATGCCCACAGAAAGAGCTTTTCCATTTAACTTTTATGTTACCAATATCATATAATGCTTACCTATAAATAAATACTACAAAAACATTACCCCGAGCAAATTACCAGCAAAACTGAAAGAGACCTCGGTACCCGTTTTATAGTTTTTAATGTAAACCAATATGCAATATAATGTAATATACTTATACTTATTTGTTGCTTTGCCTGGAACAATGGCTGTTTATAATTCTATTAACAATAAACTCTTGAATAGATTTTAACTTGAGCTTTTTAAATACTTTGTTACCAACTTCCCTCATGTTTGGAATGGTTATTATGGATAAGAATACAATAAAATATATAGGTAATCGAAATAATAAAAATAAAATGCAAAAATTGAAATTGAAAAAAGCGATATTATTTTTTGTATACTTACCGGTATTTGAATTGCCTCTTAACAATAATAATTTATACAATCTTTTTTAAAGTTCAATAGCTTAATAGATTGGAAAAGCTATCGGTATCATGTAAATTAGGTAATATCATAGTCCCACCAAGGGAAAAAGATTTAAATGTCTACTCGTTCGGAATAGAAGGCCATTAGTAGAAAATTAAAGTTTTTGGGAGTCAAAAAGCTCCCTTTTAAAAATCCTAAAACCGATACTCGGTTATAGGATTTGTGTGGCAATATTTTTATTTCTAGGGAAAATAGCAAATTACCTAAATTAACGGGTAAAAATTTAAAGGAACGAAAAAAACAAAAGAGTAGAGTAGTACAAAACAATAATATAGTGTTATCTATATTTACATTATTTAAGTAGGTAATATTCCCCCGTAATTTGTTTGCCCGAGGGGAATGTTTCCATCAAAGTTTACAAATTGGTGCGTCGACAGTTCTCATATCTAATCAGAGCTGATCATAACCTAGGCTAACTAGTATTGTGGTGGACTTGTGGTTGTGATTAACATGTTTAAGTAGATATTAGTATTTGAAAGTTTTTTTTTGTTTTCTTTTTTTCATACTTTCCAAATAGGTAAAAAATAAAAAAGCTTTTGTTCTAAGAAAAGGATGGCATTTCTTTTTTGTATCTTAACTATGTCAACGAAATGGATATAAAAACTTATTTTAAAATAGAATTATGTTTTTCTACTAATTAAATATTAAATTCCATCGTTAAACTAAAATGAGCTTTGAACAAACAAAGGCATTCCAAAGCTCAATTTTAGAGTCAACAATAAGAAACCAAATCATGAACGTGTCACTACAAATGAAAAATCGGTAATTTACGGTAATTAAGCTTTTAGTGCTTCACTATTGCAAGTAAAACCTGTCGGTGGTGCGCGGCGGGAGAGGAATCGATTCTCGGCGCGGCGCGGCGGCGCGACGTTGCCGCTCTGCCGCGCGTGTTTTGTTTGGGTTGTATGCAGCGGCAACAGGCCGCGAGCGCTGCGAGCCGCGCGCCCCACCCGCGCCGCCGCGCCGCCCGCCAAACGTCATCGTTATAAAAACTTTCAAACCTAACTTACTGCAGGCAACCGCAACTATTGCAAGTTTTTTGTTCATTTTGCTAAACAAAAACCATTCAGACAGTAAACAGTTTCAGCCGAGTTTAACTCGGAAGTTTTAAGCCTAGGTATACCGCGTTGTATCGCAACTTTCTGTATTTGGCGTTTCGCTTCTAGACAGTTATCAGTTCGACAAACTTCTATAATGCGCCGTTACATGGCCATGACCTATTTATCTTGTGCTTACTCTTTATAAGGTAGGAAATTGGTTTGTGTAGTTGATTTCCCATAAACCACTTACGTAGGTTTACCTTACCTTGCTATTCATCGTTCAAAAACATGAGGATATTCCTGATAAATCTGATGATTTACAATTAACCGGTAGCTACTTCGGAAGTCACAGTATACATAGCTTCTGATTAGAGGTATGGTTGTTGACTTGTCAAGTTAAGCAGTTTGGTTTGTTGCAGCTCTGCTACTGCGGTATACTTCGGTAACATCCTTGTAGACTGTTCGATCTCTACAATATAAGTCATACAGATATGCAGATTAGCTCAAAGTCACAAAAGAATAGTTACTTATAGATGTGTTATAGAAAGGATAGTTTACCTATCCAAGAGCGGTGAAAAGTACATGAGGTAAGAGTAACATAGTTTTTGCTGAAAATTTGTTAATTTGAACTAAATAATAGATATCCAATTTTTCCCATCAATTATTTGCCACGAAAACTAGCTATCTTAAGAACACAATTTTATTGATATAAATTGATACTATGCAATGAGTTTAATTTAGTTGGGTGAACAACAGAATCGGCCCGCAGCGTCAATGCAGCTAGATCAAAATAACTACTAACGTGATTAAGAAATGCATACAATGTATATGACAAATATATAGGACAACTAGAAGACTACAAAATTACTAATTTATTACGAGTCAAGCTTGGCCCGCCATTTTCAGGATAAGAGATCAAAACGAAATCGAATCGTTATTGTATAGGTAGATTTGAATAAAGGAGACAATATTAACAAAATAAGAATTTAATAATAAGTGTAGGTACGTAGTTTAATTACAAAATATATATTTAGTTACCCCAGAGCTAAACTTAACATTCTTATAGAGTTTACTTACATTTCTTAACTTGTCTTAACCTATATGGAATTTAAACATAAATTGGCAACTGTTATTACTCTTCTATTAATTTTAAGGCTAATTTGAATCATAATAATTATTATCATTTTTAGCGCCTTTATTTTTAATATTTCTAAAATCTTTTGTACTGTTCGTACGTTAGAGGTGTGTAATAACAAATCACTAAATCAACTTTTTAACTTTGGAATATAGTCACCGTACTTCTCTGTTTATTTGGTATCAACAAAACTAAAATCATTATTATTACAAAACAATTTGTAACGTAAGGCAGTATTTAAAACAGCATATCTCTTTGACAATATAAATAAAGTCACGCTTGAAGGTAACATAGATCATCTCTATGTATCTTACTATAGCTTTCACTAAAACATTCTGTAAACTAAGGCATCCAATTGTATTACATACAAACTATACAAATGTCTTCAATTCAAGAGTTCCATTTAAATCAGCACCATATACATATTTTGGATGGAATTAACATTTAGTTACACGTAATCAGTCTTCATTCTTAACCCCAATTAAAATGCTTAAGCATTAACTTGCCTTAGTGTCTATACTCAAATTACTACCAAGTCTTTTAATCCTGAAAATATAGTTCATGTAGTACGGGCGCTGAGAGTAAGGGTGCGTCCACATCTGACGAACGAGCACTACACGAGCAGCTCGCGAGCCGTTCGCGAACCGCTCGTGGCGTGCTCGCGAGCATGCCGCGAGCGGCGCGCCCACGTTTGTTAGATGACGTAATTAACATGAGTGCGTTCGCGGCATGCTCGCGAGCGGCTCGCGAGCATGCCGCGAACGCACGTAGTGCTCGTTCGTCAGATGTGGACGCACCCTTAGATCACTTTATCCTTCACGCCGTTACTTAAACGCTAGCTGTTCTTCATTTGACTTTGACTGGATGCCGATTGCGCTGCTATTTCATTGAGCAGCATGTCTTGCATTTTGCTTCTCACTACTAACTTCCTTATTGGTTCCAGTTGCTTGAAGTACGGAGCCAAGGACTTCAGGAACATCACATCGTAGTCCTCATCCTCGGTTAGCTTCACTCTCTTGTCGGGCAGCGGGTCTTCCTCGAAGGCATCGTCAAGATACACTTGTACTTCATTGTTCCCTTCTGGTTCCTGTTCATCTTCAATTTCAAACTCATATTCTTCTTCGTCAGTATTTATTTCCTCTTTAGTTTCGACATCGCTCCCTTCTTTTGACTTAGACACGTCAGCTGTGGTCCTACCGCCGATAAACTTCATCATTTCAAAGTGTCGCCACTTGCCTGTGTACTGGTCGATGGGACCAAACTTTTTTATTTCTTTCTTGAATAAATCTCTTAGATTCTTCCATTTCACTCGTAGACGTTCTTCTGTGAATAAGGAATAGTATTTGTTAAAGTAATTATTTGATAATTGTCTAATAAAAACACACTCAGGATTCTAGTGAGCGTCAATCAACGGGTTATTTAGTAAAATGGGTTGTAGAGTCGGTCAGGTAAACAGTCACTGTATCAGCTATATAACATACTGTAAGTATCTACTGAATCATTCTGGTAAGACTAGAAACCGGCCTACCATAGATTGGGAAAGGAAGACGCTTTTTTCATCCTTTTTGCGATAGGACTTAAACATCCAGGCTCTAACAACAACGAAGCTCTACCTACTTTAGAACCGTTTTTTTTCAGCATTGAATCGAGCCCTTGTGATTATATGTCAATATCAATATTAAAAATAAAAAAAAATAATCTTATTTGCGATAATCGGGATTCTTGTGCATAATAATAACATTAGGTATAAATCGGTGATGCGGGACTATTATGTGTCGAGGGAATGTGACCCGAGCTAAGTTGCACTTACAGAACTTTTTATCTGATGTTTGCTATAGGGGTATATCAACACTGTTAACTGAACAATTAATGATTTTAACTTTGACAAAAATTATACATGCTTGCTTGTATGAAAAAATAATTCAGATGTGATTTTCTAATAAGTATTTTTAGTCAGCATTTTGCATTATAATACAATATTTAGTAGGAAAAAAAAAAGTTGTTAGGGTGCGTCCACATCTGACGAACGATCATTACATGTTCGCGGCATGCTCGCGGGCTGCTCGTGTAATACTTGTTCGTCAGATGTGTATGCACCCTTATGTTACATACCTATTGATTTATGATACCTACTCAGGAATCCGAGATTGTAAATAAATGTGTGTACTGTGTAGGTATATTTTTAATCTTTATAATTTAAAAGTAATGCTGATTAACAAAATTAGTTTTGATAATCAGCTAAACCGTATTAAGTAATAAGAGAAAATACATAATTATATTAATGTGATCTTTGAAAGTACAATATGAGATATCTACTGTAACTTGTTACTAATTTATATTAATTGTACCATAATAATACACTTGGTAACAGATCTGCAAAACATAATAGATCAAAGACTTGATTTGTAACTACTGCTGCCATCTATGAGCGTATCGTCACACCAAGCCGTCACACAGCGCGAGCGCTGCCCACGTGGTACATACACCGTACTAACCTGGCAGTTGCATGTCCTCCGCTATCTCCATCCAAGACTTAGCCATGCGATATCTATCATTATACCGCTCGTGATCAGGATTCCACAAACATTCTCTTTTCCTTACTTCCTTCACAAGCCTCTTTGTAGTCTGATCAGACAAAATCATTTTCCTCGGCATCTTTATGCTGTCAACGAAAAAATTTGAAATGAAATCGCGTCGCGTCAAAACGGTCCGCGCGGCAAGGGGACGCCGCGGCAACTGGCGAGTGGCGACCGGCGATCAGGCGAGCGTTACGGACGATCAATGTAACATAAGGTTGGGGATAGACGCGGCTTTCGTGACTCTCTTGAAATCTACACTATCTTATAGTGACGCACAAATAAATATTTTACAGTCGTGCTAGATAAAATAATAAATCTTTTATAATTTTATCTTGCATGCATGTAAAATGTTATTTACTTATTTATTAAATGTATGTATTTATAATTATTGATGACTCATAACAATAAGCAGCAATTTGTAATTTAGATTTGATCAAAACTAGAGATGATTAGTTTGTTTAGTAATTGAAAAATAAACAACGCTATATTTTGTTACTGCACGTAAACAAATAAATATAGCATTGTTTAAATAAAACGATTATTTAATAATGTTGAATCATAATTATACTGTATTGTTTTTAATAAAACTCTAGAAAATAACCCGTCATGTTAAGTTTATTTACTGTCTATTTATAATGGACTCTGGTCTTTGTTCGAGTTTCAAACTTATAATTATAATTTACTGATTTCCAAGTTAGACGAAAGTTTAAAAGCCAAAAAAAAAACAATTTGAAAACTCAATTACCTAACTAGGAAAGCGATCTTACGTTATTAATCAATATTAATCATTATGATTAAAAGCCGCAGTACGTTTGCGTTTATAAGCCGTGCAGTCTGAACTAGGGCATAATAAGCGTATCAAGCGCGACGCGACACGCGACGTTGCCGCGCCGTGCGAGTGATCGCGGTATCGCTATCACCGACACTACGCAACGCAACTGTACGTATTCAATGCTCATTCTAAACCCCTTAAACATCAAAATATGATACGTAATGTGATCTGTACTGCAAGACATAATTTGATCGTCGTCAGTGGTATTTCTAATAAAACTTCAATGATCATTGCACACACAGGTCTGAGTGTGCATGTGCATTATGTTTACCTACAGGTTTAAAGATAAGATAATTTCGTGAAATAAGCGAATTATCAATGAATCATTCACAATGTTACGCAAATGTCTACAAAACAATTTAATAAATACTGATTACAGATAACATTTTAAAAGCTAGACAATCTAGAAAATGTACCTACTTATGTGCTGCTTTTTAAATTCAGTATTTGCGTATCTACACGTATTTACCCTACATTAGTCACCAACTTTAATAATATTAATATTATTATATTACAAAAATATTATTACATACCTAGCAAACGACATTGACAGATCATGTCATCTACCCTACTTATTTACTTTTCTCTATGATGTCATCAGAGCTTAATCATAAACAATTTTGAAACTTTTCTTGTGACATCTAGTACTCAATAGTAAAACTAAAGATGGTCTCTGTTTCTTAAGAATTTTGAATCAAGACTGATACAGGCGGCGCCATCTAGATCCCGTAAGTTACTTAGCGAATTTAACTTCTGAGATAATAGTTAAGAACAATTTCGATAGGTGGCGCTGTATTAAGTGTGCAAAATACCGTGTGGTCAATGGTAGCCTGTCTTCATTTAGCAAGTAAAGTAACCTTGTTTTTCTTTTTTGCTTAGGAATATTCTAAAAGCTTCTTCCGTTCTATAGAAGGCGAAGAAGTATGACGACTCTTACTGACTGTATTCCCCGCATGAAACGAGAGGTTCCTATACGTTTTCTGATCTGGATTTTCTTTTGCTATTCTAAGGGTTCGAATTTGGGAACTTGTGAAATGCAGCGGTAGGTATGACCAACTATTCATATTACTATGTTGGTAATTACCAGGGAGTAATGGCGCTGGGATGAACATTAAAAGACTTGTATCTTCTTCACATTTTATTTAGAGACATCGGTATAAAATATATGAGATATAAAACAGCACAGTCGTGATAAATTAAAATATATCATAATATACGATAATATAAAACACGTCAATACATTAAAATCAACATTTCAAAGTGTAAGATTTTTATTAAGACGTGGGCTAATCGAGCGAGGTCAGGGAAAATAACATTAAATGAAATGTTCTTTCTTCTCGAACAATACTGACCCCAAAAGTTAAAATATAAATAAAATTTAATCAAATTAATCTAAATGGTATTTGGACAATAGGCATAGAATTAAATATTTTATTCACTGTGATATTATTATAGTTTATAAAATTTTTCATTCGTCATTCGAAAAATCTGCCGTAAACGACGGAAGTATAGAAAAATTATACAAACGTTTTATTTTGATTTTTTAAGTTTATATTTTATTTTTAATCTTACAATTATTTTATCACAGTGAATAGAGCTTAGGTGTGGGGATTAAAAGTGTAGGGATTCTAGAGTAAACCCCTAAAGTGGGGTTTAGTCGAGAACAGATATACGAGTATGCCGTGTCATAACAACGGATATGGTTACATTAATTACATATGTATGTTAATGATAATATATTGTTATACCCTAAACACTAACTAACCAATGCGTCACATTGTTACATGTTTATAATACGGCCATTAATAGAAACATACAAAGCGGTTGCGGAATGTCTCATACGATACGAGTACGTCAAGGAAACTAAACTGCGAACAGTTCAAATACACCTCTACATACTGAACATTACATATTAGCGTAGCATTCTCTATCTATAGCGTAATATAAATACTTTAATAAAGATATAAAAGTACTATCAAAATAATAACTTAAGTCTCTAATTAAATCCGTGACGAATACATATATCATAATCAACTTAACATAATTACGTATTTCCTGTTGACCTTCATTCTGTGGGAAACAATGGATCATCCCTTATAGAGAAGCCTTTCGTCAGTGAAGCTGATTCCTCAAATGTGCATATATAACAGAAATCTCACGTCCTGCATTCAAAATATCAATTCCTGATAATTAATCATTTGAAAAAGCTTATTATTAAAATAAACGATTAAATTTTTCTATTAAATTCATATGGTCAGACCACGTTAACTTTGGCACGGCAATTTATCTAACCAAATGGCTAACAGCTTAACGGAATATTATATAGTATATATATAATTTTATAACAACTATAATTCGGCTATGATTAATATATTGATAAGCAAAATGCCTTGGTTTACAATCAACTTGACTTCGTGTCCCTATTTGTCGTACTCTATGCTGGGATGGTGAAAACAAAGCATGGTGTTTACCTTTGTTTTGATCTCAAGATGTCACATAAACAAAGCATTTCGTTGATCAAATATACAAAAGCGTGTAATAAATAAATATATTTTGGCCACGTTTCTAATGCGGAACCCAGGCGCCAAAGCTAATAATGTAGATCAAAAATAATATAATATCATTAAGACTATAATTACCAGTTATATTACAATATTACAGTACACTAATTTGTTCTTATTCTAACACATTGACGAACGTAATATCATTATATGGAATACTTTGTGGGGGCGACTGTCGTGCACTAAACCACACCAAGGAAAAGCTACAAACGACGTGCTGGAAATCATTTAGTAAGTCTTAGCTTCAAGTCTCTGATTTAGTTAGGAGTTTCCTTGCCTACTACGGTTCCCTGGTACTACACCAGCGTTCGCCAGTCGTCCTCACAACTTAAATAAACATTCAGTAAACATTGATACCAGTACAACACACAATGTCTTCATAATAACTCCTATCAAATAAACATCAGTAACAATACTCCACCACATTCAAAGTACTTTCGATGTTTAAGGATTATAGTACTTGTGCTTAAGTGACGTCAACTCATACATTTTACATGGAACCGACTCGAAACCAACGATATTACATGACATTTTCATGCCATGTATACGAACCGAATGAAAACAGCGCAAACACTGTAAACCCAAAGCCGACACACAAAATGCATGAATTGACCTCAACATCCATACAACTAACATTTCACACAACAGATGTAATACAATCCTAAAAATAATACGAGTATCTTTAACAATAAATAATACTTAATAACTAAACATTTTTGAGAAAACGATTGAGACAATCAAAAGGGCTTTCCTTTAAAATTAAGTAGCATTCACAATCCAATTACATACATGTTTTAACTGGACCAAACATTGGACCCCAAGATGGCAATGAATTCAAACCTTGATAATCGAAATAAAATAAAACAGGTTGTGTTAATGATGAATATCAAATTATTGCACCGTAGAAGGTAAATCATCAAAATTAATTCAACAATGATTTCATTGAAATTTATTTTAGAACACTCTTTTCAGTCTCTTAGGGTAAAAATTTCAAGGTTTCTCTAAATTATCAAAAGAAACATGTAAAGTCCCTAATGACAAACGGTGAAGTAACATGAGAATGATTCCACAATCCACACTAACTATACTGATATTACATTTACGTGATGATACATTGGTCTATTAAATATTCTCGTTAATCATAAAACACCGATACACAACATCAAATGTATTATATACGAACAGCTATTGAATTGATATTGTTTTAATATTCATTATAATGATTAAAATGTTATGTAATTGTAAACCTACTAAGATACATTAGATGTTTTTATTGAAGAAACGACATCTTACAGTGGAGATGTCTAAACATTATTCATTCATATCTACGAGTGTCACAAGATTAAGAAGAGAAGAAGTAAACGAATTGTTAAGAAAGATTCCTCAATGATGTTGTATTTTAATGAAGAAGAATTGGTTAACGTTAGTCAGCTTAATAAATTACTGGAAGATATTGTTAAAATCGTTAGGTCTTGCTAAGGTACGGGTATGGCACTGTTTGTAAGATAAATACCAGTTGCGATGGTGTATAAGACCTCTGCGGGTCTTCAGTGCGGATCTAGAGTGGCTACAGTGAGTTGTGATGTATGTGAGAGGAACTAACAAAAGTGTATCCACATTAGTATTCGTTAAGCTCCTTTGTTCTACCTGCATGCATTAGGGACAACTATATAAATAGTACATGGTCATACATCATGTGTTGTATATAGTTTATAAATTCTGTTTCAGTAAATGTTTATTAAAACCCAGTTTTATTTATTTAATTAAATCCTCTTTGTTCGGACGGTAAGGCTTTAGAATGTTAAATTGTTATTTTAAACCGATCGCTTTTAATCTGAAATTTAGTTTATAGGGTCACTTGAATAAATATTTTACAAGAGTAAGACCATAATTTTGAGTTGAGGTTGTAAATTTTTCAAAAATATATTACTTAGAAATGATAAATAGTTCCCAATCTATAATTTTGACGAATCATAAACAATGAAGCAAGTAAACGCTTTTCAAAATTAAATGTTTTGGTGATGGCTACGTGAGAATAAATGGTAGGTCCTAATATAAATGATATGTTAACTAACATTGTATAAATATTATTAATTACAAAAGACGATTAAATTATGTAGACACATTACAAAATATTTACAAGATAAACAGTAAGGGATACGCGATGGCAGACTGGAAGTAATTCTTAAATAATTATGACGTTAATGAGGAATTAGTCGCAAATGTACAGTAATGCGTTGAAACTCGATAATACAGTGAACCACGCGACCTAACCGCAAACAATCGAACAGAATGGTTTTGACACCATTTATAATTCATTCTTTAAATATGTAGGTAAGTACATATCATTAAGTTACATTTAGTACATTAAACTAACTCTACATGGTGAAAGGTTTCAAGTGACGCCATAACGAAATAAACTGGGTAACTTTTGAATGTTTGTGTTGCTTTATTGTAACGGTTTGTTCAACGCAAGTATGACGTCAGACCGCCGCGGACTCAACTCATGAAACTATTTTAAAAAGGACCCGGTAAGTACATATGACATATTGTACGACTAACTTATTAGTATGGTTACCTTTAGTTTGGAAACTAGGTTTAAGTACAACTTTCAGTTCATCCTGTAAGTTATGAACGCACAAATAGCCTGATACATATATACAGTTCTTTAACTGACTGCCAATAAATAGACATAGTAATCATTGAGTGGAAACTGGCGTCTTTAGGAAAGACACGGTCAACCATGACAGATATCGGAAAACTATTGTCAAGAGACACAAATCTAATGAATCGATTAAACAACCAACGTTGCCGCGACATCGAAAAGTATACAAGTAATGATGTCACACTTACAGCAGGCTCTCCTCTCATGACGGTACACGGTTTACGCTTAAGTTACGTAACTAGTGGTCGGGCTTAGCTTAGGTGTCGCTGGCGGCCGACGGCTGCTTGATGAGGTCCACGTCGCGGATGCTGGCCTGCGCCTTCAACTTCGGCTTGTGTGTCTCTGCAGGCTTGTGCTCGTGACCCGCCTTCTCGTGCCCCTTGTGCTCATGCCCCTTTTGCTCATGGCCCTTCTGCTCATGGCCTTTTTGCTCGTGTCCCTTCTGCTCATGGCCCTTTTGCTCGTGTCCTTTCTGCTCGTGCCCTTTCGGCTCGTGTCCTTTCTGCTCATGTCCTTTTTGGTCGTGTCCTTTCAGCTCATGGCCGGCTTTGTGCTCGTGGGCCTTAGGGTCGTGGACTGCGCATTTGGGGTCGTGGCTTTCCACCACGCTTACTCCGTTCTTGTGGGTGTTCATGTCGGGGTCATCCTCGATTTCCTGGCGGAATTTCCGGTTGTACCAGTGCAGGCAAACGCATCTGAAAATTATATTTATTCAAAGATTAATGCTCGTCTCAGTATCAGACGTTTACTGGGCACTAATTAAACATCACGTTGGGAGCGCTATTTTCAGTGGCACTTCGTTCTAACCGCGTTTATTCCGCTTGGTATAACGGTAAACGAATCTAAAAATAGGGTTGGGTCAAGGTTTCTTTATGCATTCATGCCTGGTCAGGAACCAATTTGGGTAAAATAATTTATGCAAAATAATTATAATATAAACACAGCGCGTAAATTATTAAAAAAAAAATATGACATTAATTTCGGCTAAAGCTGTAAGAGAATACATCGCGGTTCTTTCGTTTGTTTTCGCGGACAGTGCCCTGGAGCGGACATTGATTGGAGTGGCAGAGACTGGCGGCCCGCCTTTTAATAACACGTAATTAACAAGAATGAAATACCCTCGTTGTTAAAAAAAATATCGTGATCAAATTGTGTAAATGAATTCTTTAGAAATAATATGCTCCCCGCTCGAGCTTGATCTATTTAAATGATGATTTTCATTATTGTTTTGTTTGTTTTATGGTTGTAAATAAAGCAGTTTTTTTATTGCTATCTATCTTTGATACTTACATTTCATTTTAATATAAAAAATACGAGTCAATCCAAACGTATGGTTAACTAAGATCTGCCAATTTTTCAACCCTCACTATGAGCTAGTGATGCGGCGCATCGGTGACGCTCGATACTATTAATATTTAACTGTGAATTTTCATTCTCCATTTGTCGTCGCTAGATTCTTATAATATGAGTATATCAATCATATCATCACCCCTGGCGGTTTTGTCCTATCACCATGTATTGAACGGTCTGGTATCCTATGGCATGCAATTTGATTATAATTTGATGTTCGACAGGATTAATGAGCTTACAAAACTTGCCAAAAATACTGTAAAGACACGAACGTGTCCCATCAATCACATAAATGTCAGGGCGGTTTCTGATACCAGGCAAACATGAAAAGAAAGTGTTTCAAACGAATGACACTGTAATAACTTTCTTATCTTTAGAACCTTTTTCTGGAACGGTCGACAAAATTCCAGAAAATACCAATTCGTTTCCGAATATTGCTCACGCATCAGTGAAAAAAATTTCTTGAATGCAGTGAAAATTTCAAATAGATTTAAAAAGCGTGTTTTTTTCTACATTCCTACAGATACAATACGCATTACAATTTATATAAATAAAAAACAATACATTATCGTTGAGTTCTTGTTTTCTAAAATTCCTTGCGTATTTTCAGTTAGCAAGACATAAAACTCCTCCGAGTTATGTATACCTGGTAACAGTATCGCTGTAGAATTAAAACCGTCGGCGGCGTCGCCGTCGTTACCCCGATGTGTATTTTATTACGCTAATTGGCCGGGCTGGGTTATCATTAATTTATCTAAGTGAATACAATAATGTAAAACGTTTAGGAAAATAAATGTTACTGCGTTTTTGTCGAATATAACTTTAACATGTAAGGAAAGTTACTATTTACTAGTTGAACAAATTACTGAAACCTGGAGAAATTAAGTAGTTTTTTTCAATTTTGATTTATGCTATTCATTAATAAGTTTCCACGAACCAAACAAGTTATTCATAGAAACATTTACTAGCTCTATTAGAAAAGTGCGATCGATATCACAACCTTTAAATGTCAACTGTTAAAACATAATTCATTAGAAATGATGTGGTGATTCCAAGTACTAGGGCTTTGGTTTATTAGTGCCACGATTAATTGCAAGCTCACTCAACCTTGAGCATTGAAATTACTGACAAATTTAATGAAAAATAAAGTTGATGATTTTCATAGTAAAACATGTTACTGAATAAACAACTCTTTTTAAGTGCGCCTGGTACCTACCGTAGAACGGCTCCAAGTACGCCTGTCCCCACCATCGCGCCGCCTGCTCCCATCAGGTAGTAGCGGTGCTGAGCGGCCTCCGCGCCCGGCGACAGCTGCACCAGCCCCACCACCAACACCACTATGCCTAGCAGTAGGGAACCCACCACTGCGTGTAGGGCTGCCACCTGCGCATACTATCAACATTTGAAAAATACTTTAAGGGCTACTGTTGAAACATTGATCTCCTCTATTTTAACACCGACACACGTTTGGATGGAAGAAGGAAAGATAGAGAAGTTTGTTACCTTGAACATGAGAATATTTTTATGGATCATACTTGGTAAGGCGCCTAGAAATATAGACGTGGTCAATATATTCATAAGCGCCTTGAAGTAGAACATAATTTTAGGCTGAATCCCTTATAAAGACCTTTATAATCCATAAAAAACAGCTCTTTTCGTAAGAAATAAAGGATAGACCAACACAACACACAAGAGAGGGATGACATCATGCAGGGTGTAAGTTACCTCATTAGTCGTTAGTGCACATAGTAAGTACTCGCGGCAGAGTACTGCCGGATCGTCGCTGGCAACAGAGAGGTTCAAAAGAACCATATATTAAAGCCTCTATGTCCTCAGATCTTGCATGAATCTTCTTTATCTCCATTAAGCAGTCTAGCCTTATCCTAAAGCTATAATTAACTTACATTATGAGATGAGATTGAATGTAATGCTTAAAGTAGAACTACTGAATGATTAATCTCTAGAGAGCTATTCAGAGTTTTATCTGGGTCAAAATAATGATGATAAATGAGCCAACGAAGTTACTGTAAACGACATTTTGTAAAATATACGATTTGAAAATGGGATGTATCTACTATTTAAAATTATACACCAATGGAAAACTGCTTTTGAGTAAAATAATTACCACGTAGTTGATTAAAATAAGGATTGATTTATTATCACAGATTTATATTACAGGTTCTATAGCATAAATAGTTATAATTTTAGGTTTTAGCTTGTTATTTGCATATTAGATTTGTTAGTAACAAAAGCTCGTGCGCAGTTTGATCTAGCCACCACAACCTCTAGAAACTAGTTACAGCGTCATATAATACGTGAAACCGTTAAAGCTAAATTTGAACAAACCGATCTGGCTTACTCTCAAGAGTGTACCATGTAACCAAGTTATGGAGGTAATATTGTGCATGCATGCGGTATGAAGTTTTGATGAGAGTATAGTGGTAGTGTGCCCACCTTCCCGCAGACGTAGATCTCGTTTCTCAATCGGTGGTGGTCGGGCGAGGGCGTGGCCTCGGCGTCAGGCGCGCGCCCCAGCTGCAGCGGCAACTGCGACGGCCGCCGCCCCCCGCCTCCCCTCTTCTCCGCGCGACGTCGCTCATGGCGGACAGCCACCGCTGGCATAGCACCGATCATCTTCGCTGTACAACAACAACCCCTCAACAGCGCGAAGGAGGCCCGCGCTCAAAAGTCGCACTTTTAAACACGGGCCCCCTCCATATTGTGGGCACATACATAGTTATCAAACATCGACTCTCATGCGTTTACACATCTTTTAGTTTTGACTGCGAGAAGCTCAACATTGGGAACTTACAGCAAGCCAGGAACTCACACATCAGCACCTATGTACTTCACACCGCGTTACTTATTTGCGTTCATTTTAACTCTAGTTCCATGATACCCAGTAATAAAGGGGTCATTCAAAGCTCTCTGATAAGCGTACACTAGGAATGATTGATGTGAAAAATAGCAAAATGCCTAGTGATGAAGATGTGAAGAAGCAATGGCGATAGCTACAAATTGATCAAAATGATAGACTACAGAATGGGATTATATGAGTTCATAATAAAATCAAAATCAAAATCAAAATCAAAATATTTTTATTTCAAGTAGGCCTTTTTAAGCTCTTTTAAAACGTTAAATTACTGACTCTAGTTGCAGGTTCCAAAATGTCATTCCAATGGAGAAGAACCGGCAAGAAACTCCATAGGTTACTCTTTTAAAAAAAAGGTTAACATCAATGTAAAAAATACAATTATATATAAAAAAATATACAAATATGCGACAACAGCGTAAATAGCAAAATGTTTAGTTTACTGTAAATGATAACATCCAAAATGGAAGAAAAATGAAAAGGGACACGCAACAAATTTACATTGTTGTCACATTTACAAAGGTCGCCTATGCGAAAAGAATGAGAATAATAAAAAAAGACTAAACTCAATAATTAAAAAAAAACAAAAAACAAATATCTAATTAAATAGCTTTACATACAAAAGATATGTAGTCCTAACTAAACCCTAACAGGAATGTCAAGGCATGTCAAAAGGTTTCTACGAATAGAGACCGTGGGGAAGCTAATCGAGAAAGATAAAACAACAAGATGAGGCAAATGAACTAACGGACCGCCAGGGAGGCCACATATGCAGAAGGTCCTAAATCCACGCGCTTTTATCCTCTACATAGTCACTGATTTTATAATAAGCCTTTCCTATTAGTTTGGATTTCACGCACGTTTTAAACTTTTTGTTAGTTAAATGAATTAGACTATCTGGTAATTTATTATAAAAGCGAATAGAATTCCCTAGGAAGGATTTAGTATTTGTTTTAGTTAGTCTAAACCTTGGGACTACTAGTTTATTTTTACTTCTGGTGTTAATGTTGTGATAATCACTGTTGACACTAAAACTATCTAAATGTTTACGAACGTACATTATATTTTCCATAATATAAAGCGATGGCAACGTGAGAATACCTATTTCTTTAAATTTCTCTCTAAGTGATTCGCGGGGGCCCATACAGTACATGGCGCGAATTGCTCGTTTTTGCAAGATGAATATAGAATTTACATCGGCTGCAGAGCCCCATAGCAGAACGCCGTATGACATAATGCTGTGAAAATACGCGTAGTAAACTAATTTTGCCGTGGGAATATCCGTGAGCTGTCTAATAATGGAGTTATCCTATGTCCTTGTAGGTATAGTCATCCGCACGTCAATGGGTAACAATATATTACAAAAATCGAAATAGCCTCTTTCAAACATGTTTGCTTATAAGTCTCACCTCAGATGTGCAGTCGACTATACTTCGGTTTCTCAACATAAATCAACTAAAAGGCACGTAAATCTGTTTATATACGTTTAGTAGGAAGGATGGGCGCTCTGGGCATACAATACTGATACGTCCTTTGATGTATTGTTCCCCTGACAGCGTCGTAACTATACAGATTTTCGAGAGGAAAATACAATGGAAAGTTCTACTTTATATGAAGCACCTACCGTGCAACGCTCTTACACCGACTTTCTTAAGGCACATACTTCTACTCCAACGACTAACAATTATTAATTAATACCACAGCCAGCAAAGCTTTCAAAACTCTTACATCAAACAGCCACACCAACTTTCGCAATGTTTTTATTATTAGGAAAACGTATAACATCGACAACTTTCTCCCCTTCGTTTTTAGAAGGGATTGTATTCGATTTCCAAACCTTTTTCCGAGCGGTTTTTTCCATCGTCTTTAATATCACGTGGAGTATACAACTTCTTTACTTTAACTGTTTTACGAACTGAAATTTGTTTTTTTTTGTTATGTAATATCAAAACAAAAGCTTATCGAAATGTTTGAAATCCGAACACAAATCCTTCTAGTTTTAACCGTTAAATTATACTTACACCGTTGATTATCCCTTGGCTGTAGTAACGACTGGAGCATATCTGTAACAAACAATTTGATATGAAAAGACTTTAAGATAGCGAACAGTAAAGTTGAGCGTCTCGTAAAAAATATCAATAAAACCCACTTTACGATGCCGCGGTTGTAATATAGCATAAATTCTCTTTAGTGTGCAACGGAAAAATTATATACGTAGGTTATTGAAATATGACTTTCTACTATAACTGTGGAAATTTTATTGTCCTTGTGGCAAGGTAATTCTGCATCTTAAATGCTTGAAATTTTTTCAAACTCGCATAGGATTTTTGTGAAAATCTGCTAAATAAGACACTTTTCATTGTGCGTAGCAGCTATCAAAGAAGGTAGATGTATTTTTCCATTTATAACAAAAATACATTGGTGGACTATCGAGTCAACACTGGCCATGTTTTAGTACGAGGAAGCAAGGGAATTATAACCGTTCCCAGATCAAAGTAAAATAAACAGAATGTTTTCCTTGTTCCTCAGCTAGTTCGATTATATTTTCAGTTCGATCGCGTGCTCGCATTGTTTGTTTTTCCACTGCGTTGTTCCCTGAATCGAATTCACAATATCACAAAAGTGTACCTACTCGGAAAATCCTATTTTGTGCTGCAATCCGAACACGATTTTCAGTTTTGTTGTATTTTTATATAGAATACGTGACATTGTTAATTCGAATTGGAATATGTAATTTGATTTTGAACGAAAATAGTAGGTATAGTAGGTATTTTTAGTGTTACACTACAGATAAAGCTTATTAGCAGAATCGTGATTTTCTAACAGTTTACTTATTTCTATATCAATACAATGTGTACTAAGGTATTCTGTGAATGTAAACAAACAATTTCCTTTCACTATTTAAACGGAATACTAAATTATCGAAGGCTCGCAACTATTTAGTGAGTTCCGGTTATTATTTATTTACGGGTGAACTAATCGATGGGGGGCAATTAGCACGCTTCCTGTGCGCCTCAGAGCCCGAAATAGAACGAGCGAGGTACCAGGGTACCAGAACGGCTAGCGACATTACGGAAAATTGCTGGAAAATAGGTCAAGTCACGTAAAACACGATCCCATATTTATGTTTTTGAAATGTTAGACGTTTACGTGCTCCCCGGATGAAAATATTTGTGAGCGAGCCCACGCTAAGGATAAAATGAGACTCCGTCAAGTTAAGATATTTATACAACCTATGTTCCGTGTGGGTGCTTCGTGTTAAATAAGACGTACATTTGTAGAAGATGCCAATAAAATATTTTTTATGAATAAATTATAAATAGCACTTTGTGTCGTGGTGGCCTAGCGGTTCAATGAACGGATTTGTATGCACAAGGTTGCAGGTTCGAACCCAGGCAAGTAACAATGTGGCTTTTTCAAAGTTATATGTACTTTCTTAATTATTCTAAGACACTTCTGACAAACGGTGAAGGAAAACATCGTGAGGAAACCTGGATTCCAAAATTGGAATCTGAAATCGCCAATCCGCAGAGAGCAAGCGTGGTGATCAATGCTCGTGCCTTCTCTATACGGGAAGAGGCCTGTGCCCAGCAGTGGGACGTATATAGGCTGGATTACTTGTTTATTTATTTTTAGCACTTTGTATAAGCTCAGAAAATAGACGTGGGTAGTTACCCACGGTAGGCAGTTGCCTAGGAAGGAAGAAATATGAAAATAATTCCAATTAAATAATGCCTGTCTAGGATGAAGATATTTCTTCGTCAAAAGTATTTTCTATTTCTATTTTATCATTCTAAATAAACTTACAATGTGGTGTATGTATCGTGATAACATATAAAATAGCAAAATAAAACTTGTTATTTCATCCCCGACTCATTTCTTTCGAGTGGCGTATCCGCGTATGTCATTTTTATCGTGACATGCGAACATAAATAATGTGGATTTTACATGACACAGCGAGACATGTTCAGTGCTGAAGAAATTCTACCTGATAGAGTATTTCAAGTGGAAGTAATGAGTTAGTATCATTAGGTATTATGTTTTTTTTATCTACATAAAATGTTTTCTTCTTTCGTGTGTAGAATCCAGTCAATAAACCAATAAATAAATTTATTTTGTCTAGATCTGTATGTCTATTCTGTTAATAATTTCGGTGACAGGTGAAAGTGAAGTGACAATAAAGCTCACTTCAAAAGTGAACCCAATTGGCCTTGATTTAGAATTCAAATTCGAGAAATAATTTCGGTGACAGGTGAGAGTGAAGTGACAATAAAGCTCACTTCAAAAGTGAACCCAATTGGCCTTGATTTAGAATTCAAATTCGAGAATACGTATTTGACATCTCACTGCGGATTCCGCTGTCGAGACATGAAAATAATGTTACAGAATAGCAAGGATTAGAATGAGAATTGGATCGGTCATTGTATTATGTAGTTTACATAATACATTTAGTGCATTGACGCCATATAAAGCTCCTCATTTAGTGTACTTAATGTCTTAATCATATAATTACAGTGAGGTGTAGGTGCAGTTGAATACTATTTTGTTTGTCTAGACGACTCCCTGTGCTATTCAAATTCGAAGTTGCCTTGATTCTACGAAAAACATTATTTTGTATATTATAATATGGTTGGTCATGCGATTTTATTGTTTATGTCTAGGAGGTATTCCTTAAGTTTTCTTCATACAATTTATTTGCCAACCTTCCCAAATAAGCAACACTTTTGGGTGCTGTAATTAATTATATCATACTTTGTTATTTATCTATTTTATTAATAGAAAAAAATACTAAATAGTAATCTGGCTTCTAAATGAGAAACTTTAAAAATATTACGCAGTTTTTCTTAGGACAAAAGAAAAAATGCTTCAGATTTCGGAAATCAACCACTCTTTTTTTCTACATATTTGGTACCTACCTGGACAAGCATTGATTGCTGACTGTTGATATATAGGTAACTACAATTTATTATAGAATCTAGCCGCTGATGTGGGAGTCTGTGTATCTAGCCAATTTAAATACTTACAGCGTCTGCCAAATCGGGGTTACTCATATGCTCAGTACAAGACATTCTCTATGAGTGGTATATTATGTTGTCCCTATGTATCGGATTACTGGGCTCTTAGCGTTGCTAGGCAACGGTTTAGACTGGCAATCTGTCACTAGGCGGGCTTGAGGCGCCAAATATTGGTTTTAAGTTTATTTGTATTTATAAGATGTTGTACCGAAGTTTTAAATTACGTATTATTGTTTTTTACACTGTATTTTATCAATACGTATGATAAACTACCGTGATTTCCAGAACATATTTTTTATATAAGTAGCCTTTCTAATTTTAATATACCTTGTTAACTAATCCGGAATGCATTTACATACTTCGTATTGTTTAAATAAATTATTACCTATTCATTTGAAGAATTTGGTTCTCAACAAAGAACCTACACTTATCCGGTGACTGATTCTAAATAAACATATATTGAAAAGTAATAATAATAATATTCCGGGACAACTCACACACGGTTATCTGATCCCAAGCTAAGCAGAGCTTGTGTTATGGTAACCAGACAACTGATAAACATACTTATATATTTCTAAATACATACATATTATAGATAAATTACACCCAGACAACCAGAACAAATGATCGTGGTCATCACACAAACATTTGTCCTGGGTGGGAATCGAACCCACGACCTCCGGTATAGCAGTCAGGGTCACTAACCACTAGACCAACAGGCCCGTCGTAAAAGTAAATTCATAACAGCACACCTGCCCACCCCACCTGTAAATACAGTCACAATAATACTGACAATACAGTCGGTAACCACTTGTGGGGCACGCGTCACCCGCAGCGCCTCGTCCCGCGCCGGATATTGACAGTTAGCCAACCCTTGCGATGCCCTGATAATGCTGTATTTATGTGTATTGGGACTCTGACAACAAAATATTGTATTGGGGAGAGTGTTGGGAAGTGAGATAATGCTTTTTGTACTTATATGGGTCATAAAACATCGTAAAAATACTGTCTTCGAATGTTTTCATACTTGAGTTTACTTCGTTCCCCAACAATCAATTCTTTTCACCAAATGTAGATTGTGATTTGATGTATGACCTTTGTATGTAGCGTTTGAGGACCATAAAATACTGTAGACATCTAATATCTACGCACAAATACATTCATTGTTGTTTTTCTTCACGATAATTGCTAAGTACCTACAAATAATACAAATCGAAACGGAAGCGCGTAAACTCGAACTTAGGCAATCCGCCAACGAATAGTTTTTGCCATCCGACTAAACGGTTATATCGTGTTCATTATAATATATGCATGGTTTTCATTCATCATGCCAAACAAATGCGCAAGAATAAGGTTCTTGTCTTATTATTTGCATTTGTAACAACATTAGTCTTTAACTAAATACCTGAAATCAACAACTTTGGAAAAACCTTAATGATTTACAAACCTTTTTCCCAAAACTACTATAAAATAATTACAATTAAGTGACTGATGGGAGTCTTTATTGTTATATTATTAACAAAAGGCGTTATATAACTATAATTGAACGGAAATATTAAATAGCATTATGTAACGTTCTTAGAGGGTTTCAAGTTGGATCTATTTATAACCATATTATGTACAAATGGGAAACAACATTGAATTGTATCTGGAATCCTAGGAAATCTTTTTATATAATATTGTCTATGACTTTTCAAAAAATTAGATTTGTCTATGCCTATTAAATGAATACGATATTATGATAAATATTTAAACAGGTTTTATTGAGCGCTACGTTTCTCAGTGATTAGGTTATTAGTTTCAAATCCAATAATAGCATACGACATATTGGCCATTTCCTTTTTCCATGAGTCATATATGAACATTTACATTGGTTAGCTAATGTCTTACTGTCGAGACAGCAAAGCTACTGAATTGATTAAACTTTCGGAAACTAGAAAGACAGAAGTCTGACGTCATCTCTCAACCCCTTTCAGCCAATGTCCTAAGCCGTTACAGTTGGCAAGATGGCGCCTGTTCAGCCGACTCATCCCATGACTCACAATATGTCCTCAATGACGCCGGTACGCGGGTCACATAAAACTGAAGACATACAACCTCATTGCTTCTGACATGTTATACTTCTGGAAAGCGATAACTCATAATATTGTCTTTATTTTCTTTGTAATGCGATCGGTTATGTTTAGTTACGTGTCTCTAAAGGTCGGAAACGTGAGGGTTGGATCCCGAACACAATATGTTTATGTACTAACTAAATCATTATTGGGCGAGTCGGAAAACTAGTAGTAGCACCCTGAACATAGAATCCATGAACTTAGTATACGTCGTTCCATTGCTAGACATGGGTCTCCTAAAAGTTGCGCTTTAACACCCGGTCTTTTGCAACTATTCTCACCCAGCTACCCTTTTCAGTTCGTCTTTCAATTGATAGGCTCTTTAAACGGTAGGTTTCAAGAATAAAATACAGAACTTTTTGTAATATTACTTTATTTAATAATAAATGTGTAATAAATAGAGTGAAATAAATGATATTTGCCTAAAGTGGAATGATCTATGACTTCGAGACAAAATCGGCTTACAGGGGGAGAGCGACTCCAGCCTTCACAATGTCACAGCTAATTGGTAATAAACTCTGATTACCGTAAATATACTAATGTCCCTTGATTTATATGGTAATTACCGTTAATACAGTAGGAATTTATAATGAGGTCGAGTTGAAATCGCTCCCCCGCAGTGAAACCGCTGACGGATTTCAAAAAGGTTTTATATAAAATTACTTCGTTTTACAGAAAACTATTTTATGTAAATTTTATTATAAGTTGTCTAGGTCCAAAAGAATTTAGTAAATACTACTTAATTTGTTTTAAAATTTGTATCGAGAAGACAAAATTGTATTGTGTAACTACCAATCCGAACTAGATACGATAATTTAATTATTTGTATAGAAAAAATACTGGATATTTAGGTAATTCAGAATATCTAATATAGGTATATTTAAATATCACTTTGTGATGAAAATAACTGGTAAAAGTCTACTCATTTATAAAATGACAACGATTTTGTAAAGGGTTATAAACGAAGAATGATCTAAGTTTATGTGTCACCGAAAATCGTTCAAAAATCTCTATTAGGTACATTACTTATTGCTGTTTAGTCTGTTGATGAATAAAATAATGTAATTGTGCATTTTATTAACAAAAACACGTCACTAGAATTGATTTAAATACATAAAGTGCATTACGAGTGTATAGTATAATAAATGCGCAAAAGCGTTCATAAAAATCTCTCACGACACCGAAATGACATAAATAAATCACAACTAACACGTTTTGAGCTTAACACGACACCAAAACATTTGGACAAACGAAACGAACACTACAAATTATCAACTAGTTCACAAATCACAAGTATATGGAAACACCGACTTACATGAACGCGACAACACCATAAGTTCTATTTATGGTTCATACATTCTAGCATAGAATAATAATTGTATCTCAAACTTCATTTAACAATTAAAAGTAAATTATGCTTGGAACTGCAACGTTTCAATGTATTCAGCCAGTCATAGTGGAAACCATAATTAATCATCGAATTTATTATATCCACACCTTGATTAAAACCTCTTTGTTCTGCTCTCGTTATATATCTCTTGGCTGGTTTCATTAAATAAGAAATTAACGACCATTATTCATATTTTAATTAGTGAAGAATATCTGGTAGTTTTAGAAGTCTTGCTTGTTTGTAAATCTGAATTTGAGTAACGTTACAAAAAGGCTTAAAGAAATAATCAGAGAGCAGATACAGTATCTTTTGTTACGCTACCATGAACTTACACTGATATAAATAGATAAAGATCTTATCATGGCAGAGTACGCTGTGCCCAGGCTAATAAATTCCATGAAAAAAAAAACTTTGACAATTCCTCACAGTGTTGTCTTTTGTTCATCTCTAGACAATCGAATGCAGATTTTAATTTCGTATCCTTTAACGTTCAAGCTTTTAGCAAAGCGTCATCTTGTTTGTAATATATTCTTTCTCGCTCTTTACGCTCAGATTATGCTATTAATTCATTAAAATCGTGTAAGACTAAATGTTTGTGATCACTTTCGAAGGCATTGTTGTTATTTTAGAGGACATCGAAGTATGACAGCATGTTATTTACAGGTGACACTTACAGCCAAATATATCAATTGAATTATCCTATCAAAAATACCTAGATATAAAAGTATAGGCACAAGAAATTTCATAATTACGGTGTGCAAACACTATATTTTGCGCTATCATATGTGCATTAGAATGTTGTATACAATAAAGTAATTTAATATTTAAACATTACAATATAATTTGTTTAATAATGCATTATCAGAGCTTGAGATAGTTGAGTATTGCCTAGTTAATGTCTACTAAGATTATTTAACCTCATTAAATTATTAAAAAAATCTTCTTACAATAGTAAACTGTGTTAAACATTTTTTTAAATTGTAATTGTATGTATTATGTTTTGGCAGTCCACGCCATTAAATAATTACAATAACTCTCCTTCTGGCGCAGTCGGGTAAATACCACAACAAACATAAACATTTTATGTTAATATAACATTTTATAATGCACTATTAAACTTTGAACTCTTCTAAAATATGATAATTTATATTTAATTAGTTTTTACAAAATAATACTGTCACCAATATCTCTTTGGTTATTGGAAACGTGCACGGATAGAGCTCATCAGTTTGTCTCACTTACACTAACAACACGAAGCTAGCTTTGTCTAGACATTCAGGCGACAGAGTATACAAGTCTCAACCATAAGGAAAATACTCGGGTTGAAGCACTTTAAGCACTCCTTACATTCCTGATAACCTAGTATTATAACACCCGATATTTGATAAATCATTTGATAAACCTATTCGTCGCTTCCTGCTTCTGTCGCTGAAACTCCATAGCTTGTACATTGATGATCATATTTATGTATTTAATAGTTATTACATTTACTTACGAAGTTCATTTTCTTGTTTCTATATAAACAATATTGTGAACGAATCAATGAGCACATTGTAGTAGAATTGAATCCTTCTTAAGCAAGCGTGATAACAAAACAAGGAATGTTTTTGTATTTACCGTCAGAGACATCATTATGCAAATGAGCACTTGGTACCCACAATATTGCACGTACAAAGCCTTAAAACCGTTGTGATTCTTCAAAGAACGACTACAATACAAGCTCTCAGTTAAAACGACAGAAGTTGTCCCATTTCCTCACTATGAAACCCAGTATTTTCCTCATAGACCTTATTCTTAACTATAAAAAATTACCGAAAATTTGTGCTATTACAAATACACAATAATGATAATCGTGAAATATTTAATTATTAAGGCAATGTTTTATAGACAGCACTTACAGTTAGAGACAGATATTAGATACCCGCTAGTAGGTAAGAAATAATTTACGTAACTGATGTTCTCTGTCAAGTTAATTAGATAAGATACATTAGTTAGTATTTAAATAGACTTTTTTAAATGTTCACAATAATTAAGCAATTTTTCACAAAGAACATCAAATCCATCTAATAATAAGGGAAGATTAAAAGAGAAAAGTACTAGGATAGAAGTAATGGAAAGGGGTGAAAACTTATAACTCAAAGTTTGAGCATTGTGAAGCTAAGCTCGTGTGTATAAGCTTAATATTAATATCAATGTTTAATAATGTAGTGTACATATTTATATAATTTGACATCTTGATTAACAACGAAAATATATCACAGCCCCAAAAATAAAACTTATCATTTATAATTAAATTAAAGTATTTACAAAACAGAATGGTGGGACGAAATTACGGTTTAAGTAAAATATATATTTATCTTAAAATCGACCTTATTTTTGTTTTAGGACCGAAGTTAGATGCAAGCATTGTTATCTGTATGACATATTTAATAGAGGACGAATATTGAAGTTAGAAAGAACATTATTCGGTCGGTTTTAAGTAAATAATAGTTGCAACAACTTAAAGCTTGGAATATTTCTATGTTAAATAAGCTCAAAGACTTATAATATTGCCATAAAACATTTGGCACAGGTCTGCTGAAATGAAACAGTATGCACATTCGGTGCTCTATGAATACATGACATGTAAATAATTTTTACTACATAAATAATTCTACTGTATATTTCAGGTACTTCTTAGATACACGAGACATTTTATATTTCTCTAATATTTTTGTATCTTATAATATTTATGTACATTCGATTCTTTGTAGGCCTTTTACATCGTACCTTTTTAACTAAAACAATGTAGGTACCTCTAGTTTCAAAGATCAAGTTGTATATAGAAAGCTACTATAGGAGTTAGTTATCAGTTTTTGTCTTTTATAACATCGTATACGATCAAATTTACGTTCGACCAACATTTATAACATTCGAATCAATACTATAATCGGTAACAAGAATCACTTCTTTTAAAAATCAATAATTAATTTATTATTTATCATAATAAACTACTTTTTAGCTTCAGTGATCGAAGACACAATATGTCGGCTAAATGCCTCGTGTATCCAAACAGTTAACTATATAGAATACTAAGACAAACAAACATACAATATTATATAAAATCTTCAGGTATAAGAACAGTATTTAACAATCAGTCTCAAGCCAATACATGCGGAATTTCAATCGTAATTTAATTAAATATACACAATGACCCGCTTATAACTGCAGACAGTAACACTTAACGAAATTAAATAAACTGTTCCGTGTTGCCACTAATTGGCATTACGGAATTATTTATATTTCTTTAATTAGGTTTAGAAAGTTTTCAGTTTATTTTTTGCTTACAATACACAGCTATTTCCAATATATTCAAAACAATTTTTTTCTGTCTGGTTTTAAAAAGAAAAACTTGTTTAACATAAGATCGAGTGTTTGTTGTCACGCGATCCAAACCCTAGATTTCGCTTTCAGTTTTACGACTGCAGTTATAGACGAGCTTACAATACAACTTACTGCTAAAATCTACCAAAGAGTTGGTCCGTCGGTTAAAATATAAAAAATAGATAAGCATTCCCCCGAATACAAATGAAATATCCATTGAAACGACGAAGCATCGAAGCTCTAACGAAATAGCGGGATAGTTACATTGAAACCGTGTTAACACAAGTAGCGGAATATAGAAATACGATCTCAATCACAATAGAAATAGAGTTCACTTCACTTTGTCGTAATCCACGCGTACGAGCCGAAGTAACCAATTTTCGACAATCTTCCGATTCCGAGCATATTTTAGATTAAAGAATGGAAGTGGTAGAAATGGCCCTAACTGAAACGTTTCCCGAACCGCTGGAATTTTCAACCGAGTTACATTAATGGACTATTCTTTACTTTTACGGCACTCGCCTAGCGCGTTATGTAACCGAAATGAGACTTTAGACTGTGTTTTGTTTTAGAAACGTTAAAATTGTAAAAGTTTTTTTAACAAAACCGTGTTGGGCTACTATGCAGTAGCGTACTAGTTTGGGGCATAAAATAGCTACAGAAGCAAAGTATGTAATATTAGGCGAGAGGGCTCGGAGCCAGTGGATTGTCGAATTAGGTGGCTCACATGCGCGACATGATCATGCAGCGGCCGTCGGAGAGCAGCTCGCGCGTGTCGGACGGCGAGCCGGGGCTGAGGCTGGGCGCTACCGACGGCGACGAGTACGTGTCCTTGTTAAACTTGCCGAGCCGCACGCCGCCCTCTGACGTCACCGAGATCTCCTCCTCTACTATCTGTTCTAGGGGCAGTTCTCGCAGCGCGTCGCCGTTCAGCGCCAACGCGTTAACAAACCCGTGCGCGCGGTCCGGCGGCGGCTCTGTGTACGTCTCGGTCACGGTGTTGGGCAGGACCTCGGCGGCCCGCGCGCGCCGGGCGTTCTTTGTACGCATCCCGCCCGTCTCCGCGTCCCTCTCTAGTCTGTGACCCGAGCGAGACCTCGTCAGTTGCCTCTGTACGTAGTCTTCGAGGGCGTCTTCTTCACTCTTTGTCAAATATTTGTGCAGAATGATAAGGAACACGCCGATCGCCAGGGCAAACAGACCCGAACAAACCAACTCATTGAACCAGCTTACAGAGCCCACGCTGCTCCAGGAGGTGACGTTGTCCGGCAGCCAGCCCGAGCCTACAAGGAAGAGGCCGAGCACGAGGAACACCACTCCGAGGTGGAGCATGCCGACCGAGGAGACGACTTCATTTTCGTTGACGCGAGGGTTCCTGAAGCGGCGACGTTCCAAGCTGCCGGTGGAGCAGTGCGGGGAGGTGACGCCGGACTCTGAGGACTGTACGGAGTAGCGGCGCTCGCGGGCTCGCTGCTGCTCGGCGCGGCGCTTTCGCTCGCGGCGGATGGCCAGCGCCGAGTGCAGGCCCACCGCGTGCATCCTGCAAGCACGGGCACGGGTGAGTGGCGCTGCTCATGCCGCGTCGGTCGCCGCCGAGTGCGGGCGGGCGCGGGCGACCACGACCCGTGCCCGTGCGAGCCACAGGACAAGACATGAGCTACACAACAACGCACCAGCAAGGAACTGGGCGGCCGACGATACAAATTCAATTAAATAACATATGGAATGCAACAAGAGCCATCGGCTGCCAACAGGGAATACAATACTCTGAGTAAATGTTAGGGAAGTCTCCCAGAACCGGATACTTAACGAAAAATAATATTTATTTAATCCTATTGTATTGTTAGGTTTTAATTTAGGTTTAAAGTAATCCTAACTAAAAAAACACAAAAAACATCTATTTTAAAATTAATTTAACTTTAAGCTGTCCGGTACTAGGGGAACATTATAAGTTCGATTGATGACACTATAGTTACCTAGCAATAATTATTTAACATTATATTATTAAATATTGTACATTATAAGTATATCTGAACGATACTAAATGTTGAACGACTTTCTTTCTAACCGCAAAACAAGTAACAGCAATTTGACGCACTTGTTTATACTAACTAAATTGACTAAATTAAATGCGTTCTAATTCTAGTATACAAAGTACAACTAAAATATATGTTATATTCATTGGAACTGTAAGCATCACCTAATAAAATGAGCAAAACGTACTTAGAATGCTATCAAATTGTAAAACAGAGATCAAACCAGTGTCAATCGACAAGAGAACATCACTAATGCTTTTCAAAATGGCCGATAAAGTATGGAACGAGTCGTGTTTTGCCTCAAGGCGGTTTAAGTCCGGGGTACAATACTTAGCGAGGTCCGGGCCAAATGATAGGCTCTGTTAAATTATTCAGTGTGGACGTCGTCAATTTTCTCAGGACTTCACGAAAAGGGGAAAGTTTCAGCAAAGTGTAACTGTAAATACAACGGGCGGGAAAATATTATTCGCCGTCGGACGCTGTTTTAATAATGAATGTAGGTAAGGCTGGTGTTTAGAGTGGAAATTACATTCAGTTTGTCCGTCAATATTGTTTTCGCAAGCCTGATATTATTTAGTCCTAAGAATTTATTTGCCAGTTATAATTTTACGCTTAATATACCATTTAAGATTTTTATTACTGAGAACTTATGTAATTTTAATTTTGCTGTTACTTTTAGCCATTATAGTAATAATGCTTAAAACTATTATAAGTAGGTATACGTTGTTGCTTTTGAATCCTTACTAATATTATAAATGCGAAAGTTTGTTTGGATGTATGGATGTTTGTTACTCTTTCACGCAAAAATCACTTAATGGATTTTAATGAAACTTTACAATAATGTAGCTTATACATCGGAATAACACATAGGCTATAATTTATAAAGATAGTAAATGAATTTCATTCACGCGGTTGAAACCGCGGGACACAGCTGGTATAAAATAATGTTAATATTTGGACTGCGATTTTATATAGTTATAATACTTCTCGTTACTATAAACCGTAAAAAATATTTCAATTCTTTAATCAAATACATAAAAAAATATATATATAATTTCTTTTAATCTGACGTCATCACAGAGAGCTGTATTCAGTTTCCCCAACTATATCACATAGAAATGTTCCCGTGAATGCGGAGTTTGCATGGAACCTCTCAAATGAAAGCCTGAATGCTTCTGAATTTCATAAAGCCGGCTTCATAAAGCCCGTCGCGAAATGTTTAGCCGACATTGTGATGTGGCCTGAATACGCGATGTTTCAAAACTACGTCATTACATTATATGCTGCGTTTGTTTCAATAATTAGCCTAATTTGTTTAAGCTTTTACAGTTATAATAATTGATTAACGCTATTTATATTTGTTTGTAGTTACAAACTCGTAGAATAGGGTAGATGACTAGGTATGAAAAGTCAAAATTTATTTAGTCCGCCATTTAGATAATCAAAATATAATAGACACATATTTTTTCTTTTCTCAAATAAATTACAAAAAAAGAAGATAAACCGCTGTAAAGTTCAGGAGTGGGGGCTTGTGACGTCACGGCTAGGTACAATTTGTACTCAAACGTGACGTCACGCAAGAATTGTACTCGCTGTATCTTCGTAATTCTTTGTTTACGGGACTAAACAAAAAATACGTGTCTAATATTTTTTTCTTATCTAAAAGATGGACATAAAAATAAAAATTAGTCATCATCCCTATTAAGGTAGTAACGCTTGTTATATCGATTGAGAGTATATTGTATTTTTATGTAAAAGAAAATTATTCTTGAAAGAATCTTTCAGTGTTTCCTGTAAGTTATATTTTCATGTTTGTCTCTTCGTAGAAAATTCGCCTTCAGTACATTGTATACATCTAACCATCGACACTACAATTCGTGCACAAAAAAAGCACAACACAAAAATACTAAGAGTCTAACACCAAACTACTACTACGGACTACGAACATACAATAAATATCTCCCGGCTCGGCCTGGCTGCGACAGTAAGTGATTCAAATCGCGCCCATATTTACTGGCCAGCTCTAACCCGCTGCAAAACCTGGGCCCTAGCCAAATAGGGCCGGGGTAATTTACACTTTCTTTTTTGCATGAAGTATTGTGTGGGGGGTTATTATTGAAAACTAGTGACTTATTGTAGTTTGACGTTGGACATCGTTTATACTAGGATGATCAGTTTTAATTAAAAGTTCTAAGTACTAAATGACCTATTGATTTTAGGATGGCCTAGTTGGCAAAGTCGAAATTGCTTACAACAATGTTGCCTTAGTATATAATAGCTTACCTACTACAGCAGTTATATTTGTCAATATAGTTTCAAGTATTTTAGTCACTTAACTAAAAATCTTTTATACCAATATTTTTCTTTGTTACTCCAAGAATCCTTAGTCCTTTACGCGAGACACATAGCTCTATTGCTTTATTAAGCCCTGGTAGATATTCGCTCCCCACAACGTTAGTCTGACATCACCGCTGGAGTTCCGCCAAAGGCCCCGGGCCTGTACATCATTTCCTCAGCTGTATAAATTACTTCGTTCAAATGGATTGTTTCGGTCGCTTAATGGCGCAGTCGTTAGTTCTATGTCTTTGTCATACTGTATGTTACGATACGAAGGCTGGTTTGTCTTAGGGCTTAGTGTTACGAATTTGAGGGGCTGAGCTTTGTATAAGAAATATTTTATGATTTATTAAAATATTACATATGTACTAGAAAACTTAAGCTGTTTATTTTGATACAATAAAGTAAAAAAATTTAATCACTGTTCTAAATTAAAAACGTTCAACCATTCGGTACGTTATTTGTCACAATTTACTATCACAAAATCAAAGCTAAAACCCTCTGTTTCGAATTAAAAGTTATAAATTTATAATGTACATGAACCTAATACTTCATAATCTAAGAAGAATAGTCTCAAAGACATACTCTATTGAGATCAACACAATACCTAATACGTCCATCATCTAAAGCTCATTGATCTAAATAACGCAGGTATTTGCAATAGGGAGGCAATTAGAAGCGTCTGTAATCCGCAGACAGCCGACAATGGCTGCTCGCTCGCTATTCAGTGGCTCGGCGCTCGCTGCTCGGTGCGGGAGTAATTGGATGCTGGATTATCAATGCTGATGCAATAACGAGATACCAGCGCTTTGGAACGTAGGATGTGGAAGGATACAGGTGAATTTTGGTGTGTTTTGTATGGTTCTTGTGTTGATTTTTCAAGTTTAATCAAGTAAATTTTGATCAGGGTTTTATCTGCGTGAAATGTGATAATGTTTTTTAAATTTGTCGGATATTTTCTTTCTTTTTATTAAGAACGTTTTTTTTAGTTTACTAAAACTCGGTTAGAAGAATATTGCAGGTAATTATTTGCTTATCCATTTTAGGAAAAACCTTAAGATTTCCTCTGATACACATGATACTAAATTATAAAATTGGACTCAAACAATGTGTTTTAAATATTATCAACGATACTTTATTATAGTTGTTTTTAATAAAGCCGTTAAAAACAACTTGCCCGCACTAAAAACAAAAGAAATTCAATTATCTCTCTTATTACATTCTGCATTCAAAAAGAGAATCATAACGAATGCCGGATAATAACGCTGGCTGTCACAGACAAGTACCACAAAGTTAACTTTTTTACTGTTTCACGAAGCAGACAATTTCCCCAGTCGAGTGCCAGTACTCGGTTCAGATACAATAACTTGACCTATGCAAAACTTATTTTAAAACTTGCTGATAACTCGATTTTGTTCTTTTATTTATTCTTTTGCCCGGACGTTTGTGAGACAGTGAAGAAAATTGAAGTCGAACATACTCGTATAGTTTTATACATTATCTTACACTATACTATACTATAATTTACTTTGAGTAACTAAGTACGTGATAATAATTTAGTTAAATCTCTGATTTTCCGACCTCAAAGAATACATAGGTGCGATTCAAAATAAATCGTTAAAGTAAATCCTAGCAAATGTCTGTCGATTTTAAAAGAAATAAAGTAGTTGCTATCACCAACCTTGCCAACACAGCATTCAGTTTTACCTCAATATGTGACCAACAGATTTTATTGGCAGTTAAGTGTTTGGCAGATTGCCAGGCTGCCAGGCTGTCAGGCTTGCCTGTTGCCAGCCTCACTTGTGACCACCTTACATGTGATGGACTGTTCAACGGATGGAGAGTGCACTCTAGCTTAACCTCAATTTTAAGTCTTGTTAAGTAGTGTGGTATAGACATGTAAATGGTGTTTATGTAAATCGATTCTGGTAAAAACAGACCCATGGCAGGAGCCCTTTGTTTTAACGGGTTGAGTTCCAAACCTACGGTTTATAGTTATTTAACAATAAAAATAGTTAATGTAGCTTGTTACCAAAAATTTCTTATCCAAAAATAATATCTTTGCACATTTATTAAACCTACTAACTGATATTTATTATAGAAACATTAAAGACTGATTAAAGATTTTTATACCGAAAGAATATCATACTCCTTCTTAATATTTAAAAGTGACATATTTGAAACTAGATATGTAGGCGTCGGTATTCATAAACATCCCTCGAGTATTCTGATAAGCAAACAATGGTAGACAGGGTAACTACCTGAAGTGTCATTTACCTCCCCCCCTCTTAATAATCAACGCAGGGTTGCCACCCCACCCACCTACAAACGCCTCTAATTCACAATTCCACATGGAAATTCAGTTCTTGTGTCCTGAAAACACAGTTCTAATGTCCTACTTGGCACCAATCCAGACTTTGTTTAGCCTTACTTCAAGTGAAATACATTGCCTGTTATAGATATGTATAAAAGAAGAAAATAAAGCTTTTTGTAGCTACAAACGAGAACTGAAAATTGATTCGTATTTTTTAGGAATATTTACTATATACCTAAACCTAGCAATATTGATGGTAAATAAAAGCTAAAAATAACTATATCCACTAAAGGATATCGAAGAAAGCGATCTTTTCAAAAGCGAAGATAAAAATAATATTTCCGTTTAAAAAAGGTAAAAGAGCTTTCCAGTTTGTAATTAAGTGGAAGCTATTCTACCCTCATTATCCTTTGATAGGCCATCAATTTATCAACACTTATCGAACTTAATACAAAGCGGATATTTTCGGAACCGACCATTAACAATTAACCGTTTTTAATACGAAACATTTTGATACTTTTAACGCAGTTCTAATTATATCAAGAGTAACTAAAGTATTATCAAGTTATAATCCCTTTTTAACTAACACTTTTTGTAAATAATTAATTGCTTATAGATAACAGTCGCTCAACAAGGTCCTTTCTTAATTTTGTTGTCTGAACGATCCAATTATATCTTTGTATCAAAACTTTGGGGAAGAGGTTTAAATGCTTGTTTTATATTCCTTTGTTACTGGCAAAAATTATTTTGAGGATTGTGAAGAGTTTGGGCCATCATAGTAATAATAATAATAATCCAGCCAATAAACGTCCCACTTCTGGGCACAGGCCTCTTCCCATATAGAGAAGGCACGAGCATTGATTACCACGCTTGCTCTCTGCGGATTGGCAATTTCAGATACCAATTTTGGAATCCAGGTTTCCTCACGATGTTTTCCTTCACCGTTTGTCAGAAGTGCCATCATAGTAGCGATTGGAAATATTGAGACTGTGATGTTGTATAAGTCAATCCATCTGTCAAACAATCGTAGTTCTGAAACATATGCGATAATATATGTAAAGTAGGTATCCAGACATATCGAATAGTGTTGTATGTTTCTGCAATTTTTCATTATAACTGAAGGTTGAGTGTATAAAATAAAACAGTAAATATATGAGCCATGTACGTACGCGGGAAAGATTGACGATGTGTTTAATGGAAACACACGAGGATTCTCAGCAATCTGCGAAAATAACCGAACATCTAGACAGCATGACGTCTACCTCTTGTTTTAGGTAGAATATCTTACGTTGTGTACACAGGAGAATAAAGTTGTGAAAATTTTAGCAGATTCTAGTTGAGCACGTTTTTAATATTTGTATTTTAGTCAGTGTGTGTAAATGGTACCTAAAATACATAATTTTAAAGTAAGGTAAACATTTCGATGTTTGCGTAAATTAATGACAATGATGTTCTTTATCGATAAATCTCAATTAAATGTGAGGAGATGAACAAAAATTTAATCATTTCAGTCTATTATATTTATTTGCGCTCCTAGTTTGGACAAAATATCAAGACATAATGCCTGACGGTATGTAGGACAAGTAATTCGGACCAAACAAATATTTGTTCCCGGATCAATCTTAAGCTCAGACGGCTGGTCTAATTGGCTGTTGTGCCAATAACCTTATTGTCCACGATAAATGATAATCATATTGGAGAAAACAAACAAATATCTATTGCTGATTTATTTCTTATTTGTCTTTTATTTTGGTGTCCTAAATATAATAATTGTTATGGTAGATACGTACTCGTATATATATATAGGAAGAAAGGGTACCTACTTGACTATTGCAAAAGTATCCGGTGCAAGTAAAGGCAGACAAAGGTACTTTGTTTGTACAATAAGTAACATTTACATTCCTTACGTATAAGATAGTAGACAGAAATAAAATATATTGTCTGTTTGTTACTCGTACTAAGAATTTCCTTTACAGTGGCATCACATTTGCACTAGTAAGTATTTCCCGTCCACTCAGCTAATTAATGTTCCGTAGTAGAAAATAAACCTTCAGTAAAGACTTAACATGTAAATTTATGAGGACCAGGGGAACAGGAGTAGCGGGAGTGTATTCAGGTGTTCGTGTCGTGTCAGGTGTCGCCGCCAGGTGGCGCTGCTCGGGCTGCCACACACTGGCGCGCTGCCAACTACGAGCTTGTGAGTAAGTAGGGTTGAACGAGAAGAGAAGCATTCAACTTTCAAGATAGTTCATTCAAGACCTACTTTTAGACTATTATTTGTATTTATTCAAATCTATTTCTTTATGCTGCTTATGGCCTGGCAAGCAGACCAGAGCCTATGAGTGACGCTACGGAGAATATGTTTTCATTAACATAAAACAAACATGGAGAAAGGTTTTTTACAGAATAGGTTAGTATAAGCACCTCATAAAATATTCAAGCTAACATATTGTTTTTCATATGTAAATTAATTTTACCCTTTTAACGTGAGGGACAACAACAAGTCAGCAAGCAAGCAGAAATATGCACCGAATTAATTAACACTGACGTTTTAATTAAACTGCACGATATCATTACATTTGATTACTTTATTACGAAAACCAATTTGCAGGTTTGTATTTTTTTGGGATAGCTTCGAATTAGTCTGTCTCATTAGAGGAGTTTAGTCCCCACAACTAGACAAAAAGGTTAATTCATGTAAAAAGTCACGATAACACTAGCGCTAAAGTAAACTATCTTTATCTCTTAAAAAACGTAAAGAGCGCCTTAATTCACTATCCAAATATGTACTTAATAGGCTAAAACACAAACAAATCTAAATGTATCAAAACTGGGGTAAGGTAAGGTTTTAGTCACTCACTATTATTTTACATATGGCGAGTAGCCAGTGTGGCAGCCCTAAGCGCGGGTGAACGGTCAAACATGAGTCATATCATAACGCAGCACTGGCTGACTGATTCAAATATCGAGTGCCTTGTTTGTTTACACCAGATACATATTAATCAGATACATTTATGAGCTCAAACAATTTTTATATCCATGTTACTGGAACACTGCGACTCCTGTTACCCTGGTCAGTTTTACTATTTACCGAGTACTCGAGTTGTTTGTTGTTCTGGTTGTAAATTGTGATGTTTATTTTCGTGTGCTTAATAAATTAGTTTCCAAGGAAAGTTTTGAAGAGAAAAAAATATAATTAGAATTTATTCAATTTATTTCGCGCTGCCTAGATTGTTTTTTTCAAGCATTGGGCTATTTAATACACAGTACATGGCGAGTATGTCTATTTTTGCTTTTGACGAAATATCACGTTAATTATCTTATCTATTAGGTACAGTTGCCAAGTATTGCTAATAGCAGCATTCCCTAATTCCAAACGTAAAACTTACAAAATAGTTATTACTGAAACGTTACATTTTTCCTATAGTTTAGTGTTTGATGGTAACATAACATCATAATTATAAATTAAATGTTCAATTTATTTTTCTTTACAGTAAGCTTAATTACTGTCATACAATTTAATTCACTCTGGACGTTCAGATTGACGTTTGAAGAGATAATGAATTCATTGATAGGAAACAAAATAAGGTTTCCATAGTACAGTCGATACTGTCTTTGCCATAATAATATAATTTAGGTATTTGTTATGAAAATCATGTTACCATATATCGTGTTCGGATAATATGAGGTTTCAGGTTTCCTTTTAATAACAGATACACGTATAATCCCGATACTTACGTAACTAACAAGGGGCTTAATTAGATCTACGACCTGTAAATAATTATCACAACTTAGCATGTTGCATATGGCGTAATATATAAACGTAACTATTAAACGGAAAATAATAATAAAAAAAAATATCTAAAATATATACAAAGTTTAACAAACATACATACATACTACATACATCACGTAAGATAACTAACAAACTAAGAATAAGAAAGGTCAACAGATTTAAAAGACCAATAAATATATCGGGCACTTGATAAAATATTCACGTCTTGGGTAAAAATAATTAGCTTTTCCAATTAGGTAATCGAACAAGTGGGTTTTCCCATGGGTTCGAAACAATTTACTCATCCTTTATTCGATTAAAGGTTACCCTAATTAGATAGGTAAAGACTTGGAAAACTACCAGGCGTTCATGAACAGAAAGATATCGTGCACGGAAATGAACAATGGAAAATTCGTTTCAATTCCATTGCTTGTCTAACACGACTGACACAGTCTACAATAAAACGTCAGCTCAAACATAGAACAGCATCCAGGTTATGTGGGAATGGACATCAATCTATTTATACGGGGGATATTTCAATCAAACGCGATACAATAAAATGTTAGCGATACATTGCCTTGTTTATATGTGTGCCAATCGTGCGTCACTGCGTTTCCGGGTTTTGGTGTATTGTAAACATTGGAACAAGGTCGCTAGGGCATAACTACATAGACTAAAAGTCTATTATTTACTACTATCACCTGTATTAGAGCTAGCACCTGTTCCCGAGAATTGAGTTCGTACTAAACATGAAGAAGATCTTCTATTTTTCCAAACTATAAACAAACTTTCTAGTAAATTTCCTTGTTTCAAAACTACATTTTAAATTGGATAAATCCTTACAAATTCCAGTAGAGATGTCAGTGAAAAGTTCGTATAAAATGGACGCACGGACATGGCTTCCTTGCGAGTTAGTTCGCAGTTTCTCGCAACCATCAATTATGTACTTCTGTGACGTCATAATGCAGTATAAGTGCTACTTGTACTAATGAAATATTATGTGGAACTAAAGGAAATTCACAACAACGACAGTGGAAAACCTAGTATGAAAATCGATTTTTAAAACGATGCCTTGGAATTTTTCAATAACGATTTTATTTCTCAAAATATGTACTGGAATTTAAATACATAAAGAAGGTAAAATATAACACAACTTAAAGTAGAGCTACAACGAAAAGATCAATGACCAAGCTTTGTGAAAATTATTAAAACAACACTATAACCGTCTCGTCGTCGTCGTAAATATTTGAACTGTTTGTATATTTACTGCCACGGGTCTACGAACGGCTGAACAAAAGTTATTCAAACAATATTAATCCTTCCTGAAAACACAGCGCGCTCTCACAAAGTACCAGGGCCGCATGTAGTACGAGAGTATGCGAGGCGGGCGCATTTCCGCGGGATATCGTTTTAAAACCAATTGGAGCATGAGTGAAATCACTTGCGCGCTAGCTCCACGCAAACAGAAAACTTAACATTACCCAGTGCTACGCGTAGGTGTCGTAGATTTTTAGTCAGTGTACTGTATAAAATAAATCGGCTTACTAGGTTAAGTTACCTATTTATGTTTTTCAAGTGGATACGTTTTACAGATAAATGAGAATCGCTATACTTCATTTTATATGATCACCCCTATATCTATTTGTGTTTAGTTCTTCGCTTGGAGTTAAATTCTTTAGTCATAATTGTACTTTCGATGTAAAGCTACATGTCAAACAAGTGCCGACTGCTAAACGAAAGGTATTTATTTGTACTACAAACCCGATCAGATGTTGATATCTGTTAGTTGCCTGTTGCCCTATTTTTCCTCCCCCCCCCTCCCAATCTTGTTTCTCATTGGTACTAGAAACGAGTACACCATTTACATTTTATCCATCTAATTTAATTTATTTTTGCTTAGAAAAAAAAGTTGATATAGGTCTTACATCAGATTTGTCCATATTGCGACTTCTATATTTATAACGATTGGGCAATTGCTGACTATACATCTAGATCTTTTCAACTGCTGGTACATCTCACAGGTCAACATTAATAATATTGGTGTACACAGTATCTGTGAACTCGCATTGCCAACCCGCACGCATGCGCGACGCGCTCCAGATCATTCCACAGCTCTGCCAGGTACTGCTAAATGCATCAGCGAAGATAAACTGCTTTCATGAAATAAATTTTATGAACGTTTACGCTTCATACGTCAAAAAGGTTACTTTGTAGCTAATGAATTTTAAGTAAGTCCTAAAATGATAAAATACATAGCAGTTACTCTATGTTCATTATAAAGCAATGACGAATTTCCGAATGATGTGATTCTGACAGACTATGTTCGATTAGTAAACTTAGAGTTTTACTTTACATCTCCTATGTATATGTATTGAAAAGCCCAATGAGAAGTCCGTTAAGCCTGAACAAGTATGATATTATTTGCAAAATCACGCATAACGTATCGTTATAAAGTGGACGTGAGCCGAGGGCATCGACCTCATCAATTGATATTAGGCCGGGGCAATTCCGCGTTGTTTGGCCACAGCATCAATAATGAACGCAGCGCCAAACACATGGAGAGATCAACTCTGAGTATATGATAATTTAATGGGAATATAAAATGGGTTGTGTATGATATTTATGTATGAGTACAGTCATGGGGTACTGGCCGAGTTATTTACATAAAATACTCCGTACTGTTTTTCCTCGGAGTAAAATCGAAAAGTCTAGGATTTTCTTTGCTACGATATTGTAAAATGCAAATTTTTTGGTATTACAAGCTACACATTATTGACGAATACAAAACGGTCTGATATAAGTACTACTTTGGTACTTTTTGACAAAAATGAGAAACTTTCACATTTATTTACCTAGTTCAATAAAGCTGGCGCAGCAATATGCAGTACATTTCACCCATCGATAAGGAAAATTGCAGCGTCTAGCGCGGGTCGGAAGTGATCGTAATCTCACATCGAGCGCCAGCCGCAGCCTCTGATAACGTATAGAACGGTATAGAACCTTCGGAAAAAACCTCCTTCGTCGTAAATATTATCATCGAGAGTTGTCGAGGAAATTAATCCGAGTATTATCCTTTAGAATTATTTCTTTAAAGGACATCGTTTTGGCACTTTTGGTAATTGGCACAGTAATTTGAGTTATTCTTTTAAAAAGATGTTGAAAATAAGATGGGAGCAGCACAATGTGTGCTTTTTGACATTTATTCCTACTACTCACTTACATTCTGTTCACCTATAGCACTTTTCATGTTAAAAAAACTTTTGTTTGAATATCAAATAAATAGTTGAATTTGTGTGTTGTATGTTTAACTATCGTGGTAATCGTAATATTTCAGGACTGTCCAGCAGATCTAGTACGTCATCGCAGCATTTTGGATCATTCATGTAGCAATGCACATTTCTGATTCCCTTTGCGAAGTGCAATCAACGATATACTCAATCTACACTACATACACAGGGATAAACAACTCGTTTACGAATTCTAGTGATACCACCATTTTGTTCAGCAAAAGTTAGCGTTTAAGAGAAATATATTTTTGTAAAAGCTGGTAAGTCGCTGCAAATGCGAGGCTTTCAGTGGTCCGCAAATAGTGGCGTCCCGGGCAGGGGTCAGTGACCGATAGTCCGCCCGGCCGAATGTCAACAGACTGTTACTAGATACATATTTGGTGGCGAGCTATTTACAAAGCGAATAGTTTAACATAACGTTGTGACATGCTTGTTCAATATTTTATGAGGCTATTTTGGACCGTCTATAAGTAGATATTTGGACTGATAATTACTAAGATTTTAGTCCTAAATTATGATTACAGTTTGCAAAAAATGATCCATTTAATAATTTACATTAGATACAGAGTGGTATAAAGATGAATACGCTTTCAAAATTATGAATAATAACTATTATAGCATAAATAACACTAACCGAAACCCATGTTAACCCCAGTATTCTAAGTACATAGCGTTTAAGACCATCATGTGTGTCTGACAGGCACGCGAGCGAACTATAGAGGCTTTTCCTCGAGGGCAGGCAGCCGTGGCGCCGCGCGCGGGCCGAGCGCGAGCCATGCTTCGCTGAGCTCGGCTTAACCTGAAGCCTCCAGCTATCGATCTCACAGGCTATTAACACTGCTCAACGGTATAACACTTAAGTAGTGTTATAGACGTTTGAGCTTCACAAGAAAAATGAATTTCAAATGTCTAGCTTCTTTTAAAATTTGCTTACGATTTCAGACACTCAAAGTGGTAGTGATTTTTATAGATATGAAATAGTTTTTGCATCTAAACTTAACTAACTGACATGACATAAAAAATAAGCTTAATGTATCGGTCGACTAGCTCGTCGAGCGATCGTCTAGCTCGACAGTAGTTTTTATAAAACAATAATTTAAATAAAACTATATTTTATAAGTGATTGTTGTCTGTGTGATAAAGTGACTGCACGAGTCCTCGTGGGTCATGATAATATAAAATGCTTTATGACATTATGGCGCACTTCAGTGGACAGCTCAGATAAGTGCCGATAGCTTGATGACCGGCGATACACGAGTAAAGAGTATTATATATTTACTGTAAGCTTCACTCTACCAAATAAAAGTTAAAATTTCCCAAAAATATAAACAATATCTTGGGACAACTCACAGGCATCTCAAATTCGGCAGAACATGTACATACCTACTTCTATATTTCTAAGTACATACATAAATAAAATTGTTATGTATGAATTATGTGGCTATAAATTTTAAGAGTCTTCAAAGTATAACAACCTGCAGCATATCACATTATAAAGTCAAGAAAAGGAAGTATGTATAACAAAACATAGCCCTTTAGCCGTCGATCGCAGATCCTTAATGTCAAAGTAGTAGTAGTCAGTGCTAGTCAATGTTTTCGTATGTCATTGCTCCCAGTGACATGGGTTCATACACCCGTTATTTACATACATTAACAAAACCGTTTTGTACTGACTATAAATATTGAGAACCGCCGCAGCTCCGCTATAGATTATGTAAAGCGATAATAAAAGGAGACGAGTGGGACAGAGGGTTTATCCTCACACGCGAGATGAATACTAATAGCTTTATACTTAGAGAAAGAGAAGTATATGATAATAATTGAGATTTTTCGGTAAGATTCTATCAGTCATGAGCTAAACTTGCTGAGAGTAACCAAATTTCATTTTATTTTTTCATATTTTAGCAAGTAACTTATACTCACATGTATGTAATATTTATCATTTAATTTTATAAAAAAAATAAAGTTTAAGTATTTTCTGTTTAAGGTTACGCTTAACCGCAAAATTTAACCGTTTATATTCTGAAACAAAGCGCAACGTTTTACTAAGCTTCGATGCTCAATTCTTATGTAAAATGTTTTGTTTTTCGTTTATTCGGCTTTGCCTCCTTGAGACATGGCAAGACATGGCCAGTTTTTACACGACTGCCCAAAAAGGAGTGTTATGTTTTCAGGGTTCATGTATGTATGTATGTATGTATGTATGTATGTATGTATGTATGTATGTATGTTTGTGAGTTTCTTTATTCCACCATAACTCCTAAAAGGCTTGACCGATTTCAATGTTTGTGGTATCATTAGAAGCTTTGAGTTATCCCGAGTGACATAGGCTATGTGGACATAAAAAAATGGTCAAGTGTGAGTCGAAATCGCCTGCAAAGGGTTCCGAACGATATTTTTTTTTGTGTTGTGTCATGTTTTTTTTTGTTGTTCACTAAAAGGTATTAAATAAAAAAAAAATAATTAAAAAAATTAAAAAACACGCCTGCCATTTCAAAAAAAATTAAAAACAAGTCAAATATTTGCAGTCGGGGTCGGTTACTTGGAACAATTCATTACAGGTCCCCGACTGCAAATATTTGACTTGTTTTTAATTTTTTTTGAAATGGCAGGCGTGTTTTTTAATTTTTTTAATTATTTTTTTTTAGCTTATAGCTTAATAAATATAAACTGTATAGTAAACATTAAGCTGTGAGTCGCTTGCCAAGCCGTCTTAGCTACCCGTAATAACTTGACTGGTGGAGATAAGCCCTGAATTAGTTGGCAGTTGCCACGATCGCAGGTACTCTGTTGGGGACATCTTACTTTGATAACTAGGTTACCTTGTACTTGTATTTAAATCATATTATCAACTGTATAATTTATTGAATTCTGTAGTATACAGCTGTTACTGTAATGCTCGTTCGTCAGATGTGGACGCACCCTTATATAGAAGTAATTGTGTCGCCTATATTTATTGATATTCTGGTTGTTATTTTGGCAATGTGCCTTATACTTTGTCACTACTTTATCACTTCTATTGTCAGCAAGATATAGGAAAACATGTATTACTGTTTATTTGACTTCCATAAACTAATTTGGATAATGAGGTAGGTATCTTCTTTGCTTCTTGATATCTTGACTAAGAGTATTTGGTTGTAAAAAATATACATTTAAACGATATAAATAGGCAAATTGAGCATTAATCTTAATGTTGCTCAGACTCAACTGCTAAATACCATTAGCTTTCAATCGATCAGTCCGATAGGAATCGGTGCTAATCGTTCTAAGACGAATTAGTACAACGAACTCCATAACAGTCTGGTTTATGTCCATGACACGGAAATCAGTAATTGTGTTAGCTAATTGATGAATGTTTGAAGAAAAAGAATAAATAATGAATAAGAGAAAAACAATAATTTTATCTGAAGAAAATTACAATCTTGGTAAAAAAAAGTACACCACGCTTGTTTTTAACCGACTTCAAAAAAAAGGAGGTTCTATTCTTTATGGTGTGTATAGATTTTCCTTTCTGTAACTTTAATTTTTGAGAGCAATTTCATGTAAACGAAAAAGTAAAACTCAACTTCTTATTACATGTTTTAAATTGCCCTCTATAATGAATGTAATCAAAATATTACACAGGTTTCCTAATCATGATAATTATATTGAGTTACCGATCGTTATTGATACAAACTTTTTAATTAGAGATTAATTAAAGAAGACATACAAGATTTTGTTATTACGTAACGCATGTAGCATTTATTCATATTTATACCTAAATAGGCGTATAATGTAGGTAGTACCCTAGTAGTCGTATTGAAAAAGAAAGATAGAATTTATTTTAATACATTTTTAGTTATACTCACAATTACATCAAGTCATGCGCAATCAGCCCTTCCACCTAACAGTTCTAAATGCTTTTAAATCACGAAAAATATTTCACAATAAAATATTCTAACACAGCCACTTATCCAAAGGTCAAATATCAATACAACAAGAGTCTCAATTTCTAACAATTTTCCATTGCGAATAGTCAGTGCACACATCTGTGCGAGACCGGCGCGATCAAAGGAATCCCATCTAAATTGGTTCACAATCGCGTCATTCTGGAAGTAATATAAACTAAAACAATGTACCTACAAGATCTACAGCTTCCGCCCATCTGTAACTGTACTAGTACTATCAGCTCTTAAAACAGGACGGTACCTATTGTGGGAGCGAGATGGCGCTCTACACTTTGTATAGCGGCGTCTCGCTTCCACAAAGACTACAGTCCTGTTTTGAGAGCTCATAGTAAGCGGGCTGTAGTGTACACTTGAGAAATACGAACTGGGTTATGTGAGAAATGTATTGGAATTAGTCAATATGTTTCAGGTCAATAGTATTTATAGGTTAGGTAGTTTGTTTTATTGAGTGCTATACAGTACATTGCTACTATTATTGCTGCTTTGCGGTGCGGTGAAATGATAAATAAGAAGGTGAATGAATTTTGAAATTTAAAGTTAACCTACTTAAATAAAAAATCACATTTTACTACCTACAAACCCACATTATAGTTTAATACACTGCAGTATTCATGTATATGACCGATGTACATAAACAAAGTAAACGATAAACGACAAAAAAACACGTAAACATTTCAATTCAAATTTTATGAAGAAAACAAAGTTGTCCGCCCACGGCTCGGCAACGACGACCTTATTAACTTGAGCAAATACGAAGCCAAATAACTTATGACTTTGTATCGAGGAAGTTTTGATCAAAGTAACGGGATCCTAACTGTCAAACATTCACTTACCCCTGTTTGGTTATGTATACTAAAGTTATCCGAAGAGGAAAACGACATAAGAATTCCTTATTGTGGGCGATATAGCCAGCATCAATCTTTCATGAGCTTGCGTGAAAGTAAACGCGCTATGAAAATTTAATTGCACTTTATTTATTTATTTTTATATACTTTTTACCCAGATGCATTTCAACCCTCAGACCATTTTAAGATTTTAAGCAATGTGATCATACGACAATATTTTTGTTTAAGTTATGCGTCGGTATTCAAGTAATAGCGATTTTACTGATCGTCATGAAACACTTCGCAAAGAATTCAAGCCCGTACAAGTTAAAGGAATATAAAAGTAAATTCAAACACAAATTTTCAAAGTTGTTGATAAGTCGGGTCCCGTAACAATTGCGCGTCGTTGCGAAAACAAAATGTTTTCCCGAATTTCCCGGCCTGTTAACTGTGCAGCCGGGTAACCGGGTATGGCCATTTAAGGGGGTTTTAGCCTTACAATATAATATTTCAGGGCTTTAGCATAAACAAGGATTTATGACATTTTTAGGTTAAAACAAAATTATGGCTAAGACCGCGGCTTTTTGTGCGCAGTATCGATCTACGCGCAGAAAGCGGTCTACTGAAACTTCCTGCCTTACAAATCAAGTGAGAGTAAAGTTATTTTTAACATAACCTTTTTAGGTAAGTGGCACATAAATTATTAGCTGTTACTCATAATTAAATGAGCTACCTATCTATTATTAACAACCAATTATTATTCTAAAAGTAACCTACCAATAAAAACAAGGTCAAGTAAAATGCCTGTGCCATAACTATAGAACAATTAATTATAAACCATATAGCAACGAAAGTAAGGGTGGAAATAAAATTGATATTTATGGCGGGCATTAACAAAAACGCGCCATACTTACTTAAATGTGACCGTAATTAAAATTGTTGAACAGTTCATTAGCTACATAAAGTTGGCCTAATAGAAGGGGCAATGTTTTTGACAATTTATCGAACAATAAGGTTTGGGCCTAGTAATTGGAAGTTGATAAAGAACAAAGGCAGAATTTAAGTGATTTATGATTTAGAATATTTTCTCGTAAACAGTAACCTTTTAGCAAATTTTTTACTTCGTCATCTAATGTATTTTGAATGATCTTTATGAAAGCTCAACGATCACAAACAAAGCTTACGTTAATCGTTTATCCGAAAAACAAAAACATCTAGTTTCACGAATTTGCACAAAAACAATCGGCCATTTCTGCATCTCGTACCAATAAAACGAACAACGTCAATCCATTGTATGTTTTGTGTTCTAAAACTGGCATTAACGTCGTGCCCAAAGTCTGATGAGACGCAAAAACAATAGTACATAACAAAATCAATTGGTTCAGCTTTGCTGTCACTACGATTGGTGCGTTCGGTGCTAATGGAATGTAAATGTTCAGAAATAGCGATCAAGACGCGTACGATAGCACTGTTTACGTATCACAACCGCTAACTGTTGATGCTGCCCTGGTAGTTAACAATAGAAGTGCATAATTATAATATTTTTTAATTGAACTGGTATATTATTATTTTTTTGTCCTTAATGCACATAGCATCGCATTGGATTACTGTGAATAATAATTAATGATATTAACGATATTCGATCTAAAGGACCAAGTTTATGTACGTATTTTTGAAAAGTATCACTAGCTCTAATAACCAATCAATTAATTCATCATGATGTCCAACCGACCTTTCTCCGTTAAGTAATTAAAACATTGTAATCAACTCAACACAAACGAGAATGTATACACGTCATGTTATTGGATTATTGACACTTGCGCCCCTATTAAATATTTAATCTAAGGGTTAACTGGATTGATACGCCTAATTACCCTGTACATGTGAATCGATACATTGTTTCAGTGACGCAAGACAAGGTGTTTGCTGAGGGGAGCGGTTGTCAATGTTGTCTGTCGTGTGTCGATACCCCCAGCCCTTAAGGCCGGTGTTTGCAGAGTAACATTACGACGATGTTCAAGGTAAGTTACGAAATTTTCCATGGAAAAGTTTCGTTAAATAAAATAATAAAGTTAAGATAAATATTTATTATATAATGAGTAGAAGTACCGATAACTATTGGTACAACTAGCCCCATGTGAAACTGATTGCATGAAATATTCCTAGATCATTGTAGCCTTCATTGCAATGCGTCAAAATGAAGCACTTATGTAAAATAGTTGACATTTAAAGTTGCAGTACTCTTATCTACAATACATGTAAATCATACTTAATATATTTCATTGGCGCAACAATAACTCACAACTTTATAAAACATTAATAACAATGATATTCAAAATAATCGTGTTGATAAGCCGGCGGAATCCGGTCGCCGCCTCGCCGGACTTCCGAACCGGAACGATACGGTGCGGACCGCAACGGAACGGAAGAGAAAAATCACGGCAGCACGATTATGCTTTCCGGATAAAGCAAAACGGGTTATTATCGACGTTGTAACCGGTTTTATGCCCAGATAACGTATTGTGTGCCAATTTTGTGACACGCATTTATAAAGCTATGGCTGCATACATTGCTCGAGTTGATGTTTCCGATAAATAAATTGTCTACTTACATATTCGCAACAATATGTAACAACTGAATTTAAAAGGTAACTAAGCATAACTAAACATTCAGTAAGATGGTAAATGCTGGTTAACTTTGCGGCCTTCGGGGCCTAACCTACTTCAGCTACACAATCAAAAGAGCAAGCACTGTTATTTCGAATACCTAGCTTTGATCTAGTCATGGTAAGTCTATCGTACTAAAACTGCAATCCTTCCAGAAATACTAACGATCGGCTATAAACTCTAGCCTGCCCACTTCCGCTCGATTGACATGAGATTTCAACAGAACCGTGTCCAGTATATTGTTGTATTTGGAGCCAAAGTACGCACATACGAAATAACGATTCGCATTAATATATCAATAAAACAAATATTGCCATTAAATTCAACAGCTTACTTATATGTAGTTTGAGACTTTTTAATTATTCATTTATGAGTAAGTAGTAGTAGTTCCCGGAAAAACGCTATCTAACCTGTGTTCTTCCTGAAAGAGCAGTCAAAAGTTTATTGCTAACTTCCCGGGTTGACATATATACGATATACTTGCATATAATATTAGGTATAGCCCTTGTTTTTTTTTTATTTTAATTGACACAGCAAATACAATAATCTTCAATTCTAAATAAACTATGTTTGTACTCATTTAAACATTCTCTACGACGCGGCCCGCTCTCCGTAACTCAGGCACCGGAAACGTGGCTTCTTCTTGCCCTAGGTATGTAAAAACAAACACCACCATTGCTACAAGCTTGTATTTTTGCTACGATTCGTAGTATTACAGCGATTACAGCCATGCGTAAATATTTACGATTGTTTAATTGTCCTTTTATCCGCGAGCGTGGTTTTATGTTGAGAGTACTAAAGCGATTGTATCATTCTTCAAAGGTGCTTTACGACCAGTGAAGAGTTTGTGAGCCGCTCTCAAAGAACGAGGAATTTGGGAGAAATAAAAACAATCGGCTATTGTTCAAAAGAAATGCTCTTGATCAAGTGTTAATTGAGTCAACCGCATTTATGGTTTGTTAATTTTTTCTTTAATATTTGTCAGTTAGCTCATTAATTCAAGAAATTAATAATTATATGTATCTAAGCAAAAATTTAATCAACTCTGTTCATTATTAATATACACAAATTAATGTGTAGTTAAAATTTTTAATTAAATAATATTTCGAGCGAAGTGCTCCGAAGGTAAATTGCTTTAAAAAACTATTCGAACCGCGTTAATTAACGTTTGGAGCGAGCCGTAAACCATACCCTGTAAGCGACATACTTACCTTAAAATATAAATATTTTTCGTTCAAGTTATGATCAACTGTTTTCTCTTGGTTTCCAGAACAATATAACCTATAATTTTAATTGTAGAATTTCAATGTACCTTGATTATCTCTAACTATTTATTTAAGTTTCTAACCAAACATAAAAGCTTTTTTCATGTTGTTTTAGAGAAAAACACGCGTTTCATCGGTTGGTTGTGTAATAAAGTACAGATCGGTTGTGGTGATTTAACTCGATACACGTCAACAAACTGGAAATAGCTTGTTAAAGTCAAACATACCTACGGTTGCGTAAACCCTTACGGAATGCGTCATACATGCAAACTTAGGACCGGCCGCACAACACACCCTTACCGTGAAATGAGTTTGAATATCTAATGTGACATAACTGTACTAAAAAATTGGTCCTTAGGAGGTCCACATATGTAGTAGAAAAATAAAAGGAAAAGTAAAGTAAAGTATTAATTTGTTAGTAAAAAAATTGCAAATTTATGGATTTCAGTATTGGATGATTTTCAGTATTGATGACAAAACCTACTAATCTTAATAACAATAAGGATGAATAATGAGTTCTCTCTAGAGTAACTTAAGCGTGGCTTCAAAACTGTCAGCTCATAAATACTCTTCACGCCGTTAATCACGAAAAGCCAAATGAAAACGAAGTGAAAAATAATCACGGAGCTTCATAACAATAATAATGAAATATTACGCTTCAAACAACGGGATTCACGATAGTTAAACAAAACAATCAAAATATTAGGAACTGATCAAGTCAGTCGAATGAACAAATAGCTTTCGTATTTATTATTCTGCAACTCGCTTCCAGAAGCAATACGGTATTAATAACGTCAGCATAAATATGCTAAACACATTTCCTGTAAATTCTTTGAACTATATAGCGGCAATCAAAACAAATTCGTTATGTAAACGAGCCTCCACAAAATAAAATCGAGATATTTTACGATTGTTATTGAATTCTCGAGATCTCTGATTATACTCGTATGAACAATATTTGCTAACATCAAATTCAAATAAATCTCATTTATTTGACCTTACTCAAGGAACGTAATTCCCAACAATAAATATGCAATGAATTTATAAAAACATACTCAGTTATGATAGTTTAATAGTTTCAGCAATAAATATAAAATTACGCTCTCATTTAATGATCGTTTAACATAAACGTGATACATTGCTTCTCGTGTTCTAAGTGTTTTCAGCGTGGAAAGTGATCGGACGTCGATGTAGGTGTCGCGACACTGATTTATCGCACCGTATTTTATCGCAGCACAAGTGCGGGCTAATGATCGATCACTCGCAATATTGGATATTATTTTCTCCGCTGAAATGCTTGGTTCCCGACGTTGATGTCAGAAATTAATAATTTTAGTTATTGTGGAACATTTACCAGTTTTATCTTTTGGTAGTGACACTCTTAAGGACACATAAAGTGTGGACTAAATATTATATGATCCGAAGATTGTTTTATTGAGAAAAAATCAAGTACTTAGTTTTTTTTTAGTTAGGACCCAAAGACAAATGGTCTAAAAATCTAACAAAACAACAAAAAAAGCATTTGCAATTAGTAAGAGAATTTCCGGTGATGTAACAAGACTAATAAGCTAGGCCTACAAACTGTAACGTCCCTCATCCGCTAATAGGCCATGAAACAACGTTACGAGTTTGCAATCGTTTATTGTGGACATTCCTCTGTTTACGAGCGACCACAACAGATCTGGTACATATTGTTGCCGAACAAAAAATCTTATGAAAGACTGTCTATAACTGCCGAACCAAATAAAATAGCCTTGATTGAATAGAAAAGTTAATTTTGAGAGAATTGTATTCAGTACTGTTCTTTGGCTATCCATTATCACATATAATATTCGAAAAATTTATAAAAACTTCACGATCTTAAACGTAAACTCATAAAATTCACAACCCAAATGGGATTAAAATATGCTTTTTGTCATACAATGTCGAAGTCTAGATTTTTCCTCAAACTCTCGCTCTTGATTCGGTCAACGTTTGCGATAAAAATTTATAGATTCAGTATTTAACATTCATTTTTTTTTAAGTCAAAGATAAAATATAACACATAATTTTGAGATTTGTTTTAGAAGCACGAATGTTAAAAAAAATAAAACCACCGCGTAATCCGCCCATTAGGACGCTAAGCATTTATTTGAAAGCGTGCTATCCCCGCCACCATGTTTAAAGGGGTTGTTTGTACATCGCTTATCTGTAGCCCCAGTCACCTAACCGTTGTTTGTGCCTTCGTTCAACAACAGCCTAGCTAGCTTAGCACCTATTTTGTCAGGTCAGCTACTTATCATTTCCAAGCTTTATAGACTAACAACTAAGTTTAAGTTATATTCTTTAGCAAGAGACGGTCTAGTTTACAAAAAATGGAAGAAAAAGGTTGAAAAATACTTACATATTATATGGCAAAGTATATTTGGAATATTAAGTTAAATCGTAATAAATTATGTTGCATGCATTATTATTTATTACGGAGTCAATAATAAAATATACTTTAAACCTACACATTCCTCAAACGTATGTAATAGTATCCCCCTTTATAAAATAATGAGAACTGCACTAATTGCAAGCACAGCACATTCATAATTATTTTAAGGTAATGTACACCTTCTACGTTACTATATTACATAATTAATGCTTTTAATTCTCCTAAATCACAAAATTAAAACATACGCCGAGGTTATGTTTGTCTAGTCCCTCAGTAATGACGGCCCGACATTAAGAACCTCTCGTGCTCGCAGCGCATCCCACTAATGGAGCACCCTCTATGTCACTCGCTCTGAACACAACCGTTGTTGTTCGTGGCTTTTTATTCCTCTTAGTTTACTGATGCCCTGGTACTCAGGAAAATTACTGATCTGTTCATTAGATAGTGATATTATTTAATGGTTTAAATAAGTGCAAGTACAGAAGAAGAAGCTAAATAATAAGTTTATAATATGTACATTACTTATGTAAAAACTGCATTGTGAAAAAAATTATGTAACATGAATCTCTGAAATGCTGGATCTGACGCATATGTGCATGTGTCAAGCTGGTTATAAAATCACGCCTTTTTTCGTAAGGCTCTATTATAATTTTATTATGACCTACTTTCTCCCATTTTAACTTAGCCAGCTTCTGACCTAGATTAACGATACCTTTACCTACACGATGCTATACTGGTATATGCTTTCTTTTATAATATTTTATACAGAAGACACGCTATTTTATTAACTTGGAACGAGAAGTAGAGGCTATTTTGCTTGGACGTAAAGAGCCACTTCTCAAACGTTTGTCACTTCTGATAGTTCAAATATCCCCGTTAACTTTGTTAAGTAGTATCAAACAGTTCGTGTAACAAGATTAGTGAAGTGGGACAAGCTCTTCTCAAGTTACTTTTAAGTGATCGCTTGCTAAGTTGTTGTGGCAGGAATGGGAGATTACGTCGAAAATATGTCATTAAAGAAACTTTAGATTTTCATTAAAATCGAAAACCGCAACTACAAGAAGTGTACAAGAAGAATATAAGTTGTGTGTGATTCTTAGAAATATAATAGATTGAATTTTAACAATGATTATGATCAAAGAAACCACACGATCAAATAACACGTAAGTAGTTAAATCATCAAAGCAGCACAGACAAACTTCATGGTTAAAACGTTAGTTCGCGTTTAACTAACACGCATGTCAATTACAAGCGTAATATAAAGACTCCGCCTATTACACTGGCCCGGTCTCAATAATGAGCGGGACTCGTAAAACGCACTGCATATGCATTGCGGACACATTATATACGCCAGGAAACGTGACCAAATGTGAGTAAATGCGAGCAAATTCGAGTAAATGCGAGTAATGCCGGTCCAGTACGGGGGCTTCGTTAACGGTCGCTAGGGCTGTTAGGACTAGCTTTGTTTGTATTCAGCATTTTAATATGCGGCTGGCTGAATATTAACGTCAGTGCCAAATTAAAAAATACTACGCTAGAAATTGTTTTGTTGGTATATTTTAATGTAAATGTTGAAATGTATTTTCGGAATAATAGTACTTTTTGGCGGCTAGTCATTTTCAGAGTACATCAGTATAATAATGATTGTAATAAATCTATTATGGTCGGTATTTATTAGTAAATTTTTTGGCAAAGTAATAAAATTAATTTAAAATCTTTTAAAATCCGATTCACCGCTTCTATTTTATTGCGTGAAATGATGTACAAACTAACTCGTGCACAAGCCCAAAGGTCATCTACAATCCCTAACCTTATTTTCAAACACAATGTGTGACCCATTTCTTGTTTTACTGTGAACAAAAACTTAATCAATAAGCAAAGTTCACCATCTTCCACACATCAGACAGCCCTAACAGCGTACTGTCAGAAATAGGTCACTGCACTCTGAAGCTAAACTCCGCATGATTTATTACTAAACTTTTACGATAAGTTTATTTTTCCAACAAGTACTGTTTTTAGATAATATTGCATTTATATAGACATATTTACTATCTTTTTTTAATATCTTCCTTATTAGCTTGTTCCGATTTTGAGTTATGGGTCTCGGCAATCGATTACGGCGAGCGATGCGTATGTTATTTAAGGATAACATTAAATAACCGCTTTTATTTAGTTTATTGAAAAACTGTAACTACCTTTCGATCGTTTTACAATAAAGTTTAAAAAAAAAGTTCTATTAACTTTTTCCAAGGACACTGCAAATTACCAATTACTCGCTGGAAAGTACCAGGACTACATAAAATAGAATTATTATTCTTTAATGTTGAGCTAGTGACATCGTTTGGCCAATGTTAACGATCAGTTGGCATTTCATGTCGGCCTTGAACATAATGTATGCGTTCTATGATACTATCGAATTAGGTTTTTGTTGGGAAATTATAGAATTATGTTGTCAATCATTAGGATAACACGGAAGGCCATTATTTTCAGGTTTTAAAGCTAAAAACTCTTTTGTTTCTGATGTCTAGTGCTGTAAGTAGGTAAGTACTCTATTTATATTTTTAAAACTATCCCGGAGACTATACAGAAGTTTGAAATCCATTTCGTTTAATATTATCAATTATACGAGTTATTCTCGAAGTGCACAAATCTTTCTGTTTTGGGTAAGTTCCTGTTGAATATTAACTAATTATAACTAATTTTATTTTAAGAACTGTCTGAATTGATACCAGCGAAAAGTAAACATTCCGATCAGTTGACGTAAATATACAGACAGATTTACGTCTCAATAAAAATAATAAGTTAATAAATAAAGCACACGTTTCATTCTATCATTAATTTCATTGAATTTAATTACTCTTAACCTTGGGTATATCTGGCAATTGATCCGCAATCACCGACCGTTACGGTAACACAAACAAACAGACAGCCGTGCGATCGCGATCTATAAACCGGCTTGCACATAAACGATGAAATAACAAGTTAAATATAGTTTTGTATATATAGATCAGTGATCGAATCCGTTCACAATACATTTTGAGACTGTCATGTGGGACGCAAGTTTGTTGGATGATGCATATTTTATCATGCATTGATCTTATTTACCCGAGTTTTAGGATTTCGTGAAGAATGTCGTGGTGGCCTAGCGGTTCAATGAACGGATTTGTATGCACAAGGTTGCAGGTCCGAACCCAGGCAAGTATCAATGTGGCTTTTTCAAAGTTATATGTACTTAATTACTCTAAGACACCTCTGACAAACGGTGAAGGAAAACATCGTGAGGAAACCTGGATACCAAAACTTGGAATCTGAAATCGCCAATCCGTAGAGAGCAAGCGTGGTGATCAATGCTCGTGCCTTCTCTATATGGGAAGAGACCTGTGCCCAGCAGTGGGACGTTTATTGGCTGGATTATTATTAGGATTTTGCTAGTCTTAAAATATGGGTATTATAGCGTCGAGTTACTTGCTCGTATTACTAGTACAATTTTTCCAAATTGCGAGCTATATTTTATTTTCCAAATGATACTTCGTTGTGTAATAATGATAATGGAATTTCAATTGCAAGACAAAATAACAAATACTTTAACACGTTACTTTTTCTCGCTGAAATCAATTACCATCTCAAAATAGGTTTACTTTGGAATATTAAACTACATTGATTAATAGTTTCTAGAAATAGTCCCATCATTAATAAATAATTATAAATGACATTGAAGGCAATAAGTACCTATCAAGTATTAATAAGACACAAAAATTCTTCACGTAAGCCGGGTCACTTTCATACATAATTGGACGAGCAATGAGGCAAAATAAATGGGTTTTAACAAAATGATAACAGCTGCGATAAACCCGTAATAATTCAGTTAGTGTTATGAATACTAATCGAGGAAGGGATACCCACTGGTATCGAAATTATTCTATGTTTCAGAGATTAATCAATATACTCAGTTCAAATTGAAGACTATCTGTTATTTACTTGTCACTTATCGATGTACTTATATTTTAGAATTCGGTTAGGTCGAGATCAATATAGATAGATTTTTATCTTTATTTTTTTCATTTTTTTTAATATTCCGGGACAACTCACACACGGTTATCTGATCCAAAACTAAGCAGAGCATAGATAAATTACCAGACACAGAACAAATGATCGTGCTCATCACATAAATATTAGTCCTGGGTGGGAATGGAACCCACGACCTCCGGTATAGCAGTCAGGGTCACTAACCACTAGACCAACAGGCTCGTCAAAGTTATTAGTCTTCCACCAGAAGTTTAAAAAGATTTGCTTCGATGTGCGTATAATGTAAAGTCTTATGCAATAACAATGTATGAACCTAATATACTACTTCATGTACTCTCGTATCCCATATTTTACTTTAATAGTCACACTGACACTGACTCACATCATAAACATCAGTTAAGGAACATTGTATGTTCTTCGGATGGGCAGTAACATTCCCGATGCACAAATAACAATACATTCCGGTAACAAACACTTTGCCGAGCGATCCGACCGGTCCGAGCGACCCGAGCGACCAGAGCGATCCGACCAGCGATTATGGCAATATGCCACGAACGTTTATCGCACTGGTCTAATAAGAGGTGTAATTAGTGAGCGTTAACGACATCACACGGAGCCAGCTCTTCCTCAAATAATACAATAGGGTAGATGACTAGGTATGAAAAGTCAAAATTTATTTAGTCCGCCATTTAGATAATCAAAATATAATAGACACATATTTTTCTTCTCTCAAATAAATTACAAAATACGAAAATAAACCGCTGTAAAGTTCAGGAGTGGGGGCTTGTGACGTCACGGCTAGGTACAATTTGTACTCAAAAGTGACGTCACGCAAGAATTGTACTCGCTGTATCTTCGTAATTCTTTGTTTACGGGACTAAACAAAAAATACGTGTCTAATATTTTTTTCTTATCTAAAAGATGGACATAAAAATAAAAATTAGTCATCATCCCTATTACGAGAAAGACTTTGAATACAATGTACACCTGTTTTCTATAGGAACGTATCGACGTCGTTTTTTCCTATATCTGTTACTGTAATATTTAGAAGTCATTCTATTATCGCTCTAAAACTGAACAGAGGCTTGTTTTAAGAAATAGTTTAGCAAGGAGCCATAAAAGTTAGTCATTATACTTATATAAAAACTGACAATGAACAAACTGAGATTGTCCTTGCTTGTCCTTCCAATAAAACAATACAGCCATAGCCTTTACGATATCTCGTTAAATACTCGGCTCCTTTCAGTCTAGCATAACTTATCAAGACCTTGTGTCTAATAACCTATACATCTATTTATTCTGTAAATATGAATTAGATCAGACTAAATGATGGTTAATGTTTTTAACTCGCTGGTCTGTTTGACCTTACCTCACTGCTAGGGCATCTGATAACTATGGTCATTAACTTTACGACTGTCAGTTTTATTGCCAGCTATCCGCCATGCTGTTAATCAATATTTATGTTTTAGTGGCAACGACATTACTATGGATTACGTAATTATGGGTTTATGTGAGATTTGTAAGAGTGACCTAAAATTAAAGTCATCAATAATTTACCATTTTAAAACTATATTTTTCATTTATCAACGAATATATAATTAAAAGATTACTAATGATTGGCCGAAAACCAGCTAATACCATATCTATGAGGTATTGCGAAATTAATCGATTCACGATAAAAAAATATGGACTTTGAGAGTCTTGAAGAAGCAATTTTTTATTATTTTAATGATATTGTATAGGTGAGTGTACAATTGAAATGATTCTGTGAATAGTATATTTACTCGAGTGGCATGGATTAGTCGAACTATCTAGTTGTAGTGTAAAGCAGGAGCTTGGCGCGTGCGCATTAAGGGTGGACTACACGCTGTCTGACATGGCAAAATAAAACAAAAAAATAAACTATTCCTTACTTGGAGTATTGTAAGACAAATAAATAATTATTTTGAGGAGAGATTAAAAATAATGTCCTTTTTATCACTAGAAAGAATTTCGTGCACCATTAGGACAGTCATAAAACCCTAATTCCAACACATTTTATTTTCATTATAATTTCTGATCAAGAAACATAGTATTTTACATGCATGTATTCGGTCCTTTACGGCGCGTATATTTAGCGCGGATCTGGTTAGTGTCGGCGCGCAAACAAACGCCATTGTAAGAAGCCATACACTCCCCGATTTATTGTATGAGATATCCCGACGTGGACGGCTCATACACACGGCGTGTGTGAAATGCATGGAATGTGGCGAGCGACGGGCAGTCTGTACAATATGAGTCATTAGTCATAGCTGTATACTAAAGTTCGATCAAAGTGAATCGTCACAATTGTGTTTTTGTGGTATCGGTGTAGATGAAAAATAATGCATACAGAACTACGATCATATTAATACTGTATGTGAATAATAATTATGAAGATTTATGTCCAATTTCAATAAAAATACATACATATAACGGTTTTATTCTATTTTTAGTTTAACATCGAAGTACTTGACCTATAAAACGCACACTTTAATTTGATAACTGGTAAACAATATATTATTATGTTGTTTTCCCAGCATGCAAACACATAAGTAATCCATTAAACAATGTGGATGATGTTAAAAGTAGATCGAGTTTAATCGAGTATAAACGGTGTCATGTAACAAGCGATTTATCAAAGATGTGATGCTGGCGATGGATGGATATTGTAACAATACAATATTATAAAACTTATGTTCAATAACATTTTTCATTCACTTTTTGCTTTCTTTTCCTATCTACATAATAATCCTAATGAAATATTTTCATCTCAGCGGCCTAACTTATTTATGACATCTGCAAGACTACGACATGCTACGCACGTAGCGACTCGTAGCACCGCGGATATAAGGACCACTTGTAGCAGCCTACGAAGTTACACAACACTTGCGTAGCTCTGTATCTACGCTTAACATTAATTTCAATAATTTGTGATATTTATCTTTTATATTTTGATTTCGTGCATTGTTGGACAAATTCTTATCACATTATGACTGTGTAATAACAGGGTGCAATAAAAAAAATAGTATCATATTCCTTTAAACTTCAATACTAAGATAAAACCCGGGGCATAAGAAAGAACTTTGTACAGAATAGTATAATAGCAATAATATAAACAGTTTACCAAGTAAACCGTGAATCAATTCAATGCCATACAGTTCGGAAATCCGTGAAATCGTCCGTCAAATCCGTTGGTTGAGAGGCTAACAAATGCTCTCGTAAAGCACGCGTGGTTCACCCGAGCAGTATTACTTACGTGGAGCTATTCGTGTCGGAGCCAGAAGCGTAAAAGTAGAATACATGAAAGAATGGCACTTTATGTTTCATTGAGTGTCAAGTAGAAAATACATTTATTTATTTATACGAGTATTTATTGTTTGGTATTTTAGTGATATAGTTTATAGTCTGTTTGATGATTTTGTAGTTGTTGCGGTGTCTAGTTGACCTATACATTAAATATTTAGGACAATTATGGTTTAACTAAGAAAGTTTTCAATTACACAGTACCTAAATTGCGAAAATAGTTTAGTCATTATTTATTTGATTCTTTTCTTCTACAATACCTGAAGGAAATTCTACCCCAAAAACTAAAAAAGGTGGATAAAAAGTACTAGGTGCTCATAAAATGAAACAGTTGCCACGCGTATCACTGCGCTGATAAGGGCAGAGTATACATCATTGTTTGGAGAGCCCTCGAGGACCGCCGCTTATTTACTCGCCAGTGCCTGACACCGATTCACAATGATAATAGCCATGACCGGCTGTAGGTTACATGCTGAATTGACTGGTTTATTGATACATTTGTGAGATATCGCACAAAAATTGTCATGTTTTGGTATCTTAACGTTATGAGGTTTTCTGGTTACTTTTTTAGATAGAAATGTACAGCAACCTTTCAGTTTTATTGAATTAGTCCCTATTAATAATACTTGTTATAAATATGCTATGTCATAACACAGTAAGTCTTTTTTAGGTATAAATACCAACTAGATTTGTTAAGAGTTCGAATGATTTTATTTACTTTACGTTTTAAACATTACTTTACCTATTTATTTACATTAAATAATTGCACCATTTCATCTGCCAAACATTTCAATTTAATAGCGCGGAAGTAATTCATCAAAATTAACTGCTTCATTTACATTAAATAATTTTCATGTCAAGTAAATATGACGTTGTCAAACGGAACGTTATCATTAAATCGGCAATGTAAACAGACTGACAGCTCTGACAAACTGATTGCATGCTTCGATGTATAGCGCAGTACATGACAAACATGTTGGTTTAGCTGACGCTTTTTTAATATTTGATCATTCAAAAACGCAAAATAATTGTTTTTAATTTTACGCCATTACGCCTGTACTCAAAAAAGAGCTGAGCTAGCTATTTTTACGTCTGGCCCTGGTAGGAAGAAATTATTCTCATCCTAATGGTGTTAGTAAGAAGAGCCCTATACCCGTTGCTATACCCTTACCGCTGCGCTAGGGCAGAATAGGTTGACCCGATTATCCAGGGAAAAAAGAAATACCGTTTTAAATTTTATTGTGTTTTTTTCATAACCTTGAAATAACTTGTTTTACGTATACCATAACAGTTATCGCTTGAGTTGTATTAACATAATGTGACGGCGTCCATTACCCGCGGCGTTTCGCTCGCCTCGCGGAGCAGATCTCTTTACAACATGAATAGCTAAGCAGGTGACGCCATGCAAGGGACGAGGCTTTTATAGGTTATTGTTCAGTTACTAATATAGACAATACTGACTTTGGCAAGTTTAGAAACGCATGAAAGAGTTTTCGATCCTACATACTCATGTATTTTAATCTTCAAGCGATGAGCCGTATCTACTACCTAGGCTCTATTTAAAGTACCTAGTAACATTATACCTATTATGAATCTGTTCGGTAAACTCTAGGGCCCGACATTGTTACATTATTGAACCTAGAACAAAAGCCTTTTCTATTGTATACAAAGGTCTTCTTTCAGCGAACGTTCATTCAATATTACATTAGATGGAAGTAAAATGCCAGGGGAAGGTTTATAACAAGCTACGAAGTAGTCGAACAGAACCACCGTTGGCCTACGTCGTAGCTTCTACGACGTAGCGTTAAATGATAAAAATAGGTAAAGGCAGCTTAAGCTAAAGATAGAATGAGCTACACTTTATATAATACCATCTTTTATGAATTATGCTAATATAGGACTTTCATATCATGCCTATAAAAATACAGTTAGTCTGTATTCATTCATGCATAGACGATTGCATGTGTAGAAGTAGTTAGGTTCTGTAATGGCATTATCCAATTAGCAGTTAAATGAAAAAAAACTATTGAGCCTCAACCGACATTTACAGTAAATATGTGTTATAAAGACGATGGAAACTCATGTGAAGTATGGTAATTGGAATTTACAATGTTAAAAGGAGTTTCATGTCGCATTAATCTTTGGTCGCGAACAGAACTCGCGAGGGAATGCCCTGCGGAGTCCTGAGGGACGTTATAATGGCTTTATATAAGGTAACGACTTCAGAGTAAAAGGTAGGATTATACCTACTTCTCGAACAAAAGAAAACGACTTTAACGTTTAACTTATAAATACAACGCTACATCACTTTAACATTAATAGCGGCCATTCCAAAATATCAACTTTGCTTTTGAAATTATAATAGATTCATAACATAACATACCATCACGCCTGTATCCCCGAAGGGTTAGGCAGAGGTGTACCAATGTACACCCACAGTTCGCCGGTATGTTTAGGTCCTATGTAATAGGGGGCGAGCCTATTGCCACTAGCCGGGCACAAATCCAAACTCCGACCTGCTACTGAGAATTTCATAGAAAAACCCAATAACACCTTGGTCGACTTGGGAATCGAACCCAAGACCTCTAGCGTAGCAGTCGCGCTTAGCACCACTAGGCTAACGAGGCAGTAATAGATTCCGTCTATATAAATAGTCGCTGTCGACACCAGTGTGAGTAATAATTGTAAGTAAAAACATGAAGGATTCTACACAACCACTACCCTTCATGACATAGTAAACAGCACTGCTACTAAGTAGTAGTATTTCTCGTGTCCCTGGCAATAACTACATCCTTTATTTTCTTGTCTGTCAGTGACGGACAGCGGTGAGGGCGGGACGAAGCCCATCACAGTTTTATGTCATTGTCATGCCTCTAACCTCCGAGTGCGGTAGGAAGGTTCTCGTAAAACAGGAAACTTTGTATGCATTGAAGTAGTGAACAAACGAGTGAATCACATTTCTAGTTCAATCCTAATTATCCTTTTTTACTGGTTTGATGGCACTTTTACATAGATTTAATCAATTTTCAAGAACGTACAACGTAGAGCATGATTTTTTTTTGGTATACGTTTCGTGTAAGTGTACGTCCAGATCTGACGAACGCGCACCAAACGAGCATTACACGAGCTGTTCGTGTAATGCTCGTTCGGTGCGCGTATGGAATTAGACGCACCCTTATAAAGTATGATGCAATTTTCAGGTTTAGACTACTGAAAACGGAGAATCTTTCTACCTATCCCTCAATTTTTTATCATCATAGCAAGTCATATAAAAGAAAAAACAGTAAAGTATTACAAACCAAGTGTGCTATTATCAAGTTGACAATTAACAAGTCACTTCAGCACAATAGATCAGTCAGCATTCTGGTGGCAGTCACATTAGCGTCGCTCGGCCGTCATCGGCTGTCATCGGATAACGTCGTGATAGCTTCGTAAAAGCGGGATTAGTACCTACCACCTACTATAGATACAGCCTGATAAATGGATTATCGTAACTTCATGCTTTTACTTCGAAATTCCTTGAAGTGTGACTTTTGAGGATAATTCTTATCCAATTTCCTTCAAATATGTTGAAAAGGTTTAAAGGGCGAACAAAATGAATATCTTCTTACATATAAAATTTTCGTGTCACAAATTAGTTACCATACTCCTCCGAAACGGCTTGACCGATTTTTATGAAATTTTATATGCATATTCAGTAGGTCTGAGAATCGGCTACTATCTATTTTTCATACCCCTAAGTGGTAGTAGGTAGGTAGTAGGCAGGTAGGTAGTAGGCAGGTGCTAGGTAGAAAAAATTGCATTGCAACGCATGCCGGGTACAGCTACTAAAGTTATAAATTTTAGATTTAACAATTCATTGAAAAGTGGGAATGTTAAAATTCTTTAGATCAAGCTCATATTTATTTTTAATAGTTCGTATAATAAAGTTTCTGAGTGCACGACATGTTTCATTTTTAATCGTGTTTTATTATATCAATGAAATAATAATAGGGTAGCTTTTCATTCCTTTCTTTGCACTCTTTAATAGTAGAATAGAAATAACTATAAAATGGCATTATGTTTCCAAGCGTTCTGAGGATCGATAAAATGAGTCATACCGAGACATCTGGATATTTTAATCAATGAGGTCGGGACCATGGTGTTCGAGACCCCTTTCCTCTTTGTTTTCCAGCCCGAAACAAATAACATAAGTTTTACGTGTTTTCATATAGGTCTACTGGTTTTCGTTCCTAAAAATAACATGGTTTCCTTGAGTTTCTAAGCAACGAAAGATATAATAAATGTAGGATTGTAGGCTTATAAAAATATAATATATTACGGTAATGATACTTTAAACTTTCTTGACAAAGAATAAACCCCGACAAATATTAAAGTAAATTAATTCAGAAAGGTTTTAATAAAGGCTTGCCTAGTTAAAAAAGCCTAACACGTCCATCTTCTATTAATACAGTCTATTTTTCATCATGATTATGACGGGTCATACATATAATGTTACATCATAAAACTTATCGCTTGCAGTCATTTAACACGATTGACGGATAGGCTGTAGATACTGTTTCCTGATAAAATATAACCGGGTTTTACGGAGCGTAACCTTCGGGTGTGACTGAATGTTGCAAAGGTAAACATAAACTGTCATTCATCATTGATCACTTTGTCTTCTACCTAGCCTTTTCTCACACTATGTTAGGGACGGTTTCCAGTCTGACCGCTTTTGCTAAACTGTCAAAAATAGTCGCGATTCTGCTAAACTTACAACAACTGTTTGTTACTATAATATTAAAAAAGAATTATTAGATAGTGCATCTACTCACTATGCAACAACACTGTATTTCTCTCTTCTAAATAACGTTTGGGGCCAAGATTCAGACAAAGGGTCATAACATGCACATAAACCAAAAGTGTTATTTTTGTTTTCCCAGGAATCGAATGTTTTATGAAAAGAAACCCACGCGTAAATAACGTATGCGTAAGGAAATGTAAACTGCGCGCTTCGTCACCGTTTTATAATATAAAAGAAAGTGTATTTATATAAAGTATATATTAAAATTTGGATAATAAAACGAACATACTATTTCTAAGAACTTTTGAATTGGTTGGTTGAATTAACATGAGGCATTTGTTTTTCAGTGAATGTCCTTACTCATGTTGGGAAAAAGTCCACTTACATGTATCATAAAACTAAATATTCGTATTTTTGAAGCCCTTGTCAAATACCAGTAGTCAGTGTTTTCAACAGACGACGAAAATCTGTTTTGGATGGGTAATGTTCTTAGCAAATTAATAAAGCATGCGTTTCTAATTATTCTAAGACACTTCTGACAAACGGTGAAGGAAAACATCGTGAGGAAACCTGGATTCCAAACTTGGGCTCTGAAATCGCCAATCCGCAGAGAGCAAGCGTGGTGATCAATGCTCGCGCCTTCTCTATATGGGAAGAGGCCTGTGCCCAGCAGTGGGACGTTTATAGAGATACACAAACATATCTACCTTTTAGTCAAATTATTCATGTGTATACTTAGATTACTCAAAGCTAGCGTTTTGTTGAGTTTAAGTAGAAGGTAAAGTTAACCTACTTAATTGTTTCTCAAAGGCAGTTAACAAGCTGCCAGTAACTGAACCGCTGCAATTTAACTTAGGTAGTTAAACAGAAGCTCAGTTTGGCAATCTGTTAATACATTAACTCATGTAGTATTCATGTTGTGGATGTTTTAATAAAACTTTGTCTTTCATTTTCAAATGTAGGAAATTTTCTTTATCTGCTTGAAATGTTTCGAAAAGTATTCGCTATGGCTACCTTTAGTATCGGAAAGCCTTGAACTTAAGACACTAAAAGTATACTGCCATGGTTAGTAGGCAATGCTTTTAACATAAAACCTGTCCTATGACATAGTAACTATATATGTATAGCTATGATCTATAGTAGTTTTCGATCGTATCTGCTAATCAAAATTATGACTGTTAATTATATTTATGTGAATTAAGGTTTTCCTTAAAAAGTAAGAGTACTCTTTATTAAAATATTCTTGTCAATTACTGCATCGGTTTTTTTCTGTGTTTGAAGGCTTCGTTGCAATAACTATTAGAACAGGGTGAAAATTTATGGGTTTATAGTCAGTAGTGCAACGTCTAGTGTTTTATTTATTTAAATGCATATAAAAATGTGATGTTATTCCCACACCACAAATAATAAATAATTGTACCTAAGCGTGAGTGTTCATAAGTACCCACGATGGGTGCGTTTATCTGACAAAATATTTGTATGCTAAAGTTCTACGTTATTTTTTATCTACCTCCATTTAATGTGCGCCATTCCACTTTATTTTGTAGAAGTGATTTTATCCCCATAGGTCGTTTGTATATAGACATGGCTATAAGTTAACTATGGTAGCCTTCACGGAACATTATAGGTATTTTCCCTTGTGGCCCCAATAGTAGGTCCAGATAAATATTATAAATCCGTTTATAGGTTAAATAATTAAATAATTATTTTTATTTTATATTATGGTAAATATTCTAAGTTTAATTACTGATTATTGTTTATAGATTAGACTTATACTACAGTTGTACTCTACGTAAGTAAATGACGAAATGTACTTAAAATGTGGATCTATAAATACCTTTATGTGAACTGCGGTAAACCAAAACGATTCGTTGTAAAGGTCTAAGTTCAAATGTACCCTGTTGCACAACGCAAGCGCAATAGCGACTTGGGTATTGGTATTGCATCAGTTTTTATTCAAATAAAGGTATGTTTAAGTGATGGTTAATCAAGCAAATTCTCCTACGTGTTCCTAATTCAGAACTGTTTGTTAGATATAGTATGGTAAGATGTCAGAAGTTAGAGCCTTATCCTTTTTTATGTAGTTCTTGTTAAAACTATTGTCTATTAGGTGTGTATGTAAATATATGCAATGTATCACACTTCAGAGAATTCGAAACAGATGCCCCGTACCTGTAGCGAATTCGCTTTCCCTAGCGCTGATATAGATTTTGTTTGGCTTTTAGCGTTAGAGTAATGACATAGGTATATCAGCTTTTTGCTAAGCCTCTTTAACACGCCTACATAAACAATTTTCTACAAAATAAACCGTAGAACTATATGAATGGTACAGCAAACATACGCGCAGGTCTCCGATCAATCGAGATTAAACAGAAAATTGATGTTCCAATCCTAAACACATCCTCTCCCACTTGACACGCGCTCATTCCATTTCAATCCCATTTATTTACCGAGCGGTATTTACATGCTTATCATACATCCTGGACGGTAGAACAAATATTATTCATTTATAGTTTGTAAGGAGTCCTGAGTCACGGGCGACGCCGGGAGACAAGACGAGTCTCCAGTCTGGTCTAGGAGCAAACAAAGGATCCTCCTTTTTTTAATGGAAGTTTGTTGCGCAGTTAGATTGGCGTAACAAAGAAATATTGATGTTTTGGTATTGCGTTTCTCAATAGAATTAAACGTGGTAAACAATTTCGCTGATGGATGCCAGTCAGGGCATTCGAATATTGACTAAATCAATATTAGTTTTATTGTAAATTTTGCGTCAATAGTATATGTGCCTACTGTGATTCATATTCTATTTAATTAATGAAAGTACTAAAAAATAGCTGAAGAGTTTTACCTAATCTATTTGAGATAACAACAAAAAGCTTTTCCGAAACTACGGCCAAAGTAAGACGCAGGCGTGAAATTAAGAAAGTCTACTATTCTAGAAAAGTATATTACGTGAGAAAACCTTATTTAGATATTTTTCAAAGACTATCTGTGGTTATCAGTTGCTAATTTCACTCAAAAGATTTAATTTACAAACTAACCGTCACGTCTATCATTCGATTCCGTCAAACATAATCGATTCAAATTCAAACAAGCCATCATACGACAACTAAACATGTAGACATATTTACCTGAAGCTGTTGTTCTAGTTCGGCCGGCTTGTTGCCGGCAACTGCATGTCGATCACAAGAACTGCACTGGGCACGAGCGGCACTGGCGCGGACTGGCGCGGAGTGGCGCGGATTGGCGCGGGTGGCGCGGTGTGCGCGGGCTCCGGCGACCGAGGTGCGGCCGGGACTGTGCCTCGCCCCGAACCGCCGCGCGCCGGTCGATACGCCCGCACAACAGGTTAGTATGCGTGCGCCGAAATGTAAACACTCTTCCACTCGCGTGTGCAGCTCAACACTAATGGACCTAAATCCGTATTGGTCCGTGTCAACTGCAAGCTTTGCATTGCCCTGTTTCGAATGTTCCCGCCTCAGCTTCCAAATGTTATCATTTTCTGACGGTTATATCGGTTTTAACTCATCTGAAATAATGCGCTGCACACACGCCCTATTGATACTCAAACATAACATCGTCGATGAAAACTACATACTCATCAAAATTATGATGCATCGTTTGTTTTTATTATAAACCACCCTACATATATTTAATTATCCCTTGATCGGGTTTATTACACTATCCTTAGTTTTATCCTCATTCAATCAGGGTCCTTTTCATCTTAAACAAGGAAGGATCACAAACCATTGAATTACCTACATGAAGTGCTCATTTGTCTCTTGCATTCCTTGCAAATGTTTCTGGTTTAATTCGCAAAGTTTATTCTACAAAGGACATTAATACTGAAACTTTTAATGTCCTTCTAAAACTCAGGGTGCGCTTTTATTCATGCATGTTTAATTTACAATGTCGTTTTACAAGCGTTTGTATATTTTATTTCAGTTTACATTTAATAATCAGAAGTATTTAGGTAGATAAGAAAATCATAACTACATTAAAAACAACCTTATTATTCTCACTATAAAACTATCTCGTAAGCGTAACAAACTTCTAGGAAAACTTCATTTTACTTGACTGTATAATTTTATTAGCATGTTTTTAATTTACCAAACTTTTTGCACAAGTACAGCAGCTGAATACCAAAGTAGGAAACGGAATATGTATTTAAGATAAAACAACATAATGTAACAACACGCATGTGTGAACAGCGGTTTATTCGCACGTCGGTAATTACCGAGCGACAAGTGGTAAACAGTTTGTTTTACAGTTCGTTATAGACGCGCCTCCCGTGTCTGGTCACACGTTAGGCGATTAGGCTCGTAAAATAAATGCCTCGACATTAGCCATCCATCCATCATGAGCCCGTGGACACCTCCAAATGAATGGTCTTTGACTACAATAGATATAAAATAAAGGACCAACAACGATAAAACCACGGCTAAACCCCTGTAATGCGTTCCACAGTGTAACCAACAACGGTAAACGAATCGTGTCATCACACTAATCTCTCGGCTTTAGCTAGTTTACTGCATTTTATTGACATCGCTAATATCTGAATTATACTGCAGGGTTAAATAGATAAACCAAGCACTTTACAAAAATAGGGATTTCCCTTTACATTTTATTTGAAACAATTATAGTACCCATTTACTGTTTATCTGACGATAAAAGTCTATAACATCAGCTGCCTTTAAAATGATTTTGGGCACTCCAGGCTTCTAAAACGCACCGTTTCAAGCTTCTTTATGTACCACAGATGGACACAACATTCACACAAAAGGGTCTCTAGTCGTCCCTAGCAAACCTATCTAAAAAACTACATTTAGCAACCATTTTCGTTCAACAGAAAGCTATTCGGAACTTACTTTAAAAATATCAAAGAGCATTGTGAATTATTAAGCGTCACTTTATTCCGAGCGTTTGTGGAAACGGCGGGAGCTCCCCAATCCGGTAACATGTCAATAAAATATTGGTGTCTCAGGTGCCGCCCTACTCCCATTTACTTAATAATTCCGAGAACGTTAGCTTGACCTTTTCATTCCTCCTTTAGATAATCTCCGTTAGGTGTTAGGTAAGTAACTAAAGTTCAACTGTTTACCTGTGTGTGTAAAATAGAAGACAGATATTTTTAAATGCCTGAATCTTGATAAAGACTGAGAGACCATTGAGCTTCCCGATATATTATCAATATTTTTGTCTTCTTTTATTTCTGTATTTCACTTTTGCTATAAACCATTTATCACAATATTATTGAACATGTTTGATTTTCATTACTTCACTAAACTGAAGCAAGCACAATTTCCCAGCAAAGTAACAAACAAGCAAGTAACCGAACTCAAATTAGCTGAAGTATTACAAGTTTTGAAATTCATTTTCCTCCTTAATGCCGGATGATTTATAAACACGACAACCGCCATTTTCGTGTAAATTATTAGGACACCTCAAAATTGTTCCGTTCGCAACTTAAATGCAATTTACAACACTCCATCATTTGCTCAGCTTATCCCAGTCTGTTTTGTGTTGAAGTTTCGAATAAGGAAAATATATTATTTAGAACCTTGAATCAAATAGGTACCTTAATATTTACGTATATATATCTCATAACTGTTTTTTTAACATTACATGCTTTTTGATAATGCATGTGATTTTCTACTTCCTATCGGATCAGTTGTTTATCTACCTAACTGCAAACTTCCTACCAATTGGCTTTCTACACCTTTTTTCTCAGAAAGGACACCACTTGTATAAAACCAAGTTTATTGTCAGTGACAGTCCTTCGTTCCATATAATACGGCCATAGGTAACGGACACTAATGAAAATTAACTTGGACTTTGGGTGCTATCTCTACGGTAATAGACAAATATTACCGCACTCTGTGGATGCTGTATGGTAAAGGTAATTTAAATTATTACTTTTTGAATAACTTATACTTTATAGACACTAACATTATAACTGTAATTTATAAAAATCTTTTTTGCACCTTCTTATAAGGTTCTAAGTTCAAATTCGGTGTATAAAAAAAAAATCTAGATCTTCTAAACAGTTGCTAAACATAACTATAGAACCGAAAATGATGAAGCTTAATTTGATAAACAATGAAGTTTTCTATAATAATAATAATAATAACTCTCTCTGGAGTCCTAACCACCGGCAGCTTGGACCCTGTCCCGAGGCCGGTTGGACACTATATTTTATATTTTTAAATGTATATTGTTTTTTGTATATATTTAAAAATGTATTTTATAAGTTTATTGGAAAATAAAGGAAATAATAATAATAATATTCCGGGACAACTCACACACGGTTATCTGATCCCAAGCTAAGCAGAGCTTGTGTTATGGTAACCAGACAACTGATAAACATACTTATATATTTCTAAATACATACATAATATAGATAAATTACACCCAGACACAGAACAAATGATCGTGCTCATCACACAAACATTTGTCCTGGGTGGGAATCGAACCCACGACCTCCGGTATAGCAGTCAGGGTCACTAACCACTAGACCAACAGGCCCGTCGATAACTCAAATGTAAAACAAAACAATGGAATTGTTTGAAGGTCATATTGATAAAACAGGGTCATTCCTACTGTTCCGCGGCGTCCAAGCTGACCCTGGCAATGGACCGACAAATCCATTTGACGAACAACATTCGTTATACTATCAGAAAAGGTCTGTCTCTAAGGAACATTTCCAACGTACCAAAGTTCGTTTTTCATTTCACAATCCATTACTCGTCCGTCGAGATGATTGCGACGACACTTATTGATGACCTCGAATCAATACCGCGATGGATTCTGAAACTTATCTCGACTCAGAATCTTCGAATGACCGATCTTTTTTCGATTATTTGCTATAGATGAAGTTTAATCTCATAACATAACGGAGATTGGTTAAATAACGATTTTGTGCCATTAACTTGTACGGGTGATTGCTTTATAGATAATTTACACAAGATATTGAGTGTGCCAATTTGTATTTTGAATTTCTTGTGTGGTGTACAATAAGTTTCCTTGTACTTACATTTAGCCAGGTAGGTGCGAATAATATTCCTGAACCAAATAAACATCAGATTTTTATAAAATAGGTACCTCAGAAAATAACAAAACCCGTAAATATAGTTCGATATCAAACCCGAATATATATCTAATACAAAAGAGTCCTTATATTCGGAAAGCCGATGTAATCCTGTTTCGGTCCATCAGTACATTTCCACGCGGCTCGTAACATAGCCGACGTATTGAGGTGCGAATCCTGTTTCTAAATCCTCTGGCCACCTGATGTTTATGTTACCGGGTAGACACGATTTTAGGATAAACTACTTTGTCCTAGACCAAAAGAATCAAAGTGCACTAGTTTAGCTAAGGAAAATCTATGTACGGATTAACTATATCACCGTTAAAACTTAACCTCAATAAACTTAATGGACAACATAAAATATAGGCACTTTAAGTGCAACAGCAGTGCTTTAAGGTATCTTTGAAAAACATAGTTTAATACAAATTAGCAATTTGACAGCAATCATATTTTGCTGTCAATTAGTTTAGCAAGATTCACAAGGCCACTGTCTTGGCCTAGTACAAACTCGTTTGACCTGAGCTCGTGTTTGGTCGGCAACATTTATAAGCTCTCGGGAGTCTGGAGATCGACCTCCTATGATCCTATTACCTTCCAACAGCCTTCACATAGATTATGTTAGATAAACATCATTATATTTAAAGAGAAAGGATTTTTTGTTATTACATTTAGCTATAGTTTGGGCTATCACGAAGTAATTATGGCGAAAAATTTGTTCTGACTTAACTAATGAGATAGAGAGACAAAAACAGTGAGTTTTTTATTGTTATGGTTAAAGTGACAAGAATATTAAAACATTTTGCTAAGAGTGCAGTTTAAGTTATTTTCATAAATCTTTGAACAAACCAAAAAAAACATTTGATAAAAAGATATGTCGACGTCTTCATACTTCCATTAAACAATTTTTTCCCACCAAATTTTATCAGGCGAATTACATACTCCAATACCTTTTTCATTGTTAAATTGTGTATCAATATATTAATAGAACATAATTCGATCTCCGTTATAGAAAACTTAATACCTTCTGGAACTCCTACGCTTTCACAGAAAATAAGCGTGGTTGTATATCAATACTACCACGCTTATTTATTTTCTCCAAAATATTTATTTATATAAATAATTTCCCTTTGCGCAGGTTTATTCTATAAATGTTACCTTATTTTTGAATCCCGTTTAGAAATAAAATGGTAAGTCCAAAATCGATGTAATACGTTTTTTTAAAGCGTAGTTTTATGTATAATTTTCAGCTAGTATGTACAGCTTTACAGTTAAACGCAGATGAGTGTAAAACGTTAACAGTCATCAATCTTTAGCGAATGTTCTTTTTATAATGTTTGTTTAAGGAGCGTATCAATAAACCACTTTTTAACGGCCCGATGATAAAAACGTGGAAAATAATCAAAAACACATCAGTTTGTTTGCAATTCCATTTATTTGTTTTGATTCTAATTTAACTGTCATTTCTTTCATATAAATCTTATTCTATGTTTTTAACACAATATTAAGTACTGAATAATACCATTTTCATACTAATCATCAGTTTTGAAAAATAAATCTACTTAGTGACAACTATTTAAGTTTATAATTTAAGCACAAAAGCCAATCGGTTTTATAAATAATAATAATCCAGCCTATAAACGTCCCACTGCTGGGCACAGGCCTCTTCCCATATAGAGAAGGCACGAGCATTGATCACCACGCTTGCTCTCTGCGGATTGGCGATTTCAGATCCCAATTTTGGAATCCAGGTTTCCTCACGATGTTATAAATAATAATAAATATTAAATAATACGAAATGCAATCTGGTCCCATGATCGTATAAAAAGGACCTTTTTATATAAGACAGGTTTCAGTTTAAGTTAATACAACACATTTTGCAATACTGCAAGCGACTATGTCAACACTAGGTAACTAATACTTATTATCGTTATGGTAACTTCAAAAGTTCTCAGATTTATCTCATGTCCCATGGTTAGACACGATTAATTGATTTCAGTTAGGTACAACTAACAAAAAAACTCTATAATGAATTACCTCATATAATATTGTCGACTAAAGTATACTGTATATTGGACCTCAAATTATATGTACTAGGTCTTTTATATAGCTAAACGTACGTAATGGAACTATTACTATATTTTTTAGCACAGTTAGACCGCGTATACACTTACTGCAGCACCGCTGAGCGCTAGCAGCAGGTCAGAAAGGCCTTAGTGTTACAAAACCTGTATTTTATCTATCATGACGTATTTCACTTATTCCTTATCATATTATTATATATCCTTATATTATTAAGAATGTTCTTTAGATGTCCTTTTTCCTAAATAAGTCGGTGAACTTTCCAGCTTTGTATGTTGGCATGAACGGAAGGTATTCAGTCCACTTCCACCTGTAACATCAATGCAAATTAGAAAACTTCCATTTACTAAAATATCGACTTTGACACCCTATTGAAACTCCAATTCTTATTCTCGAGTTTGTGATTTTGGTTCGTTCTGCTGGACCCAAGTTTGACTTTGGTTCTGACAAAAGGGAAAAAAAAAGTTAAAAGACTTAAATAGAGCTTTATAAGTCATCTTCCGACTTTTTCTTCAACTATGTTCCGGCTACCAGAGCTCAGTTTAACTGAAAATATTATATTTTACAGTAATATACTTAAACGGGGAATTAGCTCGTACATGCAAAAATACCTTTTCAGGGCTTGGCGTTTTGATAGTTTAAAATTTAGTAAAATTAAAGTTATAGGTGCACAGTATTATCGTACCGTCTGATGTAGGACATGCCGACAGGGAAGTCGTACGTGTCGCCGTGCTCGGAGGCGCCGGCCGCGTCCAGACTCATCTCCCGCGCCCACGCCGCCAGCCCGCGCTCCTCGTCCGTACCTGCCGGACATATTGCTTTATGATGGCCTGGTATATTGGTGGTAATTATATCGCACTAGCGGGGTCTCGTGGTGTTTCACCAGCGTAAGTCCTCAATTCAATGACGGGCCTGTTGGTCTAGTGGTTAGTGACCCTGACTGTTATGCCGGAGGTCGTGGGTTCGATTCCCACCCAGGACAAATGTTTGTGTGATGAGCACGATCATTTGTTCTGTGTCTGGGTGTAATTTATCAATAATATGTATGTATTTAGAAATATATAAGTATGTTTATCAGTTGTCTGGTTACTATAACACAAGCTCTGCTTAGTTTGGGATCAGATAACGTGTGAGATGTCCCGGAATATTTTTTTGTGGCTTTAAAAAACAATGTTGTTACAATATTCGGGGTAGAGAGGAATCCAACAAATCGACGATCATGAGAATCGATTAGTATACAAAAACAATTTCTATAGCAATTAATAAAATAGAACTTTACTTTACAAATATGGGTACTTATAGTAAGTAGCTTTTATGACTTTATCAATCATCAATCAAATCAATGAAAGCTCAGCCTTTTTGAAATTTTTTTTTTTTTATATCTGCTGGGAGTTTCGTGGTTATGCCTGGCCATATGATTAGAATCAGTGGAAAAGGACGGAAAAACTTTTAGGCAATCTTTATTTCACAAACAATTTTCTAGTAATTGACAAACTATTTACCAAACAATGCACATAACTTTTTCAATATAGTTTCATCGTTTTTATACCACATATTTGATCAGTCTAATGGACATTGGTCAAACATGGAAAACAAACAGTTTGGGTAAACGAGTAACCTAGTTGTTTTAGGTAAACACGACTTGGGGATCCCCCCAAGCGCTTACGTCCACGATCGTGATCCCTGGAAACGCTGTCCTCTGACACTTCGGTAACGCAGAAGCAGAGGACACGCGGCTAAAGTGCGCTTGAATTTTTGAAATCGAATCAATTATGATACGATATTTGGATGACGGAAAAGGTCCTTCTCAGGACCAGGGGGAGGGTCCCACCTCCAAGCCCGTTGAGCGGTTTGCTCCGGGTCTGGTAAGGGGGGGCACTCGCCCGGAGGAGGTTGGCGATGCGAAGAGGTTGTCCGGCTCCCTTTTGGTTGAGCGTGACACCTCGGAGGATCGCGGTGTTGAGGGTGCGGGTTTTACACCCGGTACAACCCTCGTTGGTGAAGGGCGGAGGACGTCGGTTCGCCTCGCGCTCTCAGACGCCGAAGTGTTCAAGCGTCCTTCGAGTAGCAACTCTTGCTTCTCAAGTTCGGGGAGCAAGTTTTTCAATCCGTCCCCAGGATGTTTGTCCTCGGACGAGGAGGGCACGCTTACCGACGCGTCGGTAGCGAGCTCGGCGGGAGGCTTGTGTGAAACACGTAAACTCTTTACAAAAGAGTCACGCAAGCGCTCCCGCAAATCAGCGGGTGCCGAGGGGTCCAGCTCGGACGCTCCCTCGGTTAAGAGCACCAAGTCGGCCTCCAGCAAACGTGGCCGCCCTCGGAAGCTGCAACCGTCAACGGACCACTACGTTGGTCTGGCAGAGGCTCAGAGAGAAGCCAATAGGCTGAAGAGAGAGGCGCTCGCTTTAGAGCTCGAGGCGAAGGTGGCTGCGCAGGAGCGTCAGGCTAACCTCGCCCGGGCCAAACATGGTTATGGCACCTCTCTCTGGTCCGACTACTCGGACAAGACGGTGGCTGAGCTGCAGTCCCTTCATGATGCTGACATGGGCAACATCGTCGAAATTGCGAGAAAATCTAGCAATAAGAAGGGGACCCTGCAAAAAGCCCTGCGGGACCATGCGGTCAATGCTAAGAATATCTTGGCGTCAATGGCGACGCGATCGGCCCCGGAGGAGGTGCAGCGGCTCCAGGCGACAGTGAACCGCCTGGAGGAGGAGAAGCTGCAGCAGCATCGGCGAATTGAGGCCTTAGAGGCCAAAATCGCTGAGCTAGAAGGCGTTGCTCCACTCCGACAAGCCGAGGTGGAGTCAATGGACGTGGCCTCCGCTATACCCACTGCAAATCCCATAACAGTTTCTCTCCGCGGTGTATTGGAAGAAATGCTTCTCAAACACGCCGCGGAGACTAAAGTTTTTGTGCGGTCATGTTTTGCGGGCATTGAAGATCGACTTAATCCCCCCAAGATTGTTCGTCCGCCACTAGCAGCAGACAAACGAAAGGAGGTGATTGCAGAACCAGCCCCGAAAACCGTAAAGGGGAAGGGTATCGGCAAAAAGACGGCCCCCAAGGTTTCTGAACCTTTGGTGGATTCTGAGGTCTCGGTGTCTTATGCATCTGTGGCCTCCACGGCTGCATCTAGCAAGAGGGCAAACCCTGAACCTTCAAAGGTCAAATCGGGTCCCAGAAAAGTTTCTCGCCCAAAATCGACCACTTCCAGCCCCCATGTGGCTGCAGGGCCATTAAGACCCCCAGCGTCTGGCCTTTCAGTTGACACAGACGGCATGCTTCCCGCAACCACTGCCGCAAATGAGTGGCAGGTAGCCGGGAACAAGAGAAAGAAGAAGAATAAAAAGGCAAAGGTTCCTATTGCCACTGTCCACCCTACATCGACCTCTAAAACGCCAACCCAAACGGCAAAAAAGAGGAAAGGTGGCAAAGTGAAGGCCAAAAAGGCCCCAAAACTGGTTCCTCCCAAATCCGCAGCAGTGGTGTTAACTATTACGCCAGAAGCTGTGGAAAAGGGGGTCTCCTACGAGCAGGTGCTGTCCAAGGCCCGCGAGTCGGTTAAGCCAAGAGAGATGGGCATCGAGGAGGTCAAGTGCCGGCAAACCCAGACTGGGGCTCGATTGTTTGAGTTCTCGGGAGCGTGTCGTGACGCCAACGCTGACCTCTTCGCAAACGCCTTGCGGGCTGCGGTCACTGGATTGGCTATAGTGGGCAGGCCAACCAGGAGCACGTCCTTGGTGATTTCCGAGCTTGACGACTCGGTCACCAGGGACGAGGTGGTGGAGGTGGTAGCGGCTGTAGGTGGTTGCAGTCCTGAAGCCATCAAGGCTGGAGAGGTCCGGCCTGGCCGACGGGGGATCGGCCAGATTCGCCTGTCGTGCCCAGTAGCGGCTGCGGAGGCCGTCCTTAAAAAAGGGCTTTCGATAGGGTTCAGCTCTGGGGTTGTCCGAGCGCTTGAGGACCAACCTATGCGCTGTTTCAAGTGTTTTTCACTCGGACACACCCGGGCCCGCTGCCCATCTCCAGAGGATCGTTCGGCTCTTTGTCGCCGTTGCGGTAAAGCTGGCCACAAGGCCGACGCCTGTAACGGCAAGCCACACTGCTCCGTATGCGCGGCAAGCAGCAAGGCGGCGAACCATACGATGGGAGGTGCCAAATGCAAACCCCCCACAAAGCGAGGCATAACACCGGCCCAGACAGGGTCTGTCAAAGCCACCATCGCTGAGCCGATGGCAGGAGGTTCCCTACAAATGGAGGAGTGATGTCGAGACACACACAAAAAATACTCCTCCAGGGAAACCTGAACCATTGCCGGGCGGCTCAAGACTTGGTCGCTCAGACCTTGGCCGAATGGGGTGCCGACGCGGGGGTGGTCGCGGAGCCCTATTTCGTTGCCCCTAATTGGCTCGGGGACTTAGATGGTTTGGTGGCCATAATCCCACGACCCTCAACGGACTCCCCTCCTCTGACATCGTTAGAGAGAGGTTCGGGCTTCGTTGCCGCCGCCTGGGGGGAGAATGCGCTCCTAGGAGTGTATTTCTCGCCTAATCGCCCATTGGCGGAATTCGAGCAGTTCTTGGCTGCCCTTTCGGGTGCCTTGTCGCGTTTGGCACCGAGGCAGGTGGTTGTCCTCGGAGACTTTAACGCAAAGTCGGTGGCCTGGGGCAATCCATCCAGCGACGCGCGGGGCCGCTCTTTGGAGGCGTGGGCGGTTTCGGCCAACCTCACCCTCCTGAATAGAGGGACGACGCACACGTGTGTGCGGCTGCACGGGGGGTCTGTGGTTGACCTAACCTTTGCCACCCCTACACTTGCCGCCACCGTTGCGTCATGGCAGGTTGAACTAATTGAGACTCTATCCGACCACCGCTACATCCGGATAGGTTTTTCCACCCAACGCCCACAGGGCACGCAGGGGTGTTCGCCGTTCCCGAGGTGGGCCATTACCCACTTAGACCGCCAGATGGTGAATGAGGTCACCTTAGTGCAGGACTGGTTTGGTCCACCAACCAGTCCTGATGTAGATACAGCTGCCTCAGCAATGCGGGATTTGTTGACCGAGGTGTGTGATTCGTCTATGCCTCGGTCCCGCCGGCCCCCACCTAGAAAAGCGGTTTACTGGTGGTCTGCAGAGCTGGCCGATCTTCGACAGGGCTGCATGGCCGCCAGAAGAAACTACCAGCGCCTTCGTCGACGCCGCCAGAACCGGGATCTTCAGGGGGAGGCCCGGTACCACCTCCAATGGCAGGAGGCAAAGAAGGCGCTGAAGACTGCCATTGGGGTGGCTAAGGACGCAGCAAGGTCAGAAATGTTGGAGGGACTCAATGCCGATCCGTGGGGGAGACCGTACAAAATGGTGCGCGACAAACTGCGCCCCATTGGTCCCCCACTAACGGAGACCCTTCCAACTGATCTCTTGGACGGGGTTGTTCAGGCGTTGTTTCCGTGCGCCGCTGATATCACCCCGCCAAGGATGAATCCCCCGTACGGGATAGGTCTATCGGAGGATATTCCCCAGCTGTCCTCGGAGGAGTTCACTTGCGCAGTGTCGTGCCTCAGCCGAAAAAAGACAGCCCCCGGCCCTGATGGGATACACGCTCGAGTTATGGCGATCGCCACCTCCCATTTAGAGGAACGGTTTCGGGACCTTTTCAACCGGTGTTTTTCTACCGGGAGGTTCCCGAAGCCATGGAAGGAAGGTTTGCTGGTCCTTCTTCGGAAACATGGGCGCCCAGCCGACTCCCCGTCGGGATATAGGCCAATCGTCCTTTTGGATGAGGCGGGGAAGACCTTCGAGCGTATCATTGCGGCCCGCCTGAAGGATCATCTTGCCAGGATCGGCCCGGACCTGTCTGAGGCCCAATTCGGGTTCCGAGAGGGTCGGTCCACCATCGACGCCATCCATGGCCTAAAACACCTGTGCGCGGAGGCGAAGGAGAGAGGGCAGGGAGTGCTGGCGCTATCTTTTGATATCGCTAACGCGTTCAACTCCCTGCCCCACGCCGTCATTTTGGAGGCCCTGAGGTACCACAGGGTACCGCGATACCTGGCGGCGCTGTTGGCTGACTACCTACAGGACCGCGAGGTCCTGTTTAAATGTAAAGACGGCAGTCTCAAGCGCCATCGAGTAGCCACGGGAGTTCCACAGGGGTCGGTCCTAGGGCCACTCCTGTGGAATATAGGTTACAACTGGGTTCTTCGGGGCGCCCTCCTCTCGGGCATGGGTATCTTCTGCTATGCAGATGATACCCTTGTTACTGCCCGGGGGAAGACATATGGGGAAGCGGCGCGCCTGGCTTCTGTCGGCGGTACGTTGGTTGCCAACAGAATGGCTCGCCTGGGTCTAAGGGTGGCCCTGGAAAAGACAGACGCCCTGTATTTTCCTGGGCCTCGTCAGCGTAAGCCCCCTGATGCGCACATTTTGGTGGCTGGCGTCAGGGTAAATGTTAAGGCCCAGATGAAATACTTGGGCCTAATCCTGGACGCCAAGTGGGATTTCGGCCCCCACTTTCGTGATCTTGCAACACGGCTTCTCAAAGCGGCTAACGCCTTCTCGTGGCTCCTTCCTAACTTGGGGGGACCACGGGTCAGCTGCCGCCGCCTCTACGCCGGGGTCTTGCGCTCTATGGCGCTCTACGGAGCCCCAATATGGGCAGACGCCCTCTACAGGAGAGAGAACGTGTCCCTCCTGCGAAGGCCCCAACGGGCAATCGCGCAACGCATTGCGAGGGCCTACTGTACGGTGGGTCACGCAGCTGCATGCGCCCTCGCCGGGACTCCCCCCTGGGAGCAAGAGGCAAAGGTCCTGGCCGCCGTATATCATCAGACGGCGGCCCGGAAAGCGCTCGGGGAGCACATGTCTCATGAAGAACGCGGCGCCGTGCGGCGCGAGGCCTACGATGAAATGGTCCTCCGTTGGCAGTTAGACCTCGCCAACGCCCGCTACGGACGCCGCGTCACGGAAGTTGTGGGTCCCCTCCTGGAGACATGGCTAGAGCGACGCCACGGGTTCCTCACGTTCCGTCTGGTGCAGGTGCTGTCTGGGCACGGGTGCTTCGGATCGTACCTGTACCGAATCGGGCGGGAGGAATCCCCTGCATGCCACCATTGTGGCGCGGTGGAAGACACGGCGCAGCACACTCTCGAGGTCTGCACTGCCTTCGAGGTGGAGCGCCGTGCCCTAATTGCGGTTATTGGCCCGGACCTTTCGTTCGCGGGTGTGGTTAATGCCATGCTCGCGGACAATCGCGTCTGGCGGGCAGTGTCTCATTTCTGCGAGATCGTCATTTCGCAGAAAGAGACCTCGGAGCGCGAGCGGGAGGCTGACCCTTCTGCTCCTTTGCTCCGCCGACGGCGGGCGGGTAGGGCGCGGACGAGAACCTCCGTAGCCAGATCTGCCCAGAGGGGGATGCAGAGGGCGGGGACGGGGGTCCCTCAGCCTTCATTGCACGCGTCTCCTTCCTTGCCGGGCGGGGGTGGTGTAGTGCCATGCACTGCCCCCGCTGTCCTCCCTCCTACATAGGACGGAGGTCATGTCGGGCCCGCCGCTAAGCGGGCAGTCGCCGGGGGCGTTACGGTGCTAAGACTTCGGTTGGACCCGTAACGCCGCTACTAAGGCGAAGGATGGCACCAGGTGTTTTGCCGGAGTAGTCGGAGCCTTTCTCAAGGCTCTGGAAGCCCGGACTCTTGCATCCTCAACCCCCTGGGGATGCAAGGCTGGCTCATAAATGAGTTTCACCTGACAAAAAAAAAAAAAAAAAAAAAGGTAAACACGACTAGATTTTATGCAGATAGTCTGTGCTTCAATTTTAGTGTTTGCTAGCTGTGATGCGAGTGCATCGATTTAAACGTTACCTAATAAAAATAGAGATTTTATCGAATTCTGCTTTTCATTTATTCAGAATTGGCCCCATATCACGAGAATAAGTTTACTCAACTTATTTCTTTATAAAAATATGTTGTGTAAGCTGTTAGATAAGTAAAATAAATAAATAACGAGATCGGTACAAGTGTAACAAATTTTCGACATTAATTCCCTGCAATGGAAAAGTTTAAAGTAAATAAAATAAGCCTTTAACTTCTCGCTCCCTTCCAAATCAAATTTCAGGAATTGCGCCACACATTCACTTGAGTTGCGCGCGCAATGCTATGACGTCATCCAAACTTGGATGGCGAGTGTTTACACCACCTTTTGAAATAACACCTACCTATATCTGTTGGATTTTGGAGATTATCTTATTAACCGACTTTAAAAAAAAGGAGGAGGTTCTCAATTCAGATGTTTGTATGTTTTTTTTTTGGATAGTAGATTTGTAAAAGATTGAGCTAGCTTAAAGAATCCGCCAGACATCAGCGGCCGATATGAAAAGACATAGACAACTGAGTGCAAATGATGATGAAGTCATTCCTACATTCATTTTGACTGTTGATAGACTAATTGTGAATTTCCACGATACAAGATGCTAGAACCGAAATTATCAATAACTATTCTATGTATGCATTTTTGTGTTACAAGTCAGTTCCATTCCACCTAACAGGATAACATTCTCATCAGATTCACATAATGCTTTCTAAGATTTACGCGAAATTAATAATGCTTTTAGCGGATTCTATCGCGTATCATTTTTGATTAATTAAAATCAAAGTGAACCGTTACAGAATCCGTTAAAAGTAGTTTTGTTAGAATTCTCACCCGGTATCAAGTTATCCAGCAGGCAGCCAATCACCCCTCCCACCAGGATAGAGGTGGAGAGCAAGACTTGCAGCACGGCGTCGAGCGCCTCCAGCCCGGTCTGGATGACCCCGCTGTGCACCGCCATCCACTTGGTCAGCACCAGCGGGAAGAAGATGCTGAACCCTACGATGTACAGGTTGCGGGAGCTGTTCAGGTTCACATATTGGAGTGCTGATAGACCTGGGCAGAATAAGAAAAATACTACACTTTCATGTATATGGGACCACCTATATAACATATACCCTAACGAAGACATAATTTTTTGAAATTGATTTACTCTTGCCGCAAATACAGTGTAACAAACATTAAATATAATATCTACAGTGTAACAAACATTATAATAATACAACAACATACTCGTATTAAGGAATTGAGAAAATAACTCTTGAAGTCGGTTGCAAAATGGAATTTACTATCTGGAAGTTTCTGCTTTGTCTTTACAATATATCACTATTACTTTTCTTAATAATGCCAATTCGTATTAATTCTTCTTATAAGCTTAAACATGTCAAGAATTTGAAAATATAAGGGAAGGCTCGTGGCTAAATGTAAGCCGTACGGTTTGACCGATAATACAGGTTAAGCCGCGCTCGTCGCGGTTGGTCCGTAGATGGGTGACCATTTACAACATAGCGAGACCCCTCCGTGCCTCGGATAGCACGTTAAGCCGTAGGTCCCGACTGTCATACTATGATCTTTGGCAGTCGTAAAGTCAATTCTTCTAAAACCAATCTTACCATGGGATACTGTGTTGCCCATTAAAATGGGTTGTCGAGGTCAGAAAGGCAGTCGCTCCATGTAATATACGGTATTCAGCCGACCCCAACATAGTTGGGAAAAGGCTCGGGATATGAGAATCTTAAAGTTATGTTCTTACCGAAGGCAGAGATCATGCCGAACATGACGCAGAACAGGCCACCGACGATAGGCTGCGGGATGATGATGAAGACGGCGCAGAGCTTGCCGACCACGCCCTGCACCACCATCAGCCCCGCCGCCCACTGCACCACGCGACGGGAACCCACCTGCCAGACAATATCATTCATCAGTTCGCAGCCTCCGAATGCGGGTAGTAACGACCAATGACTGCGGGTACCGCATGCGGTCCCTGGCGGTATGCGATAACAAAAATCTCCCGCACCCGAATGTAGGTGCAAACGACCAATGAAAATGAGCAATGTGCAATGAGTGGTAAATTATAATAATATGTTTACAAATATATATGATGTGTATTTTGCGGAAAACCGAAAAAGTTTGAGACTCTGAAATCGTATTACAATTAACCTAGTCAAAAGCTATACATCGACTGTCTACAAAGTATTTGTATATTACGGGCCGTCCTAACTATTTGCATACTTTGACTATAGTTCCCGTAGCAGCGTTGTTTTTAATTACATAGCCTCGTAACGGACAAACTTTCGGTTTCTGTCCAATATAAACGTGATAGTGGTTTTGTTTAACTATAACAGAGCCACAAGATACAAGCTCTGCTTAGTTTGTGGCTCGCCAATTTGTTGTATTGTTCTATTCTATTTAATAAATAAACATTATTATTATTATATACAATATAATGTACCAAATAACTCAAACTTTTTTACTTTGTGTTTTTTTTTTATATTGATCAAGGCCTTGAGATGAAGGACAGAAATCTCTTATGTAACACATTCATTAAAATAACACGTAAATAGATGATGCATATAGAGAAATACAACGTATTTTCCTCGAGGTCAGTTCATCAAAAGCGAGTGTATTTAATGATGTAGGTATATCATCTTACAACAGTAATTAAAGTCAGAGCATCGGAGCAATTTAGCTGCATGTAACAATGTTAGGGCGAGTGCATCTGCGCCTGAAACCGACAGCTGTCCCGCACAATCTCGCGATTAATGAATGCAGTTGTTTCACGTTAATTATTCCATTGATACAAAATCTTAGCCAGGATAGATCACAGGAAGAAAGCTTGGATATTTTAGTTATGGATATCGTTTTTCCATATTTCATAATCAAGTTGTCCGAAATTTTTTGTACATTTTTGCATTCATACGAAGACCTGAGTTTGGTTTAATTATTTTTAGACAGTCATTAATAAAATTTTTTATTTATGTCACTTTTGATGTATGAAAATAATTTTGTCGCTATGCATTTTTCACCATTCAACCTTTCTGTTAAAAGAAAGTTAACATTGAAGGGGGTACAAAAATAAAAAAAAATCTTAGATCCATACACGTGTGCTGGCCTACCTTAGTGACGCCGATAGCGCCGACGTTCTCGCCGAAGGTGTTGGTGCCGTTCCCGGAGCCCCACAGCCCCGCCAGCACCGTGCCCAGCCCCTCCGTGCCCAGCCCGCGGTTGATGGCGTGCAGCGGCGGAGGCGGGGCCGCTGTGGCCAACATCATGTTTGGTAAATCTTGGCTCTTACTTTTATTCGATTTAAAAACAGTTTAGAAGGCACACAAAGAACTCGCTAACGCGTATGGAGGTAGGTACAGTAAAAAACATTTGTTATTTTGGCTTACTGATAAAGATGTAGTAAACCGTTGTTGAACTGATGCCAGCGCTAAAGTACCAAAGTAGTATGTATAACATTTTGATCAATTTCAATTTTTTCTTTCACTTATTAGATTTAGCAGACAGTACTAGACCTCACGCCCTCACGTCTTATTGTCGTTAATTTTTGACTTTTTTTTATTAAATTATAAAACGGAAAGTAGATCACAGAGATGTTCTTTAGCTAAGTTAATACATAAAGTTACTAAGCACTGCAATCAAAGTCAAAAAGTTCTTTCAAATGACAACTTCTTCAAAAACGCTTCACACTCTCCTAGGCTTTATTTACTCACCGCACATCCTAGCAGTGGTGGGGTAGTAGCTGATGGACTCCACAGTGCAGGCCAGCACGCCCGCCAGCATGCCGAGCACTCCCGCTACACTCACTGTTGGCGCGCCCCATTGTCCTACACAAACGATGACGTCACATTCTTTTATTCCTTGTATCCATAAGCATCTTAATTAAAAAAACCTCTTACATAAAAATAGTCACTTCAGAGTTTAAGGTCTAAAAAGACAGCTTTATTTAAATTTTGGTCACCAAAATCTTATACACTCGAGAGCAATGAATCCGGGTCACTTAAAGAATGTTAAAAATCTCGGAAACTAAAAATGATAGGTTAATGCAATAAATTGTATTTAATAGACAATGTAATACTCCTTAAATGAAAGTAAAAAAAATATGAGTCACCATACATTTTATTAACACAAAATTACATAAAGAAAAAAACTGCTGATCTCTCCTTAAAACAAAAATAGGAAACATTAAATTTTTGAACTTTATTACGATTTTCTTGAATTTTAATACTTCGTATTGCCTCCTCGTGCTTCCATTACTGCGTTTACGCGGTTTGGCATGCTGTACACCAAGTTCCTTATACGATTTTGGGGAATATTCGCCCATTCCTCTGTGAGAGCAATTTTGAGCTCACGAAGCGTGATTGGGGGAGGGTTTCGTTGTTTTACGCATCTGCCTAGCTCGTCCCAAGCATGCTCGATCGGGTTGATATCCGGGCTGCGCGCTGGCCACTCCATACGAGTAATGTTCATCTCTTGAAGGTAGTCATTCACAATCCTACCTGTATGAGGTCGGGCATTGTCATGCATAAATATAGCATCCTCACCTAAATTGACCATAAATGGACCAACGTGATCATTGAGGATTTCTTCCACATATCTTTCGCTAGTTAAAGAGCCGTTTTCTATGATCACCAGCTCTGTGCGACTTTCAGAAGAAATTCCGGCCCACACAAGTACAGACCCACCACCGTAGGCTACTTTTTCTTCGATGCATGCTTGCTTGAATCTTTCCCCTGGTCTTCGATACACTCTGTGTCTTCCATCGTGCTTGTAGAGCATAAATTTTGATTCGTCGGAGAACATAACTTTTGACCAATCTTCAATACTCCAATTTACGTGGCTCTGGGCATATCTTAGTCTTGAAATACGATGCCCACGCTCCAGTTTAGGGCCGTTTGCAGGTCTAAGGGGTTTTAAGATAGATTCAGCAAGCCGACGTCTTACTGTCCATGCACTTGGGTTACTTCCTCCGAGGCGTCGAAACTGATTTGTGAGTTCAGTTCCTGTGAGAAAGCGATTTCGAAGCATGGTGTTCACCAAGTATCGGTCTTCTCGTGCTGTGGTACACCTGGTTCTGCCCGTTCCTGGTCTGCGTAGGTTAGAACCAGTTTCTTCGTAACGTCGGAGAACTCTTTGTACTGTTGACAGCGACACACCGACAGTCCTGGCTGTATCGCGCTGACTCCGGCCGGTTTCCAGCATTGTAAGTATTCTGGTGCATTCTTCAGGCGTAACCGACATAATTTCAGCTTGAATAATGAATATAGAGCACTATCAACATGGTTTATGTACCCACATAAATGACAGATTACAAACAAAAGCAAAACCAAATGCTGTAATTTCGTAGTTCCATCTTCGAAAGTGGCCCTTTTTCAAATTTGATTTTTTTATGATATAACTTTACAATAACTAAGAAGTTTTAATACCTTCATTTAAGGAGTATTACATTGTCTATTAAATACAATTTATTGCATTAACCTAGCATTTTTAGTTTCCGAGATTTTTAGGATTCTTTAAGTGACCCGGATTCATTGCTCTCGAGTGTATATAAAATTCTCGTGTCACAATGTTAGTTACCATACTCCTCCGAAACGACTTGACCGATTTTTATGAAATTTTATATGCATATTCAGTAGGTCTGAGAATCGGCTACTATCTATTTTTCATACCCCTAAATGGTAGTAGGTAGGTAGTAGGCAGGTGCTAGGTAGAAAAAATTGCATTGCAACGCATGCCGGGTACAGCTAGTAACATATAAGATTTCGAAGAGCCTACACCTATGTATTAAGTATACATAAAAAAAATGATTAAATTACTTTTTCCCTGTTCTAATCTTTTAGGCTTACTTCTATATGTATTTCCCTTCACTTCATGTTTACTATCCGTCATTTCAGCTGAGACCTTTCTTTCTCATAATCATCTCACTAACACAACCTATTGTTTCGCTTAGTTTTAACATATTTTCAATTTGCAAGAGTATCTTACCGGGGTAAGGTACCCTAAACCAGGGCGCATCTTCGATGATATTAAGCTTGATGTCCGTCCTCGCGGGGTGCTCCGCGGGAAACACGCCCGTGACGGTGAGGATCCCGCACAGCGCCCACATGATCACTATTGTTAGCAGAACCTAACAAACACATGTGTTTAGGAACGGATGCCGTTTAAAACAGGATACAAGACTATGTTTAGAATGAAGCTGCACTTTATTAGGGCTGAAACTTGAAAGTTATTGAAATTGGTCGTCCTTTTGATAAAATCCCGAAGGTTTATAGTATTGCACTATTTAGAACAATTATATAATTTTAAAAAACAATAAGTATTAGTACCTACTCAAATATTTGTGCGCCGGAAACGGCAGAATATTATGGATCAAAATGTTTGTAACATCTTTACTGTACCATATCCTTACAAATAAATATATCTTTATCAATATTAATAGTCGATACGCTAAGAAGATCGATATTAATATTTTTGTTGGTAAGGATAGATTTAAAAAAATATTCTTAAACTAGTCATCCATATGCTTATTGCACATGCTTGTTGCTACTTACTGGAAACAGTTTGAAGAGTGGAAACCAAACTATGGTGAATCCTTTGCCGCTCTTCCACGTAAGAGTTGGTATGGTCACATTGGTCATGCATTGCGAAAATATCGTGAGCAGAGTAAAAGTCCTAGAACAAACAGAAATTAACTCTAAAACTGGTATATGGATCAATTCTTAAATAGATTATGGAAGAATGAACTGTTCATAAATATCAAAAAACTTTTCCAACGATTTATCTTCGGAAACGTGTAGGAAATAATACAAAGCAGTTTTCTGAAATCTTCGTGTGAATAAGCCCAAGGCGGAGAATATGTTGCTGTGGTAACGCGCCGGTAGCCGCTCTAGCGAGGAGATTAGACGATCATAGATTCTTTGGAGTGCAGTCACTGGATCCAACAATAATCTTATTATACATCTGTCGGTGTTTCAGGCACGTGGAAATGTGGAAGGAAGGCGGCACGAGGCTGTGTTAGCTTCCATCTCCAAGCGGTGTAATGCTATCATTAACATTTACTATGTCACAAACTGTAGCTTTGTTCTTCTTCTCTTTATAGAGAAAACTTCACATGCAGGTATAAAAGGCCATTTAGAAATTATATTAATGTTGCTTTTATTTTCGAAGGATAACTTAGTAGTTTTCGATACATATGTCTTAAACGATTTAACAACGCATGGTTGTCTTCTTGATTATAACTAGATCATTTTAAAGCTTTTCGACTTTTAGTACAAAATTATCTAGATTCAATTATGTAAGTACTGTAACTCTCTGGCAATAAAAATTAGGATTAGGTGAACACATCACGTATGAGTCATTAAGACAGGTACCTATATAGCTGCGTATTTATTTGTTGCGCTTAAATCGCTTAAATAAATATGTGCTAAAGCAATCACACGTGCCTTTTGAGATAGGGCTGCAAGGGACCGAAGATCGAATTACGTCATTTCTCCTTCCGTAATCCAATCATTTATCCGGAGGACAAAATATGATGTGTATTGACTCTGTCACGAAAACAAGTACCCACTTACTTCATAATAGGACGGCGTACAAATAGGTAAACAGGATTTTCCGAAAGGATTTCTTTGTCTTTAGATATTTTTCTTCTTCTTTGCATTAATTAATTCTCATTAAACAAGCCTTGTCAAAGGGTATATCTTTTACATGGATATAATCTCATTTATCTATAGTATTCCGTGATAACACAAGTCCAATTTCGAACTACAAAATGAAAATACATAAAGGGTCAAAAGATTAATCCTAAAATAACAATATGTCAAAATGTTAGTGTGTCACGCACTGCAGTTTCACGAATGTCATTGTTTGGTCCAAAAACCAATGCATCGTAAAATAGCATTATTTCATGATCTCCTGCCTGGCTCTCATTTAACGCTCCAGTCCCTTCGAGATTTATGTATTCAATACCATACCAATTGTATCCGGTAACTAACAGCACTGTACTGCACATAAGCTAGGGTGAGTATCTCTTAGTTGATGCGAGAATTATATACTTCACATTCTAAAAAGCTATTATATCAAAGCTCGTTGTAATATTACATAAATGGTCCTTAGATAACTAAACGTCTCTGAACTCTGAAGTATGTATCGTTCAGGAAGGCGAAAAATGTGTGAATACCGACTTTCTCCAATTTATTATCCCACACCCACGTCCACGCACATTGAATATTCGTCGCTCGCGAGCCCTCGCCAGCCCTGCGGCGAACTGTCAGGACAAATATTTCCAATCACGAGATTGCACCGCTCACGCAATTTCAATTCCATTGTTCAGATGAAATAATGAAATTTTAAAATCCCTCCTGCGCTGAGCTGATACGTTTTAGTCAAAATCAATGTAAAATAATAAATTAGATTTAGCGTTTGTCTGTTCCGGTAGTCACAAGTTACGTATAACTGGGGCGTTTTTTTCTTTGAGTAAAACTCAAGATCTTTCCTGCCATACACGCGAAATACCACTTTATGTATTTTAATATCCCAGCTTCTAAATGAAAATAGGGTTTTTTTTTATTTTTAAGAAATTAAATGCCTTATTTTTTATTCTTTACCTCTCGTGTTTCAGCAATTTCACATATGTACCAAGCTAACATCACCTTTGTGGGAGAGGCGTATTGTTTGCGCGGACAAAGCATCCGCTTGCATAATCTAGATCGCCATACTGAACGCCCACTTCAATCCACTAGCGGATGAGTTATAAGCTTTCGGCAGACGCTTTGACGAACCATGTTAGATACTCGTGACTTAGCACTCTCTATGAGATCGTTCTAAAGCCACTCAAGCACCGTTTCGAGTTCGACTTTGACTCTATGGCATGCCAATTTCTGATCCCGCATTGTGAATAGATCTAACGCATTGTGGAAGTTTCGCAAAGGAAGGAAGGAGAAATAGGCGCATAAATAGGAAAAAATGTAAACAAAAAATGGGTAAAAATCCAAAATAATTAAGTTAACCTTTTTAGTTATCGTTTAAAAACGAATCAATCAGTACATATTTTTCTAATCGCCTTAAAAATTCAAGCTATGGCTCATAAGATGAATTTAAACCATCTAAGCTACAAAGAAGAAACAGTCAAGGGTTTTCATCTTACCAATCCTACAGTCTGAAGCCTCTGTTCACAGTGAAGCCGACACAAATTCAATCGCCTCTTGAAAGAAGAGAAATTAGCGCAAATCTTAACTTCATCAAGTTTATACTTGATCGATGAAAGACTTGAATCGTTTTGATATGATTTACGGAATACTTTTTGTTTGTTAATTTTATTTTGAGCAGGTTGCTTTTTTTAAATACATTTTCTTATTTATTGATGAACTATTTAATTTAAAAACTGCACCGTAGCGAAATAAGTTCACGCCCAATTTATAATATATATTTTTTATGGTGTCGCTTTATCTTTTTCTTTATATATTCCATCTAAACCAATTGCATTAATTAAGTTGTTTTGAAAGCAATTTATAAAAGTATCCTACAAACAGTAATTATGTACCTAATTACATACCTACCTAGCTTAAGTACCGTAAAACTTTAATTTAACAAAATTCCTGACCTATCCTCAATGGCTGAAAGTTTAAAATCCCGGCAGGTAACAAATAGGTTACCGCGAAAGTGCGTTTAATTACAAAATGGCGGCGATTACACGGCAAAGATCAAAGCGGTGGGGAAACCCAAATCCGTAATGAACTCGCTTGAATTTCGCCGCGAAATATACTGTTTAATATGAAGTTAATGACAACGGCATTCCTAAGTTTCGAAGAGAATCTATTGTGAACACGACGTAGATAATTAATTTGTCTTTCAGTCGGCATGCCAATCTGTGTTCATGAAACTGACAGCGCTGTTGGCGATATTAGGTCGATATTATAATGTTGTTTGTATTGGATGTGATTATTAGCAACGTAATTTATGTTATATGCACATTTGTGTATTATGAGAATTATCTCAGAGCTTTCTTTCAGGTTGATATATAAAAAAAATAGCAAGAAAACAAAAAACGAACCGATCGAAAAACGAACGTTCAAAAAGTTGTATAATAGATAATAGTAAATGGGTAAAGAAACATTGATTTTTATGCAAATGAAATTTATGAAAATTAAAGGTAATACGATTAATAAATAAATAATAAATAAATAAATGCGGACAACATTACATACATTGTTCTGAACCCAAAGTAAGTTGCTAAAGCACTTGTGTTATGGAATTCAGATACAACGAAGGTACCACAAACACCCAGACCCGAGACAATGTAGAAATTTGATTTTCTACATTGACCCGTCCGGGGATCGAACCCGGGACCTCAGAGCTAGCGACACCTTGAACCCGGTGCGTACGCCACTCGACCACGGAGGTCGTCACATTAAAAACGAAGCAAAATTATTCTGCTTGAATCAAAAAACCAAATTCGTCCCTATATTCAATAACATTCCCGGATATCACGCATCCAAACTTCCTAAGAGTATAAACTTGTCAAATCAAATTGCAAATTCCTTTCCGTCACAAAGTAATTCTGAGAATAAGATCGTTCTCCCTTCAATTGAATGCAAAATAATTCCCTTTCCTATGCTAAAGTTAAGTGACTGTCTCTTGAGGGAAAGTTATATTGCTTACTTAAAGAAACATAGGCTTAATAAATATAATGAGGTTACACTTTTGAAATGAGACTTATGTGAAAAAGCTAGGTTTATTAATGTACCGTTAGAGAAACTTGTAAGGCTTTTAGCAGTGCTATTCTAACCCGCAATGAGAAAACATAAATATGGTTTGAAATATTACGTCACGTTTACTCATTTATTAAGAGAGAAAATTGCATGGCTATTTTCGATTTTCTATTAAAATTAACCACTGAACATTGTTGGTATAGTCATTATCTGATGGCGAGTGCAAACATAGAGCCGAATTACTCATTACTGTGCATAATTAACAGCAAATTGGGTTGGACTAACCGCCTCGGACGAAACTGTGGCGGTTAATTAAAATAGGGGAATGGTTAGTTATTTCTCGTAGAGTTGATTATTACTGAGTACTCTTCTGGAATAAAATATGTTTTATATATTTTTACTGCCATTGATACGATACCTAAGACCAGTGTATGTTATAATAATAAAGATATATTTACATATCTTAAACAATCTTATGTTATTTTATGCTGAAGTGCCGTAAAGTGCCTTACAACTCCTCCGAACCTTTTATAACTTTCAAGACGAGATCACTCATTTCTTACACAGACATTGTAAAAAACAATATAATAATATTTAAGTGACTACCAACTTGTGCAAATGGGAGACATCGACCGACACGAAAATTTAATATTCTTTCCCCGGAGTTAATGATCTCGATGTGTTGCATAAAATATAACACAGTTAGTGGCCGTGTCTGTGGATGCAGATGAAATCAATAGAGCGCACTTGTTGCAGCCGGGAGAGGCCGGCGACCCGGTCGCTATGACAACCGCTCACCTCGCCCGAGATACGTGTCCGAGTTTATGAAGTCTTGGTACTTGCCGCGATGGACCACCAGATCTAAAACGCCATTTTGGATGGACAACAATGAAAATTTTACTGTTTCCCATTCTCAGCAAGTCTTTATTTAATCGAGTATCGAGCCATCTTAGACTGATATAAAAATTTGGTGATAAATGCTGCACAGGGAGGAATACACTCCATAAATTCAAATATTTTATCATGCGATCAGTTTTTATCAATACGTGTATCTTGCTGTGATATATATGTGATAATACATCTACGAAAACAATTAAATGATGATCGATGATCATTTATTAATTAGGATGATACGAACAGCAAATAGAGTCTTGATTATTCCTGGCTCTCAAATAACAAAGCTGGTACGCGCCAATTGGAATAATTACTTAATTATCCAAACACGAATCTACGCTATTTAGTCTGCGACGTCATTAGGAAGTTTCTTAATCAAATTAGTCACGGAAATCGCAAGAGATTTGATAGCAATTTAATTATAAACTAAGATTATACATTACAATGTCTTAGGTAGTACGAGCTTAGATTTTAAATGTATGCTTAAGTTAAAATTGGACCACTTCTTAAGGAATAATTATTTTTAAATTTGTTTCAGACAACATGAAAAATCAACTTTTACTCATATAACTACTAACTTTACTTGCCAAGCATCTGGGTCTCTAAACTGTCGCCAAGGCATAGGAAAGTATAATACCTTCGACTTAAATAATGCGTCACCGATCAACAAGTAACCGCTAACCAGCATTAATCATACCGAAATCTGACCGAACAATCTGACACGATAACTATTCATTAAACCAAACTAACTTGATATTTATGACCCAACTAGAGGAAAACGACTATTTGGGGAACTTTTAACCTTTCGTGCCAAGCGGAAAAGCAGTTGATATTAACTGTCATCATAATGATGTAGTTTTTGTTGAATACAGTTGAAAATAACGAAACCTCAATCTGTAAATTTTTCTGAACCGAGTCGATAAAGATTTTTTTTGATATTTTTTGATATTATTATTAATGCTAATAGAGTGAAATCGAAACATAGAGATTGTTTACGTCTTAAAATGCATACTTTTTAGGCCAATTTATGCAATTAAGTTACGTATCTGAAAATATTTCGCATCCTCTTTTTAGGTATCATTTAATTTGGTTAATATTTTCACCTTTCACCAGGTTCAGGGACTAATTAATTAAACTAACTAATAGACTAAAACACAAAACACCACCATTTCAATTCGTCCTTAATTCCCAACATAAATAGAGTTGTCCAAAACAAAATCAACAAACCTAAATTACATAGCAAAATTAATTAGTAAAGTTTTAATGGAATACGGTTGATATTGGGCCCGACATTTCAATCAACAAGTTGTGGGATACATCGGCAGTATTGGCATACATCGGCAGTATTGGCATACATTAAAGTAGGGCATTGCGTGATGCCTAGCTCAGATACAGATCGATGGAGCGCGTGCATTCACCCCGGACCCGGCAGAGCTGCAGTGCGCAGGCCTGGTCCACACACTATTATACATTAACACGAGGACCCCAGTCCTGGGTGCTATTTCTAAGATGCACAGATTTATAAATCTATGCTAACAACAACTTAGGTGAAAAAAGTTTTCTTTTAGGTAGGTAACTACTAGAAGGCCCATGCAAATTTTCTTTTTTTAGGCCTGTAATAAATGAATTTAATATACTAATTTATTGTAGTTAAGAAATATCACGACCAATAACGTTCGTAAATAGAACTGTGAAAATTAACACCATTAGATTAGACGTTTAACTTAACCTAGATTAACAAACGTACATAACTTAACACATTTAGTTTCCTATACCAATTACCAATATGCCAATAACCTACCTCAACAAATCTTGAGAAAACACTGCACAGATTTAAAAAATATAATGCAATGATGCCACAAGATGAAAGTGTAAATAATAAACTCTCATGTCCCTTTAATCAACTACATATAGTGTCATCTGAACACACACCTACTATACTAAAGCCAATATGGAAAGAGAATTAAACGTTATTACTAATTACGCAATTATCAACTTTGACAACATGTGTTTAAGTTCATTTTAGAATGACAAATATTACCGAAAAGGGCCTAAAAGTAATTTGAATGTGATGGAAACTGAACTATTAGACATTGAATTAAGGTTTATAATCCCAAACACGTTCATTATTTCTTTAAAGTGGCTGATGTATAGTATCGTCACTTACTAAGAAGCAGCAGAGTGCAATGGACTAAAATTTAGATGAAATTCCCATAAAATTCTAAAATTAAAATGGAGCAGAGTAAGATTTACCAATTAAGTGCATTTGCATTACAAATTGGAGTGCATTCGTAAAGTTCTAATGGAACATATCCTTTGTTCGGGACACGGAACACAGACATGCATTAATTCCGTGGTGAGTTATGGCTGGTCCCCGACCGTTTACGAGTTTCCTATGAGCTCTATTGTTTTATGTTTTATTAGCGACTACTGTAAATGGGTTTTAGGTAAGTTACCTAAATCTGAAGAACAGCTGATTCTTCGAAAGTTCCCTAAATAAAGAGCCCTGTAAAAATTTCATCACATATCATTGCAATGTATATAAAAGGCAGACCAATAAAAAAGGAACTAGGTACGAGGTAGTATTGGCTAGATCAGCCAACGTCAAACTCATTCACACGTAAAACCTTTGTAAATAAAACTCTGTAACACCTACGCCGCTAGTCGTTCGACATGCATATTCATTCATACGTAGACTTTGAGTTAAGGAAGCCTTGTTCCGCATAATATGTATAATTTCACAGAATTAGGACAGATACGTGGGTTTGAAGAGCCATAATTTTGTTAAGAAAACATCAATTTAATAAACACGTCAGATATTCGGCAGTTTGACGCAGCCTACTTAATAAAGTAGGTTACTTAGGCAGTTTGTTGGACTATTTGATGCTGTTAGATCATTTCCTATTTGGATTGAGACACCATCTTAAATATGGATAAGCCCAAAGGTTAGGTTAAATTTTAGTTTTTGTGACATAATTATTAAAAATTCCGCCAAAAAGACCCTCCTTCAAATCTTTTTGCCATTACCCTTGCTACCATACTTTTAATGGACTTTACCACAGGATGAGCTGCTTGAAAACTAAGGCAAGGCAGCAAGAATTAATGGAACCCCCAAATTGTTAATCAACTTAGACATGAACCAGTCTCACTTTCTCCTTCGTACCCGTATCCCATGTCACATGGAATCTGGACGTAATGCTTTCTCCTCCATTCAACCTTATTATTATCATCAGGAGATAGAGAATATCATCTCACACGCAATAATTCTGCTTCTTCAAACAACTCACCCAGCGGCGATCCCCCACTGCTGCGAGGCAGCGTCGGCGGCGTGCTCGAACAGCGTGAGCCCCACCAGCGCCACCGTCGGCGCGATCGTCAGCGGCGTCACGAAGCGGAGCAGCGAGCCTATCACGCCGAAGTAACCTGCACCACACATTATGAGTTAGATTAACTCAGAAAGTAAGAAATGATACCGACTACTTCCTCTTTTGTGTCGATGATTTTTCTATTTTTTTCAGTTCTGACCAGCCCAAAACATAGCACGATCACTACAACAGACAGACAACTTGTCGTCCTACGTCTACCAAACTTAGCAGTTCGGTATGATATTTGATAGCTCAAATGACATAACAAAATGTGTCGAAAAAGCTGGTAATGTTCTTCGAAAGCCGTTTGATAGGTTTTCTTGAACTAAGACAATTATAATCAAGTTTTCTTTTGAAGGAAAAGTACAATGGAAATTTATATGAAAAAGGAGTTCTAAAAATAAAAAATAAAATCTGAAAGGTTATGAGAAAACAGGCTTATTAATTCTAGGTAAAATGCATTACAAAATAAATACGGGGATAAAATAATACAGAGTACCGAGAAACCTGTAGTAATAAAGATTATTGAGAATTTCCAATATTGCATCTTCCTTGTACCTCTATAAGCCCGGATTAATTAACCTCAGTGCTCTACGGAGTAACGACAGCTTATTAGTAAGTTCCCTGTAAACGCAGAAAACGGAATAAATGTTTCATCAGAAACTGCTTTGTGGCGCAGTCTAGATTATATTACCATACTAGCTGATCCCCGCGACTTCGTCCGCGTCAATTTCTGTTATTATGACCACGATTAAGAAGTTAAAAAAAAAAGTATTTCTGCGTAAATGATAATTATATATAATTAGTATAGATTATCTGATAAAACTCTGTAGCAAATAATTGGCAATAATGCATTAATTTCGACCAAATGATTACCTTAAAAAAGGTTATAGTGAGTCAATTTTAAAAGATAGACATATACTGTCGCAGACATTTTTTTAGATCATTCAAAGAGGAACAATTCTTTCATACATATATTTTGGGTAACTCGAACCGTTTACGCAGCGCACGCAACGGAAGCTTTCAAGTATGAATATTTTCCCCCGTTTTGGTGACATTTTTCACTGCTGCTTCGCTCCTATTGGTCGCAGCGTGATGTTATATATCCTAAAGCCTTCCTCGATAAATGGACTATCTAACACAAAAAGATTTTTTTAATTCTAACCAGTACTTCCTGAGATTAGCGCGTTCAACCAAACAAACAAACAAACAAACTCTTCAGCTTTATAATATTAGTATAGATAATGCATTAATTTCGACCAAATGATTACCTTAAAAAAGGTTATAGTGAGTCAATTTTAAAAGATAGACATATACTGTCGCAGACATTTTTTTAGATCATTCAAAGAGGAACAATTCTTTCATACATATATTTTGGGTAACTCGAACCGTTTACGCAGCGCACGCAACGGAAGCTTTCAAGTATGAATATTTTCCCCCGTTTTGGTGACATTTTTCACTGCTGCTTCGCTCCTATTGGTCGCAGCGTGATGTTATATATCCTAAAGCCTTCCTCGATAAATGGACTATCTAACACAAAAAGATTTTTTCAATTCTAACCAGTACTTCCTGAGATTAGCGCGTTCAACCAAACAAACAAACAAACTCTTCAGCTTTATAATATTAGTATAGATTAGTATAGATTATGTTGATAAAACTCTGTAGCAAATAATTGGCAATAATGCATTAATTTCGACCAAATGATTACCTTAAAAAAGGGTTATAGTGAGTCAATTTTAAAAGATAGACATATACTGTCGCAGACATTTTTTTAGATCATTCAAAGAGGAACAATTCTTTCATACATATATTTTGGGTAACTCGAACCGTTTACGCAGCGCACGCAACGGAAGCTTTCAAGTATGAATATTTTCCCCCGTTTTTGTGACATTTTTCACTGCTGCTTCGCTCCTATTGGTCGCAGCGTGATGTTATATATCCTAAAGCCTTCCTCGATAAATGGACTATCTAACACAAAAAGATTTTTTCAATTCTAACCAGTACTTCCTGAGATTAGCGCGTTCAACCAAACAAACAAACAAACTCTTCAGCTTTATAATATTAGTATAGATAATGCATTAATTTCGACCAAATGATTACCTTAAAAAAGGTTATAGTGAGTCAATTTTAAAAGATAGACATATACTGTCGCAGACATTTTTTTAGATCATTCAAAGAGGAACAATTCTTTCATACATATATTTTGGGTAACTCGAACCGTTTACGCAGCGCACGCAACGGAAGCTTTCAAGTATGAATATTTTCCCCCGTTTTGGTGACATTTTTCACTGCTGCTTCGCTCCTATTGGTCGCAGCGTGATGTTATATATCCTAAAGCCTTCCTCGATAAATGGACTATCTAACACAAAAAGATTTTTTCAATTCTAACCAGTACTTCCTGAGATTAGCGCGTTCAACCAAACAAACAAACAAACAAACAAACAAACTCTTCAGCTTTATAATATTAGTATAGATAATGCATTAATTTCGACCAAATGATTACCTTAAAAAAGGTTATAGTGAGTCAATTTTAAAAGATAGACATATACTGTCGCAGACATTTTTTTAGATCATTCAAAGAGGAACAATTCTTTCATACATATATTTTGGGTAACTCGAACCGTTTACGCAGCGCACGCAACGGAAGCTTTCAAGTATGAATATTTTCCCCCGTTTTTGTGACATTTTTCACTGCTGCTTCGCTCCTATTGGTCGCAGCGTGATGTTATATATCCTAAAGCCTTCCTCGATAAATGGACTATCTAACACAAAAAGATTTTTTCAATTCTAACCAGTACTTCCTGAGATTAGCGCGTTCAACCAAACAAACAAACAAACTCTTCAGCTTTATAATATTAGTATAGATTACAAGCCAGTCGGGAAATAAGACTCTACCTCGGATATAGGTCGATATTACCAAAGGATGTTATTCAGGTCAAGATAATTAATTATCTGCGCATAGTGATCGATAAACTAACGACTAGGTTTTAACCCTGGTGAAATTAAATAGCAATAATAACAAACCTTTTAATTCTGTTTTAAATATTAAATCAATAGTGTAAATGTGTAATTTAAGTAATTCGGGTATACATAGGAACTACGCAACCACGATTTAACTGTGTGAACAAAAATAATGTATTTTCATGCAATGCGTGATGTTCTATGGCGCATGGAGCTCAACGGTTAAAGCTTACAGACAAAATGCTTTAAAACTGTACCAAAAAAGTAAAACAAATATCTGGAGCGAGAGCGCGGTCCTATTAAAAAATAGAAAGAGTTTGCATAAAAGCCCGCTGGATGTTATTCTGTGCCGTAACGAGATAATTAACCGACTTTAAAAAAAAGGAGGAGGTTCTCAATTCAGATGTTTGTATTTTTTTTTGTTTGTTCGCGCATAACTCCGTTGCTTTCCAACCGATTTGAAATATTTCTTCTTTGTTGGAAAGGGTATACTTCCCAAATGGTCCCATAGTCACCAAGTCGGGATCTAAAGATGGAATCTTGGCAAAATCGAGGGAACTCTTCAAATTTTACAGTAAAACACAGCGATTTTGGTATTTTCTACAACAAGTGAAGCATTTGCGTTCAATAAGAACCATTCTACTATCAGATCTGATGATGAAGCCAAGATGACCTCGTGAATGTAGCGGGAATTCGTTGGATGTGAGATGCGTGGCATTGGATTTCGTTTGATGGAAATTATCATGAGGATGATGAAAGGGTGTCAGCTGAAGGCCTACCTATATTATCTAAGATTAAAAATATGTCACTAAAAATAAAAATGAAATTTTTTGCAAAAAAAAACCGACTTCAAAAATCGATAAAAACACTAAAAAGTTAAAAATAATTCTATTGTTGTTTTCCGATTAGAATTAATATTTAGAAGCTGTAAGATTTATGGTTTTATTTTTTCTGCTCTTAGTCTGTAGGTATATATATAGTGATTTAAGTTTTGTATATTGCTTGGTCCCGACTCCAAAAAATTGTTAAATTGTATTATAGGTTAATCGTAGTTTAGGTTAGGTTTATTAATATAGGTAACCTACCTGGGACCGGGACCAAGCAATATACAAAACTTAAATCACTATATATACCTACAGACTAAGAGCAGAAAAAATAAAACATAAATCTTACAGCTTCTAAATATTAATTCTAATCGGAAAACAACAAAAATACTTTATGACAGATTACCTTATATTAAGACACAAAGAAAAAAAGATACTAACGTTTACACTTAACAATGTTAATAATATATTTTTACAAACACATAGAAATTACCAGTCTTTTCATTACTTAGCTTGGCACCGACTCCAAAAATTGTTAAATTATATTATAGGTTAATCGTACATAGTTTAGGTTAGGTTTATTAATATAGGTAGGTTATAGAATTATTTTTAACTTATTAGTGTTTTTATCGATTTTTGAAGTCAGATTTTTCTTTTTGCAAAAATTTTTTTTTGTTTGTCAAAACAAACAAGCTCTGTCTGGGTTTGCACAATACTTTACGAGATTCCGTAACAAAAAAAAAACTGTCGCGAAAATACTTGCCAGTCTTTTCTCTTAGTTTTTCTTTTGAAATTGTACAACAATTGATATTTAAAATTTAACTTGTGAAACAGTTGCGCAGCCACAAAATATTGTTTATAATTTAATTTATGTTTCGGCCTACGCTCTGTTTTCACCTTCTAGGCCGTTCCCGTAACTTTTCCTTTAATGTTTTTACAAGACTTCCCTTTCTTCAATCGAAAAAAAAACATGAAAAGGTTTTTATTGTTTCGCAACCTATCGCAGCTAAGGTACTCATAAAAAATGTATTTCGAAATTTTTATATAAGTAAGGAGTACTTACGTAGCTCATTTTGTTGTTGGTTATTTACTTAACAAGCATATGTTTTATTACTATTCCCTGGCTGTGCCCGCGGTTTCACTCGCGTGGTACCTTGTCCTGATGTTTTCTATATTGAGCGAAGATGAGCGAAATCATGAAAATCGGTACACCCTTTCTTGAGTTATAAAACAATTGTGTAAACAACCCCACTTTGTGTTAATAGGAAACAATAATTTATATAAAGCAATTTTATATGTCGATTTTGTAATAGCTAAGGCTTGGCCGTTTTCTTTGTCTTCGTCTTGACACACTGAACATAACTTTAAAGGGCTATGTAACTGGTACAGAATATAATGAACAGTATTACACCGACTCCATAAAATTGTTAAATTGTGTTATAGGTTAATCGTAGTTTAGGTTAGGTTTATTATTATAGGTAGGTTATAGTATTATTTTTAACTTTTTAGTGCTTTTATCGATTTTTAAAGTAGGTTTTTTTTTGCAACAAAAATAAATATTTTGTTACCGGCTACGACGCAGTAAAACCCTTTTGCTCCCCTTATTCATGGGAAAAGTCTATTAGGGAGAAAAATGCGTCCCATCTGACTTAGTTATTTATTTTTGTGCTTGGGGTATGCACTCTTAATCCATCACCATATAAGGTTGGATGAAAATCCAATTTGTTGTTGTTTTAAAATTCTGTATAGAGCTATTTTTGTAATTAAGTTTTTTTTTCTCTTTTAGTTATTTGCTACGGGGAAGTTTGGGGCTTAGAGAAATTTTACAGCAAAAACTACCATAGGGTTGAGATATGCAAACTATGTTGGGGTCGTCAGTCGGGGAAATTTGCAGCCGACAGAGTATTGAAAAGGCAAGTTTTTTTTTCAGAGTCCAAGTTTAATTAAAAGAAAACGGAGATAAATGTCATGCCTATCATGCTTTATCGATTTAAAGGTAACAACTAGCGGTGTCACACGTTTTACCCGTGAGACGTATAACTTTGTTCTTGACTTCTTCTAATGTTTTATAGTTATTATGTTCTTCAGACGAATCCAACTGATCAAATAACAGATTTTTTTCCGTTGTCCCAAATTTGTTTTATATACACGTATAGATAATAGATAAAAAACATAATCTCACCCATAAACACCTGGAAGAGCGCCGACACAGCAATAGCGCCGGACAGCTCACACATCCGGGTCATCCACACGGCGCGCTGCTCCTCCGCCGTCATGGCGCCCAGCACCTCGGCCGCCGGGCACTGCCACACCGGCAGGTTCAGGATGGCCAGCGTCGGGACTAAGAAGGAAATGGTCCCTCCTTGAACGATGGGCAAGCGGCATCCGAATGTCGCTTGTAGCCATGTTACTAGACCTACAACAATAAAGAGTTTTAGCATCTGCTTTTCTCAAGAGGAAGTTTCATGTTATATTAATAAGCTTCATTATAAGTAAACAGATGAAGAGTCAGGCTCTTGGTAATATTCCCGCCGAATATGTCAATAATTGACTATTACATACTCTACTATACTTATCGTATGGCTTTTGTATGTAAAGGCATAAAAAGACAACTGAGACAGTTGTCTAAACTTAGAGTAGATAGTCTAAGGTAAGAAAATTGAAACACAAATCTCTTTAAGATGATAGGTACAAGATAGCGAGAATAAATGGGAGACAACTGCTATTCAGTTGCTTATGTATTGTAAGCAATCACACATAGCGAATGCCAAACACGTATACTTCGCCCGCGGCAGTGAAAGTAGTCACCTGCTGCATACTGAGTATTTGCAATCACGTATTGCGAACACTGTTTGTGACAAAGTATGTATCGGGGGTGTAACTCAGTGGTAGAGTGTCTGCTTCGCATGCTGAAAGTCCTGGGTTCAAATCCCAGCACCTCCAAATCATATTTTGGACCCTGTCCTTTTTTATTTAACAGAAACAGATGTTTAACAGTTATATCTAACAGAAAAATACAATGTTATGTTAAGCTGTATTGTAAGGTATTCTGTAGTTATAAGGATACGCTCAAATCTACGGACAGGAGAAAAATCTGACAGTTTTCTCTAAGAAAATAATCTTTGATGCAATGCAGTGCCCGCTTTTATTTGCTCTATTAAAATGTTCCGCCGTAACAACGAAAACTTTAAAACAAACAATTTCAGGGAAACTCAACGGAAATAAGACCGTTAAGCTGCGGAACAATAAAACATGGAGTAGTGTCATAGAGTAATGCTCCCTATTCCCAGCTAATGACTTGTATCGTAAGCTCGCCTGAGAGGCGGCGCGGAGCAACTCGCATCAAACTACACGTTGCTGTTACATTCCCTTCAGGCGCTCTAAAGGTTATTTTGATAGCGGTAGAGATGAAGCAGAATTTTGATTAACTTCTGCAACAGACGAAGCCATTATTTATGCATGCGAAACATCAAAGAACGCGAAATGATACGGCTAGATGAGTCTTGCACGCGAACTCGAGACGTGTTATATTACTATTTAGTGTAGCGTAGGTTCACAAATTTCCGAAAATAACTCTTATTTAAGTCCAAAATACTTAAGTGTGTTTTAATATTTATGCGGTAAGACTGTTTATAAAATATGCTATAGTTAAACCAATCATCTCGATTTATTTTCTAAATACGAATATTATAAATAGGCTACAGTACAATATGATACTGCATAATATTCTGGCAAACATTGTAACATTAATTTGCATTGACACGGATAAAGAACCTGAAGTGTCGGCGCGCGGCGAGTTCAATTACGAAGCACCCCGGTTATTCTCTTACTACGTGAGTATTCAAATAGCAAATATTCATGAATGAAACAGTTTTTAGGGAAATAGATTTAAATTTATGGACAAAGCATTTTATTAAAAATTAATGTTTAAATTCTTTTATTTACGTTTTTGATGAATCACCGGTTTTTGGCGGTCTCTGTCACATACCTACCTACATAGTTTAGTTATAAAACTAAATTAAGGAAGATAAATGCCTTTATCACACAAACAACACAACTTTAAACAAAAAAAGTCTAGGTAAACGAGTTTTACTACATTGTTTGACCTTACTTAAGAGCTTAATTTATGTACCTACCTAGGTATAAAACTTGTTGATATACATGACATAACAAAAAAATTGATTTGTTTTTCAACAAAGTTACAAAACTTGTTTTTAATTTAATAGATGAAGTGGAAACGTTTCTATCACTTGCATCGTAAACAATCTTCCTCGTAGAAACAATTACGTTCGTTTAAACTAATAAACGGTTTATGGTTCAATAAACGAGTGCTCAACATTGAGTCTTAATACCTACAATCTTATCATTGTAAGTACTAGATACTGTAATGATTAAAATGGTCTTATTCAATCGAAACAAAGGATTCCGACAATTAGTGGAAATATTTTGTTATAATGTATAGGTCAGTATTCAAGAGTTTGTTAGGATATTTTAAATTTATCAAGATATTTAGAAAATTTAACTTTTGTAAGGTCGTGCTGCGTTCCAGAACGGGCATAATGCTCAAAGGGCTCAAAAGGGATTGGGCGTGTCACATCAGCCGTATGTGCAGTGATCGCTGGGCCACTTAGTTTTATGTGTTTACGTTAAAGAGGTTTTGAGTTGTAGAAGGGTCAAAAGTGGCACCAAGTGGTTCGTTTAATGATACACTTGGCGCTGGCTAGCCAGTTCCTTTACTTGGACTTGGCTTGACTCGCTGCCGCGTGTCTAGATGTAAATCATTGTATAGAACCTCTGTGTGCCTTTGCTAATTATCTCATACTCTTAGATAAAAGTTCTTCGACTCGTGTCTGAGTGATATCTAGTTTATATTGACTGTTATCAATGGCCTTCTGTTTAAAGACAAATATTTATCTGAATTGCAGTGATTTGTTTCAAGGATAAGGTTACCCTGATAAAACAGTATGCACGTCACATCATTACATTACACAGGTAAACAGTCTGCCCGTGACCATGACACCTGCAAAGGCATCGAAACGTCGGGAACTAAAATCTGAATGATCCGCGACAGAATCAGATTAAAAAGAAGATTTATTTCAACAGTTCTATAGTATAGCAGACGATCTAATTTTTCTTTATTTTTTTTTTGTAGTTATAACCTTAACTATTTATTTCGCGGCGACCTTTCTTATCGACTTAATTTACAATGAAAACATATTTAAAGCACCAGACCAGAGTGTAGATAAACACATCTGTTGCAAATGCAGAACATATGATGACGTGAGTACCTCCTTTATAGTTCATACCGGGTAGGTACCTATAATATTTTTGAACAGTACAAGTAACTTTCCTATGACGATTAACGACTTGTGTAGAGTCCATTAGTGTAACATACTGTTGATACTGTAAACAACTCACCAGTAACAAATATCATGGTAGATATGATATTAGATCTGTCCGGGTCAGTCTCCGCCATGCAGAGAGCCGGACACAGGATGAACGGGATCGCCACTATAGCGCCGATCATCGTTAGGTAGTGCTGGAAACAACATGAAGACTTACTTCCCAAAAGCCGTATAAATTCAACGGGTTCCTAATTAGTCCAGTTTTGCAAAAAGTTACCTAATAAGCGATTGGATTGGAGGAGCCTTTTTCCTACGTTTTGCAGATAATTATAATATTTTTTTTTAAGTTTTTACCACTCACTTCTTACAAAAAAAAAGTCTTCTATAACGTTGGTAACCAAGAACATTTAAAAAAAAAAATGAGAGTTCGTTCTAAACTATACAAAATTTTTATCACGAAATCTGTGATTTCCAGTCAGACACTTGACAAATTAATAACCTTATATTAGGAAAATGAGGTTCAGAATGTTTTACGCTCTACTAAGCAAAGGAACATGCAACTATAAGCGGTGTACATGCACTTCATCGCTAAGGCTGAGTGACTGCACTAACAAGATCGTTAGAGCTACAGCATTGTGATATAGCTCTCATTACATTTCGATCAGTTCCCTTTATAAATACGATAAATCTTAGTAGATAGGGAATTTGAAAATAATACAGAAAGAACGCTTTATAGCTATGGATACATAGAACATTTTAGTTATCGTTTGGTACCTAAAATCACACCAAAATTACACGACAACATGAAAATATCTTCTCAAAATAAACCGTAATCGCAGACGGTGCACTTACCAATATTCAATATAATTATATAAATAAGATATTTTTAACTAGACGAATGGAAACTTTTAACTAAGCAATTTGCTGTTATTTATTCAACAACTCAAATATTAGTTTTAGAAACTAGCACTGATACAATTTTGCTATGAACTTCACCAAGAGTAGAAAAAATAGATTACACAATTTATTATGAGGATCGTTATTGATCAAATAACTCGTCTAGGGGTTTTCCAAATATTCGAATAATTTACACAATTACCTCCTAGAATGCGAACAATGTTTGTAGAAACCGCAGTTCTGTTTCCAATATCACATGTGGTAAAAAACTACAGACTTTTTAAAAAATGTTTTACCATTGCCGGAGAATGCCGGAGAAAACCATTTACAAAAAAAGCAAAAAGTCGAATTGAGACCCTCCTTCTTCTTAGGTCGGTTAAAATAGACAGCTTTTTAAATAGACAGCCTTTTAGAAACCATAACGTATAGGTACTGACCTGTAAAGCCATGAAGATGCATAGATACCATGGTGGTATGTCGTCGATACCGTACGTCACGTTACCCGTCCTCTCAGCATCTCGGTCAGAATCCCCCTCGGGCACCTGTTGTAGGATATTAATATTCTTATGATGAAAAAAAATACATAGTAGAAGAAAATATAGTCATATGACCACATGCAACATAGTTGCCTATGACACTAGTCTTATCTCATTAGCCTAAAACCAGTGGCGACCAGTGTACTTTAGTTCCAGTTCAAGTTAGGGAACGTATAACTAAAGTACCAGTACGAAATGTTAAAAGACCGACAAAGTAACTAAAAGTGTTGATTGAAATAAGAATATTGAAATAAGATAATTAAATATAGTTAAGGATATAAAAAAAAACATAAAAAGAAAAATTAAACAAAATAAAATAGCTTAAATGTTGGAATACATGGGTAATTAGGTATTATGTATAACTGTAATTGTTAATCTATTATGTTAAAAATGTTATGTTAACAATGATAATTTTCAGATGTATAGAATAAGTTGCATTTGTATGGTGTTGGAATTATAAGATTTATAAAACATGTATTCTTCTAATATTAAGCAGTAGATATTGTGATTGTATAATGATAGAATAAAAGACGTAATAGGAATGATAATTTATTGAAATATTCTTTCAGTATATTTCAATGTAAGAAGGGAGGAGTCATGTGACCACATGCAACATAGTTGCCTATGACACACTAGTCTTATCTCATTAGCCTAACCCAGTGGCGATTTCTAGAAGTTGTAAATCATCTATTGTTCACACCAAATTAATGTCTAATTCGTTCCACTTCACTGAAGTTTAAGACTAAGTTTTACGAGTCTACCTAGAAAGGAACAGATAAGAAAGTTCCCCCACCTGAAAGTCCTAGGATATAAACCCCTAAGTTTTTGAGACAAATCATTCCTAGTTCGTCGTCTTGTGTACCGTAGTTATAAACGCTATATTGTAAATTCTTTATTTTAAAGTAAAGATCTTTTTTGAAATACTGAGTATATCATTTCTCGCCTTGATCCTCGACACTGCACGACCACGAACCGCTTAACTATGTATATGCCATTTATTTTTGTTTTTTCGCCGAATTTGAAAACTATCCGCTCTTATAACTATAGAGGTAATTTCGTTTGTTCTAACGGAATCACCTTGTATACAACTTTATTTGTACCTGATATAAAACCTGAAATTCTGATTTTAGATTCTGAAAAATAGGTACCAGAATGGAATGCAATGGTTTTTCTAAAATGACGAGGCAAGGGTGTAACTTTCCCAGTTTTCATGATAAAGTTCTGAAATCTCGTGTTGAGATTATTGATACGAAAATGTTTTACATGTGTATCGGTTTCAGTGCATACTTATTATGTCATATAAATAGCATTATGAAAAGATAAGCCTTGTTTATTGTGTGCGAATCATGCTTTAGTATCGTGACATAAACAGAAAAACATCCGCTTTTCACCGCTTATTTGTTTTTTACAGTTTATATCTGACGTTATTTAAAAAAGAATGAAAGATAGCTCAGAGGGATGCTATAGAAAACTGATCTTTATTTTAGTCTAGTTTGTGGCGTCCTAGCCTGTTCTTATGTAAACCTCCTGGAGAATTTGCCTGCATGGATATCGAACTTCGAATCACAGGAAATAAGGGCACACTTCCTACAAAATAACAAACTCAATACGTGGTCATTATGTGCTCCAAACGTTTTCCTCCCCTCGTTTCCGAAACTCTTTAGATAAACATGACAATGGCCACTCTTGCTATTGTCAACATTAATTAATATGATAATTATTGTTCTAAGTATTGTATTTACGTTTATGAAGGCAGAACAATATAGTGAAAAGAAGAGCGATGTTTATTATTTACTAACTTTAACCCGTGGCTCTGCCCGTTGTCGGTTATGGCGGCAAAAAATAGCGAATGTCATAATTTAAGTATTATTTCCAGCTCTTTATATATGATCTAAACAAGTAGCCAAGGTTGCCGTTGAAGGTTAAGGAAAATCATTGGAAACGTTTATACAAGCATTGCACAATCTACAAATGTATTTAGCAAGTAAGTCATAAGTGTAACAATGACGGTACTTATGCTACCGAGTTACATGCATGCAGCCGTGCGAAGACATACGCTAATGATTAGGTCGCTGTTTATTCTTATAGTTAGTGACAAGAAGTACTAAAGTACCTTGGCCTTAAACAATTCACATTTCCGCTCTTATGTAAGCGATAGCAAATAATCAAATGTCAAAAACATACTGACTTTTTACAATTGCATTATTTACGAAAGATATAAAACTGATTATAAAGATAAAGAACATTCACGAGCCTAAAAAGCCGTACTCATTGGCCGATAACAAAGTTTAAGGTTAAGCTGACCGACCTTGAATAGGTTTTTATTGACGTATCCCTTCCTGTGACAGAGAGTGCATCAGAGTGCATTAATATGTTTGTCCTGGCTGTCATAATTTGATCTTTGACAGTCTTTACGACCCGAAGAGTGTTTGATTGAAAATCTTAAATTATAGAGACGGTAGAGACGACTATTAACATTGCTAAGTATAAGTTTATAGGTTATGTTTATCTTATAAGATTCTTAGTGGTCGGTTAAGACACCATTATTCATAATTTAGTACAATAAAATAGTCCTCATAAGCTTGGTACTGCATACTTGGTACTACTTTGATAAAGCAGGTCAACGAACTTTTCGTATTCTGGCACTTAACGTCATGATCGAATATGACCATTAGAAATAACTAACAAATTAAACTATTACTACAATTAATGTAAGTAATAAAACTGTACCTTAGTGCTGACTATGCTGTAGGAACACTGGCACTGACTCATTTCAAAAAAAGTAATTTCCAATTTTTTTTTAAACGCCAAACTAACTTACGGCATAAAAGTAGCCATGTTTAGAATTTTTGCGGACGAAGCATATAGCTTACTTTGAGAGCATGACTCTGAATGGTAACCGACGCGCCGAAATTTCTCCAGATAACGTTTGAAAAACATGTTTTTTTTAGATTAATTTCTGATTATCATAAATATAAGATAAGTGAGAGTCAATATATATTAATAATACGAAAATTGATTGTTTATTTGTTTCCAAATTCATGGTCAAACATTATTTATTTCTTAACTGTATATTAAGTAAATCATATATGCGCAAAAGTTACAGTACTATGTCATCTGTGTAGTAATTGAATCATTTAAAGGTGGTCAGGCGGTCAAACACTAGCCACAGCGTTATTCAATTGTCATAATTCTAGTAGTTGGCGTAAGTTGTACAGCAGTCTTAGTGGACTAGAGTATTATATTTTTTTTAAATAACAAATTCGAGCCATAACTTTATTCTGTATATTTTTGAATGAAGCTTCTCTTGACGTTTAATCATTAGTATTCATTGTAACCGTGACATTGATCATGGCCAACAAAACCTAATCAACACATCAAAATAATTGAAGATTCACTTCAGCAAAGATTTTTAAAATAAAGGGAAAAATATCATACGTCAACATTTCTCGTAAAGGTAGGGTCTAAAATGAGCACAGTTTAAAATAAAATGATGAATTTACCTAAGGTTGAATGTCCGATCAACTTTAATTGACCCTGATCGTAACATTGGCACGCTATTATTGCGTACATATTGTTTACCAACTGTATGAAAATACACCTTTACTAGATTCCGTAAATTTAAATACTCGTTTATGAATCACAACATAATTTGCAAATCAATTCAGAAAAACCAGAACCAAAAACAAGTTTCTAAATACAGAGCATAATATTGCAATATCAAAACGCAAACGCTGGGCGCTGTCAATGTCAATGTCAAAATACAAGAGCTAGATCCAAGGCTAGATCATATTGACAGAGAATACATACAAATCCAATGTACGTTCTATACACCTAGGGTATGCAAATAGCCATGTAGTTCCTATTCAACTAGATATCTGTATCTTTTTTTTAATTATTCTCAAAAACAAGTGAACATGAATACTACACACGTTTCGCGTACACGACGTCCTTGAGATCGTTACGTCGAGACATTAATATTTGTGTAACTTATCGTCTGATATAATTTCTAACCAATGATCTTGCTATTCAAGTAATCCCGGTAAAGCTTAGCACTTGATTTTATTACAAACAGTCAATGTTATTGATATGCCTATTAATAAATTATTGTTGTTAAGTGGCTGTACAGAAAGAGTCATGGCTGAAAATAATATTAAAATGGCATCTAAAAACATTAAGTTCTAGAATAGTTGTAGGTATAGCATCCAATAACATAAAGATTAAAGAGGCATTGACTGATGAATAGTTGGCATATTCGGCACATCCTATGCGCCACAGCACTCGGTCCACTGCTTTCCGCACCCAGTCCGACCCGGCTACTTTATGCGTTTAAATTTTTTTTATTTTATTTAAAAATAATACTACATGTACAAAAAAGAGGAGCAGAACGTACGTCTGTTTTAGACGTACCCCAATCCCACTAATTATCAGAAAGGGTGACGTCACGTGATTAATAGACAACCCCGTAATTACTACGCGGTATCTGCTCCGACTTACCTACTAAGGTTTAGTAAACGCGTCTTGTCATTGCACAACACAACACTATATCTGTTTTGACTTAGTGATTAAAGCCTTAGCTTCATGTCACAAATACAATAACAAAATATCTCCATTTTAAAAGTGGACACTTACAAGCAACTAGCCACTCAAGCCGTCGAGGTCGTTGCTATTCCGCGATGAATTTTTAAACAACTATAATCCTATCTACTTCATCTGTTGGTCTCTGTTTATACCTTCACTTACATAAGAATATTGGGATGGCATTACTAGTTCATTATTTTTTGGGAAAAAAATACTGAGATTTGGGAACTGATAAAATTAATAATATTTTTATTGATACTATAAAATACCTGCAGTAATGTGACGCTAGTGGAGCTACATTTACATTTAAGGTAAATTATAGCGTCGATTTTTTAATGATTTCGTTTTATGTTGACAACAAAATGTTTTTTACAGCATACAGATCCATGCACCACCATGCAAAGTATTTATTTTTGTCTAAATAAGACATTTTCCTGCTAAGGTGCGAAACAAAAACTTATTTTTAAACATTTAAAAAAACCCGACTGCTCTACCAAAAACGAAACGTAAACTCAAACATAAAAATACTCAAGACTTTGTTAATCATTATTGCAGTTGCACCTTCTTAGATTTTAAAATGTTCTGTAAAAAAAGTGACTCCGTGAAATAATACTTCTTGATTCTCTTCCAATATTATATTATACGTGCCTACCCCTACGGGAAAGAGGCGTGATTATATGTATGTAAAGGTTTACAGCACTTGCTACTTATACTCTAAACAATATACTAATATTATAGTTACAGGTTTACAATACTTTATGCTGATACTCTTACAAATATACTCGTACTACTACTTGTTTTATAAAAATGTTGATGTAACACGACGTTGTTCTTCCATGGTCCAAGACCGAATCCCCATCTTTCTACAATTTCCTGTTGTCCCATCTTTCGTTATTAGTTAAGTGACATAATTTATTATACAATATGTGACAGGTTCTGTTGAAATAGGATCCTTTAACTTATCGTTAGCACATTAAGTATCTTGTTTACATTCAGTTAAGTGGACAAAAAGGACCTGGGGCCCGAGTCTGCTATTTACACTCCGTGTTACTATGATCATAGTGGGATGATAGTGTCAACCCAATATGTGCCTAATTTTCGTATTCAGTTAAGCCAACAACAATCAGTGGCATACTGGCATGAGTGGGATGTGGTGTTGTCAATTTAAATTAAAAATAAAAGTATCAAACATTTTGTAATTATTAATAGGCAACACCGATTGGCACTAATTATTAATAATCGTTTCTTATGTTGCAAAAAATTGTATTAATTGTTTTTTGAACACTAATTAATTGTAAAAGCCCATACAATATGTAATTTCTATTAAACACTTGTAAATAAGGATAATTATGTTTTAAAAAAGGAAAGTTTTCGTTGAAATTGACACATTGTCTATGAAAAATAAAAAATGTTTAGCCATAGATATGATGCAACTGCTGTCAAAAAATAGCGGAATACGAAATTGTACCGGCCATCGGTCATATTCACTCAACTCGCGGCTCAATCGTTCCAATGGCCAATTGTGACGTTTTGACAGTTAGTAGAATGCCAATTATCGTAAAATGGTCCCAATAACCCCACCCACTCAGACGATTCAAGCAAATGTAAATAGCAGACTCGGGCCCCTGTTGTTTTTATCTGGTACTTCAACTGCCAAATGTTGGCGTCACTTACGTTTTTGGTAAAGTTAAACAATAATGAAATATTAACCATTTAGTTAAGTAGCTAAAGACATATTCATGTCAAGTATTAAATAGTAATAATAATAATAAATAATAAAATAATAAAATCATTTATTGTCAGGCGACTAAGGCCCATAGATAAATACCTTATAAACTAACATACATATTTTATAAATAAAAATACTAAAAAACTAATGCACACGAAGTGTCGGCATCGTGTTACGCTGCGTGGTGTCGCGTATCCTTCCTCTGAACTTTCGATAGACGACACCCTTCGGCCAAAACTCTTCCTTGAGGAAGGTCTCAATGTGGTGAGTTGGAACTCGCACCATGAACGACTTGAAGTTCGTGTTGTGGCGCGACTCCAACCTCTCCACCCTCAAGGTCCAGTTGGTCTTGGTCCGGACATACTCCACGACCTGCTCCACCGTCGTGGTGTGATGTAAACGGGACACGTACAGCTGCGTCGTTGGTACTGCAGGACGCAGCAGGATGTTGGGTCCAGTTGGTGCCGTACCGCACTGGTTCCTACAAGGAGGCTTCTTTTTCTTCCTTTCTACCTTTATGAAGCCATCCTTGTCGCACGTGTCCTTCTTTGGACTACTCGCTGGCTGTGGTTTGCCACGAGATTGTTTCTCCCCTTTCGTTTTGGCCCGCTTTGTTTGCGTCACGGCGGGCTTGTTGGTGGCTGCAACTGCTGCGTAGGCGCGTTTAGGGGTCGATGTACCTACGCTAGCTTCAGCCGCACGTGTTGACACAGCGGCGGCGGCGGGACGGGGCGCACCGTCAGCGATATCAGCGACCGATGACGCACTCGAATTCGCCGACTCAAAACTGATGATGGACGCATTTTGCGCCCCGCGTCGTGTATTAACATTCATTTTGTCCGATGACCCACTTACAGAAATAACGTTGCGCAACAACGCCACTTCTCCACGCAGGTCATTGATGGTCACCTGTGATGCTTCCATCTTGGACTTCATATCTTCCAGGCTTGCCTTTAGACACGTAATGTCTTTTAGCAGCCTGGTGACGTCGACGTGATCGAACGTGACGGGAGGCAGCTTGTGCAAGTCCTTCGCCACGAATTCAGGCACGTCGTCAGGATCAGTCCTCTTCAGCAGGGAGATGATATCCTGCAGGCTCTTGTCTCCACCGTCCCTTCGGCGGGATGGCATCTGCTCGAGTTGTCCGAGCGACTGGAAGAGCATCAGCTTGGCACTGCAAACCTCCTCCTCTTTGTAGGCGGATCTGCAGATCTGCACGATGCTGACCTCGTCCATATAATCGATGGCATGGATAATAAATGCCAACACTTCGTTGGCGATGAGTGGTTTAGAACTCATCGCGACTAAGACGGGCGACGGCTATTGCCGCGCAAAACGCGAATATAATATTCGTAGTGAGCAGCGAAGACGCGACCGTTCTCGAGCGCGCATCGCACTGCACTGCGTGCATAATGTTACTACTTTTGATTCTTACAGTTCTAAAACCCGTTCGGTTTTAGAATTATTTTTGTAGACCTTTTTCCTGTTTTATGTATCACCATTTTCTTTTTTGGTAGAGTATATACTTAAATTTTAAATACGGTGGTTAATTTTATTTAAGTAATATTAGGTATATATTAGGTACTTAACTTTCTGGATACCCTTGAGTTAGGCGCTAGGCAGCCAAACTCAAGGGTATATGTATAAAAACATTTTGTTTTGTTCTTCCACATTAAATTAGGTACCTGCTCGGATAAAAAACACGTCAGATTGCAAATTCTCAATATATGTAACAATGACAAAAAAAAGATCGATTTATATTTAAACTACACACTAAATAAATAAAAAATAACATGATGATTTAGCTAACATAACAGGCTTGTAAAAATCTCAAATAACCATACCCAATATCCGAACCTTGACCACGCACCTAATATTTGTCACCTCGCCTTCGACTCTCATTTCAGTAAGGGAATTTACCCATAGTTTATGTAATAACAGACAAGTTTCCACTGCAAAGAATTATCACACTTATTTTCATTGGTGTATAAGCTACAATGCCTTAGCTTTATTTTAACAAGATGGTTAACAAGGTGAGCCGGGTTAGCTACACAAACAGGTAATAAATATCATTCTGTATATTTTTCGGTAATGGAAATATTTTACGGAGAGCTATGAGCACATGAGTCATGATATATTACAATAGATAGATAGTACGTAAGGTGGAAAGTTATACGTTACGTTTGTTCCGTACTTTGTAGGAGCTATAGGTGATAAGACGTGATGATTCGATGAGCAAGGCGCATGTGGCCAGATACCGCAAAAGACGGAGAATTAAAAAAAGAGAAGAGACCAATAGCCAGCAAGGTAATCTAATGTAGAGTTGCTATATAATGGTAGTTAATTAATTTTCGATGTTAACCTAGAGACTTAATAAATTAGTAATCAGGGTTGTGTATCCCCGATCTTTAATTTACTAGGGTGCTAATGAAATAGTAAAACTATTTAGTTAAACAACAGGAGAAATATAGATTCTCGAGAAGAGTTGTTTTTATACTATTGTTCTTCAACAAACACATTCGTATGTATAGGTTTATTTTACATGCGGTAATGAACACTAAAATAAGATCATGACAATGTGATTATTGTACGAACATATAGTACCTACCTAGGTTAATTAATATATATCAGTTTTATTACTCGATTGCTTAATAAGTCTCGATTATGCTAAATGACTCCAATGTACTATGAACGATCTCATACCACTTGTCTTTGTTTTATTTATTTATTGATTTAATACTTCATGCACTGTATGGTACATAGGTGCATGACTTTATTACTGCTACATTTATATCTTTGCATATAATTGACTCGGTTGGAATAATTGCTAAGGCAACATGGTATGTTATGTAACATTACAAATGCATACATACATACGTCGCGTAGATAATAAAAACTAATTAACAACAAATGAAAGTTTAACAATTCTTAGAAAATTATACAACGAAATGCAAAATAATTAACTGTCTATCAAGGTCCTGAAAAGTCTTGCCGAAATTTTCTCTAGTAAAATGAGCCTGAAAGGAGTTATTGTCAAAACTTAAATTTAAATCATGCAAAGTTTAAATTTAAATCATGTTCCTTTTATACTCATAGAAGTATGCCATATCGAAATAAGTAATAATTGAAAACAGTAACAAGGCTCTGAATAGATACTAATTGTTAGAGGTTAGTTATTAAATATCCAAGAATTTCTATATTTTTCCTGATAATTCCAAAAGGTACCAGCCTAGCAAGGTGGTTTGGCTTTGTTTATTAAAATAATATTAAAAATTTAAAATGCTTAAAGCGAGTCTTAGGAATTACCTAATTAAGTAAATTTGTCACGCGGTTCAATGACCCGCATATCAAAAAAAAAAAGTAAAATGGTTTTTGATAGGGGACTGGTAATGCTCGACGTGGTATAAATTGGTATCGGTGTTCTAATTAATGATACCTAAAACATTGATGTATTAACATTTACTCATGTTTTTCGTGATAACTGGTACCAAATTGAAGCAATAGGTACTTAGAATTTTAAATTTCCGAAATGGCTGCAAGAAAATAGTGGACGTTTAAAAGAAGTAGGTATAATGTACTCCCTCAAAACTAGTAAAACTTGTCTTGATCACATTCAAATGGAAATTTTAAATACCTAAAACATAGTTTTTGTTGAGTTTGAGTCATAGTGTATATACATAGGTACCTACTGGTGCGCTATATACCTATAGGTACTCGTATGTACAATATGTTAAGAAAACCCTGTCCGACCCCAAAGGGTAATACTTAATATAGGTTTCACCAATCCCATGCCCAAATAAAACATGAAACTTGGAAGTCCCTAACAATAATTTTTAACTGAGAACCATTTGTAACTGAGAAATTCCCCAAAATTTGAGATTAAAACAAAACAACCTGCATCACCTGTGATGACTCCGACGCTCTCTCTCTCGCCTTTTCAGAAATGCTTTTTATTGTTTAAGGTTATTTTTTTCTTGTATTTCCTATTTTTTTTTTACAGTAATAGAATCAGATATCGATATCTTACAATACATATACGAGTCGGACAGGGTTTACCCTGTATTAGTTATTTAGAAGAATTTGTAACAAAACATTTATGAATTTTGATTGGGTTCATCCGTAAGTTCGTAAATATGATATTTTCCTACCTTAGAGCTTTATATAGGTATCTACAATAGCAGAGTAGCGTATCTTGAACACTCCTGAGCTTAGAACATATTTTTACCAGAACCACCTGCTGGTTAAACTCTAACATAGTACCTACCTTCAACCTTAACTGATGCAAGAGATAAAATTTAAGAAGTCGCAAATACCTATATAAAATAACTATTGGTAATTTCAAATAATACAAAACAATTGTTTTCTTTTTTTTATTACCGATAACTTTGAAACTGCTGAAGAGAAGTTAATAAATGAGAACCATCTCAATCAAATCAGCTTTCTAGTAAAATACCGCATCATAATCGGTATTTTTTTTTGGGAGCTATGATGCCACAGACACACAGGCGCCCGGGGTTTAAACGGCACAAATAAGTACCTAACCCTAAAATCATATTTTTGTTAAGAAATAGTTACTTACCATAGGTATACAATACGTTTAAGTAAGGTAGGTAGGTACCTACCTTATTAAGCCTTAGGTACTTGCGTGACCTAAGTTTACCTATAGGTATTGAGGTCGGATACTAAACTCATCAGATACCAGACAGATGAATACCAGTAGGATGACTTGGAATTTAAAAAAGTATAAGTAAGATTATCAATAAAGTGACGATTCACGAGTTACAAACGGCCGTTGCAATTCCTGATGATGCCAAATACCAATGCCAACGCTTGGCTATTTTGGCTGACAAGATGTAACGCTATGCGGAACAAAAGCAAGCGTTGTTTTTCAAACTTCTAATTCACTGTCATCACCACAAAATTATAGTAGATAAAATCCTATATTATTAAGATTTTTTTTACTTTAACAGTCATTTTAATGAAATTATTTCAAAGTAATTTTCATAAACGAAACTTTTTTCTGTGCTTGAATACCAAAAAAATACGTTAAGTTTCAATGAAAAGTAACTTTGCTAATAAAAGCAAACAAGTTTAAACTTACCTCGTTTCGCGTTTCACCTTCAAGCCCAATCGGAATATTTGTAATTGCAATCTTGTGCACCATTTTTTAAAACAATAAACTATAAAATTATTATAATTTTAAATTAACACCCATAAGTGTTTGCCGCCATCCAATTGCATCTACTTTTTAAGACAACAGATAAAATAAAAGTAGAGAATTTAAAAATCGAACGTTTAATTCGAACTAAGTATAAAAAATAAAGTGCCAATTATCCACAAGGCCAATTTCAAATTAGAGATCACTTAATTCTTAAATTAAATTTTTGAATTCTATCTACCTAAGTCCTACACTATAATAGCCTAAATAACAACTAAGGAATGAGCGTCGATCGAATGTTAGCGGCAGACTGATTGCATGCTGAGTCTTTAAGTGTCAATTAAAGTAAAGAAGCATACTGTCTTGTTTATGCCGCTTCATTGAGCGACTCCCGAGTGACGATCTGAATGATCGCGAATGAAATAATAATTTGTGCCCAGCTACATAATATTTTTTTTGGCTAAATAGTTGTCGTACCTAGTTAAACAAATTAAAGATAACAAAAAGTGAATGTTTGGGCTGCAGTTAGTAGGGTACTTTTACGAAATGAGAAGATTTCGAATAAAATTCAAATGCTACATAGGTAGATACTTATTTATACAAGGAGGTAGAGCTACCCCACTCAACGTTCCAGCGGCTGGAAACGCAGCCTGCCTGTCAGGACCCGCTGTAGTTTGCTATACGTTCCCGCCTATTCTCCTGTAAAAGCTAATAGATGAGCGCCTGGTTCTAACCAGTAAGAGCTGTAAGAGTCTGACATGTCCTTCACCAAAATAATTATAAAACAATGTGTCTTAATATAGTCTACATACCGTGTTTACAAATCTATTTGTAGTGTTTAAAAGACGCAAGCTTTTGAACAGCATTCGTTGGCCGTGTAATTACGTCAATCAGTACTGCAAAGTTAACAAACGGCACAATTGACGTTATCAATAAAAGAAACACTTCTTGTCCTTAGGTCCTTCTCAGTTCATTGACAAACAATTTAAGAACATACGTTTGTAACGGAAAACGAACGCTGTTTAATTTAATGAATAATAAACCGCTTACTGATAGTTTTTTAGGTTCGGAGCTCAAAGGAAAAGAACATTTGCGGATTCTGCTCATCGTAACGGCTATTCTCCAAAAATAATCTTAACTTTGCCGCTAAACAAATTTTAATGTATGAACCTGAGATTAATCTTCAATTTCAGAAAATACTAGTAAAATGTTTCTCTTCTTCAAAAAACAATCTCGTGCACACCTGGGGCCCGAGTCTGCTATTTACACTCCGTGTCAGTGTGATCATAGTGGGATGATAGTGTCAACCCAATATGTGCCTAATTTTCGTATTCAGTTAAGCCAACAACAATCAGTCATGAGTGGCATGAGTGGGACGCGGTGTTGTCAATTTAAATTAAAAATAAAAGTATCAAACATTTTGTAATTATTAATAGGCAACACCGATTGGCACTAATTATTAATAATCGTTTCTTATGTTGCAAAAAATTGTATTAATTGTTTTTTGAATACTAATTAATTGTAAAAGCCCATACAATATGTAATTTCTATTAAAAACTTGTAAATAAGGATAATTATGTTTTAAAAAAGGAAAGTTTTCGTTGAAATTGACACATTGTCTATGAAAAATAAATATGTTTAGCCATAGATATGATGCAACTGCTGTCAAAAAATAGCGGAATACGAAATTGTACCGGCCATCGGTCATATTCACTCAACTCGCGGCTCAATCGTTCCAATGGCCAATTGTGACGTTTTGACAGTTAGTAGAATGCCAATTATCGTAAAATGGTCCCACTAACCCCACCCACTCAGACGATTCAAGCAACTGTAAATAGCAGACTCGGGCCCCTGGTACGTACGTCGGTAAGCATTGCGAATAAAATTTGCGACTTCTGTTTCCTCTAACGCCATCTATCTACAGTATGGATCAACAATACATCAATACTAAATTTAATTAATATCAGTCACGTTAAATTTATATTTAGAAAAACAAAAACACTCTTGTAAGTTTAAAATCTTGTTTATTTAAATAATACAAAGAAAGGTAATAAAATAGCATGGTTTACGTTTGAATTAAAATGAGAATAGAAACCCCACAAATTATTTTAATGAATTTAAGTAAATAAATAATCAATAAATATAATAATATAAATTAAAATTATTATACATTAAATCAAATGGCCTTGCACGTCAAAAAATGCATCTATAATTGCCCAAACCTTTTTGGAATGTTAATGATAGTAACAATAACAATAAATTTTTAACCGACTTCAAAAAGGAGGAGGTATTCAATTCGACAGTATTTTATGTTTGTTACCTCAGAACTTTCGCCTGGGTGAACGGATTTTGATGATTCTTTTTTTATTTGATAGGTGGTGCTTCCAGTGTGGTCCCATTTTAATTTGGTCGAGTTATGACATTGGGGTCCATAAGAAAACCATGTAAGACTTATTTTGAAGTCGGTTTATTTTTGTAAGAATTATAAAATAACCACTTTTTGCCGCGAAATTACTTAAATTTAAAGATCAAACAAAAGTCCACAAATAATACCGGAAAATGGTGCTGGTGGAATTCCGTGGCAGAAAATGTTTTTTCAAAAATAATTATTATTGTTACTATTAATGAATATAGCTACTAACTTTACACAACACTTAAAATTCACTATTATTCTGTGAAGTTACATCAGAAAGCTTTAAATAACATAAGTGACCGGTTAATTGAGCCCCTGAGTGTATTATGTAAGTAATCATTTTAACGCTAGCCTATAAGTTCTGCCCTCGTAGACAAGTGACATTTCTACGAGCGCTAACGATAATAGAATTCGCTAAAACGTATAGAAATGAAATTTATTTCTGGCTTTTAACTATGTTTTCCATTCAATAAGAGCGATTCATCAGCGTTAACAATTGTATACTGCATCATAATTATTTATATGCCGAATATGTAAACAAAAACAAGTTTTAGGGAAAACAACAGTAATGCTTACAAATAACTACAACTTCACATTCTATGATACTTTATCAACAGTACTGGTCACCCCAAAATTAACCTTATTTACTCGCACATAAAGTTAATTATTTATGTAGAAATAACATCAGGCTCTAGCTATGTCACTGCTCTAGGAGGGCTGAAATAATATTACTCTATAATAAAAATAACTCCTAGAAATATCCATTGAATGGAGACTTTCCGAAGGCTCTGTAGAGAGTCTATTCACGGAAAGTAATCATGCAGTAGATATTAGCTTGGCTTTCTGATGTCGACTTAACATAAATAGGATTTAAAGTTAGACTATTTATTTAAGCGCACTATTGTGTGTTGCGGCAAACACTGCGAACGTAATAACATGTTGAAAAATAACGTCACGGGCTCTTGGTCCATATATTTTGGTTTCTTAGGCTTCCGCCAATTTTAGACATTTAAATAAAACTACACTATATAAATATACATATTTATATGTATTTAAATAGTGTTTTACAACACACAACAGTGCGCTTTACAGAGTAGGTGAGGCAGGCACACAATTTGTTCCGACTCAACAAGACATTTGTTTATAAACCGATGCATGGTTCCAGCCGGATTCTATGTGTAAAAACTAAGAAGAAAAGATTAATTAATTATCATATACATCTATACTAATATTATAAAGCTGAAGAGTTTGTTTGTTTGTTTGGTTGAACGCGCTAATGTCAGGAACTACTGGTTAGAATTGAAAAAATCTTTTTGTGTTAGATAGTCCATTTATCGAGGAAGGCTTTAGGATATATAACATTACGCTGCGACCAATAGGAGCTAAGCAGCAGTGAAAAATGTCACAAAAACGGGAAAAAATATTCATACTTGAAAGCTTCCGTTGCGTGCGCTGCGTAAACGGTTTGAGTTACCCAAAATATATGTATGAAAGAATTGTTCCTCTTTAAATGATCTAAAAAAATGTCTGCGACAGTATATGTCTATCTTTTAAGATTGACCCACTATAACCTTTTTTAAGGTAATCATTTGGTCGAAATTAATGCATTATTGCCAATTATTTGCTACAGAGTTTTATCAACATAATATTAACTTAAATTATCATTTACGCAGAAATACTTTTTTTTTTAACTTCTTAATCGCGGTCATAATAACAGAAATTGACGCGGACGAAGTCGCGGGGATCAGCTAGTATGTTATAAAAAGGTACCTACGTTATTTTCTATATATTACATTTATCTATACGTAACTTGTATATCGTCAATCAAAGAGCCTAATAATACAAATTTCATAGTTGTCTATCTTACAAAAATACCGTAAAAGAATGTTCTGATTCGTAATAAAACGATTTGGGTCCTAAAGTTCCTATTCGCTGTCTTCACTGACCATAAAATCTCATACTATTCGTAATTTAGGAGATGTCAGCTAAGAATTTGGAAAAAAACACCTCTATGGGATACAATAGGGTTAGTACAGTACACTGTTGAAGTTAAGCATTTGTTAAGTTGTTTTACACACTACATTGTACATGTTCTTAGAGATAAAACGTAATATAATTAAATCAATGGCTACAAAATTTGGTAACAGCCAAGTCTTCATCACAGATCCAAATAAATTCATTATGTACGCTAAATTTAACAATACTTACAAAACTTAAAACTTACGACATTTTATCTTATTTATAAAATTCTCGTGTCACAATGATAGTTACCATACTCCTCCGAAACGGCTTGACCGATTTTTATGAAATTTTATATGCATATTCAGTAGGTCTGAGAATGGTGGGCGAATTGGGATCGGTTCATTTCTGGCGGAGGCGCGTCGCGTTTTGTCGGTTGTGTGGCGCCGGGGCGGGCGGATGCGTGGTGGGGCATTTGACCTTTCTCACTGAATTGACGATGCGTTTATGCGTCAGGTGTGAGGGGTTGGGTGTCTCATTGCGTGTTTGTCTGTTCTGGCGCTGCGCGGCCGGTGATGCGCGGTGCGTCTTCCGCCGGAAATTAACCGATCCTTAGGGTGCTGTCGTTTTTGTATTTTTTTGTGTTGACGTTGATAAGCGCTACTTTGTAGCCTAAGTCAAATAAAGAATTTTGAATTCGAATTTGAATCGGCTACTATCTATTTTTCATACCCCTAAGTGGTAGTAGGTAGGTAGTAGGCAGGTGCTAGGTAGAAAAAATTGCATTGCAGCGCCTGCTGGGTACAGCTAGTCTTTTTATAAAATACTTTAAACGTTATCCATTTTCAACGGTCATTACTACGATTTTTAAAGATTTGATTTTATTAACGCCATGACTAACAGAAGATCAATATTCTATATTAAATAGAGAAATATTATGCGCGAAATTTAAGTTAGTGAAGTAGTATCGCGTTATTAAAATAAACGGTATAAAGGAGATTGGACATTTTTGTATGGGCTCTGGCTCAGTGGCGTCGGAGCATGACACTTATATTGTTTGAAAGTTCATTAACTAAGCTTACTTTTTTGTACGAGTACAAAAAATCTATCCTGGGAAAAAAAAATGTGTATATTTGTATACTTATGTATGTTTATTTAGTAATTAAATCTCTTTATTTTAATCCATTGTGGTATGTTTGATGTTGCCTAACATCTATGATGACTAAGATGCGTGGTATTTTTTGCGCCAACATAAGAAAGAGACGAAACATGCAGGTGGCGTAGTATGGTATCGCGGTTGAGCTCGTTACGAGGACATCGAACATCCTGCAGCTTTTCTGGACAATATAATTATAGGTATATGGTTTCTGGACAATGTTATAGGTATTTATTTATTTAAATAAATAAATAAATAAATACCTTTTTTGGTCTTGACGTTTCGACCGGGTTACACCGGCCGTGGTCGCAAGCAGACTGGAGATGCGGTGTCATCGTTCCGTGCACGAAGTAAATAATTTTTCATCTACCCCATGTTTTTCAAGTATCCTACACACTGCAATGACTGTGTCCGTATTCTGTTCATTATCCGACTTCGCAGAAAAGCGCGATTGTTAACACAACCGCGTCCAAAAAAGGTATTTGTGCATGCACGCGCTTATTCCTGAGAATTATATTACTATAAATAGTAAACATAACATATTAAGTTAAAATAACTAGATTTGATTGAATAAAAGTTGAAAATAGCCTTATAAATGCGTATTTCCTTGTATACACTATAACTTTTTTCGCCCAAGATAGATTTTTTGTACCCATACAAAAAAATAAGCTGCTTAATAAAATGAACGTCATGCTCCGAGGCCACTTGGGCCACACCCGCCCGACCTCCTTTAAAAGATTAAAGCTCATAAATGCTATAACTTATGTCAAGTACCATAGAGGACTAACATTCATATTATAAGCTAAAACTTTTAAAAAATCGTAATAATACTGTTTTAAAAATAAAGATACATATCGATGTCACAAACATAGTAATCAGGAATTGTGGTCGTTATAGTCACAAATTCTAAATTTTAAAGATTTACAGACCCGAAAATGCAGTCAGATCTTACGCAACTAAAGGCACTTTATCAAGAGACCATAATACATAACTTATATTAAAAAAAAATATATTAGAAATATTCTTTTAAAAAAATAGATCGCGAATCGCACGTTTTATATTCGTCTTTGTTCATAGAGCGCAGTCTTTTATATTTTTCTAGTATTCTAAGACATGACAGACTATTTTTTCTCTAAAATTTCATTTTCATACCCATTGTTATCCGAATGGCACCGATGGCATGACCACAGATGGGAAGTAACGCGACCACATGATATATGAGAAGTCAACGAACGCGGGAGTCAGCCAATTTGTGACCACGGCCAACCTAAACTGGGCTAATCGTCCATGAAAATGAGTCTGTGCGGAAAGTCGAAAGAGGGCGCTGGTGTTTATATAGGAACCGCATATTTTACATTGAGGACACTGTTGCGTCGTTTTGGTGCGACTTTAAAATCTGAATATTAATAAAATTATGTTTGAACGATTTTCAAATGCCATCTTCGTCATTCTTTTACGGAATGTTTTTAATCCTTACTAATATAAAAAACGTGAAAGATCGTTTGGATGGATGTGATATGTTTGTTACTCTTTCACGCAAAAACTACTAAATGGATTTTAATGAAACCTTACATCAATGTAACTTATACATCGGAATAACACATAGGCTATAATTTATAAAGATTGTGTGTGATTTGACCAAAAATAAATAAAACATCGGGAACGAGATCTAGGTATTTACGCGGGTGAAACCGCGGGGCATAGCTAGTGTTACCATAATGTTAGTTCTATTTTACGCCACGATTGTCCTCTTTCTGCACAGACTCCCGCTTATTCCGGATTGGTCGACTAATGCCAGATTCTAAAAATAGTATAGTGCTTTCGCGGTATGCTCGCGAGCGGCTCGCTAGCTGTTCGTGTAATGCTCGTTCGTCAGATCTGGACGCACCCTAACATTTCTAGAATCTGGCATTAGTCAACCAATCCCTAATGCCCGACTTTATTCAGTTGCTGAATGTTCAACTTGAGTCGCCTCTAATCGTGTCTTTATCAAAAGGTCTTTTTCTTTCAATACCTCTTCGAGGTTCGACCATGTGACGTTTTTCTGCTTCTCTTCCAATCTTTTTAATTTTTTTTCCATATATGTTTTGGCCAAGTCGGATGCGTACTTAGATGGTTTGTATCGTTGGCTCTCATTGGAAGTTATTCGCCCGCGACTCGTTTCGTTTCGTTTCGTGTTGCTCACGGGAGATGAGAGGCTTGGTGTGACCTCTTTTCTTTTAAAAGCAACAGGATTAAGATAAACTGGTTGAGAAGTCTGTTCATTAGGAACATCCAGCCACTTGTTAACTTTTTCGATTGAGTTTCTAATTTCTGGGTCTATTTTCATCTTAGGTTTTTTCGTGATACTCTCATTTGAATTGGTTTCTGTAGATTCTTGGGCAGGGATGGAATTCAGGCTAGAACTCGAGCAGGTAGGTATCGATGGTGTAATATCTTTCGGTTCAGGGGTCGACGTGGACGAAGACACGGGATAAGAAGATTTAAAAAAATCTGGTTTTATTAACTTAATGCTGCGATCTTTTTCGTCATTGGGAGATTTGTTATTAGCATACAATTTCAAAAGGGTTGCAATAGCGACGTTTTTCTGTTTCTTCAATTCGAAAGAATCCGATTTAGCAGCGTCACTGATTTTGTTTTTTAGTGTTGTCGCAATTTCGTTATATTCATCAGCATTTACACAGTTGACATTCACATCTACACTCTTATCATTAACTTGAACATTAGCATCCTGTTCTATCGAGACTTCAGTCTTCTCGTCATTGGCCTGTGTGACAACATTTGGGTTAATGCTACCATTAATTTCATTATTTTGACTATGTCTTAGTGCTTTTTTTGGTATAAATTCCTTAACATTAGGATTTAAATTACTAACTTTAGTTATAGAAATGACACAATCCGACTGGTGGGCATCTGTTGCTGTTGTGTCCTCGGGTTCTTCTGTGTAGTCCTTTACCTGAAAACAGAATACGATTCCATAAAACTTCAGACGGACAAAAATATTACTTACATAAAGTGTCGTGGTAAATCAAACGCATCTGATCTGGTTAACGTCTCGTTTTACTGTGTTCTCTCATCGATTTAACATACCTTTGTTCTATAATGATTACTAAGCTTAATCCTTAAAAGGTATGGTTACACATACATACGAATAAACGTTACAATACTTACATACTACATCTCCGGAAGTAAAAGAAAAAAAAAAACAGATCTCTTTGATTTTTTTTCCTACGTGAGAGATAGTTTAGTGTTATTAATTGTAACAGAAAGATAACAAAGCCAAGGATAAAACTATAAATAAACATTCGTAAAAGTCTATTGACGGAACTTTTTAGTGATAAAGTGCGTCTAGCGGTGATCTTTTGTATACAGTACAATAATTACATTAACTTTACATTTAATTAATAAATAATTGCATATAAGATGCATAATATTGTTCAAAACAAGTAAGTAATTAGTATAGGGTTTTATTGTACGACTATGTAAGTAACAGTTCATAAATCATGCACGGCGACTCACCGAACTCGATACCCGCGCCGTATATGGAATGTTTTCACATTACTTTCTTTATTTGGGCGATAGTTAGAAGAATTGTAATTAAGATACTTAGTTGCTAGGGTTATGAAACTACATTCTTTTATGGTTTACTAGCGACCCGCTCCGGCTTTGCACGGGTGCAATGCTGATACTAAATATACTATATCTATTATTTATTATTATATATCTATCTATTTATTATATCTATGCGACGCACTATTTAAAGGCACGCGCCCCCCGGCCCCTCGGCCGGTACCGCCGCAACCACTATGTCCCTGCATTTTAAATCTGTAATATCTTCGAAAATATTCATTTAAATTACATGCTGTAAAGGGCCATATTGATCTATAATTTAATTTATTAATGCTGTATTGCTTAAAATAGCTTTTTCGTAAATAAGTAATAAGTAAAGAATAAAAAATGGTTATTGTGGGTTATTCCCAAGAGATAGACATATACCATCACGGACTTTTTTGTAGACCTTTTTAAGGTGTACAATACTATAGTACATTATTTTGATCTATCTCGTAGGGTTCAGCCAGCGTTTGCAATGTAAGCGCAAAAAAATGTGTTTATTTACGACCTTACATTAAAAACCTCTAGATTATACATATAAACCTTCCTCTTGAATCACACTATCTATTAAAAAAAACCGCATCAAAATCCGTTGCGTAGTTTTAAAGATCTAAGCATACATAGGGACAGACAGCGGGAAGCGACTTTGCTTTATACTATGTAGTGAAGTGATAGTGATAGTGATTTTTAGATTATAGCCGTATGATTTTCTTAAAATATATGAAGATTTGTCGAACATAAGTAAATATTTAATAATAAAGAACAAGCTAGATTTACGGGTTCTATTCGGTTTAAAGAAATTTTATTTCTCAATAAAAAGAACATACATTGTTCTCTTAAATATGAGAAACTTAGCATAAAAAAAACTTAAGTTAACATTATTTGTCGTTCGAACAATCGAGTACAACATGTAGGTAGTGTTATATTATTGTTGGTTGGCCAAATACAACTTTAACCTATTTTTAAATATATTAATAGACTAGCGGTCGCCCGCGGCTCCGCCCGCGTGGACCATTGGATTTATTTTGGATTTTTCCAAAATAAAATTTAGCCTATGTTACTCGTGGATAATGTAGCTTTCGAATGGTGAAAGAATTTTTAAAATCGGTCCAGTAGTTTTTGACCCTATTCATTACAAACAAACAAAGTTTTCCTCTTTATAATATTAGTGTAGATGAAGAATCCCTTATGTCTTTTGGTAATTTATTGTAAATCTGCGCTCCTTCAAACTGAATAGTTCTTCTTCCGTATAAAGTTCTTACTGAAGGTAGTTCTATACTATCCCTAGTCCTAGCGTAGTAGTGGTATGTTTTACGTTTGAAATTGATTTGTGAGTGTATTTTATTCGTTAGGATTTTTTTAATTAGTATGCATGTGTGGTATGTGTATAGTTTTTTTAGGTTAAATAGTTTAGTTTTAGCATAAAGTTCATTTGTAGGTGTTAAGTAATTATAATTGAATAGGGTTTTAATCGCTTTGAGATACTTGTAAGTCATGAAGATGTGTAATAGCGGCTTGTCCCCATACTTGTATTAAATAGTCTAAGTGTGGTTTGATGAGTGCTATTGCGATAAATAAGTTAAAATAGGCTAAGAATTTATTTAGTGAGGCCCAATTATTATATTACAAGTTGTCGCATGATTTAAAGCCCGATTTTGAGACACAATTGTCCACCGACTTTGATAATATTAGGAGTGCATTTTTAAAGATAAGTCAACTGTGTGCTTCACCTTCTAGTGAAATAAAAGTTGTAAAAATGAAATTCGACATTCGAACGGCGCGGCGGCGTAATTGTGCTGAACTTCGGTCGCGTAAGTTCGGCATAGTGCGTTTAAACACTTCAGTAAGTACTTAGGCGTCGTCCTAATTGGAAGCGATCGTACGATGGCGCGATGCGTTTTTCATCTCACGATCAAAGTGGTCGTACGATGACCTAACAGGTGTCCTAATAGATCGCGCGATGTCTATCGTGCGATGCCGTCGCTCGATGGCTCGCGTCGCGCTTACTCCACTTTAACGATGGCTCTTTATAGAGATGCACAGTTTTTGCTGTCGATCAATATTGCTTTAAAAATTGCAAATGACATTGAAAAAAGGAAATGTAGACAACATAAAATACTTTACAGATCCAGGAATCTGCGCGGTGAATTTTTCAACCTTTGTTTTGATGTACGAAATAATAATATAATAATAATAATAATAATATTCTTTATTTCTCCTCACAATACAAACTTGTTACAGGTTTTACTTATATTTTATCTTATTACTAATGCGAGGAGCTGGTGTCTGTGGTAGGCATAGAATGCCTGTATTACAAATCACCAGGTCCCCACCCCACAGATATATAGTTTTAATTGACAAAATTAAATATGGTTTAACAATTTAAGGTTATCTATAAGGAGATTCAAGAACAAAAAATCTCAAAAACATAAACAATTAGAATTTTGACGGTAGAAGTAAAAAAAAGACAAATACAAAAGAGTCAGAGCGCCTGCATGTGTGTGTGGTGTAAGTGACAATGTGGTGTGAATGTGTGGTGTGAATGTGTGGTGTTGTGTGTCAGGTGTATGTAGTGTGCCAATGTGTACCTTTGAGGGGTGTGGTGTAAGTTATAAACTTATATCGCACTAATTTAGTTTGAGTGAAGTAAGTTTTCTGTAGCACTATAATCTAAATTCTGTAACCAGTCTGAGACCAATGACTTACATTTTGCTTTTGGTAAAGGATATATCGCTAAAGTCCGATTTAACTTATTGTATAAATATGAACCCTGGTAGCAGAAAAATCTATTTGCAAACTTAGTTTTGTATGACGATGCGTGGCAGACTACATGTTTACGACGTTTATTTTTGTTTGTGTCTGGTTTATAAATTGTTAGGCTATGTTTTTTCATAACCGTCTTTAGGATGAAGAGCTGTCTCACAGTAAGCACCCTCCAAATTGAATAAAGTTTATTTGTTGGGTGATAAAAAGGTAGAAACAAGCTTACTTTTAAGAGTGCCCTTTGTGCTCGTTCAACTTTTATAAAGTGTGTTTTACATGCTCCACCCCATGCAGTGATACAGTATTCCAGTTGAGACTGACAGAGGGCATAGTAGACCGATTTTAAAACAGATTTTGATGCTGCGTTTCGCAATGCTTTAAATATTACTATTAGTCTACGCACTCTCGCTGATAGTAGGTTAATATGATCGTGAAATTTAAGATTTCTGTCTATAATTACGCCCAAATACTTGGTGGATTCAGTTTTCTTAAGATTAGGACACTGACACTCAACTCTATTTGTATTTGGGCACGAATGGTAGACAATATTTAAGGAAGGATCCGGTTTGTCATACGTTATAATGGCAAACGTTATGTAGTTAGTTTTTTCAACGTTTAGTGTAAGTAAGTTCTGTTTTAGCCAGCTGGACACAGCGTTCATGCCTTCCTGGGCTCGGACAAAAACTTCATGCCAGGTATCGCCACTAAAAAGCAAGGCCGTATCATCCGCAAACGCAACAATTTTTGAATCGGGAACCCCCAGCCGACATAACATATCGTTGATATAGACTAGGAACAGTGTCGGTCCCATTATACTGCCCTGAGGTACTCCAAAGGTCACTGGGATCTCTTCACTGGTTACGTTACCGATTCTAACACACTGCATTCTGTCAGTCAGGTAGTCTTTAAATAATTTTAATTGAAGATCCCGGACTCCAAGACGTTCAAGTTTAGTTAACAGGACTGGGACAGAAACTGTGTCAAAAGCCTTTGCTAAGTCTAAGAATATACCAATGGTTTTCCTCTTTGCGTCTAGGTTGCTAACTATGTAATTTGTTAGTTCTAACACTGCATCAGAGGTGGATCTTTCGGCTCTGAAACCATATTGTGCTTGTGACAGAAGATTTTTGTTTTCCAGATAGTTAACAAAACTTTTGTTAATGACGCGCTCCAAAATTTTTGATTGGGTGGGGAGTATTGAGATTGGCCTATAATTATTGACACAGTTTCTGTCACCACTTTTATGTATCGGGTGAACCCTTGACTTTTTATAGATATTCGGAAATACACCGGTCGTGAGGGACAAATTACAAACATATGTTATTGGAACTGTCAGAATATCTTTATTCAATTTTAAGATGTCACTTGATATCATATCGAGCCCCACCGAACAATCACTCTTTAACCCTGTTATCAGCGTCCTAACCTCATCTTCATCTGTAGGGAGTAGACAGAAAGAATGGCTACACGAGTTTAAAGCGCTGGGTTCCGTTTGCATATTATTCCTACAAATTTTCTCTGCTAAAGACTTTCCAACATTTGCGAAGAATTGGTTTACCTTATTTACGGAATTTTGAGGGTCACTGCTGTCTATAAGTTCAATCGGACTATTATCAGATTTAGTTAGGTATGCTATGTCTTTTACTACTTTCCATATTTTCTTACTATTTTTTCCTGCGTTTTGGAATTGTCGTTTCTCATAGTCTCTTTTAAGTTTTTTTATTAAAGATGAACAAAAGTTACGGTAGCGTTTATATGTGGTTATATATATATCATTATCCGGATTTTTCTTTACTTTTTTATATAGATTGTCGCGGTTTTTAATGCACTTAAGAATGCCTGGGGTTATCCATGGCTTTAGAATCTTTTTCCTGTTTGATATTTTGACTTCTCTAGTGTTGTTTTGGATAGCCGTATAAAGAATACTGTGGAGGAAATCCGCAGCCTCGTTGGCGCTTTTAATTGCGTATAGTGGGCTAAAGTCAATGGTTTTAAGTTCTGCAGTTAGAAGGTTATGGTCTAGGAACTTCACTATTTTTACAGGTTTATTTTTAGGAAGACTAGCTATGAACAAAGCAACACTATTATGATCTGTTATTGTTGTTTGAAGTATAAGACATCGAGCTGTTAGCTTTGTTTTTAAAAAAGTGTGGTCTAAACATGTTTTATTGTGTGTAGGTGATGTGTATGCTGGCATCATACCGTGGAAGGCCATCATATCTAGATATGCAGAAACATTGTTGTCAACGCTGTGCTCGGCAATGTTAATATTAATATCTCCCAGTAATATGACATTTTGCTTCGATGAGTATTTTAATAGTATTTGATTAAGGGATTGTAAAAAGTTATCAATATTTCTTTGTCCGGGGGGCCTATAAATGGCCAATGCTACTGTATCTTTATTCACGTTAATGACAAGACAGTTTGCGTCCTCAATTCCGGGCTCTTCAACTGAGATAAGCAAACCGCTCTTTGAATATACAACAACACCTTCATTCTGCGTGAGGTTTTTAGTGGTGGCGAAACTGTCATATCCCTCTAAGGAGGGTAGAAAAATGGTTGATGGCAGCCAGCACTCTGTCAAAACAATACAGTCCCAATACACCCCAGTATTGGCTATAATCGGCAATAATCCAGGTAGGTTACATTTTACACTCCGAATATTTTGTTGAAACATCTTAAGGCATTTTTTGGAGTTCGGTAATAGACTCAAGCATTCGTCTGCATCGCAGACAACAGAATCGGCGACATTAAAAGAGTCTATTTCACTTTGTAAATTATTTAACTCATTGAATTACACGTATTAAATAACTTAGCGGGATCGTATTTGTAGGTTAATTTTGTCAAAGTATGTACAGTTATATTTTTATTAAAAATAAGGTTAATGTAACGTGTAGATTGTATACTTGATGACTGGTCGCAAATATTCATAAAAATAGTAAAATAATATGGTACGACATAATATTTTAGACAGTGTTTTATATTTTGGGTTAGTGGCTGTGTCGTAAATGAATTTTTTGGTGTAATTTGAACAGAATAGTAGTAGTAGGCGCTTACTGAGTAAAGAAAAATGTAGAAACTAATGCATGCAGTATAAACAAAAACAGAAATTAAAACTAGTCAAATAGTTTTTTCAATTTTTTTAAGATCTTCTTCGCTATGTACACGCAGACGGGGTTTGTCATCATTACGTTTTAAAAACACCTTACCAAACGAAGTCCAACAGTGATCGTAGTTATGTTTTTTAGCAAATAATCTGGCTATATAGAAAAGACGTCTAACTGACGCAGTGAGAGATTCAGCCACGTAAATAGGCTTTGCTGGTCCAACTATACTTAGATTAGTAGTACTCAATCGTTTTGCACGGTTGGCCTTATTGTACGACCCAGCAGCTTTTATAACTTGTTCTTTCTTTATGGTTGTTGTGAACTCCACGATTATAGGGCCTGAGTTTTTGTCTTTTATCTTTAGACGAGACACATCCCGAATATCGGAGTCCAGTATTGGAACATTTATAACATTTCCAATCTTTTTAGCTATCTCCACTAGCTGTTCCTTGTTCTCTGATTCAGTGACTGGGACATTTCTCAACTCGACCATGGAGGACCGTGCATTTTTTTCAACTAGTTCCATTTTCGCATCCAACATCTTGATATGGTGTTTTAATGAGCAGTTTTCTTGTTGAAGAGTTTTTAATTCAGCAAGTACATCGTCGTATTTCTCGGACAGCAACATCATCGATTTACTTATATCAGCATTTTGGTTTGTTAGTTCCTTCAGAGATAGTTCCAAGCTGGCAAATTTATTGTCTTGCTGTTTCTTGATTTCGTCCATTTTTGTCAATAAGTCGGACAATGTAATATCTGCTGTGCTTAAAGGATCGTTGTACCGGCGTTTGCTTCGTTTTGTTATATTCAAATCTAGTTGACTTTCCGGTGTATAGAGGGCGGGATCCGACCCAAATTGTGTGGGAGAAACAAGTTTAGTGTTACTCTTTGGTGGGGTACGTGGAACAGACATTATGTTTGTTACGAGCTTTTGGTAATATTTAGTGTGTACAATTACGTTACTTAAACAATAGTACACCCTTAACTCCGAAAACAATATTTACCCGCCAAAACGCTGCCGCTTATGAACTGTGGCAAGCATCCAATGCGCTGCTGTGTGCGTGAGCCGTATGACGCCGTGTGCGCAGTGACTGTTGTTGTGCTGCTCGTGCCGCTACACTGGTTAACTGCTATCGCCGCTATCGTTCTACGCGCCTAGTACATGTGTTGACATTTCACTATTTATTTTTGTAAATAATTGTATTTTAATAAAAAATTTGGCAAAGTGGACACGTCTAACTCGTTCGAGATCCGGGGGCGAAGAGGATATGAACCTACTGTGTGTCACTGGTGTTGGCCCTTGCTGATTATTAGGACACTCAAAAGAGATCTGTTGCTTTGATTACATGATCGCACGATCAAACGCATCGTACGATCGTTATTAAGCATTTCATGTGCTCGCACGATTACTTGCGAGGTTCAAATAGGACACTCTGATGAAATCTGTATGAGTTCAAAACTCATCGCACGACGAGAACGCATCGTGTCATCGTACGATCGCTGTCAATTAGGACGACGCGCGACGCCATATTTTATTTAGAAAATTAAGAAAATATTTAGATTTGTAAAAGTTAGTATATAACATAATTTGAACCACCAATAAGCTATTAACATAAACTTAGATTATTTTACCGATGTTCATTAATATTAAATAACATACATTTTAGAATTTTGAAAGACATAAATTAAAGCAGTATCTAATGCCTAACCACAAGTCATGACCACAAAAGCGGGATACAGATAAGGGAAAGGGTGGCGGGAAGGGAATAACTGATAACAAATACTTATTTGTGATTAGAAAAACATAAATTAATACAATATAGTAGAAAATAAACATTCCAACCTCAGGTAGGAATTTAATCACGTCATTAAATACACCAGCCCAATACTACTATATATCTTATACTACAATACTACCAAAATAACATGTTCGCCCTTTCTATTATGTACGTATTAATTAACATGTAAAAGCTGAGCAGGCCTTAATGCCTAATAAATAAATAAGCTTATATAAGAATTATCATCATAAGGTGATTTACCATCTGCAGCATTTGTTGAATGCCGAGAAGGTCAGGAGAATCATTTCCCATTGGCATGCTCTTCCTGCCCTCTGCGGCTGCTTCTCCGAACATGAGTTGCATCTCAAAATCTGGAAAAAGACAAGGCTCTTTTATTATTGTTGGCAAATAAACATCAGCCTTCTTAGTTAAACTACAGCTTATATTATTTGACCCACTTAAAGTTGGCTACAACATTATATTCATAAACAATGGCCTTGATGAGACATTTCCTTCAGCTTATTAATAAATATCCAAACATTTTCTAAATCTTTTATTATACATATTTGCTACATCACATAATATCTGCCACTAAAATTGACACCATTAAGTGTCACACATATTATGACTGAGACAAGTAAAAACTTGTTCCAAAATGATGACAGTTGCAATACTACATTTACATTGGACATGTAAATTAGAACATGCAATCTGGCATTATTGCATAAAGGTATCTACAGTTCATATGATATTCAGTCAACATTTTCAGCAATTACCACAATGTATTTTAATACTACATGGGGGTTTGTTATTGTAACATCTTAAATACTACCTTCATCTTCAGCAATAATTGGCGGAGGGCCATCGCCGACAACGATATATCCTTCGTCCAGTTTCCCGATCCTTCTACCAGAGGCTTTCGCAAGGTCCCTCAGCACCTCTTCCTTCGTCGACCAAGTCTTCACAGAACCCATTGTGCTCAGAGCTCACTCCAGCGGGTCCTGCTAATTTGAGCACTACGTCTTGCAACGATGATATCCAAAACAGTGGTATTGGTAGACAAACGCCAGTAAGATATTTCAATGTTGCGAAACCACATAAGACAGATTCAAAAAATGATTTGGGAGAGCTCTGCTGGCCTCAACATTTAGTAGGATAACTGGTTTTATTGGATAACTGGTTGACTTGACTGACTTTGGCGCACAGACGTACTATACTAGACTAGACTATGGTACTAGAGATGCTACTCATGCTAGCATGCTAATGAGGGCTAAAGCGTGTGAATTCGCCGCTAGAGGCGCTAGTGTAGCGTGAGGTCTCCAAAATGTCACTTGTCACTTTAATGGGTGGGCTGCGCGGTTTTATTTATTTCATTTAAGTTTAATTTTGAGGTATTACAAAATATTTAATTTAAAACATCCTTATTATGGCAAATACGAGTTACGGGTCAATGAATGTCAATGCTTTAAAAGTGGAACTAAGAAAAAGAGGTGCAAAGTTAAGCGGACTGAAAGAACAGCTAATTCAGAGGTTTGTTTACTGTTTAAAAACAAAATATTTTGTCGAAATTAAGCTTCTTTACCGAGTTTACAGCTATGTTTTTCATTTTTTACAGACTTTAGATCTTTAGATCGGGACCTCACTCGCCAGTGGCGCCAACTGGTGAGCACAAAAACGGTAGCCCTCATTGCTACGCATCTTTGGCGGTTGGCTTCGTTGGCTTGGCGGACACTTGGACCAAAGAGTATATAAACCATAGACGTTATAATTCAATATGCTATAGACCACTAGTATCTGTGCTGAGCGTAAGCACTTTTTTGGCTGTATTTAGTATATTCGTTTACTGATATAAGTTGTTTTTCGAGCAACGACATAATTTTAAGCGAAAATATCGATGGTTTCGATATTGTTAGGATAATATGTAGTTTTATTAAAACGGCGCGCTCCCTCTTGGACACTCAGAACCACAGAGCAAAGTGGTAAGTAAGTAGGTAGGGCTCAGAACAATGACTAAACCGTAGACAGAGAAACTAAGATTAAACTTGGGTAGGTTGACTTGAGAGTTTCTATCTGTACTCTGTGGGTTCTGTACACAGACTACTTACACTTAGTTTTTAAGGCTCGAAGTAGGTTTAATTAGTAACAACTTACACGGAATACCACGAATTCTATTAACTGAAACATGTTTTTTTTTTATGGTGATCTATTTAAGATTAACGCGATGTACAGCCGCGAGATATCTGCAAAAACCAGATTTCTCAGCGTAAGATGTTTATTATTAAATTTATTCAGCTCTTTTAAATATGTTTCTATAAAGTTCGTATTATTTTATGGGGTTCATCTCATAATTTGACTTTAAGAGGATATTTGGTTATAACGTACCTATTACTATAAGAGTTTTTAGGGCTCCACCTTTTTTTAAAATCGATTATTTAATGATTCGTTTCGGTTGTTTTCCTCTCTATTAACACTACACCAAAGAGTAAAGTAAAGTAATATAGCACTAGACTAGCACTTTGCTTGCCACCTTTGACAGATGGATGACAAGTGACTTCGCTAGGCTGACATAAATCTACATGAAATCCATGAAATCTAAAAATTACTAAAAAAGGATAAAAAAGAATCCCAAATTTTCAACTTATATTGCTTTGTTTGAATTGGAATATCAATGGGTGACGAGAAGCAAACGGACGATGCTCAATCAGATTTATCTAATGCGACGGAGAGCTTAAAAATCGAGGGCGATCAAAAGGAAAACGGCGATTCAACAAAAACCGACAAAGTTAAAAGTTCGTATCTACTGTTTTTTTATGCAGCTGTCAAGATTTCTAAGATTATTGTACATAAACTTACTTTTCGCACCGAAAATCGCTGTGTGCTTAGCACAGCATACTAACTAAAAACAATATAATATATTAAACAACTTCAATAGCTAGAGTTAATGTACTTAGTATTTATATGTCGGGAGGTTATTGAAACCAGACCCAACATAACCATAATTAACTACGAGTTTATTAGTTCACGTACCATTTTCGTCTTTTAGTTTACACAAAATCAAAATAATGTAAAATATGGTTTATAAATGTATTTAATTGTTTTAGTTGACATTCTATTGAAAGCAACAGGAAATGCTCCTATTATGAAGAAAAAGAAATGGGCCGTGGATGCAGAGAAACCTATTGGTTGGATCATGGAGTTTGTAAAAAAGTATCTGAAATTAGAAGCTGATGAGAAATTGGTATGACCCTACATTTATATAAATTACCCCCTGTATGTTTAATTAAATTCCCCACTTTTGTAAATAGTATTAATATACTGGAAGTTAAATCACTGCCGGTACTAATTCCATTTTCACAAACAAATTGGTTTACGAGATAGTATAATAAATTTTGCCATCTCTCTTCTGTCAAATGCATTTTGAAACCTTATATATTTAAACTTTAAGATTTGGTTCGAAAAAAGTCAAATCTCAGTATGTATACTTGAACATGCAGGTTCAAACCCAGGCAAGTACCAATGCAGCATTTTCAAAGTTATACGTACTGTCTTAATTATTCTAAGACACTTCTGACAAACGGTGAAGGAAACATCGTGAGAAAACCTGGATTCCAAAATTTGGGATTTGAAATTGCCAATCTGCAGGGGGCAAGCATGGTGATCAATGCTTGTGCCTTCTCCATATGGGAAGAGGCCAGTGCTCAGCAGTGGGATGTTTATAGGCTGGATTATTATTAAATATATTTGAACACAATGATTACTCATTATTTATTTTATATTTACAGTTCCTGTATGTAAACCAGACCTTTGCTCCTTCACCAGACCAGTTAGTGAAGAATCTTTACGAGTGTTTTGGTACGGATGGCAAACTTGTGCTGCATTACTGTAAGAGCCAGGCGTGGGGATGAAATGTCCTTACTGTGCTATAGACTCAGTGATATATAAGACTTAATATATTGGAACAGATGTTTATATATTTTAAGGAATCATTTTAGCTATAATTATTTAGCTCATATTTATATTTGGTGATGTTTCTGTGCATCAGGGTGACAAATCAACATCGAGCTATGCTGCGCTGTACTGCACTGTGCTGTGTTTCTTAAGCTACGTTTTTTTAACAACCTACATCAAGCTGTGTTGCGCTTTGCTTAGCTCAGTATTTAAAGTAATCATCAGCTTGTGTAGTCGTTTATCTCGTCAAAAATGACTTTATTTAAAAAAAAAACGTATACATCATGACATAATGCTCCATGATTGAATAACTTAGCACAGCTAGACACAGCGCAGCATGGCAGAGCTCCATAAAAAACATAGCACAGTTCGGCACAGCGCGGCTCAGCACGGCGGGTAGCGCGCCTCGCTCGAGACTGCTGCGTTTTTAAACAGAGCGTAGCCTCACACAGCGCAGCACAGCATGGTTTGTTTGTATCCTCATTAAAATATTAGACGAGCGAGTTGACCAAACATAGCACAGCGCAGTACAGCGCAGCATAGCTCGATGTTGATTTGTCACCCTCAGCCTTCCTTCTTAAATGATATTATAATATGGAGAATATTTTGCTCCTACATATGCTTTGTCCAATCAAAACATTACTTTAGACTTCAACCAAAATGTTGAAGTCTTACCAAAAACTCCAATGCTTTAAAAGTTAGTTTTTTCTACCCAGTTGTTTTCTGTAGTCTGAATGTTGTACAGAAACGGCTTTATTATATTTTATTCAGCTCTTGCTTATTGCAGTCAACACATCTCTGACTTGTGAGCATATTCTAGTAAAAACCAAATCTATTTTACTTTATCCAATAAATAGGTTCTTTTTATATATTTTATATTATAAGTACTAGATTTTTTTTTAATATATTATTTAATAATTCGGTTTTGTTGAAACCTTAATATGATTACCTAGTCGGAATCGAATTTTTTATACATCTCTAAATGGATCACTGGAGTTTCTACGCACTCTTTTAACCCTTTAACCGCCCAAGTCGTATATATATGCGACAAATATTTCCGTGCCCCTACCGCCCGTGTCTTATATATATATGCGACAGAGAATATTCATGATTTTTGTTGTTTTGTTCGATTTTATTGCATCTATTCTATATCTCTCTATTTATGTAGATGGGCAGATAGAATACTTTTATTGTACACCATGATATTTTACAAATCGGAGCTTAAGAGGAGCAGAAAGAGAGGAGCTTTTATTTCACCGATTCGTAGCCGGGCGCAAGGGGCACGGCAATTGATATTTAGCCAAGCGCTTAAAAGGTTAAAGACACCAGTCTTAAAACATTACGGACATAGACTAAGGGCTTATGGATGTGCATTTGTAAATGTGATATTATGTAATATTGTAGATATTCCATACTAAATGTAAGAAAGACTATGTAATAAAGGTAAATCAATAATGTGAAAAAATGTTATTTCAGTCTAAGCTAAGTTTCACTCAGTATTTGGTAGGGTTCGTACCCAAAGGGTACCAACAGGACCCTATTACTACGAGCCTACGATGTCTGTCTGTCACTAGCCTCTACAGACCAAACGGTAAAAGTTGGCTGAAATTTACACAAAATACTTGTTACTGTGGCCGCTATCACAACAAATACTAAAATCATTGAAAACTTAAAATCTAAAAGGGGTCCGCATTGTATTGATGTATTCAAACCGCAAACGAATTGCCTTATAATTTATAAAGATATTGCACACAGTTAAACAAATTGACATGTTATAAATGTCAGAAGTGTCAGCTATTTCCTATGACATCAGGCACCTAACCTACAATGAGTAACCTCGCACTTCTTTGATGGTGGTACGGACCCTTAATGCGCTAGTCCGACTCGCACTTGGCCGGTTTTTTTTTCTAGTAGCATTATGATTTAAATGTAATCCTATGCAAGGGGTTATATATCCACCTCTCTTTGTATAGGCTATGTAAAAGATTTGATCTTTATTTTGCAGAAAATAAAAGACAAGTGAAGTCAAAACACGTTTATATATGAAATCAGTCATAATAAATATAAGTGTTGGGCACATTGGATCACAACACGTAGGATAGTCTACCGCTTGTCGCCGCTGCCGTTTACATACTCTTTACTTGTAGTCCGCGTCGGTAAATTATCTGTGACAAAAACATATTTATTATTATCGTGATTGGTGGTAGAATAGAAAAGAATGGAATAGAAAAACATTTATTTAGTACAGTACCCAAGACAACACACAGAACATAAACTCAAAACAAACAAGGAAAAATTAAAAATAATTAAGGAAAAATACACAATACTAGTTGCGGGCAGGTGGTACCAGGAAGAGAAATCAATTTAAAAAAAGATAGCCACGGAAGGGGGTCTTAGAAAGTGGTGTCTGTATGCCTGTGGCATCATAGCACCGAAATGGATGAACCGATTTTAGTTATACTTGTTCATTTCTCTTTTAGCTCGAAAGTGGTCTGAAAAAAGAAATAAAAAATATATAGATCTATAAATATTACTATAGATATTCAATCAGGAGCTAAAAAAAGGCTTGGTTTATATGCTAAGGATAGGATAGTAGGAACTAGGTAATGTAGGATTATGGCAATACATAAGATGAGACAGGTGAAGACCTCCGGGAGCGATCGGGTGACAACACATGGCGTAGGCGGCGGGTGGCGGCTTGCTGTTCTTCTTGCTGTTGTCGCTGCGCTTGCTGTTGCCGCTGCGTACGCTCGCCTCGCACGGACAACACGAGTGCACGCTGCTGCGCTGCGTGTCCATCGCTTCGATTTTCTCGGTCTGTCATCGAAAATAAGTTTGTATAAAATATAGGTATTATCTTATTATTATAGCGAAAGTTTGTTACTGTATGGTTGTTACTTCTTCACGCTTATGCGGCTGGAGCAATTCTGATAAAATTCGGTATCGGAGGTAGCTGACACTCTGTATCAACACATTGCCACATAAAATAGGTAGGTGGGTAGATGATATAAAAAATACATTACATACCCGGTAGTTAATAATAGGCCATTAGTTTTCCTAGCCATTTATTCCCATCAGTATCCTACCTATTACTTTGGTCTGTGCCCATCAGCTCCACTGCAGGGCAAAGGCCTCTACCCTCCTTCTATCTCTACGTTCTGTACTACCTATATAAGGTGTTAAAAAATTAACTTTAAAAAATTACGAGGATGCTCGGTGTCGATAAATAATCATAACTAAAAAAAAATAATTATGACGGCCTAGGTACGGTGCGCATATTAGGTTATTTACGCGTAATGCAAATAATTGCGTATCTTTAAATTTGAACGGTAGCTTTTTTAAAAAAAATATCTTCATGATTATTTATATAATATAATTTTCAACAACTCCTTAAATTTCTTAAAGTAATTTTTTTCTGAGTCTTCCTCATCACGCTATCTCCGTGGAATTCATTCAACTTCATGACCATAAATTAAATAAGCTATAACGTACCTTATTAGGTGCCGAGGGTACATAGGGCCTGTCTCCAGCCGCCTTGTACACCGCCTTCTCAATGAGCGGCAGTTTCAGCTTCTCTCGCAACGTCTTCGGTAATGTCGCTGCCGCTTGCTGCCGGGCAGGAGCCGTAGCCGATTTGTGAATGTATTGCTGTAAGAGAAAAGTATTGAACTGTTGTTGCAAGTGCAGAAAATAAGGAAAAAAGTAATTTTATACAATTTTATAAAACATGTAGTTAAAAAAAAAACTCATTACTTACAAAAGTGTTAATGAATGTGTGGCAAGGTAAGATCGGAAAAAAATATTATTACAATTATTTTAATAGCAGCATCATAGACCATGCGTCTATTACCTACGATAAACGCATATCATAGCATACCATTTCTGTAGCAGTTTTAAACCTTCACTCCTTCGACTTCCACCTGGTCTATGGAGAGAAAGTTTAAGAAGCAAAATGTCCGACCTCTGGCACTTTCCAGACGATGATGCTGCCGGCGGCGCACGAGCTGACGATGTAGCGCGCGTCGGGGCTGAAGCGCGTGCACGTCACCGCGCCCGCGTGGCCCAGGCCCATGTGCGTGTATATGCCCTCCTGGTACTTCCACAGCTGGGGGACACAAAGTTATACAGATTTAAAAAAACGGCTCAAAATCAGTCTATTCTCTTAAAAGCCACAGACAGACAGACCAACACGACCACTCTAATTACACCGTCATTCTGCATCGAAAGATAAAAGAACACTTAGGTATAGTACCCACACCTACCCTGTGACTTGCACTAGATTAGGTATGGAGCATGGACATGGTAAAGTTAAAGTTATGCTTATAGGACATAAGTACATAGTCATTCTTAGCGAATTTCTCGTATAATAATACTATGAATGCATAACCCACCTTAACCATTTGGTCATTGCCACCGGTGACGAATAATTCACCATTATGAGTTATGTGTAGTCCGTTGATAGCGCCAACTTTGCTTGCTTCCAGCTGAAATTAAACCATAAACACGGATATTCAGTAAGTTTGTATATGTTCTAACTATTTACCCAAATATTATATGTATGTTTGTTAAGTAGGTACCTCTCTAGCCAGGTTACCGCTGCCGGTCTCCCAGTAGGCGACGCGTCTGTCCGTGCCACCGGTGAGCAGCTGGCAGCCCTGCGGCTCGAAGCACACGCACATGAACAGTGTGTTCGCGTACATCACTTGACGACGTGACAGAGATCTGGAAATAGCAAGTTAAATGTTAATAATAGTATCACTTTAATAATTCTAACAAAATAAAACCGACTTCAAAATCGGTTTACCTAGTCAAAAGTCCTGTGGTAACAAAGATAGAAAACAAATAGTCAAATTGAGAACCTCCTCCTTTTTTGAAGTTGGTTAAAAGAATAGAAAAATACATTCCATTTTGGTGATGAATTAGAAATTAATCTCGCTCCTGCACTACTGGTTTTACCAATAAATCATACATACAATGTATTGCGGTTTAACACACCTTCAAATCATATATTTCCACATATGTATGATAAAATTTAAAAAAAGTGCGAGAATCGAACTAAGACTGCGGGTGTGATTAATAATTCCACGGCATGTCACACAGTGCCTCTTCGACCTCATCAACCCTCATTGAGTTATAAAACAAAATATTATTTTAATCAAATGAATAGATTAAATTACTTACATAAGGTCCCATATGATACAAGACCCATCTGTTCCCGCGCTAACAGCCTCAGTGTTGTTGGGCGACACTTGTATAGCCGACACGGGACTCTTGTGCTCCTTCAGCACTTTCTTCAGGCTCTGGCATTCCGGCTTTATGTCCCACACTCGAACCTGCATACAAGTGTCCAATTAAATGATTTTGTACTACTGTTTAATATGTTTCGATGCGAAAAAAATGTTCTTAATAAAAATCCTATAGTGAATGAAACCACTCTTAAGATTATTTAACTAGTCAATCGCAAAAAGACTTGCTAAGCAACAAAAGGTCGATCGAGGATTCTTGCAGATTTATAGTTAATCAGTTCCCTAGACGTACGTTAATGTGACCATTTTTATCGTACCTAGCCATTTTACAAACAATGTTGGTTCTACTCTCACCTTACATCGCTGTATATGTAGAAGCAGGTATTTTATACGTAGTTACCTAAGACCAGTTATATAATGTAGTATAAACTAACTTGTCCCTCGCAGCCGCCGGAGATGAGTGTCCTGCCGTCGGTGGTCATGTCGAGCGCGGACGTGCCCTTGTTGTGCGTGTTGAAGATGCAGTAGATCAGCCGCCCCGTCAGCGGCGTGAACGCGCGGATGTTGCCGTCGTTCCATGCTGTTAGGTAGAGAAATAAATACAGTGGCCGGTATCCAGTAGTACCAGCAGTGGAACTGAAGACAATTTTATTAAGGGAATATGTATGTTTTAGGAGGTTTTAGGTTATAATGCTTATGATATAAAATAAATGATAGTTTTTGGCTTACGCTTGGTTATTAAAGGTCCCTCTCGTTTTCAACAAATGTCGTTGTCCTGGTGTTTAATAAAAAAACCACCTTATAAGTATTCTACTGCCGAGCACAGGCATTTGCTCATTCAGAGAAGAAATGAGCACTTATCACCATTTATATTTTTTTTTTTTTTTTTTTTTTTATATTCCGGGACAACCACACACGGTTATCTGATCCCAAGCTAAGCAGAGCTTGTGTTATGGTAACCAGACAACTGATAAACATACTTATATATTTCTAAATACATACATATTATAGATAAATTACACCCAGACACAGAACAAATGATCGTGCTCATCACACAAACATTTGTCCTGGGTGGGAATCGAACCCACGACCTCCGGTATAGCAATCAGGGTCACTAACCACTAGACCAACAGGCCGTCATTGGGTGAACGTCTTCCGAGACCGACGAAAACCGAGACCGACGCCATCCAAGACCGACGTCTTCCGAGCCCGACGCCTCCCGAGACCGACGCCAACCGAGATCGACGCCTTCCGAGACCGACGACAACCGAGACCGACGCCTTCAAAGACCGATGCCTTCCGAGACCGACGCCTACCGAGACCAACGCCTACCAAGCCCGGCGCCTTCCGAGACCGACATCTTCCGAGACCGACGCCTTCCGAAACCAACGCCTTCCGAGACCGACTCCTACCAAAAACAACTCCTTCCGAGACCGACGTCAACCGAGATCGACGCCTTCCGAGACCGACGCCTTCCGAGACCGACTCCTACCAAAAACAACGCCTTCCGAGACCGACGTCAACCGAGATCGACGCCATCCGAGACCGACGACAACCGAGACCGACGCCTTCAAAGACCGATGCCTTCCGAGACCGACGTCAACCGAGATCGACGCCTTCCGAGACCGACGCCTTCCGAGACCGACTCCTACCAAAAACAACGCCTTCCGAGACCGACGTCAACCGAGATCGACGCCATCCGAGACCGACGACAACCGAGACCGACGCCTTCAAAGACCGATGCCTTCCGAGACCGACGCCTACCGAGACCAACGCCTACCAAGCCCGGCGCCTTCCGAGACCGACATCTTCCAAGACCGACGTCTTCCGAGATCGACGCTTACCGGGACCGACGCCTACCAAGATCGACGCCTTCCGAGACCGACGCCTTCCGAGACCGACATCTTCCGAGACCGACGCCTTCCGAAACCAACGCCTTCCGAGACCGACGCCTTCCGAGACCGACGCCTTCCGAGACCGACGCCTTCCGAGACCGACGCCGACCGAGACCGACGCCTTCCAAGACCGAAGCCAACCGAGACCGACGTCAACCACGACCGGCGCCTTCCGAGACCGACGTCTTCCAAGACCGACGTTGTCCGAGATCGACGCCTACCAAGATCGACGCCCTCCGAGACCGACGCCTAAAAAGACCGACGCCGACCGAGACCGACGCCTACCAAGATCGACGCCTTCCGAGACCGACGCCTAAAAAGACCAACGCCTTCCGAGACCGACATCTTCCGAGGCCGACGCCTTCCGAAACCAACGTCTTCCGAGACCGACGCCTTCCGAGACCGACGCCTACCGAGACCGACGCCTACCGAAACCGACGCCTTCCGAGACCGACGTCTTCCAAGAGCGACGCCTTCCTAGACCAACGCTGACCGAGACCGAAGCCTTCCGAGACCGACGTCTTCCAAGAGCGAGGCCTTCCTAGACCGACGCTGACCGAGACCGACACCTTCCAAGACCGACGTCTTCCGAGACCGACGCCGACCGAGACCGACGTCAACCGAGACCGACGCCGACCGAGACCGACGCCGACCGAGACCGATGCCTTCCGAGACCGACGTCTTCCAAGAGCGACGCCTTCCTAGGCCGACGCCTTCCGAGACCGAGACCGACACCTTCCGAGACCGACGCCTACCAAGACCGACGTCTTCCGAGACCGACGCCGACCGAGACCGACGCCGACCGAGACCGACGCCTTCCGAGACCGACGCCTACCAAGACCGACGCCTTCCGAGACCGACGCCTTCCGAGACCGACGCCTTCCGAGACTGACGCCGACCGACGCCTTCCGAGACCGACGCTAGTTCAATTAAACACAAACAACAACAGGAAACACTCTTGACCAACGCGACAGTCTAAACTAAAAAGTATTACAAAATCCACTCATTTTCTGTTATTCTCTTGCTGCAGTTGCTGCATTATTATAAAACTCACCAGACACAATAGACTTCCCGTCTCCAGAGAACAGTACGGCAGAGCAGGTGAAGTTCGGCACCACAATGCGCAGAAGTTCCTGACAAGTTTCCAGACACCACACTCTGACGTCACCAGCACCGGCCGTCGCGAACACTCCGGACATGTCACTAGAATTACAATGTTTTAGGATAAAAATATATAACATATATGGCTGGTTTTTTAAACGCTATATTTTTATTCGAGAGTTTACATTCACGGCTGACATGTAGTCTTGAAGCATTAGCAAAAATAAAAATAAAAAATCCTTAAAAAAATATCTGGCGTTTAAATACCGGCCCTTAGATGATTTGCAGATTTATTCATATAAACATTCTAGGTTACTCTTGTTTTACGTTAACAATAATAATTTATGTAGATACCGTCCTGGGAAAGGCTTAGCAAAACTCTATGTACGAAAACCACCAGAAAAGTAGCCTTCCGTTTGCCAGACTTCGTAGTAATACCAAAGACTACAGAATATCTGGAGCCACGAAATAATTGTTCCAACTCACTGCGGAAAAGCAATATCATTGATGGCACATCTGTGGCAGGTAACCACCAGTATCGGGTTGAAGGTGGCCACGTTGATGGCATAGATCTCGCTGCTCCGAGTGCCGGCTAGTAGCAGCCGCTTGTTGCCCTGCATCGTCGGGGATTCCATCAGCTCTAAGGATGTTATACTGCCTTCCAGTTTCGTGGATTTTAACTGAAATTGAAAATAATGGTGTATACAGCTGGTACCTAGAAAAGAAAGGAGTGAATGCTGAGATGATGAGAAGTAGGGATGAATGGAAGCTGAATACGAATTGCGCCGACTCCAAATTATTTGGAACAGGACAGAGAGACGATGATGTTAGTACCCACCTACAACTAACCTATATATGATTACTACGATGATAGAACATGTACGACAATGTAATATTGAGCGTTTTGTCGAGGAAGTAAAACTTTTTTCCCAAGTATAGATATTAGATACCTACATAAATAGGTATGAATAGTAGTATTGTACTACCTAATACTTACAGCCTTAAAGTGTGGCTTGTTAGGGTCAAGGATCTTGCCTTTAGGGAAGGTGCCCTTCCAGTTGATCTCGTCCAGGACATCAACAGAGCCGTCGCCAGCGCCCACGATCAGGCACCCGTCCTCCATTATGAGTATGGATTCTATGCCTGAAAGAGTGTGCCATGACCATTATGTCTATTTCTAAGTCTTCCAAAGTACAACGCATATCCTCATAAATGGATTTTGGACCTTCATATACTTAAGCAGAACTCCATCTCCCATATAAAATTCTAGTTTTTAATCGTAGTCGTAGGTATCTAAAGAGACTAAAAATCGAATTTCTGAAATTTAATGTCCATTTACCAATAATTTAGGTGGAAAGGAAGATTGAAAATACGACGAACCTTGACTGTAACATATAGACTCTGGCCGCCTGCCCTTCTTCCAGGGCCCGCACTTGGCGAGGCAGCCGATCAGCGCCGGCTTGCAGTGCGCCACCGACGCCAATGGATCCGACGGGTAGTTTATCGAAAACTTTATCATGTCACCAGTCCTAAACAAAATTGAAATAATGGGCTTAATATAATCGTGCCGTACTTTGAAATATTGTGTAGTGCCTAAGCAGTTGGTGGTCGCTGTCCGATGTTAGTGGTAAAAGTTCTGATAACCTGTCACGGTGACCAAGGGTTCTAATTGGGTTCTGAAGTTATCTCATCAATTCAGTAAGTGATGATTAAATATATGAAATATGATGATAGGCAGATTCCCCATGTAAAATCCTGGTATTCAATTGAATCTGGTAAACTAACTGGAAACCAAACTCCACTACAGATTAATAAAAGGCAGAAGTTGTAATAGGTATTAGACAAGGTAGGTAGGTACATAATAATATGATGGTTCTTAACAAGTCACTTACGTTGTGCCAGCGTAGCCGTAGGTATCGTCTCTACTGACGGCAATGCATCTGACGCAGCGGCGGAGCTTGCCGAGAGATACGTCTACCACGTCTAAGTTCTTGCTCTCGGCGCGAATATTCCACACACGAAGATTGGCTAAGACGGAAATAAAAAGATATGAAGATTCATGATAGAAAGAAAAAGTTGAAAAAAGTAGAAATCCAGATGACTTGTTGCATCACTAAATCACCTTCATAAACTATAATTCAGCGATATAACTTTACAGTAAACAGTAAAATGTCTTCATTCCACAAGGTATAATAAGATTGCAATACTTACAATCTCCTCCAGTAACAAAGGAATTGACTCTCAAAGTCAGTGCGGTGAGCGTGATAGCATCTCCAGTGGTCAGCTTGGACGCCGCAGCAGTGCCGGTGGCGGAGGCTGCGAAACAGTCCCACAGCACCACGCACCCGTCATCCCGGCCGCCTAACGATATCATGTAGCGCTCGTCCGAAGAGAACGCGAGTGCTTCTACACGTACCTAAAATGGAAATAAACGAAGGTAAAAGAAAAGTAAAGTAAATAAATTAGCGGTTATTTATAAATGTTTTCCTGTAGGGAATAGGCCCGTATTCAGAAGAAAATGTCACTTCGATAGGTACCGGTAAAATGGGGTTAATAGGGATTAAGAGGTGAATAGGGATAAAACCAGGAAAATATTTCGACACTCAATATTAATTCTAAATTCGTTACAAATTCTTTCATTTTTTGTATCGTAATAGTAGGATATTGAAAGATCTCATGGCAACACTGAATATGTATGATATAAGATATTAGCGGCAAACTGACAAAAAATCGCATTTGAAAATAACTTCCTGTGGCGGTAAATATTTTAGTGTTTGAAACTTTGCTCTCTTTAATTTATTTGATAATAACAGAAGACGACTGTGATTTAAAAACGTTATTTAGTTTTTGGGCCATCCTATATATTGAAGGTAAGTCTCAGTTGTTAATTGTTTTTTTTATTTTTTGATAAATTAGAATTACATGTCAAATCTGTTGTTTTTGGGGTGAATGGGGACGTCCCAGGTATGAATAAGAACGAAAGAGGGGTCAATTGGGATGAAAATAAGTTGAATAGGAACGACTAAATATAAATAGGTACAGGTTTTTAGGGTTGTCACTAAGTAGTTATAACATTCTTTTTTATATGTGTAGGCAAGAATTTGGTATACTTAAGTTAATTTAAAAAATAAACTATTGAATTCATGTGTACTATTTTATTTCATCAGCTGATAAGAAATTCGAACAAAATAAATAGATAAGTGGAAATTGATTATTACTATCAAAAGTAGTGCCAGCCCTAGCAAATCTCTATTGACCCTATTTTCGTCCCTATTAACCCCAAGTTCCGGGTGAATAGGGATAGCATCTATTTTTGCTTTTTTTGCTTAAACTGGAATGCTAATTGCATAGTTTTAAATTAGATAACAAAGATACCACCAAGACTCAATCATTTTGATCCTGATATAGCGATATATTCATCAACAACTATCTTAAAATTGTTCATAAAGTTGGGGTTTGTCCCTATTCACCCCGTTTTACGGTACCTACTAGCAAGGGTTGGAACCTCCACGCTAATTTTTAAACTGCTGGTTACCTTAATTTATCGTCATAATATCATGATTTTTTCTCTATATTACATAAAAAATGCAATCTAGCAACTTGCAGAACAGAATTTCCGCCATTTTAAAGTCAGATATTTTGTTTTCAACTTAAAGAGCTTATTTTTGTACCTTATGCAACTCATGGGTTCCAATCATAGTCTTCTTCCTAAAGTCCCACACTTTAGCCGATGCTTTGAACCCAATGTGGTTTATTTGTCCCGAGCCCACGAACGTGCCTTTAGGAGACAAAGCCACAGTAGACACGCTGTTGGTGTGCCCACTGAGGAAATACATCTTTTTGGTCTTCCATTCCTGGATGCACACTTTGTTACCCATTGGGTAAACAATGTGTTGACTGTCTGGGTGTACCTTGAGGCCGCGAATTGCAGATCCTAGATGGAAATAAAAAAAAATATAAGTAGGTAGGTAATATTCTTTTATAAAAAAAGTAGTTTTTAATATCCTCATATATGAGTCCGAAACTTATAACAAACTTTAAGTAGATAGAATTTAGATAGGTCCATACAATACAATTGATACAACTATGAAAAATAAAACTTTGATAGACTTTTTATGAAAACTTACCATCAAATCCAATTATAGCGTAAGATTCCAAATTCTTTACATCACCCATATTGTATTCTTCTTCAGTCTTAGCTGTTGTTATTCAATATAAAGTTAATATTTGTATATTAAAATAGGCAATATTAAAACTTATGTATTGTCAATTCTGAAGACTTGGTGTATGTATGATGGTTGCTAGGCAACATGTAAACAATGCAGCTTCTGTCATGGTTACAATCTTTATAAGTAATTTTTTGTTGAAAAGAGGTAAGGATGGACTGCATATCCATGTAATAATAATTTCATTCATTAAAATAACTTTTTTTTTTACGATATCATAATTATTAAGTATCTGGAGTATTATTTATTGTTGTTAATTCTGATAGGGTATATCAGTGTAGCATCATCTGCCTAGCCTTTTTCCTGACTATGTTGGGGTTGGCTATCATGACAGTTCAGTTTTACAGGATTCATCTGAATACCGTATTTTACATGGCGAGACTGCCATTCCGACCTCCACAATATCAATATAACAGCAGAATAATAATAGAAGTTATAATACAGTAGCCATTGATGACACATAATTAGCCAGAAAAATAGCAAAGGAAAACTAAATAATAAACAAAATACAATATAAGGCAATTACATTTTATTCAATACTCTTCACAGGCAGTCAATGCATTTAATTAAATCTAAATCATAATTCATATACACATAAGCACATCATGGCCAGTAACAGTCATTAATATACAACAAATTATTTTAAGCCGAAGTGTCATTTTCTTCCTAAACACTTGCGCCTGACCGCTTTTGACTTTTCATCTATTTTTTCTTTGGCTGCCTCCGCAACGCGCTTAGTTTCATTGACCATGTATTGCTTAATTACAGACAGAAAGTCTGAAAACTGAAATAGAAAACTTATTTAGTAACCAACTTATACTTACAGAATAACTCTACACGCACAAGTTATAGGTTAATGCAGTCAAACAGAACTTAATATAATAAATATAAACATGAGAACAAAACCGAAACTTTGAAATTGAGTAAGTAATAATTCAAGTCAGTCTGTTATGGTCCATGTAGATCAGTAACAGTATGTACACATACTGGATATAAGCATTATTTAAGTTACACCACCACAACACACACACCACACATATTATTATGGGACAATAATTATTGTTTTTAGATTTTTGTTAAAGGTTGAAGCTGGGTATAGTCATATAGATGGATGATATACATGGATGAATGGCTTAATGAGTTGAATACTCACGAGTAGATCATCTTCTTTCTTTCCGAGCTGAACAAACGCACATTTAGCAGCATGACTTTTATGTTCCGCCCACGGATCATCACTGGCTTCCCAACCATCTAACTCCTTGCCACAGAGGAAGCATTTAGCAGCATCAGCATCTTCAGAACCCGTCGCTACTGAATAAAATCCTGCTTCTGCCATGTTTCGGACATTGCACTTATTTTTGTCACTAAACGGCCAGTTCTTGAAGGTTTTTATCCTTTCTTCTACTAGAAATAAAGGCGGGCTTTCACGTACTTCTTTAGCCATTGTTCACTTGGGTTCTATGGTATAATACAAGAGAAATGTTATTAAACTTTTGATCAGCGGTTCGGTTAGAGTTTTGAAATTCAAACAAATAAAAATAAACACGCTCGGTTAGCTGTCAAATTCCAGTGGCAGAGAAAGCGAACGACGAAACCAAACGTTCTCGTTTTTGGAAGGCATTCTCGGTAGCCTATAAGAGCTGAAGAAAATTATTTTCTATTTAATCTCCTATTATCTAGGCATTTCGTTTGATTTATTATATACACAATAAACTAAGTTAACAATTTTAAATGTTAAATTTATACGTTTCTTTAAGTGAATAAATGACAATGTTTTTATATTTATGATTTTAGGCGATGTTGAGGTCAATAGTACTTTCTAATTTGATGCGATTGTTATCGACTAAAAGAATCGATGATTTTCGATTTGATGCATTATGCCCATGCCGTCCTTAGTCCTTTATTTATTTCATTTCAATCAATTCTCTAGAATCGCTCGTCCGAGTTTTTTGATCAGGTTCTGCAGCTAATAGATTTGCTAAATTAAGCACTGAAGCTATTATAAAGTTAATCATAACTAAAATACGCAACGTTTTTTATTGAACGTTGTTTCGCGTAACATAATAGTTAAAATTAAAAGTAGTTCAGCTTCAGGCAGTACCGCTTGAGCGAACAGAAACGAAACCAAGTGCCTAACTATCTTTTGTTGTTTCTATCAATTATCGACTTTCATTTGTTTTCGTTTAGTTTTTTGTGATTTTACGCGACTACTGAGATGGTCCGAGCTGTTTTCTAGCATCGTCCAGTCGAATAAAGCATTTTGGTAAGTTTTTATTTATTTCAAAATTTTGTATTTAAGGTAAACGTGAAACTCATGCATACATTCTAATCTACCCTGTACACGTCCTTCAGATTTTTATAGATTATTTTTTAGTCTGCCTTATAAAAGTGTGTAGGCAGTTTAAATAGATGCCAATAAATTAAATATGATAAATAAATCCTCGACTTTTATAAACGTACGTAATAAAAGCAATATTCATTATATAAAGAGCTCCATTCATATTTTCGTTTATTAATAGACTTAACCCCAAAAAAGTGATGCCATGTGAAACAGATGGAGCATGTCTAATGTATGGCCTTGAATAAAGAGGGTACAGTCAGCTGAGAGATACAAACAATTTTCTTGTATTATACCTACCCTTTAAGAATATTATGTCTTAATAAATAGGTTTAGAGCTTCTTCCTTTTCTATATGAAAATTATTTGCCCAGCTGTGGGATAATTACAGTCTGGTAGGTACCTACTGTTAATGTATGCTTATGGTTGCAATACAAGTTAAAAAGTTGTATTTGTACTTTCTAAATACTATTAGCAATAATTTTTATTTAAATTACATTTGAAGTAATAAATTATTAAAAACTTTCAATTCCATTTATAAATTAGTTTTCCAATTCACCTAGGGTTCTAATTGGCTAATTATTATGCTTAAAAAAACTTTTCCATTGTTTCCCTCAGAAAAACTATTCCAAAAGTAGGTTTCATTTAATTTAAATTTGTACATGCCTGGTTAATAGCTTCTTTTAATTGCCAAATAAATTCTTTTAATTTTAGATGCTGATCCCTGTGGGTACTAGACCATTAGACATAGTCATTAATCTAATATTCTAGATACATTTACAAAACATTAATTAGTAGTAGTTAATACTCAAAACTAATAATATAAAATTCCAACACCAAGGAAACAGTGATAACCATGATTGATAATAAAAAAAAATATTTTGTAAAATCATATTTTCAACTTCAGTTGCTTTTTTTTAAGAACATTATGTGCATTACAATTACCATCCTTTTAAAGACAGTAATCAAAATAACAATTTCTTGCAAAATAGGCATAATAATATAAGTATTACATATTGCTGCTATTTTGAAGTGAGATATTTATAACTATGCAGCCCATTGTAAACATGATGGATATGCAATTAATCTATAAATAACTTTTATCTCATTGCCCCGCTTAGAAATACCCTGTTATCAGCCCTTATGTGTAGCGAGCAAAATACTTATAAAATTGTCACACCATATTATGGCAATAAATTATCTACTAATTATGTAATTATATTACTTACACCAAAACTATTGTTAGATAGTTTCCCCTAGGTATTAAACAATTTCTTTTCTATCAAGGTGGTATGTCTGCACCTGGGTGCGACTTATTGCAACATCTTAATGTTTTAATAATATTAATTGTTAACTGAATCACTGAACCTGGATTGTGTAACAGACATGCTAGGCATTCATTTTATTTTAAATAGGTATAATTATGCAAGCCAACTCTCAGAAGTCTGAGAGACAGCTTATTTAAATCAATGTTAAGGAATCTCTTAGGCCTGAGAACCATGAATGGCTGGTTTGCTGTAGGAAAATAAACATAAAAGATTCCTAAAAATGTCTCCTGTTTACCTATGACATACTAATTAAAAAAAACTGGCCAAGTGCGAGTCGGACTCGCGCACGAAGGGTTCCGTACCACCGTCGTATGAGAGCCCCCCTTAAATAATCATTTTATGTGGTTTTTAGTATTTGTTGTTATAGCGGCAACGGAAATACATAATTTGTGAAAATTTCAGCTTTCTAGCTATCACGGTTTATGAGATACAGCCTGGAGACAGACAGACGGACAGACAGACAGCGGAGTCTTAGTAATAGGGTCCTGTTTTACCCTTTGGGTACGGAACCCTAAAAATGGAACAGTTTTAGATCATGATCCCAATTTTTGGCAGTTATCAACTGCAAAATGCGCATTTGGCGCAGGTTTTGATTCCCTCATCCAACAAATTATTAAATTCGTATGTTTTGTCTGAGAGCTGGGACACCGACAAACGACGTGACGTAAGCACGCGTGACGAGCTTACTCGACGTTAAGATTTAACGCACTCTTTTTTAGCAATTCTTAGTATCAAAAAAAGCATTTTGACGTCATGTTGTAATAACCTTACCGTCAAATTACATGAAGCGGTACAGCGTACGCTGACAACGAATTTAGCGCGGGAATTTTCTCGACTCGACCGAAATAGCGCTACTTCGAGTCATTTTCAATTTCAATACTATTTGGAGCTTCAGTCACTTATCTCGTCGTTGAAAGCTGTTTTACATTCCTTCATGAAGAAATATACTCTTACTACTATACTTATATTATAGTAGTAAGATACTTACTTAAGTATACTTACTATACTTGGTCTTATATTGAAGGTATCTGTGCTTTTCATAAAATCCTGGCTTTATTAATAAGTTAAAAAATATTATGGTTTTGCCATAAAATATTGGGAGCGTCCACATCTGACGAACGGGCATTACACGAGCTCGCGAGCTGCTCGTGTAATGCTCGTTCGTCAGATGTGGACGCACCATATACAAACTCTAAACGGATCGCAACTTTGAATTCTAACATTAAATAGGTAATTTATCTAGAATCTATTTAATCTACTGGATTTTAATTCATTATAATTACTGTCAATGGATTATGTTCTTTAGTTAAATTATATTTTGATAAAGTGTAAAACCTTATGTAGGTACATTTTAACCTTCATAACTTAATAAAATAACTAAATTAATTATCAGAAAATGATAGAAAAATAGCATTAGTCTATTACCTTTCGCTTTTGACTGATTAAAAAGAGATTTTTGTTTTTACGAATCTTATTTAACTCATTAAACCTGTATTTTTTTTACTTCTGTAATAAAAATCAAAATATTTTTATTTCTTGTAAACCAAAAAAAAAAGGCGCTTAAGAAACGTTACGTTAAAAAGTACTGACTCTAGTTGCTCGGTTCCAAAGTGTCCTTCCTATGGAGAAGAGCCGGCAAGAAACTCCAAAATCAGAGTGATGAGTTTGGTAGTGGGTAACAGTATATTTTTGTGCTTTCCATAATTTTATAATTTAGCAGTCCTGCAGTCCCGAAACTGCATATGATCAACTTTATGTGTCAACGCTTTGGTATAGACTACGTTAATAAAGCCTTAAGAAAGTCAGTTAAAATGAAAAAAAAAAATCTTATCTTTGTTAACATAGGTGTGTTGTAATTTGTCATTGAACAGGGCTGCAGCATGCGAACAATGATGGCGTTCGTATTTCGTCCCATTATGCCAAACGGATCACGTGTGGCGGGTAACACGTTACACGACACTGTTTACTAATAGCGAAGGCCAATGGCCGTTACGGCGAATGTCGTCGCAAAATCATTAAAAAAACTATAACGAGTAAAAAAATACCGTTTAAAACTAATTTAAAATTTTAATTTAGTCTATCGGTACAAACGTGAATGAAAACCTTGTATTTTATGGAAAACATAATACACACCTACACAAAACGACTGCTAAACTTATGGTCTCAAACCCGTTCGGTAGTTTGGTGAACAACCAATCTCATGAAACTACCAATGTAGTACAATAAGGTAAAATGGTGGAGCATATTATGGTGTCAGAAAAGAATAGAATAGAAAGACATTTATTCAGTACAGTACACAAGACAACACACAGAACATAAACACAAAACAAACCAAACATAAAAACAAGGAAAATTAAAAATAATTAAAAAAAAGAAAAAACAATACTATTTGAGTTGTCCAGCATACCGCACCAAAAAGGTCACCAACTTAGCATATGCTAGCATATGAATAACGATAACGATAACTTTGTTGAAAAAAACCCTTCATTATTAACTTAGAAGTACGTCGGCAGCAGAAGTTATTTTTACACTGAGAGAGCAATCTTGCGTAAGGCCGAATCTCACCTAAATCATATTTAAAGATAAATCTACTGCGAAACTGTTCTCACATGATGCTTTGGCATCCCACACTTTTAGCGGTCACCGCATAGCATACCCTTTTGGAAATTGCCGAAGACGGAGAGAAATGAAATCAACTTTCTGTAGCATCATAACTGCGGTTATATGGGCAATCAGAATAATTTTGGCATACTTGAAAAAGTATACGTTAATCTCTTTTGTTTATTTCACATCCTCCAGCCCAGTCAATGAGAGCATTACATGTAGGTACTAAAATCTAAGACGTGCGTAGCGGGACCTAGCTAATTTTCTAAAGGGCCTGTATGAGTCATGCGGGAGATTTCTGCAACGCGAGCCATATAGCACACCATTACGGTAACAGTACAAAAATTTCATTTTATTAGTAAAGCCCGAATGTTTTATCACCATGTTTTTACCTTTTAATTAATCCATAAGCCGGTGTGCTAAATACGCGTACTTATAAAGACAGAATATTTACCATGACCTCTAAGTCTACTCATCATAAATCAGCGCTTTGCTGGCGACAACAGGCTTGATTTATTTTTATGGGGCGACAGTAAAGTTCCGACAAATATACCAATGGGATGAGTGCCATGGAAAGGAAATGAAGTGACATTTGCCTTATAACGTACTCGAGTTACAGAATTGCTTTATGCATAGTTAGGTTGTTTCAGTATTTCAACTGTATCTGTTATTCGTGTTACAGGACCATTTGATTTTAGTTGGCCGCAGTTAAAATGTAGATTGTATACTAATCTGTAGCGAGATTGAATATCTATATTGTTAATCGGTGTTAGTTGTGAACCTTCCTGCCTATTGTGTGTCTTTTTTGTATTATTCACAATGAAGCTGTTGTTTGTAGAACCTAATTCCGGTCGAGTTTAGTTGACAGCTTTAATCTGCCATGTTGTATTATTTCATTTTAATGATAAAAACGTAAATAAGCATATTTCACACGTGTTTATAATCCTTAGGCTAATAATCATCATCTGAAAGTGTACTGAGCATATGTAAAAATACTAAATACGAGCTCATGATAGAAACACATGTCAGGTTATAATGTTTCCCCAGTCATATTTAAGTACATGACCACGAACCGTACTTTATGATTTTACAATGATTGTCGACACTTGATTATGGTAGGAAAAACAATGAAAAATGTTCAATGTCACGTTCGCGGGTAATGTTTGTATTTCATGGTAACTGCTTGTCATTACAACATCACGAGTAACTTTTTAAATTAAGGCTAATGGCACTCATCTCTGACTTGTTAAGTGCCTGAACAAATAACGTCCTTTAAAATGTGTTACGAAACTTCGCTTGCCTAAACCATGCTTCTTTTTTTCTAAAAAATAGAGGAAAATATCAAGATCCTAGGGGATAAGATGTTCTGGAAATGTTTCATTTGCCAGCTACATTAATCTTGCAACATTTTCGTGTAGGATCATGTTCAGCCAGGTTTAACGGAGCGATGGTTTCCGGGATAGCAGGGATAGGCCTGGCGATCGATGCGGTAGCCGCACTGCGGCTCATCTCGGGTTCAACGAGCCTTTACTAGTTTCCAAGTATTTGGAAATTACAAACGAAGAATTTTGAGCTATACCATGTCAGATTTTGATAACTAATAGGTACCACTCGTTATTAGTTGTCAAAGCTAACTTAAATTAAGTTTGCTTCTAAAATACCACGTTAACCCAGAAGTTTTAATAGGAATTGGAATATACAAAAACATCAATCTCACTTAATCACAGTATGCATTAACAAAAGTTCATTCAACCATCAAAAAAAGAGCGAGCCTTGCACTTTAACTTTTTAGTATCAAGTCTATTCGTCAAGTGGTATTAACTTTGGAATTGTTTCTTCAAACATCCATGTTTCGAAGTTTCAGGAATCGTATTTAATTAACAAATGGGCACGGTCGACTAACAGATTGTTTACAAGGTAAACATGTCCTGTGGCAATCAATCAATTGATCGTAATGGCTGGCAATTGACTTATATGACCTATTTCGCAGTCCTCATGGAGTGATATACCACGTACTGATTTACATATTATAGTGTAAATTCATCGGTTGTTCTGCCTTGTTTGTGGATTTTTTATTGATCTTTTTCTGCGAACGGTATTTCGAATTACTCAAGTCCAATCAAGGTTTTTCGCAGCTATCATGTGATTGTTGCCGTGCGCGGTGCGACAAATATACACCTTCAAACTACCTATACATTTCTTAATAAACGGTTTGGTTCTGCAACTAATAACACATGCTTACAAGCTTTTTGATTGAAAGAACTCCTGTTCATCAAAAATTAAGGTCTTGAGTTTTCGCTTTAATATTTGTAAGTAAAAGTCGCATCAAAGCTCACATAACATTGAAACCTGTGTACTATAGACAAAGAAAAAGGCTTCTAGCACAATTTCCCACCAGGATGCTAATCTGTGCCTCTGCTCATTCGTCATTATTACGGTTAGCCCATATAAGCTGGGTACGTTCCGGAGTTACGGAATACTTCCATAAATAACGGCTGTTGAGCATCATTATTATCTGTTCATGTATGACTTTAGGTTTTGGCGTCGTTGGAGCTCTAGAGGATTATGTGTGAACCATAATAATATTCACTATCAGAATTGAATATTATACAGTGAAGTTCAATATGTTTAGTGTTAAACGTTTGTGTACCTAAAGTATTGTATAATTCATCACGTAAAGTATTATTCTATTAATAGGCGTAATAGTTAATTAGAAACAAAAGCAGTACAAATACAAATTAAAGCTGTTATAAGTTCGTCGCCTTGTGATTGGACGATCCATGCCCGCCAATTCTGATTTGTTTGCTTCCAGATTGGCGTGGAATTTATTCCATTGTTTTAACATTTTCGTTTATATTCATAGATTTGCATGAAACACAGATGTAAATTAATTCCAACGTGCTTGAGGACATATGTACATTTCGCCGTATATTTGTATTTACATGGAACACGTGTTTAGCGGTGATCTATGTGGGTCAGCCCCGCTGTTTCCCAGTACCTTTATTTGAATGGTACGGTTTGTATTGACTTGTTTGTGCATTTGAGCGGATAGTCACACATCGTTTGCAACACTTCATCTGTATTGTTAAACCATCAATTTAGGGATTGGTAAATTAATGACATGTTTTACTCCAAATTGGAGTCATACTTGAACGTGGAAAATGTTCGTACTGTTTAAAAGATAATATGTAAATGGTATTTAAACAAGTGAAAGTTTCTGTATCGTGTCGACAGAGAAACTTGGATAACAGTGATCTAGTAGTCTTCATGATTACGAAAGTGCGTCCACGCAACTTTCTAGACTGCATTTCCTGTCACCAGCCTTGTTTAGTATGAAAATTAGTTCTTGAAACTTTACACACGCATACGTTACTAAAAAGTAAATTCATGGTTTTATGTTAGTTGCGTTTGCATGACGAAAAATTTCTGATATTCGTGTACGTAAAAGGGGTATGTTCACCCGAGGGAACATAAAAACATTACAAGTAATAAACTTAAGCGTCTACCTATCATCACAATTTGACAGTGAACAGTATCCACCGCACGTTTAAAATAGCCGGCTGACCTCAATCTAATCGGAATACCGTGTGTCTTGAGCCAGCCCATTTGCTAATCCATTTAGTAGTTCCATAAGGCTTAAACCAATTTATATGCATCTTCGATAGAATGGGGAATTCAATTGCCAGCGTGACACGCTCGCACCACTTGTCGTCCATTTGCATTTATCGGGAATCGTTTTCATTATACTCGCTTGTTTATTGAGAATGCCAATTAATTGAAATTGTTACTGGCTCGTGCAAGTTCCAATTTGATTTTCTTTTTATTGTTTTCTATTAATTTATATTATACGTCTCTTTACGTACCTAATGGTTTTATGATCTATTTAATGACATGTACCTACATAAATATATTCATTTTACTTCATTGCCGTCTTTCTGGAAACAAAATGTTCAGTTATTTCTATTATTTTAATTTTTTACATCATCTACCGCTTCAAATAACGATGCAGATCTTGTAATGTGCAAACATAAAAGTATCTTCACCTGAATGGGTATATCGTTGAAAACATCTATAAAATATATTCGACCTCAGTTCACCACCGTATTTACTTGCTGCGTACACTCATAACGCCATTGCCTAACCCGATAAGGCTCATTCTGTCATATTTAAGTACGTGTTAACCATGCTATTATAAACTCTATTTGGTGTGCAATAAAATAGATAATTAAAAGGTATAACACGTTGGAGAATGTGCAGCCACCGTGCACAATACGTCTGTTTAGTTTGTTTATAAACGGTACACGTGTAGTCGATAGCTGTCCCAAAGACTTTGTTATAAAACACACAATACCGAATTGGCTTTATTGTTTTCATATTGTTTATACCTATATACATTTAAAGTTTTGCCTTTGATATTTAGAGTAATTTGAACAGTTAGTTACATTTCGAACCTTGTTTTCCTTCCCGCTTTGTAACTCTTTAATCGATACAATTAGTTAATTGTTATCAATTATACTGTGTTTATTTTTCATTGTGCACAGTATTGTTTGCCAATAAACTTAATTCAGTTTGCAATTTTTAGACGATTTCCCAATCACATCATGATTCCTTAGTCGACAATACTTTTTTGCCTATCTCAACAAAGAACGCATAATTTATCTAACTTAATTTTCCTCTCAGTCATCTCAGCCTCGTTATAAAATTTTCTTCATAAAATAATTGGTATAAATCATCATTTTCCAACCACGATTAAATATCCTTTAAAGCAAGTACCCGAGATAACAGCCTCTTTTAATCTCATTCTGTCTCGCTGACTTATTACGACATGAATTATTTTTCATTTTTTCAACTTAATGGCGGATAATTTCAGGATATCGAATTCGCTGGTTGGCGAATTATGTAAAAGAATACATGACATTATCATAAAAGTATCGATGTTTTCGCGCTCGATTAGGCTTGACATTTGCTCATCGATATAAAACTGAAACGAAAGGAAACTTTTAGGCTTGCCATTTTATGTAAGTTTGTTCCTGCGGGTCGCTTTGACCTCTATTCGTCTTTATGTCATTCGCAAAAGGTTCTCCCTCGTGGCGTTATCTCATTTCAACCTGGAGGCATGTATTTCGAGCTTTTTGTTATAGGTTTCTTTATGGTGTCCCGTTATATTTTCAATTTACGAATTAGATTTTCGTTTATTTTTAATAGCATTAGTCCTGATTACTTTCTAGGCTTCAGGGAAATCAGTAAATTATTATGTTAGATTTTGTTACATAAAATTTTACTGTAAAGTTTACTCCAAAATACTCTACTAGATTTTCATTCTTAATAGGGGTCAGAACTAAAGCTTCAATGTTATAAAAATGTGTCCTTAAGTTCGATGCCCTTGACCTTTACATAATGGCACTCAGGGGGTTGCAGAGGGTTACTTTTGAAAGCTCGTTCGTCAATTACCCCTTGACGTGTGATTACGTTGGAAAAAGGACGCATTATGCTAATGCGCTAAAGTGCGACTGCGAGCTGATGTTACTAGTTGTTCTATCTTATTTCACTTCATGTTTTCAAGTTTTTAGTTATCTACAGTACTGAACTATGAATAGCCATGCTACCACTATGTGTTGCATTCGTTTTGATTGGCATTCAGCGTAATTTAAACAAAACTGTTTATCTATAAGAATGTAGAGGACTTTCATTACATGGTTTTAAGAACTCATTTTCTCGGTTCAGCTGACGTTGACGCAAAATTGCCTGTTTATGGCAATTTAAAAAAAGCCAACATAATCTTGAGTCTCATAAACCGGGTATATTGTTTGTTCAGGTCTGTAATACATAGTCCCGCTCAATAGAGCCAGCTTTCTGCCTTTCATCCCTGCTAAAATACGTTATAATTTTTTGCGAACCTTTTTACTTGAAATCGCTTGTTTATGAAAAGTTCCTTGAAAGGACCGTAAATACATCATTCAATACACCCAAACAAAGTAGGTAAGTGATGGCTATAGAAAATTAATGCGCTATTGAATTTATGAATTTGCCGAAGAATAACATTAATCAAGTCTGAAAAATGTAATTCAGAGGCGCGTCGGGGGACTTTTATGATATAGCATAGGTCTGCGATTTACTCGTCCTTGTGAAGGTCACACGTGCGTTGTATGCCAATTGTCTTGACGGGATGTGTCGATAACCCTCACCGCTGTGCCCGAGAGCCGTTCACATTACCACCAATCAAATATTCACATCCACTATCTGCGCCTCTTTGGGGATGTTACTGCAAGATTTGATTATTTATATTTAAATTGAGCTGCGTCAGTTATATTCCCAAGAGGTCTATGCAAGTACTTAGTGTCCATTTCGTAGTCCTTTGGGTCCCGTCAAGTTTATTGACGTGACAGACAAAGTTCCCGGTCAGATATAAAAGGACAAGTCTCTCGTTTGTAATGTTAAAAGAATTCGGGATGAACCGAGAGGAGATCCTTTTGTATGCGTAAATATTATAGTCGTTGCTTGCCATCTGAACAATGTTTTTAGTGTCAGTGAGTGAAGTAACATAATTATGTATACAGTCTGGTATAATGCGTAACAATTCATGGTACATAATATTATCAGATTTATATAATTTGGATAAGGATTTTTCTCTTTAATTCCCTGGCTCAACATCACATTTTAATGATTACGTGTTTGTAATTGTTCATTTAGAAATGCAAATTAGGTTATTACATGAACTTGCCAGTTTACTGTTTATTACCATAGTAGTACTTACTAGACTTTTCAAAAGATTTTTTGTAAAAAGCGAACAATTTAATTTATAATAAAGTTCGTTTAAAAATATCATTAACTGTTTAAACACGTTTAGGTTTCTCACAACTGGTGCAATTTGTACCTTTATACCAGACCACGTTCAGACTGCATTATGTTAAGTCCGTCGACCTCGTCTGGACCTCATCTCACATATTCTGAAGTTAATTGTTCGGGACCACAGATTGCTTAGCGGGGACATTCGTTCAAATTGAATCTTATAATGAAAATGTTATGCTTAGTTGGTCTTACAACGACATAACTTTTCTCCCAGGCTTATTTAGTTTATTTCTCTGACGTTAATAAGTCGATCTCACCATTTCTTTGTCTGTTGAATAAGGGCATGGTGATTTATTTAAACTTTAGCGCTGATTCGTCCAGATTGAAATCAATTGGCCTGTGTCGGTCATTAACCCTTTCTTGTATTCGGCCCTTGCATTATACAAATCACTGCTTCATTTATATATGTACTTACATGAGTGCTGTCAAAGTTGAATGAAACATTGTTAGTATTAGATATTGTCGACATCGACCCATGGGAAGCCATACGAGTGCCGCGGAAAGTCACAAAACCAAATAGGGTCTTCACTCCATTATTGATTCGGCTACTTTTTCTTATTTATATTTTGCAAAGATCAAAGTAACATGCCATTACTGCTAGTTAATCTACGTTGCACAAAGTTTTATAATTTCTGAAATAGAAAAACAAAAGTCGCAATTGGGTAAATTAAAAAATACTGAACCATTACTACGATGGTACTATTACTCTTTGTATAGCGAAAAAGAAAAAGCTGAAACCGACTATTTTATACTAGACAGTTCAGCGGAGCATAAAACTAAAAGAAAAGAATGAGTAATTAACCTCCATTGTTCTCCCGTTTTATATAATGAACGAAAACTAAGAACTATAGTTAATAATTTTAATATCGACTTCAATGTTACTTCATTAGTCTGTAAATTAAACGTTTATATTCTCTTACGTTAATATTAATTTAAGACCCTTTGTTATAATATTTTACGTTGTTAAGTAAACATTAATTGTGGAAGCAATCGATATTGCTTTCTATCTTGTAGTTTCTTCATGCTGTGTAAGATACCTGGTTCCTTTCATTGCTTGGCATTACGTACACGTTCATAATTTCACGTAATTGTAATGTTAACCTTAACAAACTCATTAAGTACCTCCGTATAATTAATGTATTGGTGTTATTTATTTTATCGTAGTAATTCACAGTCCGTACAAACACTACTATGTACTTTGTGACGTCAGAACAGTGGCGTGGTCGGAGTAAACAATTGACAATTGAACGCTGTACAAAATCATTAACGGTTTGGACACATGTTTGAATGAATCATCTTTATTATTACAAATACCATTTCTTGTCACCATAAGGCTAGATAAATCTAAATCTTTGTTCTTCCATATAAGTTAATCAGCTCGACACGTGTCGATGTGATTCATAACTTACTTTTTCACACTTATTGTTATTTTATGATATGCTTTTATGTCTTGATTACTTAAAAAGGCTGTGGAAACCATACCTACTTCAGTTTCTGCGCATTAATTGATTTTGCACGTGTGAATAAATAAAATCAAATTCTAAAGAGTTCTAACATTTCAAGAATAGCTATTGAATAAAAGACAGCAAGAACAACAAGTAAAAGTGTCTAATAATAAATTGTTTCCAGAACATTTTCAATTCAAACATACACTGAAAAAAAAATATGATTACTTTAATCAAGATATTGTTAACTGTAATCATACATCATGACTCCATATGAGCCTGTCAAGATCATGATTTCTGTGACTAAGACAAATTTGTTAAATTTCTCTTATTTCTGTCAGTCAAGTACTGTATTGCCTTTATAAAGACTAGTTATTTAGTTTGATTCATAAATTGTCCAGTGCGAACATGAAACATTAGTGCATTATTAAAGTTCGATTGTAAATTCAAGTAATCTCACAGTAGTATTAATTAAGATAATAGTTGCTAGCAACTTATTCATGTTCAATGTAATTATTATACTACTTTAGATCAAAGAATATAATAGTGCATTCAACCATGGCGTTTAGTTGCGTCAAACTAATTCTTTACTAGCTTTATGAATAGATTACTTCATTCAAACAACGCGCTACGTTACGTCTAACTAATTCTTTACTGGCCTGGTAAAGACAACTTAGTCATCTTGATTATATCTTGTTCAGTGCAAACATGATCCCCTACTAAAACAACAAAGTTCTATTATAAAATCAACTCAAGATCCCATGCTATATCAACTAAGATAAAAGTTGACTGAGCAATGGAAATTATTAATTTTAGATTAAGTCTTCTCTAGAACAGATAATATCTTCTACTTCATACAACTAAGATCTAGGTCCATTCGACAAAACTAATTATTGTATCTACTAAGAAAGGTTGTTGAAGTAGTCATGGTAGGTAAATACATTCAAATAAGATCTTTTTTCATCTTACACTTGATTATTCGTCGTATTAACTGAGTGTAGATACCAATTCAAGTAATGTACATAGTTGCGCTAACATGTATCTATGTTAATACTTTTGTAATTCAAGATCATATTATGCATAGGTACTGCATCGTTCTTGAATGAATTACAAAATTATTCACATTTTTTATACCTGACGCATCGAATGCGTTGATAAAACTAATTTGAATAACTTTGTAATAAATTCAAGAAAGATGCAGTACATGTAATTTGATCTGGAATTACAATAGTATTAACATATTATAGATACATGTTGGCGCTACTACGTACAATACTTGAATTGGTATCGACTACGACAATAAGACAATTTATCATGTATACCTACAACTGTCTATCTATGTATTATATAGGAAGCATTTGTAGGTGTAAATAAAATATAGATATGTACATTTAAACGTTTATTTTTATAAAGAACTACGCAATGTAACATATTTTTTACCATTACTAAGAATACTAATGTGACATGGAATAGGAGACACTAAATTTTTGTAATATCTAACAACATTTTCTTTTGCTTCTGTTTCTGCGACTTCGTAGGCAAAAAAATGTTCATCATATACCAAAGTTTGCATTAATGTTCCCATAAAAATCAAATTATTTAAGTCATACAAGTAGACATTTTGCACTTTAAAAAACGTAGGCAATGAATCATTAGAACTTGTATCATAGATTAAGAGTGTATCTTTAACATAACGCGTAGTAGACACAGTGGCCCAAGTAATATGTACTAGTGGCTTATTTTGACATAATTGTAAACTAGATTGTACAAATTGTTTAGAAATATCGCAAGTTATACGAACAGTAGGACCTGTCCTAAGAGTATCAGGCAATTTACCTTTAAGAAACATTTCATTTAGCTGTAGTTGGTGTTTTAATGTTAAAGTCAGTGTAATGTTTTTTCTGTTGCATGAAACATTTGAGGCCATTTTAAAAACCCTATGTTTGGCTTCAAAACGCATAGACCACAAAGAAACAATTGGACCATATTTTTCTAACGCACTGTGATAGTGAACTAAGTTATGAAATTTAGGTTTCAAGGAATCTTTAGTTAATGATAGATATAAAGTGTTAAGCTCCGTCACCGCTTGCTGTAACAATTCCTCAGTTCCTTTAGCAAAAGCTGAAGACAGAGTTATTTCTAAAACAGTTCTTAATTTCTGATACAACTTCCAAATTTCATTGCCTCTAGGCACATATTCCCCTACCAATAAACTAAAATATCGTAAAAGAGTAAGCATTTCTGATGATGATTGGCGTACATTTCCCTGAATCAGATGTTCTATAGAAAAAGTACAAGGTTGATTTCTACAATCAGGGCCATATTCAAAAGCATGAATTTTGTTATTGAGTTCCGTTAATGTAAAAAATTTAAAATGTCTTATACACTGGATTAAAACAAATTGCATTACATACTTAGCAACTCCTTCTAATATGTCATGCATGCTATCGACACCAACTTGATTAAATAAATCAAAATCAGTTACATCAAGCCAAACACATTTTTCTTTAATACCCGTTTCTGAGGGATTTCTAAGGCTTAAGTCGTTTGCATAATTTTGTGAATTCCGCAAAATTTCTTTGTATTCAGCGCATTGAGTTTTCATAACTTGTTTTGAGACTTTACAAACTCTGCAGGAATAATTTGCTGAAAAACTTTCTACAAAACCTGTTACAGAATGGATACCTAGATTGTCTCCCAAAATTAAGCCAAGTTCAAAATGAATGACACCTTTGAAATCGGGCAGATTAAATTCAATGCCATGTTCACTGAGATAGTTGAGCTCGTCAATCACACATCGAAAGATAACTTTGTTCCCAAACAAGATTCTATCAGTTGAATGAAATAAAAGAAGTAGAAAAATGTTTCTGAGCGCAGAGGCACGACAAGGCGGTAAACAGGGAATAGAAGCGTATACTGCGCCTAACTTGTGTTGCCCTGCTCTAGAACCTAATGCGTTTCCGGTCTCATAGTCGTCAAAAAATATGAAAATTGGAATAACCGTTTTTCCTTGTCGTTGACATATTTTACTCCGCCAAAATGTCCCCTGAATAAAGTTTTCAATAGCAATATTTTCACCCGATCTATTTAGAATAATCATGTAGTCTAGAGTTTCAGATAGGATATTTCCGAGGGAAAAAAATGATTTTAATACTTTGCGAAGAGGTATAAAATGCTGCTCACATGTAAGGTTGTAGGCGGGTGATACCTAATCTTTTAACTTTTTCTAATCTCTCACCTATTACCATTGCTTCCGGTTGAATTAATGTCTTTTTGTTTTTAAAGTATTCTAATCTTTTATGCTCAGTGTTTAGTTGACTTGAGGTATTTGTTAACAGAGGTTCAATTTCATTTATAACTGTGTTAAGGCTATCTTGTGCGATAATATTATTTGATGCTAGATTTTGAAGTTGCATTTTTATGGCTAATGTTAAAGGATTGACCATAAATTGAGTAAATCCACTGACCACAGTTTGAACAACATTTCTTGGCAAAGATTGGTTGGCGTACAAATTTGCTATAAACATTGAAAGTCCGTTCTCAACTATCTCATTACATGTAGAAGGCCCTGAAGGTGTTAAGGCACTAGAACAATAAGGCATCAGTTGCTGCTCGCTAACATAACTTACAGGTGTACAGCTAGTATTCAAATCTACCATGTTAGATGACTGTAATACAACATCGTTAGTAATGTTAGAAAAATGCTCACGCACAATATGCCTTCTAAAAGAATTAAACAATTGAAATTGACGATTACAACCATCTTCAATACACATATATATCCGTAATTCTTCAGGGCTATGCAACAATGCAAAGTGCGACCTAAGAATTTTAATATTTGGTAACTGCAGTCTGCATACAAAACAAGTCAACATCTCAGTAAAATTAGGAAAAAAAAACAATAAGAAACAAATATTTTCAATACTACAACATAACCACTTTGGATAAAGTAAGTATAGAGATCAACTTAGTAATTATATTATTTATGCAGGTACCTATTTTATTGCATAACTATTCAACATTAGATACCTTCTCGGTCTACGACCGAGAAGGTATCTTCTACCTACTAAGATCAAACTTTAAGTTTCTTTTTCAAACAATCAACACTTAAAGATAAAAATGTTACATATTATTATACACTTAAGTACCTTTAAACTTGGTATAACTATTAAAATTTTTAAATTTTAAGAATTAAAAAAAGTCTATACAAATATTTCAAGTTGGTAACACACTAACTGATTAATATGATTATGTAGCTATCCATCCTCACATATAAACAAAGGTTCCTAGGAAGAGAACGCTAAAAATTACAATCTGTCAAGAGGGATTCAGCCGTGGTAGAGCCCCTGTCAAATTTAGAGGTCATTTTATATAGACCTCGTTGTAAAAAGTACCACACAGCATAGGAGTCACTCCCATACTCCAGGTTTAACGACCAAATAGCCTTGTAGCATGTGTCTATAGCTTGCAAAATATTGGTCATTTGGTATATGACTGATGCATTTACAATAACAAAAATCGTTTTGATTTCTGCCAGTGACTCACCAACTATCATCACATAAGGCTGGGGTGTGACTCCTTTATCCTTTAGCGTTTTCAGCCGAAGTTCTATTGCCTGACAAATTTCTGCATCTGATCTTACATGCTTAATAAAGGCATCACGTGTTTCTGCTTTAGATGGCTTCCAGCTGCATCCGGCTGCCTGTTTTCCTTTTTTTTTTTTGTTCTGCTTGATTGTAGTTGTGTTTAGAAGATGTGGAATGGCCAGCAAAGCTCCAAGATTTTTTTTTTCTTCTTCAGAAGCTGCAATAGATAAAACGTTTTGAAGAAAGAAATACATACCTACATGCTTAAACATACAAATTTTAAAAATTCAATTGTAAAAGGCGGCCTTATCGCTGAATGCAATTTCTTCCAAGTAACTCAATATTATATAGAGTTATAAACATAACAAATAAAAAGTACCAAAGCAGTAAATTAAAAGAAAATGTTGAAAAGATGACTCTAAAATAGATTAACAGTAGTTTTTATTAAGTTTAAGTTTCTCATGGGAGCCGCGATAAACGAATCTGCAGGCGAAAGCTAGTAAAATTATTATTATGATTATTCTATATTACTATCAGTGGCACTTACATTCACAAAGGCAAATAAGTTCTTGACAAAAACCGTCTTTCGAATTTCGTTTTTGTAATATTTCCATAATCTTTATTCTTGCTAATGGAAAGAAGGCAAACAAATTGTTGGAGTGGTCTTCGTAGATTTCGTGGAAGTCAATTATCAGCTGGAAAATCAAAAAATATTAAATAAATGGTACTAAAGAAAATAAACACTGAAAGATTTGAAATTTCACACACTATGATTTTGTCTAGTGTTAAAAAAAAACTTGGTTAAATGAAATTAAAAACATAAGTACTGCAATATTAATTATCCAAACTAATACATACTCAATACTCTTTATTGCTTCCTCAATGTGTACATTACAGATAGGAGGATGAGGAGGAAGATAGGTACCTACATACATATGCTCATGACTAGCTAGAGACTGTCGGATTCATAAGGAATACAATCTAGATTGATCTAAATTCAGTCCAAAAAATTATACCTATCAAGAGTGAAGTAAAGGTGATGAGCCCATCACCGTTGTATTGATGTGTCCATAAAAAAAATCTCTACTTCAGGAGTTCAGGGACCCCTGGTGTTGCAGTGCAGGAGTACATAGGCCACGATAACTACTTTCCATCAGGTGGGCCGTATGCTTGTTTGCCAGCTTAGTAATATAAAAAAAAACTTACTAGGGTATATCCTTGCGGAGTCCTTAAAGCGGGGTATGTGTTTATGTAAGATTCAACTGTGTGTTGATTGTCCTGATTATGATGTAAGTTACGAATTCGTTGTTTGGCTGTCCCTTTCCATTTTTTCTCTACTAAGTTCCAAGGTTGAGTGGAATTTTTTAACCACAATAAATCTTCTTCCACATTTTTAAATAGAAAATCACTTGTATTATTAATACTGTCAGGCAATGGTCTCGGGGAAGAAGAGGATGGCCCAGAACTTCCTTCTCTGTTCCTTTTTTTAGTGGTCAAAGTCCCTAATTGTTGCAGACGTCGCCTCTTGTTCAATACTTGGTGTACAAGTTTACCACGTGCTTGCAATATCACTCCAGTCGCTGTTGTACATGCAGGGATATAATATGTTGTTGTCCGTTCACCAGGAAAAAGTTCATTGATCCATTTTGTCCACTTGAAATATATTTGTCCAACTATTGGTGAATTTCTGTATTCATTTAAGATTTCTTTAGCAATCACAGATGCTAATAAATTACGAGTAGCATCACCGTCTAAGGCACCACCCTTATAAATTAAGAGTGAACAAGTCTCGAGGGATTGCTTTAGTAAGTTCTCAAGTATCTGAAACAAAAGTTAAAATCATATTGAATATGTGATTAAAAAATACCTTACCTACCTACCAGGAGGTTGATTAGACCACACAGGTTACTTTTAATCTGGGTTTATGCAGGTGAAACAGTGGGGTGCAGCTAGTAAGTCTACATATTTATAATATTTAACTTACACCGCTCTGAGAATTTAAAGTTGACACTGTTTCATTGTTATTTTCGTTTTGCAGTGTTACTGGTGCATTTTCTTTTCCTATTTGTGTCTCAGACTCGCAGTCCTTCAACGGTATCACAACTAGTTGGCAAGAGTCTTTGGGATCACTTTCACATTCATTTTGCAAATCCAGATCAAACTGTACATTTGAAAAGTCGAGGCCCTGAAAACAGCAACACACACAAGATTCCATCACACTATCTAATATTATTAATATTTTTTATATTACGTATAAGTCTCAGAATACTGAAAGTATTAGTAGTAATAGTAGACTCATACGCTATATGATTATACCCTAACCTAACACTTTTGCTGTCATTATTATTGGTAATAGGAGGTAGGTACATTAAAAGCTTACCGATAAAGATGATATATTGTAGGTGCTGTCGCTGCCTGTTGGTAAAAACTCTTTCTTCCAGGTACGCCAACACCTTGTAAATAGAACCCTTGGTCCTGTTTGGGGGATTAGATCCTTCAGGTCTTCGTGTGTAAGGGCTGATAAGGCCTGGACTGTTATCTGCTGTTCTAAAAAAATAAAACAATCTCTTGAAACCTACAACCTACATCAATAACGGATCTGGAACAGTTCCATGAGCGCATGCAACATACACGCTAAGTAGGTATATAAAACCTTAATTTTGTTTTTTTTATGTAACGATGACGAAATTAAACTAAAGTAGGTACACCTGATGGTAAGTGAAAGTAGTGAAACGCCTGGTTTTAACAGTAACAGCGTCAGATGTTTGATCTTGCGACCAGGATTTTAAACGACACTGCACTCTGCGATCGTCACCTTGTTGAGATATAAGATGGTAGCTCAGGTAACATTGCCCTTCAAACCGGAACACAGTAATGTTTGCACACAAACGATTGACGGCAGAATACCTGGCAAAGGTGTGGTAGGTAGGGACTTCCCCAAATGGCGGCCCCCAGCATGATGCCTATTGCCTATTACTAAATGGCTACTGGCTATGTACGTACAGAATGAAATAATGTTTATCTCTGATCAAATAAACCTCTATGTATAAAAAAATATATTATTCACACTCTATTATATTTCATACTCACCTTCAAATACAGGTATAAGGTTGGGAAGTTCCCAGGTTTTCAAAAGTTCTGCCACATCGTCCATGTCCACAAAGCACTGTTTCACTACTTTTTAAAAACAACAACGAAATCTGCGAATTATTTATTATAAGCCCGTATTGTCCCACGCGAATATATTGCAGAAAAAAAAATGGCAATGGCTGCTCCCGCGCGCACGCACATCGCACCCTCCGCAAGCAGGAAGCAAAAGGACACGGAGTACGGACAGGTCAAAACTTGTAAAATATTAGTCGTGGCGCGGGGTGGGAGGGCACGCGGGTGTGTACTGTGTACATAGTCACGCGAACGATCATCGTACTTCGATCAATTTGTATGCCCTATTGAATCTACTAAGAAGAAACTTGTAACAACTAATAGTTTAAATTGATAAAATGATCATTATTTTCATAGAAGCAAAAAATTTATTTTTTTTGATTTAGCTTAGTTTAATGTTTAATATAACGCAATCATTACTGCAACAAATAAGTAAGTTAATTGCTTCAACTTTTAAAAAATCGTTGATGCTATCACAGAATACTGTAGATTTTACTTTTTAGCTTGTTTAATTCAACAATTTAGCTAGTTTCATGTAACGTATTCAATGACTGAAACAACATTGCACTTTGTTATAATAATAAACACTTATAGCTAATGCACACACAGGTTCTTTATAAGTCTAAATAAAATACACTAATTGATTTAACAGGGATTAGGTATAAATTCAAAGATTTTGTAGTAGATTTTATAATGAACGAATATTGAATTAACAATTTACTTATGTTGTCTTTCAAACAAATTCAGCTTGCTATTGCAACAACTGCATCTTGTTTTTAGTAATCATTACTAGCGTCATTCCAAATATTTTGGCGCCAACTAAGAGAAAACACTACTTAGTTGGAGTATATTTTTTTCAGTGTAGGTATTGATTTAAGTAATATATAAATTAAGAAAAGCCATTAATGCTTTTTACAGTCTAATTATTTTGCCATCAGTTATTGACACATTTAATGAAGCCGTTTAAATTTGAATTTATGGATCATATATTGCAAACATAATTTTTATTGTCTGTCATTATAAATCGAAAACTATAAACCAACATCTTGACCGTTTTAAATTGAACGAAATAAAGAGTTATTTTCATTTGTTTTTTAAAAGACAGCACATATGCGCGTCACCGTATACACAACACACGCTAATGCAGTAAATGGATCTTGTCATATAGAAAAGTATAGAATATTTTAGTTTTGAACAGCTAAAGAATCTTTAACCTCTAGATAAACATGTGCGGGCTCATAGTATCGGGTACAAGATGACAAGAATGTACCGAGCGCACCGCTTTTACAACGCAGATAGCGTTATCATTGTAAACATATTACTTTGTCTAAACAATGTTAATTGCTTCTAACTTAGAAACAAAAAAATACCAAAAATACTCCGAGATTTATTTCTTTGGTCCCCAGCCATAAATCGCAGTTCTTTTTACGGTTTTCTATGCCCCTAAGTCTATTAATTATTTATGGTTCGCACAAATCTTTTAATCTTCAAGAATATTTTTTTGCCGAATTTTCCGCAACAATTGGAATGTGATATCAGATAATTTTATCATAATGTTCTTCAGTATCTTATCATTGTATGCTTTGATTTCCGCATTGCAAATATTGCTAACTATCGCTAAAAAAAATCTAACTTCTTATTTATTTAATAATATATGTACACACACAAACATTTAATAAATGTAACATATTGATAAATTATGTACAAAGGTGCCGCTTATTTCTTAAGAAATTTCTGCCAGCGGACCCGCGAAAGGAGAAATCGTCAATATTGGCAGTCAGTCTTCTTAATTTTATGATCTATAGTTACTTTAAGAAAATATCACCATTACAAAAACGATCAGATAAAATGAATATCAATTAATTATAAAACTCGTGTTACATAACATAAATGCTATATGAAACAAACCACGTGGCTTGATAGTTCATAGTATTCCTAGAAAACGTACCGAATAGATAACATTAATTCATTATCTAGAGTAAACATTATTCTATCTTTTTAGTCTGCACATAATTACGTTTACACACTTAAATATTAGCGTAAAATATTCTGTTAATTGCTTTGCAAAGATTCTCATTAGTCATTGATTCTTAGGATTAGTTAATTTGGGGAAGCATTTTTAAATATATTAAACTATAGTATCTAATCTACGTTTGTCGCGTATTCTTTAATTACTTTTTATGTGATAACGTGTCGTACCATGCCCCTCATTGGTTAACTGTTGGTTTTATTATTAAAGGTCCCAATTTCTGGCCACTTACGGCTGTTATCTCAGTTGGCGACATTTATCTCGTCATTTTGTGCCGGCTACGGACCTTTGGATATGCCACTCAGTTTCGAGCCGTCAATTAATACGTTACGTTCGTGTCCGTGTTACAATACAATAATTATTTATTTAAATATAAAATTCTTAAGAATCGTATAAAGTGCGGTGATACACATTAGACTAAAAGTGTTCAAAGTATAAAAACACATATTGAGTGAAGATTCAATATTTTATGTAAATGTTGCATGGCCACAACAAAATAACCTCTTCAGTGGAATTCAGTTTGCACGAAACACGCTGTACCTAGAGGGTCGTCTTCACCACGCCAGTTAAAACATTTCAGGCTCGCTATCTCAACGATCTCGATTCGTCAATTCGGTACGGCCTAAACAATTCGATAACCTCTCTGGTCATGTACATTGGTGGTGTTTAGTGATAAATACGTAATTTAATGCCATATTGACCGAGGACGCCTCAATAGATAATCTTTTATCTGACTATTAAATAATGAGTGGTTGGGAGCGCGCGCACCGCCGGCCACGTCGCGAGTGCGCTCGCGCTAGTTTGAAGACGGCCCGCCGAGCGCAAACATATCCCATTTGACACCAAAAAACCTCTTGGGCTCAGAGAACAGAATCCACCCGTCTAAATAACCCGATGAATCAAGTGATCGACTAAAGTAAACTGCTAAACCTACGTAACTATCCCACCAAATTAAGTGTTAGTGAATAAGTGACTAAGATAAAATGTGGATAATTTTACCTAGAAAATAATAACCGAATGTGAAATGTGGTTGTATATACTGAAAATACCGGGAATTGGCATCCGCACACTGCAAGGAGACAGTGCCAAAATGACGACGCAAACAAAGGTGCGTCTTGTTTTTATTTACGTTCTCTGTAATGTTTCGTTTTAGACTTTTCATGTCACTTTCTTCCCCATAGATATATCCTAAAACTGTTTTACTAAAATTTGGTTTGATACTGTATCTAGAGAAGTAACAAAATCACGTGGCTTGTCCAAATTGTAAATGTCCTACCAAATAAAATTAGGTGTAACTGTTTAAGGCATGTTTGTCATTGTTTACGAAGACCAGTGTGAACGACCGTTAGGGTCGAGATTTATTTAAAAACAGTTGTGTTGTATACGAGGAACGCAGCTATCAGGCTGTTGGCATTCTTCGCGGATACGTTGTTGTACGAGACGCTTAGCGGAATCATACGGGTGTTGTTACCAAGCTCTCTTTAAACAATATCGTCTTCCTTCGTTTGTTGCTTTCAAATGTTGTTGATATTCATTTAAATACACTCGCTTTTAAGAATTGTTGAGTCGTAAACAAGCCATTGGTTATTAGTATTTACCTCGATCAAAACTAGTGAATGAAATGTGGATCACCTTTCAAAGTTTAGATCATGTTTAATTGTTTGTGATTCTATGTCTATAAAGACAGTCATCTTGTTTGCCATTTTGGAGTAAATGATCGTTGCTGTAATCAAGCGAAGCAATTTAAGCTTCACAGTCTTCGCAGTAGTTCATTGACTGATGTAGTTTAAGTGAATAACGCGTTTTACAAGATTTTGGGAATAGGGACTAATGGGCTCCTGGTATTTGTAAAAATGTGGCCTCGTTGAAATAATAAGTTCTAGTAGGTTCGGTGCTCTTTATCTTAATTGACATTTTGGTACCCTATTTATTACTCAGCAGAAATATGCTTTTGTTTCGCCTACTGATATAATTACGTATTATTATGTCTATAATTACGTCGGTTTCGTTTTCAAATGTCTGCCGATACTACCGATATTTCATATCTTGTTAACACAAGGTACATTTATACCTATAGGCAAACCAATCTTAATTATTACAATAGTTCGCAAATTTTCCATAAACGTATTCTCAGATAACAGTAAATTTTGATAACTTATTTTAACTTTATCAACGTTAAGTACATTGTTTAATAAATTAGTTGGCTCCTTAAACGTTATAAAACAGCGATAACAGTTAGTTCCTGATTATTTATCGTGCGTTTAATTATGCCAACAATGTTTAGTATATTAATTAAATTACTTTTACTTACACCTTTTAATGACGTTTCATTGCATCAAGTTCTTGATGACTTTACGGATTATATTCGTGTTATTAGTGTCAATTTGTTGTTGCCCTCTCTACCCTTTTATTTGTAAGGAACTTTTACTTTATATTTTTCCTTAAAATAAAAGTATTTATCAAGTCAATCAGTATTTCAGTTGTGAAAAAATGCAAATATTAGGTCTCTATGTCTACTCTGTCAACTATTATGTCTGTCGATGTGGCCTTATACTGTGTTACTAATAATGTTTCTGCATTGCTTACAAAATCTTAGTATTTATAATTGACACATGTTTATTAGCATAATATTTGAATTCTTACATCACATTAAGACATGCTAAATCTTTGACGCGCCGTAATCAAAGCCAATCAAAGGTCGTTGTTATATGGCATGAGGCCTTTGCCCTGAAATGTATAATTAATTAATTCTTATAATGATTGCCGTTCGACATTTATGGCATGTGTTGTATTAGCTGTTAATGACACTGTTATAATAATCGTAAGATGAAGTAATATGCCTATTAGTCATTCAATATGTCGCAGTTATATAAATATCATGTGAACACATTTGTAATCTAAATGTGGTATGTAGGGTTCAACATCATCGATTTTCATCTCGAATGTACGATAGTGGTATCATACTGTTAGTGTGTGTTAAATGTCTGTAGTATTATTATTATATTGATAAGGTTTTTTATGTTACTAGTGAGATCCGTCTCGAATTCGGTCAATTGGAATTCAGAATATTACATATAGTGCTGTTTCTAGCAGAGATATTCATTTCATGAATTATTCTTTTAAGCACCAGTAATAATCACTGGAACTGATTTTTTGGCATTATTTATATACTTTCATAAATTCAGTAACTTGCTGAGCTACGGTTGCTTAAAACAACAGAATTAACGATGACTTAAAAATAAGATTGAGGACGGGGAAGCTAGTAATCATCATTTGTCCGATTGCAGTCTACCGTAAACCGGACAATTTGAAGCAATGTGCCTCACTACTTCCGTTCCTAATGATTTTTCCTTCTGAGATCGTAACTCTCCGGGTTTTTGTGGCTCATAGAAATTCTTTTAGCTAAAGTAAAGTTATGTTGCTTGTCCTTCCCAGACCGATGAAAATATTTCTTGTTCCAAGTCGTTGAATGGCTAAATAAGAATGTTGCGCGACCCATTTAGAATGATGTTCGACCTAATTCAAGTACTATCAGTGTTATAGTTAACCTACCAATTCATTCAACTTAGGTTGGCCGTCGAACCTCACATTTTCGTGACGTTTTGGCAACTAACGATAACTTATCAGCTTGACCTAAGACTTTTCGATTGTTTTATTTTTATTACTCACTGTTTTATGAACTTCTATCTCGAATGTGTTAATTTTTTTCCCTTTCCAGGATGATAAATGTTTCGCTTTGTAATTAAAGTAATAAGAAAATAATCAGTAATAATGTGATTCGTACATCGTATCATTCCATAAAACACATTTAAATTGTAACAGCCCGTTTTGGCGGATTTGTTACAGAACGAATTTGTTAATATGAAAAGCTTGCGTGTACCTATCTGTAATCTGTGTATACAAACGTGAATACCCGATCGCCCTGATTTGGTTCCCTTAAGGGGACGAACGGGAATTCGTTTATTTCCCCAATCGTATAACTGATTTGTTGTTGGATCGATAGGGAATATTTTTTTATTAAATAGCAATATTTTTGTTAACTTCTAACTACCCCTGTAGATTAGATCACAATCCAAGAGCCACAGTTTCTAAAGTTGGCGTTTTAAACGAATGTAACTGCTTGATTAACTTCGAGAACAGCCTGCGTTACTGTTATGTAACACATCCGCAGATCTTAAACCTGGCTCGGCGCCAGGTCTTACCGCAGGATATGACCTCTATTCCGTGAGCCATACGGTCTCATTTGTCTTGAACACTTTCAGGGGTAAATGAATCTGAAATGTTAATGTCAACAGTAAATCAAGGGCTCCTGGGAGTAGTGCCTTTTTCTGTTAATCTATTGTTATGGCAGTTTTTTTGAACGGCTTTTTTACGTAATGGTGCTTAATTTCTAATTCTTAGTACAAGTCAAGTTAGTTATTTATTTACATGGTTACTTAGTACACATTACGTAATTAGTAACACATAGTACACATTTTGAACAGTACCTACTAATTTTAGACTAACTTTAAATTTATGTCTAATTTATGCTTATATCTAAATTATTATTTCCTCATAACCAAATGAAATGTTAAAAGTATCGCTTTTAACATTATTTTTTATTAGCAGGCAGTTAATGAACAGTCCAATGCTCTTTCGCCGCAGTTTCCCTAAACAACACAAGTACAATTTGTATTAACTGATTAGGATTACTATACTGACCAAAAACTTCGCACTTAAACTCTTACAATAATCCTTATTACCTTCCGAACTCACAACTAAGTTTCTTAACATTTAAGAAGATCCTTTTATCCCAATGAAGGACCACACATAAGTTGGTGTTAATTTCCGTCGTCGGTCGTCTGGCTGTAAAAGGAGATCACGAGCCGATCCATCATCAGTCCGACTTGAAGGAAATAGCAATTTGCCAAAGTGTTATATTACACCAGCGCTTGGCCTAGCCTTTATTTGAACTAATAGTGTCTAATAGGTATATCTATCGTGCTATATACTAAGTTTGTAATATCACTTGGCAATGCAAACGCCAACCTTTCTAAATGGAAGCAAAAGAAAATATCACATAATTTGAAAAAGTAACAATTTTGCCAAAGCGTTTGTCGCATGATTAATTGAAACCAAAGTCTAATAGACTCGTCTGCTCGGTATCATAAAACAAAATTCTAAGCAAAGACAAACTGACACTAATCCATTATGTCACTTGCCAAATGAGATCTCGAGCAAAAATACCAAGATAAAAAGTTCATTTACATCGGTCTAAACATGTAGAAAGGACGAAAGTACGTCGACTTTGCTTTAGCTGCGAAGTTCTAAAAACATAAACTCTTGATGAAAAAATAGGTTTGGACAAGGCTCATATACACGTCTATGTTGTAGATTGGATTGCCTCTCTAACGCCGGCGCTGCTTTCCTGATTGTTTTAAGGATCGTTATCAATTGAGCCCCCGCGTGACAGGACGCCAGTTGTCACTCAGTTGTCGTAACCCTGACTAACCTAACTACCGCTTGATTTATACTGACTTTAAGTGTTCCGTGTTAAGAACACCGACGATGCTGAAAAAATATGTTAATTAATATGTTTTATTTTTTTGCTTTTGGTAAATCTGGCCATACCGAATTGGGTGGTAGGCGGAAAAATCCAATTTGGCAAAGTCTGTTTACGAGAGTATTGTCACTTTGAGGATTGCCAATGTCGCAAACTCGTACTGTTGTTGCCAAGCAAGCCAAACCACACTCATTATGCCATAGTTCATGGAAAATGTTATGAATGAAGAATGCCGCGTTGTATCATTCGCATGTTTATTATTACCGCGAAGTTTGTAATCTAACTTTTGTAGTACATGGACAATTTATTCGTTTTTAATTATTTTCCCATTGTGCGACGTAACTCGCTAGCTTCTATTGCATTTATATTTATTTCCCCGAAAAGGGTTGACTATAGTTTAGCAAACAAAATGGTTTTAGTTTTGGTAAACAAAAAAGCGGTTTTCTGTATATTTATTGCTTTTTATTTTCATCAATCTTCACTTCTATCATTCAAGAGCTGTAGATGCCCATAAATAATTTATTAAAACGAACCCTTCAAATTAATGTTTACTATTATTGCTGTTAGATAAATCAGGTATAGATAAGGTCTAAAAACGTATACACAATTTGGTTCAGCCGAACGTGGAGGAAATTTTAAACTACTAATGCTGAAATCGAAGCTTTTGAATCTTTATATTCCATTTATGATTATCCAACGTAAATACGTTATTATTATAGCTGTATTCAAAGTTGAGTTTGAATTGCCACATTTGATTGAATATAGGGTGAAGAGATGTCATTAAGATCGGTATCCGTTATACGCTTTATATGACATCCGTAGGAAATGGTGCATTCGTGCTAGTCCTTTTATTAGCCTTTTATGTACCGACAACGGCACAGGATATTCACTTATTTGCAACGGCTTGCATTATAAGAAGCAAAGGGTCAGTAAAGATTGGAGTATTTGTCGCTTTTAACATATTTACGATAGAATATTATTCATGTAATATTTTCTTCATGTAATATTTTTCTGAATTTCGAGAGTGCTGACCGAGTGTCGCCCGACATTTATTGCCAAACATACAGATTATTTATAACATTTACGTAAACGATGTCGGCTGGAAGATGGCCAGTACCTTCTCGCCACGTGTTTGTTATTAGCGCCTATATTTGCGTGATTTCAAAATATTCGTCTACATGAAAGTTTCGTGCTAATTGTCTTTCATAGGATCGGTTGTCATATGACGGTTGTGTGGACACGTGCGAACTTATGATCTATATGAGGGACGGCTAAAACGTTTTATGAGAAATATTATTACCAGTAGTAAATGATCTTCGTGTCTCAAGTGTCGACATGGGTTTGAGAGATTTTTGGAACGTTCTTCAATACTCTGCTTTTCATGAAAGTGCAATGGTTTTTTTGTATACTTTGGTTAGATGTGTCTTTATGGCCAGCTCATACAAAAAAATCCGTTTCTCATTCAGTATGAACTAAGGAACTAGAATTATGAGCATTCGCATTAAATCGTATTTAAACTTAACAATCGTCAGTGTTGCGACCTTCTGATCAAGGTGAGAGCCTTCTAAGAGCACCTTCAACGTTTTGGACGGGTTTTATAAATATTCTGCATTTTAATTTAGTTTTATAATAATAAACAAAAAATTTGATAATTCAACACTTTACTAGAAGACACCTTTCCGATTGGTGATTCCTTTTGTATTAACTAAAGTGACCGTCACTATAACATTCAATATTGACTTAGAAACACAAGCCATATTATAAGGGCACGCTCCATTTGCCCTTCTCCATTCCCAATTATTTAAGTACATTATATCACGGTATAAGGATAGTTACAATTCCTACAGTAAATTCAATTTATAACCCATTTCGCCTGTAAATTGGGGAACTGAAGGAACTTCGCTGTGTACATAACGTAACATAAGTACACTAGACCTTACATTGATGATAATACTTAAACATTAAAAGCACCTTTATTTCAAAGCGGTAAGGTCGAAATTCGGTATTCCATGTTACCGTTATTATACGATCCACCGTACTTCTACGGCCAGGAAACATTAAATATTAAAATGGCAAGCCCGAACCCAAATACATGTATTTTTTATGTTCGTGCACCAACTTCAAATCTCTTATTACTGTGTTAAAGTTTTAGAGATAACCTTTTTACATTTCTTTCTTTCTATACAGTTTTTTATACGTCTACCATTATCTATTTTTCTTGTAAAAAAAACTCAATTTCTTTTCATCTTTATTTGCTTGAAAATATAAATGGATTATCTAGCAATATTGTGTATCTTATATTATTTTCTACATTTGCTAGCAAATACCTTATTAAACATAGTTTAAGTCAACGCTATTTAAAATCTAAAGTAAACGGTAGCGTTGTTACTAATTCCTAAATATCTTAGCAAATAGCTACAAGCGTTATTGCGAAACATCTTTATACAGCCAGGAATAGTGAACAGTCAGTGTGAAAGTGGATTTTATCAAAGTCATTGAACAGGTCATTGAAACTTAGTTATTATTATTACCAAGGGCGACTAGTTTAGTTCCATGGAATAATAAACAATCCCACCAAAAACATTCAATGTAAAAAAAAGCCAAGTCTCTCTATGCAATTCTTCCATCGTAAAAAGTTTTGAAATCGCATAGGAGCCAAGTCCTGTTCAACTTAATTTGTAATAATAAGTCAATATTTTGTGATAATATCAATAGTTTTGTTCACATTACAATAACAGTGACTTGGCCATGAGCACAAGTTAAAGGTCGTTTGCTCCTTGTAATTACGTGCAAATACCGTTGAATTTATATATTATATATATTATGGACACTATGGACTAAACATGCGCCATAGTGCATGTGCAGTTCACTGATCTTGGATGATACCGACTGTCGGTTAAGGTGTCCTGATATTATTTATTATTTACTTGCAACTCCTCCAAATATGCCGTTTTATATTTGTATCTTATTGTGCTCATGGCCAAGTCACTATTATTGTAATGTAAACAAAACTATTGATATAGTCACAAAATATTGATTTATTATTACAAATTAAGTTGAACAGGACTTGGCTCCTATGCGATTTCAAAACTTTTTACGATGGAAGAATTGCATAGAGAGACTTGGCTTTTTTTTACATTGAATGTTTTTGGTGGGATCTCATTTATTTTTTGTAGGTCTCTTTCTTTTCTTTTTATAAATAAACAAAATTGCTATAAAAAATATTTGCTTTTTGTACATAAACAAAGAACAAAGTTAACAATGCAGTCAAAATTCATATACCATGTTCTTGTAAAACCGCAAATATAAATTTGTTTCATATCATTAATTTTTTTTAGTTTTTATAATTTTCCCTTTACATGTAGCTAAAAACCTATCTTGGTACCAAATTTGAAGGTTCTAAGTTTGCTAGAAGTACCTTAGATTTTTGATGATCGGTCAGTGAGTGAGTCAGTGAGTGACAAAATGGTGTAACTTTGATCGCTCATAACTCGTAAACTATTAGTTCAAATGTCATGTAATTTTGAGGCTGAGCTTGTTTTAATACTTACTCTAGGTCATCGAAAACCTAAACCCCTAGCTTTGTCCGTATCGATGATACAGGGGGGGTGAAATAGCCGCGAAACGCTTCGAGAAAAGAATGGTACGGCCGTGCCCGTTTGCTCGAGACTTGGCTGGGGCACTGCCGTGCCCCCAGATATTTACTATTGTTACTATGTTCTAGTTAAACGTTATCCGTAGATACTATTTAAATGATTCTGACATCTATAAGAATAAATCGAAATATGTACTGCCATTCATTCGTGTTCTAGGTAATTACTAATTATCTGTTAAGCCCGTAGTGATTAACTTCAAACATTATTGTCAATATGTTCGTAAACATTTTGACACAGTTATTAGAAATACTTTCGACGTTAATTAATAACGTCAACAGCATAAATAGGTCAAGAGAATAATATTTTCAATCATGTGCTGCCATTGAGAAGGTTACCAAGGATGAAGTCAACATTTTCTACGATTGATCGTCTGTGACTCGGTAAAAATATTTTGCCAACGTATACTTTCATAGCAAACAACTTGAAGTTTCAGAATAAAAAACATTGTTCTGTATTGTTCGCTTTTTTAATTGGAGCTGTTGTAAACTGAAAAGAAAAAAAGCGTTATTCCAATGCATTCGTGCGAACGGTGCTCGTATTGTGAGCTGTATTAAGTTTACTTGTAGGACGGGGATTGCTACAACGACTTAGCACAAAAGTTATAAATGGCAAACATGTTTTTCTGTGGCCTTTATTGTTATTTTTGTTTGGAGTATTTTAGACAGTTTTTTTGCATAATGCTGCCAATAGCTAGTAAATAAAAATAAATATAGGAGACGCAATAATTAAGGTTATGTTTTTGAGATGAGTTAAAAGGTTTGTTCGTTCCTATTTGGTTTGTAATTACCAAGTTCGTTTAAAGTTAAACTGTATCTTGGATCATATAATTTATGCTTGGTCAGGCTCACTGGCTTCTTTAGGGTTGGTTTAATATTAGAATGTAGTGGGTTCAACGAATGAGAGAAATGAGGGTAATGCAGGCTGATACTGTGCAGACGACCCTGTTGCAAAACAGGTCACATGGTGCTGTGGTTCGGCCTACTTACAGGACACGGATTTATCTCATATAGCCACATTCGAAAATCCTATTACACGTATTTAATACTTCACCAAAAATAGAGCCAAGGTTGTTCTGAGAATATTCTAAAAGCATACCCGGATTTAGTAGGTACTTACCATTGCAACATGTGAGACATTTCAATCCACCTCAAACCTTTCAATCATATTGTTTGTTTTTGTCTACTTATAATATATATATATAAACGTCCCACTGCTGGGCACAGGCCTCTTCCCATATAGAGAAGGCACGAGCATTGATCACCACGCTTGCTCTCTGCGGATTGGCGATTTCAGATCCCAAATTTTGGAATCCAGGTTTTCTCAGGATGTTTTCCTTCACCGTTTGTCAGAAGTGTCTTAGAATAATTAAGAAAGTACTTTTTTGAAAAAGCCACATTGGTTATTGCCTGGTTTCGAACCTGCAACCTTGTGCATACAAATCCGTTTATTGAACCGCTAGGCCACCACGACATTGTTTTTGTCGAACTCTTTTTAATTTGGAGAAAAAAAAAACACATTTTCAAAATAAATGATGTAAACTGCTCTTATGTGTTAGTGTGTCTTTCCAAGAAAGGAGGTTTTTAAAAAAAATAGAGTCGGCGGAAAGTTTTGCTAAAGGATAACAGGTACTCTTTTTTTGTACCTCAACATGTTTACACGTCACAAAAACTCCTGACGTCACAGAAACGTGCTTGTTATGTCAGGTGGCTTTCGAAGCAAAAGCTCATGTAACAGGCTATTAAAAACCGCCATGTGAACTTAATACGGTTCTGTAGAAATGCTAGCTTCGCGAAAAGGGTGTTTATCTTTGATGTATTAATTACGTTACGTAATGAAGTCCCATTTATTTGATCTACAGCCGTCTCCTGGGTCCACAGACACTTGTTATGATCCACTCGCTCATTTTCAAATACCAAATTCTAGGTATGTTTTTTTTCTACTTTTCAGAACTACTTTCATATTTATTTATACGAAACCTGTTATTGCTCCCCAAGTTCAGAAGTTGGACAGCTTTTCACAGCATAAAAGTTTAACCAAACGTCCAAACTTCGGTGATTTAAAGTTAATTTGCAAACAAAGGTATTACTGGGCATACCTATATTGTGAGCGGACTTAGATTGCTTATTGCGAAAAGGTTACAAGTTATTGTTCCTATAGGTCAACGGGACAAAAGGCAGGTCTGCGTCAATGCAGACGTGCTCAAGAGCTTATCGATAGTCTTTAGTTCTTCTATGTAGAGACGATATATCAGCACGTTTTGCGGTTTATATATCTATGAATAGATGTCATTAGCCATATAATTAAAATAAGGCAGGTGTTTTCGAGAACTCGATAATCAAAATTGTTTATGACCTTCGAAGATACGACCACTTGGTTCTATTTGACGTTTTTGGGTAAACCAGATTCGTGTGTAAGGGCACAGGTAGGATTTCCGTTGTTTGTTTCCTTTTATGGTTTTTTTTTGTTGTCATGTTAGTTTTTTTATGTTCTTGAATCTTTAATTAACTGCAATCTGCTGGAATTAATCACAGACTGTAGTTGCCGACCCTAAATTGAAACAATTAAAGGGAGTAGGTGGTGGAGGTCGAGTTAATTTGGATTTAGGACGTACTGCGTCGTTGGAAATCTCTGAACGGACGGAATGCCTAGCTAATGTGACGCCAATTAACTTCCAACGTAATCATGTAGCGCAATGAATACAGTTTAATTATGTTACGACGTTTACCTTATTTTGTAAGGCGAAACTGATAGATATTACTTCTACGAAATCCTTCTAAATGATTAAATAAACAATTTGTTATCAAGTAGTCATTTCCTTTGCTTTTGGCTAAATGGTTTAGTACAGTAAATTGTAGCAAGAAGACTCGAATGTATGATTTTTACACGACTGCCCAAAAAGGAGTGTTATGTTTTCAGGGTTCATGTATGTATGTATGTATGTATGTATGTATGTATGTATGTATGTTTGTGAGTTTCTTTATTCCACCATAACTTCTAAAAGGCTTGACCGATTTTAATGTTTGTGGTATCATTAGAAGCTTTGAGTTATCCCGAGTGACATAGGCTATGTGGGCATTAAAAAATGGTCAAGTGTGAGTCGAAATCGCCTGCAAAGGGTTCCGAACGATTTTTTTTTTGTGTTGTGTCATGTTTTTTTGTTGTTCACTAAAAGGTATTAAATAAAAAAAATATAATTATAAAATTAAAAAACACGCCTGCCATGTCAAAAAAATTTAAAAACAATTCAAATATTTGCAATCGGGGTCGGTTACTTGGAACAATTCATTACAGGTCCCCCGACTGCAAATATTTGACTTGTTTTTATTTTTTTTTGACATGGCAGGCGTGTTTTTTAATTTTATAATAATATTTTTTTTTATGTACGTATTTGACAAGAGGCCTGACACTAAGGAAAGTTTAACTATACAACGTATAAGCCTACTAAATTGAAGCAAAATTTAACAATTTTTATAATAAAACAATAGTTTTGATTGATTTGATCAAGCAGGCCAAGTGTCGCTGGCAAATCTCGTATTTAATATATTTTTTTAAATCAAATGGGAACTATCTGCGTTGTGATAATACATCAATGCGACAGTTGAATGTTCCTTAACTTATGTACATGTTCACATCTATAAATACGAGGCGCGCTCTTTGCATGGCCTCCCGCCTTGTCCATTGTACACCAATCAGCGTGCTCTGCAGATCGACGATTTAGCACTTGGAGCATCCGCTGCAGATGGACGAACGTCCATTATACTCGTTTCCTATTTCAGTAGATAGAAAAGAGCCAATTAGAGACGGTACTGGGCGCTCGGCTTATTCGTATGAGCGTAGGTCAGGTGACAAGTCGTTGGAAATAAATCAATTCTTGGTGTGCAATGGTAAAGATATTATTCTGTTAGTTAAGCGTTTGACGAGTACGTGTCTGCCGTAGTAGCTACTAGCAGTTATCGCGATAACGTTATCGATAGAGCTCGTGTATGTCTAACATGTGTGGTTGTGGTGTTGCAGCATGAGGTCACGGCGGTGGTGTGGTGTCCGCATGGAAGCCCGGCGGCCTGCTGAGCCCGCGCTGCACACGCTGCGCGCGAAGTTCCGCCGCGCTCTGCCGGAATGGACCGCGCGCGCCTCTCGCCGCCGCCGGACTGCGCGAACCATCGGCCGCTCCAAGGAGGACCCCGCGAAACCTTCGATACCGCAGCCCCGCCCGCGGAGGCCTTAAGCGAACCAGAGACTCCGCGGCCCGCGCCGCGCGCGCTACCCTCCATCCCCGAGAGCGAACCCTTGCTCCGCGATCCACTCAGTGTCAGTGCTATCAGTGAGAATGTCTCGCGCAAACACAACGGCCGGCCGCTGCACGTGCAGTTCGACGCGCAGTCGCCGCCCGCGCCCGTGTCCGTGTCGGGCTCCAGCACCAGCTCCAGCTCCGACGACGAGGACGTGTCCATCGCCGAGGCGCGCCCGCCCGACGGCGGCTGGGGCTGGGTCGTCGTATTCGCCTCCTTCATGGTCAATCTTATCGCCGACGGTATTACATTCAGCTTCGGCGTGTTCTTCCCGCACTTTTTGGAGTATTTCGGTGAAAGCAAAGGAAAGACGGCCTGGATCGCCGGCATCTTTATGGCGATGCCGCTCCTGTCCGGGCCGATCGCTAGCTTTCTTACGGACAGGTACGGTTGCCGAAGAGTGACGATATGCGGCTCGATACTAGCTGCTATAGGATTCGTCATTTCTGCTTTCGTAGACAATATGGAGACGTTGTTTTTGACATTCGGCATCATGGCCGGATTTGGATTGAGCTTGTGTTACGTTGCGGCTGTAGTCATTGTCGCGTATTATTTTGAGAAGAAACGTTCTTTAGCCACCGGAATTTCGGTCTGCGGGAGCGGTATCGGAACCTTCGTGTTCGCTCCTTTGACCTATGTATTATTAGATGAGTATGGATGGCGAGGAACTACGTTAATATTAGCTGGTTTATTCCTAAATATGGCAGTGTGTGGACTGTTGTTCAGAGACTTGCCGTGGACAACTACGATGAATGAGGAAAGGGCTAAAGAGAGGAAAAGAAGACGAGAAAGGAAACGGAACAAGCGTTACGGTTCATCAGCAGATAGTTTTTCGGACAGTAAAAGTAGCGCTGTCGGCTCCACTAAAGTAAACGAAGCCGCCGACATAGAGACGGTTACATCACCAATAGTACCCCAGTTTAGCTCTCTAGTAGACTTGCCGACGTTCATGACAGGCGGGGAGGGAGTGTCGCTCGAGGTGTTCGAGTTGATGTCGAACAGGGGCCGGGCGTACGCCATACTGGCGCAGAACTACCCCGGCGTCATGCTCCCGTCGAGGAGCTTCAGTGACAGCGGTAGACTTCACGAGCAATCACCGCCTAGAGCTCTCATGTCGCCGGGGACCGCTTCTCCCGGAGTGTTGTCCCCGACATCCATACCGCGAGCGCCGGAGCCGAGCTCGGCGCCTATAAATGATAAAGCTGCACTGTCGCTGTGGCTGCGCAGACAGACCTCGGGGTCTACGAAGAAACCGCCCGCGTTCCTCAAGGACCTGCGAGTGCACCGCCACTCCCTCACGTACAGGGGAGCGATGCTCAACATCAACCGATACAGGCTCAGAGCCTCCTCCTGTCCCAACATCTTCAGGAACTCCATGACGACCATTGCTAAAGAAAAGGTGAGAACTCCTTTTGTTTCATTATATTTCAATACTTAGCCTGACCAAACATTTGTAAATTTTCCTGGCTTTATAGACGATTACGATTTTCCTATGGATATTTGGCTAGTTACTCTAGTTATAATTATGTTCTTTACACCTTCCAGCTACAATGGTACGCGGGTCTGTGGGACTTCTGGGACCTGGCAGTGGACGTACTGGACTTTTCGCACTTCTCGAACCCGGCGTTCCTGGTGTTCGCCATCTCCAACTTCCTACTGTACATGTGGTACGACGTGCCCTACGTCTACATCGCCGACAACGGCATGAGCATGGGTTTCAACGAGTCGCAGGCCTCCATGCTCATCTCTATCATTGGAATACTCAACATGTTTGGGGAGGTGAGTTTCCAAACGTCCGTTATCTAGTAATTTTTAATGTTTTAAAATGATTGTTAGATTATCATCACACGTCGACATTTCGCTTCTGTGAAAATTTCTACATATCAAGCAGTCGAATTCCAAATCCAAATGACAAATTCCAATTCATAACACCAATCTAATCTCTGATTGATGGGGTTTTGGAGCAAATACCGATAAGCATGACATCCATCAACATCCTTTCCTACTTACAAAAACCAGTTCATTTTTGTTATCAGGCAATCACTAATGTTTAATCTGATAGTATTATCTGCGTACAATTTGTAAAGGAAGCAACAATTGTATTTTACTTGTGTTTAATCTTATCACTCGTTATCTAGAGTGGCAAGCGTTGTTTAACTTGACCCACTTAAATCATCTCATAGTCGACTGATAACTGGTACATGACGCTGACGGATCGTTACGCAACTATTGTTAATTGCACGTGTCGATTATTTATGATCAATGGCTCTACAATGTAAATAAATCTAATCTCTCTCATATTTTAATTATACATTTAACAATGCCAAAAAATATGTAAAACTAGTTGCGCTGACAAGAATTTGTTATACGAGGATAATAAGAATCGGAAATGGAAAATTTATACAGATATTAAGAATTAATTTTGCAATTATAGATAAAGATAAGATCTCATTGGAAATTACATTTATCATTTCCTTTTGTGTCACGCAAATCAATCATGCGCAATTATCAAAATAAATATTAAATTGCAAATCAGTCTTTACTGTACCTATTCACGCGACGCGTTTCGACGACGCACCGTATAATATGATAATAATGCGTTGTCGCTATGCACCGTGTCCGTACCATGGGCGTATGACACAGTATGGCTGAAATGAACACGGTACAAGAAGACGAAGACATTATTTTAACCGCTTTACTCGAATTAGTTGCATACTGAAACGGTCCAAGTGTTAATTACTTCCAAACTAACATAAGCGTACAACACATACTTAGGCACAATATGCTTTAAATATACCTTAAAAAAAAGTGTTCCAAACTAAACGTTCGGCTATGACATAGCCGAACGTTTAGTTTGGAACAAAACTCATAGCCGCTATGTGATTAGTCCTTTCACCCCGTATAACAGTTGATCGTTGTGTGTCAGATCCTGCTGGGCTGGGTGGGCGACTTCCAGTGGGTGAACGCGAGCATGGTGTACGCGGCGTGCATGGTGGCGTGCGGGCTGGTGACGCTGGTGATGCCGCTGCTGCGCGCGTACGCCGCGCTGGCCGCCGCCGCCGGCGCCTTCGGGGCCGCCATCGCCGCCAACTACTCGCTCACCAGCATCATCCTCGTCGAGCAGATCACGCTCGAGAAGTTCACCAACGCCTACGGCCTGCTGCTGCTCATGCAGGGCTTGGCTAACCTCATTGGACCTCCGCTAGCCGGTAAGAATTTGTTTCATTACTATGCACTACACATACTTAGATGGTAACTAGGAAGAACAAGTTTTCTGGTGCCTCCTGAAATACCTGGTAGCCAAGTGATATTTCTATAAGCTTGAACGATGATAGTAACCACTTAAATGACAAATATTTGGAATTTATATTTCATTTAGATTTTATGCTTCCATATACAGGGTGTTAAGAAACCTCTGTCCGACCCGAAAGGGTCATAGAGGGTTCACAATCACATGCCCAAATAAAATATCGGAAAATTAATGACAGAAACAATAATAATGGGCTTTGAAATAACCATTTTTTGCCCCGAAATTCCCTAAATTTGAGAATAAAACAAAAACTACAACACCAATTTCGTGGGTATTTTTGGGGGCCTTTTGTTAGGTAATTAGGTATCATCTGTGAAAACGCCGACACTCTCTCTCGACTTTGGAGAAAAAAAATGTTTTTTAGGTTATAAATTTTTTTTTCTTTTTTTTCCATTTTTTTTCCACATTTTTGTAATCAGATATCAATACCTAACAACACCTTAACGGATCGGACAGGGGTTTCTTAACACCCTGTATATGAATTATTCAAACTGCTTTAACCCTTATAAAAATGTCAATTTACTAGAGGGTCTGATCTTGCATAGCATTACTTACAAACATTTTATATTAGGAATGTTTATTGGTCTTATATCTTTGAGAAAAATCCAGATCAAGAATCGATTAAATATGAATCAAATGTGTCATCCAATCTTGTAATGTGATGTAACCCAATCACAATGCAAATGAACTGTCGGTTGACAACAACACATGTCACGGGTTATATAACACCTCAAGATTACATTGTTCTCACAAGTGATCATTGTCTGTATAACAATATTGTATAATCCATTCATTATTGCCTTCAGCCGTAAGTAAGTCACTGGCTGCCTGTTTTGTTTTACACGCTTCTGAATGACTAAAGATTGGAGGGAATCATGAGTTACGTCTATTTAATTTTTAAATGACTTATATTAGTTAAACAGAAAGTTAATTATGATTTCCAATTATTTATTATCTAATCCCTAAGATACTTATTAGGTTTTAATGCAGACTCTTTTGGATGTTTACCATAATATATTCCACTTAGCAGTTCCATTTATCAACGTGTATTTTGTCCTATAATAGTTAAAGTAGAAATTAATAAGCATGTTTCTCTCTCCAGGCTGGGTATACGACGTGACGGGTTCCTACGACTTGTCGTTCTACTTGGCGGGCGTGTTCATCGGCGTGTCGGGGCTGGTGCTGCTGGCCACGCCGCTGATCAACTGCCGCCGCAACCGCCGCCACGCCGCCGCCGCCGCCGCTGTTGCTGCTGCCAACGCCAACGCCGATGCCAACGCCGCACCACTGTCGCCAGCAAAGGATAAAACCAACGGGGAAATCAAACACAATGGGAAACTACTTGTTTAAATAATTAAAAAGAAACCCCGGTTTCCGAAACACAAAAAAAATATATAATCTGTCAAACGTCAGATGGCAGAAGCCCACAATTATTGACATTTAATTTAGTAAAAACCAGGATATTGTTATCAAAAATGCCCATGTTCCGAATTCGACACCTAAATCGTAAAGTCATTTGTTTTATCCCCCGACGCAAAAACAACGGGATAGATAAATGTTCCGAAGTATTTCTATAAAAAAAAAAAAAAAAAACAATTGTCTGTCTCCCACATTTGCTCAGTGATTTAGACTAAGCGTGGCAAGACGGCGCGATTCAATATTCTTTAGATATACCTACACTTGTCATCGCTCGAATACACACGATCTCTTCACAGAGTAAGCGTGTCATAAAGGTATTTACCTCGCACGACTATCAAAAATCATGGTAGTAAAATAACTATTTATTTTAACAATTTCATGCATCACAGTGATGCAGCTAAACAAATTTTAATCATTATCTTATCTGTTTTGTAATGTCCTTTATTAAAATTAGATATTTTCTACTATAAATCATTTTACTATCGATTTTAGTTATGTTCCTTTCATATCTATTTTATTAAATTATGATGCCAAACGTATTATATTAAATCTAATTAATACATTATTATTTGTTAGTGAAGTAATTCATAAAAATGTTCAAGACTTGTTTAAATAATTCTTTCTTGTTTAAAAACTCAGTTTTAGAACAATAATAATAGACTAATTTTTGTGAGGTCCCTAATTTTTATAAAGTAGAAGCAAAAGCGAAGTTTTTATATTGTAACTAGCTGATTCCCGCGACTTCGTCCGCGTCAATTTCTTAAAATTGCGACTATAATTTGAGATTTAAACTATCCTATCTCTCAAGTTGGATCGAACTGCACATGGTGTGCGAATTTTATTATAATCGGTTAAGTGGTTTAGGAGTCCATTGAGGACAAACATTGTGACACGAGATTTATATATATTAAGATGGTAAACACTTGCTATCAACGAGAACATTTTACACTTTGTCGCCTTAACCGACTTCGATAGAAAGGAGTTCGCTGTTTCTACCAGTTCTTAGTTATATTGGCTTGCGGGTGTTACCAGTACACATGCAATAAGACGAAAAGCTGTCGAAAATAATCGGGTAGTTATCGAAAAGTGTTTGTTCTATATATTCATGGTGTTGAAGATATTATAATAATGTTGTACTTGTCCTGGGGGTGAATATTGAAACTACTGCCTAATAGAAAAGGCTGGAATGATAGTACTTCATGCGATAGCCGCTCTAATGATTTATAATTGCTAGAAAATTGAATCGAATTTTAAAGTAAAAGAAAATGATTGTATGTAAATTAAAAAGGAACAAAGTTGTGACTTCAGAAGCACGAGTAGGCTCTAATTAAAATTTTGAAATAATTAGACGTATTTTTAAGGACATTTGGAAATGTAAGGATAATTCAATCAAGGATTTATTACACTGTCAAAGACATTGTAACCGGCTATTCTAATGTTAGCGTATAATAAAATATATTGAGAAGCTTATAAAGGAGACTTTGACAGTGTATGAACCGAATAACGTTCAAACTTTTTAATGCTTAATCATTACTCGCGTAAGATTTAACAAATTTTTAACCCAGACTTTATACAATATTGTGAAATTAAATATCTAATATTAAAAACTTTAATGATGTATCACCAAAGACTGCCCAAGTTCGGAAAATTGTGAATTAAAGACCTTCCTGTAGTTATATCAAAGTTAGACTAGAGGCTGAATACTGGAGTCCTTTGTTTCTGAATTTGTATTTTCTTTTAGGTAGACGATGGGCAAAGGAAGTCGTTATTCAGCCAATATTTAAAAGTTTTCAGTAGTGATGTTTCGTTATTTATGCGACGTAGGTTGTTTAAACAATTACGTTTTCCTTAAATAAAAAACTGCCCTGAATGTAAACTAAACAGCGAAGTAAAGTAATTTACTTTATGTTAGACTCGCATGAATTTATACTTTTTATTACAATACGGATATGTATAATCGAATGATTATAGTATGTAAGTTATAATTCGAGGAAAAATTTAAAACAAATTACGTACCAAAAAAATGTTATCATGTAGCTTTGTTTGAATTTTCTGTAGTTTTAGGTGTTACATTAGATATTAATGCCTGCGACTCTAACAGTAAGCGACTGTATCACTTATAAACAAACCTTTTCAATTTGTAACATTTACCTTAGAACCCCGATGGAATCTCCCTCCCTAACGACGCATTACACCAGATGCCTTTATAAGACTTTCTAACATATTAATATAGTGCTATATCATAAAAGACACAAAATAAATAGTTTTAGTATCCATAACTATTCTACATTTTATGTCCATATTGTATGTTGTATCAATATTGAACGTTAACAATCGTTCAGACACATTAGAAGCTTGTAATCCATTTATGACTTAGTCGAAATAATGGTTGATATTTATGTATCGATACTACATACATAATGGATCACATCTGTCGTCACACCCACAGTATTTTAAACCTTACCTATTCAATAACAAGATATGCCAATATCATGACAAATGTTTAACATGCAAATTGATGTTATTTGTGATATTGATGGAATTTAATTTTATAAGAATTTAATCCGAATCGGTAAGCTCTTGCCAAACTAATATGGACGTGTGAAATTTGTTCTTATGTGGCAGCTTCTATTTATATTATGTTCATACACGAATATATATTTAATTATATATCAGGATATATGTTTGTGGTCCCGTTTACCGTAGGAATTTTAGCAAAAAATTGTCTTCACTAGTAAAAAATACAATGTAGGCAAGCAATATTTTAAAATCCATTTTCCAAGGGACTAAATATTAAGAAACTTATAAAAATGTTCGTTTTTTAGCTGGACGAGAGATTTATCTGGAATAAAAAAAAATATGTATACCTCCTACGGTAAATAAAAATTGGTGTGTCTGTAATAAGTAGTAATAATGACAGCAAGTATAATGTATGCTTCGTTCGCAACTGTAAAGTGATTGTTCTAAACGGGTATACAACTGTATTATGTATATATCTGATGCACTCTGTCGTGTGTATGTTAGTAAAATTCTTTTTTGAATTTATTTTACCTTTGTTTTATTTTGTTTGGAGCCTTCTACAAGTTTGAACCTCTTTCTTACCCTTTATTTATAGTATTAAGTAAAAAAGCCGTTGATTACTTTGCTCTATAGTAAATTGGTGAGAAAAGTAATCGATGAAGAAAATATCCCTTAGATGTTTTTGAATAACTTTGCTATTAATTTATTTTTATGTTGAGTTATTATTAAATCTTCTGAAGTGTAAATTTAATTTCTGTTTGTCGTGGCATGTCGTTTTTCTAACAATTATATAATGTCAACTAAAATGTGATAATAAAATGACAACTTTTAACAAAATCGTAGTAATAATAAGAGTGACTTAATAGTAATTCAGAGTTCGTAGTTGCTGATTGAAATTGACTTTCATAGAAGGTAACCTACACTTATAGATTTATAACTCAAATATTCATAAGAAACAATTCTACACCATTGATATTAAGCTTTTTTAAATCTAAAAAAAAAACACAAAATTAAACATTAAAATTACTCATTAAAAGTTCTTCCACAGTATTTTTTGCACACTTTAGAATAGAGCACTTAGAATCGATACGGTTGTTAATTAAAGACTACGAAATCATTTGGATCCAGGTTAAGATAGCACTAATCATTTTGTATTTTAAATCTACCTACCTATCATATTTATTACAATCAACAAAATTAAATACTTTAATAAAGTCGCATTTAAGATTTTACATAATATTTACCTAAACAAATGTGATTATTATAAAAGTTTACACCAAAATTAAGCAATCATTTACCTAACATTAGATCCTAGGAAGTCAAATTTGAATATTTATGAATGATTATGTAGGTTGCGTTGAATAAATACTTACCTCATGAAATAGCGTTGTATTATCAATTGAGGTCTTTTGAATTGGCTTTTGAAACCCTTATTATGGGCTCGCAGTTCGCACACATAACTGCGAATTCGCATCGCATCGCAAAATTCTGCGAACTCGCGTTCCATTTTGAACTTTATTTACTAGAAGTTCCTGCGATGCGAATTCGCATCGCATCGCAGTTTTGTGTGGGAGCCCTAAGAGATTCGTACTTGTATTATTAAAATAAAGACCATTTTAGCTTGAAAATGTTTTTGAATTTTTCCTACATCATTTTACCTTACCTTAGCAAGTGCTCTAAAATTGGTACACTCAGTTAGATACCTACTTACCATTTGGTGTGTAATTTATTTAAAAAGTAAGTAGGTGACTATGATGGAAAAATAAATGCTTGTAGGTACCTAATTCCTACAGTAAAAGAAAACGGAATTTTGTTTCCTTTATGTCTAAAAATTAACTTATCAAACGGTCAGTAAATAAGTATTTGAATTCCTAAGTTCAACGCTCGCAGTCACATCTCGCAGTCTTTCAATGTAGAACACCTGTTCAAAGAAACAATAGAAATTGCAATTTAAAATTCATTAACCTATTCAGGTGCGGTTTTAATTTATCTAACGAGTCATGGCTGGCATAAGGCTCTTTAATATTCAACAGCTGCTCAAAAGACAAACGTAATTAAATTACTTCACGTTACCTATATCACGTTTCCAATTTATTATTCCATGACGAGTGACGCAGTATTTTGTTTCTGTTCGCAGTGGGACCGTGAATTATTAATGTTATGTTTACGCACAGATGTTGAGACAGTGTTATGTAGATGGCTGTTGCTACTCTGTGGAGCGGGCGTGAAGCGATGCTGAATATTGAAATTAGTTAGACAGAAGGTGCACAGGTTATCTACTTCTAATTACTTAATTAACCGGATAGTAAAAGTACCTACATAGATACGTATTAGACGTCTCAAATGCAGGAACCAATAAAACATTAGTAGTCCTTATGGACTATGCCACAGACAGGCGTTTAACTACTTATGTAGTTAAACGCCTGTCTGTGGCATCTTAAGTATCTCCTAGACGAGTGGACCTATTTTGATGAGCTTATTTCTGAGAGCTGATGTAATTGCCTCAAGGTATAACCACAGCCTGTAGATACAGCTTAGTATCGCGAAACCTTGAAACGAGAAATATCTAAGAAAAAGAGGTGAAAGTTTAGGAGGCGTATTGTTAGGTGATATACAAACGACTTATGTGTACGATAAAATGCTATATTGACAAAACAAAAGAATTGTGATAGTTCCATAGCCATCGTCTCTCCACCCAATACCAGTAGGTACTCTCTCCTCTTACATAACCTATAAGAATATCGTATCTGTTGCGTTTTGTAGTTTATAAAAGTGGTTTTACAAATTGCGGGGCCTTTACAGTAGGGTCTGGGCTCGGGTAAAAGGTCGCCTTATCAACAAACAGAATATGCGGACGATAAGTATGCTGATAGGCTGTTGTCTGTTACACAAAGTATTGGTGAAATTCTAGGTCAGTGTTTAGGTAGGTATTTTGCTTTGACTATATTGTTGTCCCACGCATCAAGGATTTTATGAAAAATGTTGTTATGGAATAGGTATTTGAATGATCTAACTTTCCTTGCCTATGGTCCTTTGTCTTTTTTAACAAAATCGTCAACCGTGCTCTGAAACCTAAAACACATGGTATTTTCTAATTTAAAAGATACTATAGGTACGTACCAAAATTTATTAGGTTTTTAAATAATATTAGGCACCCATTACCTACCTATTTAAATACAAACAGAAACAAATAGCTGTAAGTTATCTTTAGCCTTTTGTCTAGGCTAGGATTAAGACCATTTCCCGTAGTTCTGACTACCGACTTACCGAGAACCGTGACACGCAAAGCCCCGGGGAGTCTTGGTCGACTCTCAAAGGTATTGTAACAGAACTTCTATTGCTAGCTTTAAATTTGTAGTACAAGTTATGTAAAACATTTATATTGCTATGCGCAATCCACCCATGTTTTACATTGCACGTTTTGTTCCGAGTTTGGTTTGAGTGGGTAAGCAGACAAGTTCATGGTAAGGATAATGCTGGAAAATATAAAAAAAAAATGGATTGTCTGTGGTTTCAGAAGTTGTAGATTTTGTTTGATAGTTTGCACTAGGAAAATGAAACGTGACCGAAGAAATGAGATAAGTATGTTTTGAAACTATTAAAAAAAAAACAAAACATCTCCTGAACAAGTTAAACAAAGAATAATAAGGCGTACTAGTAGCGCTCGTTCAATTGTTTTTATTTGTTGAGTATGCAAAACCGGACACGGCGTAACGAGCAAATTCAATAGGCTAACGGAAACGGGCGGGAAACAGTCTACAAAGTAGTTAGTGACGTCAGGTTACCTACGCGTGCTCCAAATTCAAACGGATAGTTTTTATACTGGCTGTACGAGGCGGTTAGTTTTGTTGGTGTTTAAACTGATGTTAATACATGTAGCTACATAAAGGTTTTAATTATTGTCTATGGTTTGTTGCTCGTTATCGATGATAACTTTTGTCCTAATTACAATTAGCTAAGTATTTGGTGTGTTATTTGGTTCACGTTTTACTAGGCATCGAATGATCAATAAATAAAACTCAGAAACGGTAAGAAAAAATATTCGCTCCACATCCGTTAATGCGCAATAAATAACAAGAACTCCTATTTGTTTTAGTAACTGAAAAAAAATATGTAACGTAGTTTTTGTTCAGTGTAAAGAAATAACTTACGTAAAGAAAAATGCTCTTGAGAAATGCGGTCTAGACAATACCTACTGTCCTTCTCCCCAAAGATTCAATAGCCTGGCAAGATCGAATTGACGTGGAAGGAATCTGTAACCGTCATATCACAGAAATCCGGACGAGATTACATTTGCTGCGGATATCCGGATAATAACGTAGGTACCAGGGAAACATAGACTTACTGGTCTTTGACGAAATGTTTCTGTTAGTGCTCTACAGAGCTTTGTGAGGCACGGAAACTCATACTTTAGTAATCATAATGATACAAAGCATTAATCACTAAATATATTGTCTGTCTAACGATCGATTATCGTTGATTAGTTACGATTTCAACTACTTATTTAAAATATAAATAGTGTCCCTGAAAAGCGCTTTCCTTAAAACGAGGTATGTACCTAGATGTTTTAACAATATATTAAAAGTGTTTAATTTTAATCTGGTGGAAAAGTAATCTACAAAGCAAGATCGCATACAGTATAATAAAAAAAAAAATGTTTCTACTATTCTAACTAACTATTCATTTTGTGAAGGATAAAGTTGTAATAGTATTTTTAGGGATCTCTATCAAACTGACATAAAAGGAAAAATACTTAATTTTTGTTAGGAAACGATTTTGGGATCTTAATATGAATAAGATGGTTAATTTAATCACTGAATTGAGCATAATCACTGTTTGGTACCTACATTAAAATTAATTATTATTACTAATTAAACATTTAACTCACAAATATGTATGAAAATTGCTTCAGTTTTGTTTAGTTAATATTCCTATAAATAACTACTTAGTATGTTGGTACGGAACTCCAGGTGCACAAACCCGACGTCCCTTTACTTATTATCCTTTGAACCACGGACTGCAGTTTGTCAAGATGTTTTCCTCGGACGCGGAATAAACTACTTTATCATCAAGAAACCAGTTTTCCACAAACAAGATTATATAAAACGTGACCTGTCCCATGAACTTTGGACGAAGACCTGAGAGTTATTTTATTGTGGCTTTTCTTATTATATGCCATGTGAGTGGAATTAAAATATGGTAACTTGAAGGTTGAAATATGCTTGCCGTAGGACATGCAGTCAGGCGATCAAAAATAAGTTTGGTGAACCTAGAAAATAAGCTTTTTTCTAATGTATTTAGTAGACAAAATACCTGTTATAACTTTATACATGAGGATCACAAAAATGTATACCAGTCCTGCAATTTTGTTGTTGTCGTATTTAAATGCTCTGATTAATTCTAAAATCCCCACGTATCTTCCACAACAAACTTAAAAATAAACAAAACTCAAAATACACTCCGTTTTACATTGTACCTCCATACCTCAAAGGTATATAAATGTAACATGAGTACGACATTACCTGCTACGTGGCTATCTGCCTACCCCGCTAGATAAGCAGCTCTGGATGATCCAGTGCCTCTTGCACGTGTCCTCATCAGTATTCCGCGGGAACTGCCGATCTGGAGTTAAGGAGTTATGCGGGGGATGAACAACGATCATATTTTTTGTATGAGCCCTTTAGAGACTGCCTACACGCTCGGCTGATTGTGGAACTTAGATATTTTAATTGATGTCGTGACGTTGTTTGATAGTGGTAATTCCACGAAGCAAATACAAAGGGTAATTCTTAGTAGGTTGATTAATCAAGTGCGTTTGGTTAAGTAGTTTTTAAGCGATGAAATGCTAAAGTTATTGAATAGGCTGCACTGTAACAATCGACTGCATCTGCTACTCAGAGTAAGAAATTCACACCGGTCAGAAAAAAGCCTCGTAGAAAATATGATAACGAAAAATATTATGTTTGTGACATATATAACGACACGGTTGAGAAAAATTTCATGATCGTGCCTAAGCGGAAATGATCAAAAAATAAAATAAAACATAGCATAGAATTTCTCAGTAAGAGGTAAAGCATGATGTATAAGGGATTAATGAGCAGGCATCCTTTCATACAGTCAACGGAAACGTAATAAAATATGACCATAAACTTCGAAGTACCGTTTTATATCTAAAACCAGCCATTCTAAAATGTTTATACATGTTCTGCTAAGAAAACTAATAAAAATGTTGCATGAAAAATAACTCTTTCGTATATCATTCATAATGGAATGTCACGTAATACATCGTGTTTAGGGTTGTCAACACAAGACTTGTCAACAAGTTAGCTTGCGAGAAAGTAACAAGTTTTTGTATAATTTCATACTGAAAAGTAAAATTAGTTCAAGTAGGATGAGTAGGTTAAATTTATTTTCGTCTAATTACTTATTTTTGACAGTAAGTAATTAGACGTGAATCATTCATATTGTTATTCAAGAATAAAAGTTTATTTATAAATTGTGTCAGTTCTGTCAAAAATAAAAATACTTATTTAAATCCTCATAGGTTTGCTATCATTTTATGTGAAAAGTAACTAATTTGCGCAAACGCTATTTAAATGTTACATCCAAGAAGCGAATACCAATAGTACCTACTCAGGCAGCCCTATGACCTTCTAATTCACAAATTGTCTGCCAGTACATAAAAGCGTATTAACATTTTTACAGCTTCGATATGGTAAATTGGAAACGTACGCCAACTTGTTTGGACGTAACAAATTTTATACGAACAAGTTGATAAAACATGTACTGTTTATGTTGTCCCGAGGTCACGTGGTTATGATGGGGGGGGGGGGGGGGGGGTGCAAGCTTCAATGTCAGGGACTCATTTTATGTTCATTTGGTTTTATGTTAATCTAGCGCTTTTTTAGAGGTATTTTTTTTATTTTTATTGATAGGCTTAAAACGATACAAAAATAAGAAGGTGCATAAAATAAATGAAAAATTATATTAGGGTAAATATACAGCAGCGGTATTTATTTTTCCAAGAGTCACATATATAGCTGCCACATCTGAATTTAAACAAAGAACCTACTGATAACACTTTCTGTTTAAAATGAATAGTTATCCATATAGCCTATGTTGAAGTTATCTAGACAAACATGCAGGTATAATAATATGTTATCAGTAATCAGAATAACCATGATGCGGGTTAACTGTTAATTTGCAGACTGTTTGAGTGCTTACATAATTCTAAATAAATGTTTAAATCCATATTTTTTTAAACGTTTGGCTTTAAATATAATTTTCCTTAATATTTTGTAAAAAGCAGGCTATAATCGCCTCATCTTGTCATATATTTCGGCTAAAGCCACAAATTTTCACCAGAACCTGAAGGCTGTGTCGTGTCTCGCAGCTAATAAAGCGAGCTTAAAAATGGTATGAGCTTAATTAGCGGCAGTTCATTATGTGGGAGCGCCATGATGGATTAATGTTACTGTTTTATTACGTGAAGTTGCTCTCTACACAAATGTTAACTTTGTAAGCCGCGTGTGTGGTGAAAGTTTTCTAACGACACACATGTTTGAAAATTCTATCATAATATTTTTATAGAGCGACTAGAAGGTACATATTATGTTACTAGCTGTGCCTGCGACTTCGTTCGCGTGGATGACGAAACTTATTGATGAGTTTTTAACCGCAAAATTAAGTTTGTTTTTTATTGTCTATACTTTTCCGGGATAAAAACTACCCAGTGTGGTGCCCAGGATAATAAAGAATAATTATACCAAGTTTCATCGTAATCGAACCGGTAGTTTTTGCGTGATACCTGAACAAACAGACAGACAGACAGACAAAATTTTTTTTTTTCACCTTTTTGGTTTCGTTGTCGGTCTAGTAACACCCCCCGCCATTTATTTTTTTGATATTTTCAATGTACAGAATTTTCACTTCTACAGATTTATTATAAGTATAGATTAGCATGTACGATAGTATCAATCATTCACAGAACCCTTGATCTTACTAGACACCTAATCCATTTATGTCATTGTGTACAAATACTTTAGATATGACTTCTCATGTACAAAGGGACTTACTGCGTCATTACATAAGCTTTTTTACATACATATAACAACTCCCACAATCATTTTCTTTTTATTTAGTTAAGGTAAACTAAATATTTAGAAAATGATTAAAATGACTAGGTTACGATTGAAAAGTTTCTCAGAAATAACATATTTCCATAGAAACTAAATTAATATAGCATAAGTTACTTCATCAGGCTGTTCAGTAATGTAGGATAAAGTTGTGAGCCTGGAGGCTTACGGCCACTGGCCTCGCTACGTCATACCTCACCTCACTTCCTGTAAAACAATGTTATCTGCAACAATCCCGTATTTCACATTCCGATTCACGCGACACATCCTGATATTAATTTAATAATACTACGTTTAATATTAACGCAGTGTTGTTTAAGTTATGGGCGAAAGCGGTGAAAAACGTTTCGGCTTTTCTGTATGTTTTCTAGATGTCCAATAACCTCAAGAAATTAAGGAATAATAGAACCTGTATCTAAGTAATCGCATAAGCTGTGTTAGATATACAAGTTTAAGCCATCTCTACTGCAAAGATTTTATATGTTATAGGCTTTGCAAATACCCATATGTCCTTTGAAGAAGACGATAGTTATTGTAATCAGTAACGTAAAGGTCAGTAGTGAACGCCCCTGTGTAATTTCTATTAGAAAAAACTCATATTGGTAATTATATTCGATGAACGCTGAGGTACAGAAGTCATTTCGAGATCAACATACGAAACTACCTGTTACCTCGCTTCGCTTGTACAGGTGCCACGGCCCGCCTGCAACCGTAGCGTTCCCGGCCGCTAGATTACCCATTGTGGCCTAAAAGAGCAGTTTTTCGGGCAGATTTTAATAAGTGCTACCCCCGAATAGGATTTAATTTCGCCCTGTCACTGCCAGCGAGCAAGCGAGCACTCCGAAAGAATTCGTTGCCAAAATAAAAATATAAGTAGAAGTTGCTTTAGAATTTAAATTTTCGAGCGACCCCGTGACCCGGCGATTGCTGGAATTGCTGAAAAGAATATCGTGTTGATGGCGCGTGTTCCGTATACATGATTGTCTCATTGTATTTTGTCCGACCGTTGGCGTAGAGGTCTTCTAAGTAAATGGGAGACAACCCAGATACAACGACCACAGAAGTAATTTCGCTTGAGTGAGAATAACTCTGCGGCATCTTGGCTTAGCCTTTACTTTATATGTTGAAGCCACAATACACTACATGCGTTATACGACGCGAAACTTTTCATCAAGCTCTGTAAGATTGTCGCCTAGAGGTCACAGCGGCCGTTCCCCTGCCTGCATGCTTCGCAAAGGTATTGCTATCGACTGTCACTGAGCTACACTTTTTGGGTTTCCTATTTTCGTTTCTGGCTTTGAATGTAGCGTTCGATTTAGTAATCCGATTGGTGTATTGGTAAAGCGCTATCGAGTAACATACGGCTCGGGGATTGCATAAAAAATATTTGTTCGTCCTTCAGATTCATTCCGAAGCGTTGTTTGTATGTTGTGCGGAAATCAAAACCCGGTTCGCGCCTGCACGGGTTTAGTTCGCAGAGTTCGACCCCCTTTCACCCCTTTCCTCAGAACAGATGTTAATTAATAATGTAACTTATTTTAATTCTCTCGCGCCTATACGCCGGGAGGATGAATTAGCTTATTTAGATTAGAGGCGGCGAACCAAACGCACGGATTAGGAGAGGAGTCACGTTACACCGGATTTTGTTTTTAATGGTGTCTGGATCTGTATATTCTATTCATGATTCAATAACACATGAAATATTAAACATGATACATATAAGGTGTATTCTACAAGCACCAAAAGGTAATCTACGACGAGCATCTTATAAGCCTTTTTATGAAATGCTTACAAAATAATGTGACAGAGGGACTAGAAACAGTCTATAGAAGTTAAAAAGCTATCTGCTAAACGGCTTCAAGTAATTTGCATTCAGCTTTCAATGTTTGCTAGATCAACATTGCCTCAAGAATCTCGAGGACTTATACTTTACTTTCTCAAGAAACGGAAGGAAACTTAACGATTGCCATAAGAAAGATTTACTAGTAATAAACTTTATATACTGTTAAACATAATTCCGAATGGCCTCAAAATACTGAAACCAATGGAAATTAAATAAATAACAAACAACATATTTCACAAGTTAACGAGTGATTTTCAACGTTTCTTTAAAACTTGGTTAATCTACAGCTTCATATTTCACTAAACGTACTCGTAACAGCTGTTTTAATTTGCTGTTTTCAATTAATTCCAAAATTAAGCGTTCTGTTCGAGTTAATACACAGTTTATATCAGAATAGATCGACGGTGCTTAGATAATCCATTACCGCAGTAATTGATTTCTGTGTATTATTAAATAATGTTGGCAGCTTGGGGGTTGAGTAACAGCTTTCGAGTGGTTGTGGGTTAAACCTGGCAAACAACTTGTGATTATATTAAGGATTTAATTATGTGTTTCCTTAGTGTGTTTAAGATGTCGTTGATTTGTTGTGAACAAAAACACCTCGACATAAAGCGTAGCTTTCATTAATCTGAAGAAATTTTTGTAAAGGCAGTGCTGTGTTATTCGGGTTTTGTACCATGAATAATTGAAATAAAGTTTGTGTTTAAAGAAATGTGAACTGAATTCTTTGCATTTTCCCATTGGGCACGTTACGTCACAGTTCCGTAGTCTTTTACATAACAGAAAAGTAAAATATAAACAGCAATAAGAACCCAAATCGAAAAACAGAGTCCCAAATACATACCCTTTTAATTAAAGCAGGAATCTTTATAGCAAATACTTATACAAAACAGTCGTGCCTACCTTCCCGGAGTCTATCAACTTTCCAAACAGCCATTCAAAGAAAAACTTCGGCGGAATATTTAATGCCATTCCAGTCTTTATTTGGTACGCATTAATGGCTATAATGGTGTAACTTCTGGTTGGTAAGACAGAAAAGCTGTCAAAATGGTACGTGCCGCGATCATTCTCGTAAAGATTGTTGAGACGGTACAAAGGATATTGTAAGGTGGAGAGAAATGCGCGCGACGTGCGGACCGCGAGCTGATAGGTGACGAGAGGAACGCCGAGGATGACTGGCGGCGTGACGTCACCGTGGTGACGTCGTTTGTGTTTAGGATTTATCGGTAGCCGCGGTTAATGATAAGTAAGTAAGCTTTGAGCTGTTGCTTCTTTACAAATATTTAGTTTTCTCGTGGTAATGGGTACGTTAATCATTTTTTGCAGGTCCAATTCTCACTTATTTTTTTGTTATTCCCAATATATTTTTAATGCTGCGATGTCACCCAAAAATTCTAAGTTTAATATGGTCGTAAATGTCGTCTTACTGATTCTGATAGGCTAGTTTCCTTTTACTGCTTGGTTCCATTGGAGCATACAATGTGGCCGTTAGCAAGAGTTAGAAAACCCTTTGTCCGCTTATCGCGACTTTCCACTGGTCTCCATAGCCTAGCATTACTAGTGATAGAATGTTACTATGATTGTTCCATTAGTTTTGTAATCATTGCGCCACATGTATTAGGTACGGCGGTCTCCTTGCTTGGATAGCCAGTAATGGAAACATTTCAGGCGATCCTTTGTTTCTTTTGTATTATACTTTTCAATGCCCGTTTCATTAAATTACAAATGAGGAGTATAAATGTCTGGTATTTAAATACCTAATGAAGCTCGCAGCGTAGATCTTGGGTAAATTGGTTGGCTTTCCTGGTTTTCCATAGAATGAGTCTTAAGCATGTTCTTCTTGGAAATTTATGAGAGAGAATAATATTCTTTGAAAGAGATTACTTTCTTATTTAACAAGCTTGATTTAAATGATGTGAGGAGCCTGTGATATTTAAACAGTGTTAGAGAAAATTTTGCGCATGCAGGTTCTAGTTTCCAGTTTCGTTTAAAACATTTTGAATCAAAATAGTTTTTTTTTAAGCTCTGCTGTGCTCTCTCCGTGAGGTGAGTGTTTATCTTTCTACCTCATTCATTTTCTAGTTTGTTGCCAGACTTGCCATTAACTAAGCTGAGTTGCAATAAACCCATACTTTAAACTCAGTTTAATACGATATTTCAAGTTTATGTTCATAATAGGTGCTTATGTGTTTATGAGTGATGATGTGTGAGATATTATGTACCATAATTGGTTGCTAAGAGGCTTGTTCTTAGTTAGCGTGAACTTGTATTCATTTCACTCAGCTAGAATAGTATTCCATATACGTAAAAATATTAAAACCAGGTAAATATGGGTGCACAAGGACCATAGTTGTTTCAAAAAAGATAAGGGATTTATAATTATGAATTCAATTGTTTTACCATTTTTTTTTCAAAGTTTTTTACGTTTCAATTATCCAAAAGTTTTTGTTGTATTTCTATTATTATACTAGCTGTGTCCCGCAGTTTCACCCGCGTGAATACCTAGGTCCCGTTCCCGGTGCCTTTGTATATAATAACAGACAAATAATTAGCAATAAATTAAAATTGCGACTATAATTTGAGATTTAAACTATCCTATCTCTCAAGTTGGATCGAACTGCACATGGTGTGCGAATTTTATTATAATCGGTTAAGTGGTTTAGGAGTCCATTGAGGACAAACATTGTGACACGAGATTTATATATATTAAGATTGATTAAGATATTTCATTAATAAAAACAAAATTTTGCTCTGAATAAATGTTATCTGTTTCACAATAAGGGTCGAAGTCCTTTCCAAAGTCGAGACGTGTTTTATAATATAACATTTGAGAACAGAGAAACGTGTGACGTATATTGGCTTTTTCATCAAACTTTTGCAACAGATTTTATTTAAACTCTACAGACTGCTCAGCTGTCCCTTAAATTACGTTGAAAATGGTTGAGACACATATGGGAACATTTCTTATTTCTTAAATTTCAGCAATAACTTTAAAAACTGTCTAATTTTGACTAGTATTGTACAGACTAGATGGTATTCTTAAGAACTTTTTTTTAGAACCTACTTTGCAGAATTAAAATGTTGTCCAATATTCTTCATGGAAATTATGTAAGATTGATTAGCTTCCGTGCTGCTTCATATATCTAATGTGTCATCAGTAGCAGAGAAAAGTATTTCTACTGTTAATACTTTACTTCGCAACTGTTCACGATAGATGGGCCGAAAATAAAAAATCGAAAGCTGTAGCTAGTTTGAAATAAAAATACCCTACTTACTGGGTTGTAGGTCAGTCTGGATTGATCCGAAACTTTTGTAACTGACAGAATTGGCTAAATTATTGTTGAGCTACTTCGAAAGTGCGTTACATTGTTTGCGCATTTGTAAGAAAAACTGTTCTTAAGTTGCTAACTCAAGTTATAAGTCTAAATAAATTCTGGTAACGGCTAGAACTTTCGGAGTTCGTGAACCAAAGGTAATTGTTTTTGTGAGGATATTTTCTGTGTTTATTTGACACAGATTTTTAGTAGGTGTGTTTCTGTGTTTAGTTTCTTAGTTCGTATAAATTTATAGAATCTAACCTGCATCATAAGTTTTGCTTTCGTAACGATGCGATAAGACAGTGTCTGCTTTGATTCAGTACGACAAAATTATTGCTATATTTCCCCGTAACATGTATGTAAAAGCTCTACTTAAGCAGTCAAAATCATGCACACACGTAAAAGGCGAAACAAAACACTACAGAGCCAATTGTGTTTTATATAATTAACTGTTGCCCTTTTGTTTATTTTACGTTGAATAGGCATATTTTTGCTTTGTCTGTGTATTAAGTCATTGTTGAAATTTAATGTTTATATAAATATATTGAACAATATCCGCTCACAAACAGTCGCGTACATTGTCTATTTAATAATTTTAAACGCGGAAAAGCAATTTTGTGAGCGCAAACGCTCCCCGGATGCCCCAATGAGTGTTTTTATAACGCACGTGAGAGGAATACTTGTTTAATTTAACTTTGATGTTGTAAGCAAGCACCCGGATGGGAATAGGGCAATTTACTCTGACCCGGGCAACGAGCCTGTTTATAGAAGGTGATTAATATTAGATTAATCACCTATTAATATTAAAGGCCCATCTAACTGAGTACCACTCTAGATGAGGATTGGCTATCACACTAAAACTTACATCTTCTTTACAGAGTATAAATTAAAATCGCTTCCGCTGTTCCCTAAAACTTTTAAACTTCTCAACAGATTTTAATGCAGTTTTCAGTATTAGATAGAGTAATTCAAGAGGAAGATTCATATGTTTTAAACGTGCATATGATAGAAAAGGAAGCTAAGAAATTCCGGATACCGTGCGAAGCCAGAGCGGGTCGCTAATACCTTATAATCCTAGTAAATATAAGTTCAGGAATAGTCTCCTAACTCAAAAACCACTTGAACAAATGTCATCTGAAGCGAAAATGTAATTTCCATCTGACAAGCTATCTCCATGTTGTGGACAATTTAACTGCGCCATAAACGTCCGTCGTAAACCAACTTACTTTCAGTAATATTCATAAAGCCTTATTCTGTAATACAATAATGATGCCAGGGTCATGGGAGATCACAATTTTTCTTTAAAAATATATTAAGTAATAACTAGATAGAGATATAATATTGAAGTAAACAGACTTAAATAATCTCGCTTTATATTAAAATGTATGTTAATTGGTTGTTACCTAGTTCATAGGTAACAAGTAAGTGCTTTTTACAGAGATTGTAGACTTTAGTTAAATTCGTTCTATTATCCTATCCTACTTCTACTATCCTATTCGTTATATTTTCGGTTTATTTTCTTTGTCTCTTTTCTTTTTATTCATGTAATTTTGTATTTAAAATAAAGTAATACTAATGATACACTTTGGTCCGTCTAAGTTTCCGTATCCGTATAAGCTTTTGTAGAATGGAAACAAAAAAAACTTTATTTAAATTAATGTTTATAACACGACTGCCACCAAAAAGTTCATCCGAAAAAAGTTGCTTCAAAAAACTTTGTAACTTTTAGCAAAGCCAAACCGCTATTCATATTTAACTGACCAAAGTGTTATTATCTTTCAATTAGGAGTCCGGTGAAAGCCGCAGGGCGAGTGTTAGTCGAAACTTTGTCGTATTAGCGGCGAACTAAACTGAATTATATCTGGTGTAATCTCTGTTTTATGCAAAAATATTATGTGAGAATGCAGTGAGGACGCATCCAGATTATAATATAAGTAACTATTTTATTGTGAGTCTATTATAAGAAATTGTCATCTTGATAAATGGGCCGAGAAGGTTAGATAAATCAGTCGCATGTTGGAATATTATTAGTACCAATTCAGCTGAATTCAGTGAGACAGAAAGTCAACTTCAATATAGCTTAGGAGATAAATTAGGTAAAAAGTATATTAAAATGACATGTTGCACATAATTATATAACCTTCTTTAGGGATACTCTGGTAAATAAAAACATAGTATAAAGAAACATTTTAATTTCTTTATACATCTAAGTATGTAAGACAGTATTGACATGATCACTACCTTAGAACAAGTAAACAATGGTAATAAATTTACGTTTATTACCTATACTTAGTATTTTAATTGAATAATGAGTTCCTAGCGTAACACCTGTTTCTATTCATATTATTATAATATACTAGCTGTGCCTGCGACTTCGTTCGCGTGGATGACGAAACTTATCAATGAGTTTTTAATCGCAAAATTAAGTTTGTTTTTCATTGTTTATACTTTTCCGGGATAAAAACTACCCAGTGTGGTGCCTAGGATAATAAAGAATAATTATACCAAGTTTCATCGTAATCGAACCGGTAGTTTTTGCGTGATACCTGAACAAACAGACAATTTTTTTTCACACTTTTCGGTTCGGTATCGGTCTAATAACACCCCCCACCATTTATTTTTTTGATATTTTCAATGTACAGAATTTTCACTTCTACAGATTTATTATAAGTATAGATAACTGTTCCAATCAATATCAATAACAAATCTGGCGGGAGTTCATTTATTTGCTAGCGAGGTAATAGCTTTGCTCTAAAAAAGATTAATCAATATTTAGATTGATTAAATTATTTAAGTGTAAATTGCGTCAGTTATTACTCGTCAAGTTTGTCAACAAACCTTGAGTCTCGATCATTTTGTAAAGAATATCGTTTTGGGTAACCAGTTCATTTGCAATTGTAAATAAATAACTTTGGAAATAGGTAGACCTCTGTTCGACAAATTTGAGTTCCAAATAAAAAGTCTACGAGTAGATGATCTGAAACCTTTATTGAGAGGTTTATTTAACTGATGGAAAAGATCTTAATAAATGTTAATAAATATTTCTAGGTATAAATAGAGAGCCTTGATAGACAATTGTGTCTATAGTTCATTAAAATTGTCTGCAACGCCTATGCTTCTAACCAATGCCTTTAAACAATTACTTGTATACGTACCTATAACGCTAGCAATAGTATCAGTTAGTATGAAAATATTAAATACATTTTAAATGAGACTAAAAAAATACATACAAATACATACGACTTCAGCTTTTATTTTGAACAACGATAATGTCTTTTTATTTTAGACCACATTCTATTCTTAGCGTTTCACACCGAATACATAGAAATTCTTTCAGACGTGAGCTGTCGCGTGATGGAGGGAAAATTATATTAATAAATCAAACATAAAAAGATTTGTCGACAGAAATACTTCGTGTACAGATTCTGAATATCATCTGTTACACAGTACTCGAATAATGTTCCATCGTGGTTATATTATATCTATATAATGTAGGTAGTGTTCTACACCCACGGTTAAGCCAATATTCTGAAATCTTATACCTATTTGAAAACGATAGCCTCAGGCTGTCTGTTTAAAACTACTTATCTAACAAGATAAGCTAATAGTATGGGAGCTAGCAACGTTTGGAAAGTAAGAATTTTAGGTCAGTTGATTTTGTGATATGTCGTCCTTCTTGCTCTTTCGGTTAGAATCTGGGCTATCTGGCTGGCGGTAGCGGTTGCGTTCATTAGTGCGCATCCTATCTGTGCAGGTAATAATCCTGTATTTTAAAAACATTTTAAAAGGCGTAATTTTTAATTTTTTGTTTTTAAATAAGTCTACCTGACATACTTTTTTTATTGCCAGACATTTTTGACAATGCTAATTATGTGCCATACGCAATTTTTTATTTTTTTTATTTTAAAGTATTTTATAATGTCTGTAATTTTAATATTATGTTATTTAAAGATAAGAAAAACTTAAAATTAATTTTCAGACATTAATTCAATTGTTAAACCTTGAATTAAAATAAAAAAAGTCATGGAAAGTATTGGATTGGATGCGCACTAATGAATGCAACCGCTACCGCCAGCCAGATAGCCCAGACTCTAACCGAAAGAGCAAGAAGGACAGCATATCACAAAATCAGCTGACCTGAAATTCTTTCTCGAAAACGTTGCTAGCTCCTATACTAAGTGTGATGCTACGAAGTGGGGAGATTGGTTGAGGGGTGGGTCTACGAGTGTGATGCTACGAATTGGGGAAAATGGTTGGGGGTAAATCTACGAATGGGAAAAAATGGTTTTGGGAAAGGCTACGAATTGGGAAAATAGGTTGGGGGGTGAGTCTACGAATAGGGGAATGGTTGGAGTGTGGTTCTACGATACGGAGAAAATGGTTGTGGTTTGATGCTACGAATTGGGGAAGATGGTTAGGGGGTTGAGTCTACGAATTGGGAAAAATGCTTGGGGGTTGAGGCTACGAATTGGGGAAAATGGGTGGGGGGGGGGTGAGTCTACGAAGTGGGGAGATTGGTTGAGGGGTGGAACGATGAGTGTGATGCTACGAATTAGGGAAAATGGTTGGGGGTTGAGGCTACGAATTGGGGAAAATGGTTGGGGGGGGGTTTGAGTGTACGAAGTGGGGAGATTGATTGGGGGGTGGATCTACGAGAGTGGTTCTACGAATTGGGGAAAATGTTTGGGGGGTGAGTCTACGAATTGGGGAGATAAGTTGAGGGGTGGATCTACGAGAGTGGTTTTACTAATTGGGAAAAATGGTTGGGGGTGAGTCTACGAAGTGGGGAGATTGGTTGAGGGGTGGATCTATGAGTGTGATGCTACGAATTGGGGAAAATGGTTGGGGTTTGAGGCTACGAATTGGGGAAAATGGTTAGGGGTTGAAGCTACGAATTGGGGAAAATGGTTGGGGGGGGGGTGAGTCTACGAAGTGGGGAGATTGGTTGAGGGGTGGATCTATGAGTGTGATGCTACGAATTGGGGAAAATGGTTGAGGTTTGAGGCTACGAATTGGGGAAAATGGTTGGGGGTTGCAGCTACGAATTGGGGAAAATTGGGTGGGGGTTGAAGCTACGAATTGGGGAAAATGGTTAGGGGGGGGTGAGTCTACGAAGTGGGGAGATTGGTTGGGGTTGGGGGGTGAGTCTATGAAGAGGGGAGATTGGTTAAGGGGTGGATCTACGAGTGTGATGCTACGAATTGGGGAAAATGGTTGGGGGTTGAGGCTACGAATTGGGGAAAATAGTTGGGGGTAAGTTTGAGTCTACGAAGTGGGGAGATTGGTTGAGGGGTGGATCTACGAGTGTGATGCTACGAATTGGGGAAAATGTTTGGGGTGGGTTGAGTCTACGAAGTGGGGAGATTGGTAAAGGGGTGGATCTTAGAGTGTGATGCTACGAATTGGGGAAAATGGTTGGGGGTTGAAGCTACGAATTGGGGAAAATGGTTGGGGGGGGGGGGTGAGTACGAAGTGGGGAGATTTTTTGGGATTAGGGGGTGAGTCTATGAAGTGGGGAGATTGGTTAAGGGGTGGATCTACGAGTGTGATGCTACGAATTGGGGAAAATGGTTGGGGGTTGAGGCTACGAATTGGGGAAAATGGTTGGGGGGGGGGGTTTGAGTCTACGAAGTGGGGAGATTGGTTGAGAGGTGGATCTACGAGTGTGATGCTACGAATTGGGGGAAATGGTTGGGGGGGGGGGGTGAGTCTACGAAGTGGGGAGATTGGTTAAGGGGTGGATCTTAGAGTGTGATGCTATGAATTGGGGAAAATGGTTGGGGGTTGAAGCTACGAATTGGGGAAAATGGTTAGGGGGGGGGGGAGTCTACGAAGTGGGGAGATTGGTTAAGGTTGGGGGGTGAGTCTATGAAGTGGGGAGATTGGTTAAGGGGTGGATCTACGAGTGTGGTGCTACGAATTGGGGAAAATGGTTGGGCGGGGGGTGAGTCTACGAAGTGGGGAGATTGGTTGAGGGGTGGATCTACGAGTGTGATGCTACGAATTGGGGAAAATGGTTGGGGTTTGAGGCTACGAATTGCGGAAAATGGTTGGGGGTTGAAGCTACGAATTGGGGAAAATGGTTGGGGGTTGAAGCTACGAATTGGGGAAAACGGTTGGGGGGGGGGGGAGTACGAAGTGGGGAGATTGGTTGAGGGGTAGATCTACGAGTGTGATGCTACGAATTGGGGAAAAAGGTTGGGAGTTGATGCTACGAATTGGGGAAAATGGTTGGGGGTTAAAGCTACGAATTGGGGAAAATGGTTGGCGGGGGGTTGAGTCTACGAAGTGGGGAGATTGGTTGAGGGGTGGATCTACGAGTGTGATGCTACGAATTGGGGGAAATGGTTGGGGTGGGGTGAGTCTACGAAGTGGGGAGATTGGTTAAGGGGTGGATCTTAGAGTGTGATGCTACGAATTGGGGAAAATGGTTGGGGGTTGAAGCTACGAATTGGGGAAAATGGTTGGGGGGGGGGTGAGTACGAAGTGGGGAGATTTTTTGGGATTAGGGGGTGAGTCTATGAAGTGGGAAGATTGGTTAAGGGGTGGATCTACGAGTGTGATGCTACGAATTGGGGAAAATGGTTGGGGTTTGAGGCTATGAATTGGGGAAAATGGTTGGGGGTTGAAGCTACGAATTGGGGAAAATGGTTGGGGGTTGAGGCTACGAATTGGGGAAAATGGTTGGGGGGGGGGTTTGAGTCTACGAAGTGGGGAGATTGGTTGAGGGGTGGATCTACGAGTGTGATGCTACGAATTGGGGGAAATGGTTGGGGGGGGGGGTGAGTCTACGAAGTGGGGAGATTGGTTAAGGGGTGGATCTACGAGTGTGATGCTACGAATTGGGAAAAATGGTTGGGGGTTGAGGCTACGAATTGCGGAAAATGGTTGGGGGTTGAGGCTACGAATTGGGGAAAATGGTTGGGGGTTGAAGCTACGAATTGGGGAAAATGGTTGGCGGGGGGTTGAGTCTACGAGGTGGGAAGATTGGTTGAGGGGTGGATCTACGAGAGTGGTTCTACGAATTGGGGAAAATGGTTGGGGGTGAGTCTACGTATTGGGGAGTGGTTGGAGTGTGGTTCTACGAATCGGGGAAAATGGTTGGGGGGGATGTGAGTCTACGAAGTGGGGAGATTGGTTGAGGGGTGGATCTTAGAGTGTGATGCTACGAATTGGGGAAAACGGTTGGGGTTTGAGGCTACGAATTGGGCGGATTGGTTGAGGAGTGAGTCTACGAATTGGGGAAAATGGTTGGGGGGGGGTTTGAGTCTACGAAGTGGGGAGATTGGTTGAGGGGTGGATCTAAGAGTGTGATGCTACGAATTGGGGAAAATGGTTGGGGGTTGAAGCTACGAATTGGGGAAAATGGTTGGGGGGGTGGTGAGTCTACGAAGTGGGGAAAATGTTTGGGGGGGGGGGGAGTCTACGAAGTGGGGAGATTGGTTGAGGGGTGGATCTACGAGTGAGATGCTACGAATTGGGGAAAATGGTTGGGGGTTGAGGCTACGAATTGGGGGTAAGTTTGAGTCTACGAAGTGGGGAGATTGGTTGAGGGGTGGATCTACGAGTGTGATGCTACGAATTGGGGAAAATGGTTGGGGGTTGAGGCTACGAATTGGGGAAAATAGTTGGGGGTAAGTTTGAGTCTACGAAGTGGGGAGATTGATGAGGGGTAGATCTACGAGTGTGATGCTACGAATTGGGGAAAAAGGTTGGGAGTTGATGCTACGAATTGGGGAAAATGGTTGGGGGTTAAAGCTACGAATTGGGGAAAATGGTTGGCGGGGGGTTGAGTCTGCGAAGTGGGGAGATTGGTTGAGGGGTGGATCTACGAGTGTGATGCTACGAATTGGGGAAAATGGTTGGGGGTTGAGGCTACGAATTGGGGAAAATAGTTGGGGGTAAGTTTGAGTCTACGAAGTGGGGAGATTGATGAGGGGTAGATCTACGAGTGTGATGCTACGAATTGGGGAAAATGGTTGGGGGTTGAAGCTACGAATTGGGGAAAATGGTTAGGGGGGGGGGGAGTCTACGAAGTGGGGAGATTGGTTAAGGTTGGGGGGTGAGTCTATGAAGTGGGGAGATTGGTTAAGGGGTGGATCTACGAGTGTGGTGCTACGAATTGGGGAAAATGGTTGGGCGGGGGGTGAGTCTACGAAGTGGGGAGATTGGTTGAGGGGTGGATCTACGAGTGTGATGCTACGAATTGGGGAAAATGGTTGGGGTTTGAGGCTACGAATTGCGGAAAATGGTTGGGGGTTGAAGCTACGAATTGGGGAAAATGGTTGGGGGTTGAAGCTACGAATTGGGGAAAACGGTTGGGGGGGGGGGGAGTACGAAGTGGGGAGATTGGTTGAGGGGTAGATCTACGAGTGTGATGCTACGAATTGGGGAAAAAGGTTGGGAGTTGATGCTACGAATTGGGGAAAATGGTTGGGGGTTAAAGCTACGAATTGGGGAAAATGGTTGGCGGGGGGTTGAGTCTACGAAGTGGGGAGATTGGTTGAGGGGTGGATCTACGAGTGTGATGCTACGAATTGGGGGAAATGGTTGGGGTGGTGTGAGTCTACGAAGTGGGGAGATTGGTTAAGGGGTGGATCTTAGAGTGTGATGCTACGAATTGGGGAAAATGGTTGGGGGTTGAAGCTACGAATTGGGGAAAATGGTTGGGGGGGGGGTGAGTACGAAGTGGGGAGATTTTTTGGGATTAGGGGGTGAGTCTATGAAGTGGGAAGATTGGTTAAGGGGTGGATCTACGAGTGTGATGCTACGAATTGGGGAAAATGGTTGGGGTTTGAGGCTACGAATTGGGGAAAATGGTTGGGGGTTGAAGCTACGAATTGGGGAAAATGGTTGGGGGTTGAGGCTACGAATTGGGGAAAATGGTTGGGGGGGGGGTTTGAGTCTACGAAGTGGGGAGATTGGTTGAGGGGTGGATCTACGAGTGTGATGCTACGAATTGGGGGAAATGGTTGGGGGGGGGGTGAGTCTACGAAGTGGGGAGATTGGTTAAGGGGTGGATCTACGAGTGTGATGCTACGAATTGGGAAAAATGGTTGGGGGTTGAGGCTACGAATTGCGGAAAATGGTTGGGGGTTGAGGCTACGAATTGGGGAAAATGGTTGGGGGTTGAAGCTACGAATTGGGGAAAATGGTTGGCGGGGGGTTGAGTCTACGAGGTGGGAAGATTGGTTGAGGGGTGGATCTACGAGAGTGGTTCTACGAATTGGGGAAAATGGTTGGGGGTGAGTCTACGTATTGGGGAGTGGTTGGAGTGTGGTTCTACGAATCGGGGAAAATGGTTGGGGGGGGTGTGAGTCTACGAAGTGGGGAGATTGGTTGAGGGGTGGATCTTAGAGTGTGATGCTACGAATTGGGGAAAACGGTTGGGGTTTGAGGCTACGAATTGGGCGGATTGGTTGAGGAGTGAGTCTACGAATTGGGGAAAATGGTTGGGGGGGGGTTTGAGTCTACGAAGTGGGGAGATTGGTTGAGGGGTGGATCTAAGAGTGTGATGCTACGAATTGGGGAAAATGGTTGGGGGTTGAAGCTACGAATTGGGGAAAATGGTTGGGGGGGTGGTGAGTCTACGAAGTGGGGAAAATGTTTGGGGGGGGGGGGAGTCTACGAAGTGGGGAGATTGGTTGAGGGGTGGATCTACGAGTGAGATGCTACGAATTGGGGAAAATGGTTGGGGGTTGAGGCTACGAATTGGGGAAAATAGTTGGGGGTAAGTTTGAGTCTACGAAGTGGGGAGATTGGTTGAGGGGTGGATCTACGAGTGTGATGCTACGAATTGGGGAAAATGGTTGGGGGTTGAGGCTACGAATTGGGGAAAATAGTTGGGGGTAAGTTTGAGTCTACGAAGTGGGGAGATTGATGAGGGGTAGATCTACGAGTGTGATGCTACGAATTGGGGAAAAAGGTTGGGAGTTGATGCTACGAATTGGGGAAAATGGTTGGGGGTTAAAGCTACGAATTGGGGAAAATGGTTGGCGGGGGGTTGAGTCTGCGAAGTGGGGAGATTGGTTGAGGGGTGGATCTACGAGTGTGATGCTACGAATTGGGGGAAATGGTTAGGGGGGGGTGAGTCTACGAAGTGGGGAGATTGGTTGGGGTTGGGGGGGTGAGTCTACGAAGTGGGGAGATTGGTTGAGGGGTGGATCAACGAGTGTGATGCTACGAATTGGGGGAAATGGTTGGGGGGGGGGTGAGTCTACGAAGTGGGGAGATTGGTTAAGGGGTGGATCTTAGAGTGTGATGCTACGAATTGGGGAAAATGGTTGGGGGTTGAGGCTACGAATTGGGGAAAATGTTTGGGGATGGGGTGAGTCTACGAAGTGGGGAGATTGGTTGAGGGGTGGATCTTAGAGTGTGATGCTACGAATTGGGGAAAATGGTTGGGGTTTGAGGCTACGAATTAGGGAAAATGGTTGGGGGTTGAAGCTACGAATTGGGGAAAATGGTTGGGGGTTGAAGCTACGAATTGGGGAAAACGGTTGGGGGTTGAAGCTACGAATTGGGGAAAATGGTTAGGGGGGGGGGAGTCTACGAAGTGGGGAGATTGGTTGGGGTTGGGGGGTGAGTCTACGAAGTGGGGAGATTGGTTGAGGGTGGATCTACGAGTGTGATGCTACGAATTGGGGAAAATGGTTGGGGTTTGAGGCTACGAATTGCGGAAAATGGTTGGGGGTTGAAGCTACGAATTGGGGAAAATGGTTGGGGGTTGAAGCTACGAATTGGGGGAAAACGGTTGGGGGGGGGGTGAGTACGAAGTGGGGAGATTGGTTGAGGGGTAGATCTACGAGTGTGATGCTACGAATTGGGGGGAAAAAGGTTGGGAGTTGATGCTACGAATTGGGGAAAATGGTTGGGGGTTTAAGCTACGAATTGAGGAAAATGGTTGGCGGGGGGTTGAGTCTACGAAGTGGGGAGATTGGTTGAGGGGTGGATCTACGAGTGTTATGCTACGAATTGGGGAAAATGGTTGGCGGGGGGTTGAGTCTACGAAGTGGGGAGATTGGTTAAGGGGTGGATCTTAGAGTGTGATTCTACGAATTGGGGAAAATGGTTGGGGTTTGAGGCTACGAATTGGGGAAAATGGTTGGGGGTTGCAGCTACGAATTGGGGAAAATGGTTGGGGGTTGAAGCTACGAATTGGGGAAAATGGTTAGGGGGGGGTGAGTCTACGAAGTGGGGAGATTGGTTGGGGTTGGGGGGTGAGTCTATGAAGTGGGGAGATTGGTTAAGGGGTGGATCTACGAGTGTGATGCTACGAATTGGGGAAAATGGTTGGGGGTTGAGGCTACGAATTGGGGAAAATGTTTGGGGATGGGGTGAGTCTACGAAGTGGGGAGATTGGTTAAGGGGTGGATCTTAGAGTGTGATGCTACGAATTGGGGAAAATGGTTGGGGGTTGAGGCTACGAATTGGGGAAAATGTTTGGGGATGGGGTGAGTCTACGAAGTGGGGAGATTGGTTGAGGGGTGGATCTTAGAGTGTGATGCTACGAATTGGGGAAAATGGTTGGGGTTTGAGGCTACGAATTGGGGAAAATGGTTGGGGGTTGCAGCTACGAATTGGGGTAAATGGTTGGGGGTTGAAGCTACGAATTGGGGAAAATGGTTGGGGGTTGAGGCTACGAATTGGGGAAAATGGTTGGGGGGGGGGGTTTGAGTCTACGAAGTGGGGAGATTGGTTGAGGGGTGGATCTACGAGTGTGATGCTACGAATTGGGGAAAATGGTTGGGGTTTGAGGCTACGAATTGGGGAAAATGGTTGGGGGTTGAAGCTACGAATTGGGGAAAATGGTTAGGGGGGGGTGAGTCTACGAAGTGGGGAGATTGGTTGGAGTTGGGGGGTGAGCCTATGAAGTGGGGAGATTGGTTAAGGGGTGGATCTACGAGTGTGGTGCTACGTATTGGGGAAAATGGTTGGGGGGGGGGGTGAGTCTACGAAGTGAGGAGATTGGTTGAGGGGTGGATCTACGAGTGTGATGCTACGAATTGGGGAAAATGGTTGGGGGTTGAGGCTACGAAGTGGGGAAAATAGTTGGGGGTAAGTTTGAGTCTACGAAGTGGGGAGATTGGTTGAGGGGTGGATCTACGAGTGTGATGCTACGAATTGGGGAAAATGGTTGGGGGTTGAAGCTACGAATTGGGGAAAATGGTTGGGGGGGGGTGAGTCTACGAAGTGTGGAAAATGTTTGGGGGGGGGGGGTGAGTTTACGAAGTGGGGAGATTGGTTGAGGGGTGGATCTATGATTGTGATGCTACGAATTGGGGAAAATGGTTGGGGTTTGAGGCTACGAATTGGGGAAAATGGTTGGGGGTTGAAGCTACGAATTGGGGAAAATGGTTGGGGGTTGAGGCTACGAATTGGGGAAAATGGTTGGGGGGGGGGTTTGAGTCTACGAAGTGGGGAGATTGGTTGAGGGGTGGATCTACGAGTGTGATGCTACGAATTGGGGGAAATGGTTGGGGGGGGGGGGTGAGTCTACGAAGTGGGGAGATTGGTTAAGGGGTGGATCTACGAGTGTGATGCTACGAATTTGGAAAAATGGTTGGGGGTTGAGGCTACGAATTGCGGAAAATGGTTGGGGGTTGAGGCTACGAATTGGGGAAAATGGTTGGGGGTTGAAGCTACGAATTGGGGAAAATGGTTGGCGGGGGGTTGAGTCTACGAGGTGGGAAGATTGGTTGAGGGGTGGATCTACGAGAGTGGTTCTACGAATTGGGGAAAATGGTTGGGGGTGAGTCTACGTATTGGGGAGTGGTTGGAGTGTGGTTCTACGAATCGGGGAAAATGGTTGGGGGGGATGTGAGTCTACGAAGTGGGGAGATTGGTTGAGGGGTGGATCTTAGAGTGTGATGCTACGAATTGGGGAAAACGGTTGGGGTTTGAGGCTACGAATTGGGCGGATTGGTTGAGGAGTGAGTCTACGAATTGGGGAAAATGGTTGGGGGGGGATTTGAGTCTACGAAGTGGGGAGATTGGTTGAGGGGTGGATCTACGAGTGTGATGCTACGAATTGGGGGAAATGGTTGGGGGTGAGTCTACGAATTGGGGAAAATGGTTGGGGGTTGAGGCTACGTATTGGGGAGTGGTTGGAGTGTGGTTCTACGAATCGGGGAAAATGGTTGGGGGGGATGTGAGTCTACGAAGTGGGGAGATTGGTTGAGGGATGGATCTAAGAGTGTGATGCTACGAATTGGGGAAAATGGTTTGGGTTTGAGGCTACGAATTGGGGAAAATGGTTGGGGGTTGAAGCTACGAATTGGGGAAAATGGTTGGGGGGGTGGTGAGTCTACGAAGTGGGGAAAATGTTTGGGGGGGGGGGGAGTCTACGAAGTGGGGAGATTGGTTGAGGGGTGGATCTACGAGTGAGATGCTACGAATTGGGGAAAATGGTTGGGGGTTGAGGCTACGAATTGGGGAAAATAGTTGGGGGTAAGTTTGAGTCTACGAAGTGGGGAGATTGGTTGAGGGGTGGATCTACGAGTGTGATGCTACGAATTGGGGAAAATGGTTGGGGGTTGAAGCTACGAATTGGGGAAAATGGTTGGGGGGGGGGTGAGTCTACGAAGTGTGGAAAATGTTTGGGGGGGGGGGTGAGTTTACGAAGTGGGGAGATTGGTTGAGGGGTGGATCTATGATTGTGATGCTACGAATTGGGGAAAATGGTTGGGGTTTGAGGCTACGAATTGGGGAAAATGGTTGGGGGTTGAAGCTACGAATTGGGGAAAATGGTTGGGGGTTGAGGCTACGAATTGGGGAAAATGGTTGGGGGGGGGGTTTGAGTCTACGAAGTGGGGAGATTGGTTGAGGGGTAGATCTACGAGTGTGATGCTACGAATTGGGGGAAATGGTTGGGGGGGGGGGTGAGTCTGCGAAGTGGGGAGATTGGTTAAGGGGTGGATCTACGAGTGTGATGCTACGAATTGGGAAAAATGGTTGGGGGTTGAGGCTACGAATTGCGGAAAATGGTTGGGGGTTGAGGCTACGAATTGGGGAAAATGGTTGGGGGTTGAAGCTACGAATTGGGGAAAATGGTTGGCGGGGGGTTGAGTCTACGAGGTGGGAAGATTGGTTGAGGGGTGGATCTACGAGAGTGGTTCTACGAATTGGGGAAAATGGTTGGGAGTGAGTCTACGTATTGGGGAGTGGTTGGAGTGTGGTTCTACGAATCGGGGAAAATGGTTGGGGGGGATGTGAGTCTACGAAGTGGGGAAAATGGTTGGGGGGGGATTTGAGTCTACGAAGTGGGGAGATTGGTTGAGGGGTGGATCTACGAGTGTGATGCTACGAATTGGGGGAAATGGTTGGGGGTGAGTCTACGAATTGGGGAAAATGGTTGGGGGTTGAGGCTATGTATTGGGGAGTGGTTGGAGTGTGGTTCTACGAATCGGGGAAAATGGTTGGGGGGGATGTGAGTCTACGAAGTGGGGAGATTGGTTGAGGGGTGGATCTAAGAGTGTGATGCTACGAATTGGGGAAAATGGTTTGGGTTTGAGGCTACGAATTGGGGAAAATGGTTGGGGGTTGAAGCTACGAATTGGGGGAAAATGGTTGGGGGGGGGGTGAGTCTACGAAGTGGGGAAAATGTTTGGGGGGGGGGTGAGTCTACGAAGTGGGGAGATTGGTTGAGGGGTGGATCTACGAGTGAGATGCTACGAATTGGGGAAAATGGTTGGGGGTTGAGGCTACGAATTGGGGAAAATAGTTGGGGGTAAGTTTGAGTCTACGAAGTGGGGAGATTGGTTGAGGGGTGGATCTACGAGTGTGATGCTACGAATTGGGGAAAATGGTTGGGGGTTGAGGCTACGAATTGGGGAAAATAGTTGGGGGTAAGTTTGAGTTTACGAAGTGGGGAGATTGATGAGGGGTAGATCTACGAGTGTGATGCTACGAATTGGGGAAAAAGGTTGGGAGTTGATGCTACGAATTGGGGAAAATGGTTGGGGGTTAAAGCTACGAATTGGGGAAAATGGTTGGGGGTTGAAGCTACGAATTGGGGAAAATGGTTTGGGGGGGGTGAGTCTACGAAGTGGGGAGATTGGTTGGGGTTGAGGGGTGAGTCTATGAAGTGGGGAGATTGGTTAAGGGGTGGATCTACGAGTGTGATGCTACGAATTGGGGAAAATGGTTGGGGGTTGAGGCTACGAATTGGGGAAAATGGTTGGGGGTTGAGGCTACGAATTGGGGAAAATGGTTGGGGGGTGGGTTTGAGTCTACGAAGTGGGGAGATTGGTTGAGGGGTGGATCTACGAGTGTGATGCTACGAATTGGGGGAAAATGGTTGGGGGTTGAGGCTACGAATTGGGGAAAATAGTTGGGGGTAAGTTTGAGTCTACGAAGTGGGGAGATTGGTTGAGGGGTGGATCTACGAGTGTGATGCTACGAATTGGGGAAAATGGTTGGGGGTTGAAGCTATGAATTCGGGAAAATGGTTGGGGGGGGGGGAGTCTACGAAGTGTGGAAAATGTTTGGGGGGGGGGTGAGTTTACGAAGTGGGGAGATTGGTTGAGGGGTGGATCTATGATTGTGATGCTACGAATTGGGGAAAATGGTTGGGGTTTGAGGCTACGAAATGGGGAAAATGGTTGGGGGTTGAGGCTACGAATTGGGGAAAATGGTTGGGGGTTGAGGCTACGAATTGGGGAAAATGGTTGGGGGTTGAAGCTACGAATTGGGGAAAATGGTTGGGGGTTGAAGCTACGAATTGGGGAAAATGGTTAGGGGGGGGGGAGTCTACGAAGTGGGGAGATTGGTTGGTGTTGGGGGGTGAGTCTACGAAGTGGGGAGATTGGTAAAGGGGTGGATCTTAGAGTGTGATGCTACGAATTGGGGAAAATGGTTGGGGTTTGAGGCTACGAATTGGGGAAAATGGTTGGGGGTTGCAGCTACGAATTGGGGAAAATGGTTGGGGGTTGAAGCTACGAATTGGGGAAAATGGTTAGGGGGGGTGAGTCTACGAAGTGGGGAGATTGGTTGGGGTTGGGGGGTGAGTCTATGAAGTGGGGAGATTGGTTAAGGGGTGGATCTACGAGTGTGATGCTACGAATTGGGGAAAATGGTTGGGGGTTGAGGCTACGAATTGGGGAAAATGTTTGGGGGGGGGGGGGTGAGTCTACGAAGTGGTAAGATTGGTTGAGGGGTGGATCTTAGAGTGTGATGCTACGAATTGGGGAAAATGGTTGGGGTTTGAGGCTACGAATTGGGAAAAATGGTTGGGGGTTGAAGCTACGAATTGGGGAAAATGGTTGGGGGTTGAGGCTACGAATTGGGGAAAATGGTTGGGGGGGGGGTTTGAGTCTACGAAGTGGGGAGATTGGTTGAGGGGTGGATCTACGAGTGTGATGCTACGAATTGGGGAAAATGGTTGGGGGGGGGGTAAGTCTACGAATTGGGGAAAATGGTTGGGGGGTTGGTTTGAGTCTACGAAGTGGGGAGATTGGTTGAGGGGTGGATCTACGAGTGTGATGCTACGAATTGGGGGAAATGGTTGGGGGGGGGGGGTGAGTCTACGAAGTGGGGAGATTGGTTAAGGGGTGGATCTTAGAGTGTGATGCTACGAATTGGGGAAAATGGTTTGGGTTAAAGGCTACGAATTGGGGAAAATGGTTGGGGGGGGGGGTAAGTCTACGAAGTGTGGAAAATGTTTGGTGGGGGGGGGATTCTACGAAGTGGGGAGATTGGTTAAGGGGTGGATCTACGAGTGTGGTGCTACGTATTGGGGAAAATGGTTGGGGGGGGGTTGAGTCTACGAAGTGGGGAGATTGGTTGAGGGGTGGATCTACGAGTGTGATGCTACGAATTGGGGAAAATGGTTGGGGGTTGAGGCTACGAATTGGGGAAAATAGTTGGGGGTAAGTTTCAGTCTACGAAGTGGGGAGATTGGTTAAGGGGTGGATCTACGAGTGTGATGCTACGAATTGGGGAAAATGGTTGGGGGTTGAGGCTACGAATTGGGGAAAATGTTTGGGGGGGGGGGGTGAGTCTACGAAGTGGGGAGATTGGTTGAGGGGTGGATCTTAGAGTGTGATGCTACGAATTGGGGAAAATGGTTGGGGTTTGAGGCTACGAATTGGGAAAAATGGTTGGGGGTTGAAGCTACGAATTGGGGAAAATGGTTGGGGGTTGAGGCTACGAATTGGGGAAAATGGTTGGGGGGGGGGTTTGAGTCTACGAAGTGGGGAGATTGGTTGAGGGGTGGATCTACGAGTGTGATGCTACGAATTGGGGAAAATGGTTGGGGGGGGGGGTAAGTCTACGAATTGGGGAAAATGGTTGGGGGGTTGGTTTGAGTCTACGAAGTGGGGAGATTGGTTGAGGGGTGGATCTACGAGTGTGATGCTACGAATTGGGGAAAATGGTTGGGGGTTGAAGCTATGAATTCGGGAAAATGGTTGGGGGGGGGGGGAGTCTACGAAGTGTGGAAAATGTTTGGGGGGGGGGGTGAGTTTACGAAGTGGGGAGATTGGTTGAGGGGTGGATCTATGATTGTGATGCTACGAATTGGGGAAAATGGTTGGGGTTTGAGGCTACGAAATGGGGAAAATGGTTGGGGGTTGAGGCTACGAATTGGGGAAAATGGTTGGGGGTTGAGGCTACGAATTGGGGAAAATGGTTGGGGGGTGGGTTTGAGTCTACGAAGTGGGGAGATTGGTTGAGGGGTGGATCTACGAGTGTGATGCTACGAATTGGGGAAAATGGTTGGGGGTTGAGGCTACGAATTGGGGAAAATAGATGGGGGTAAGTTTGAGTCTACGAAGTGGGGAGATTGGTTGAGGGGTGGATCTACGAGTGTGATGCTACGAATTGGGGAAAATGGTTGGGGGTTGAAGCTATGAATTCGGGAAAATGGTTGGGGGGGGGGGAGTCTACGAAGTGTGGAAAATGTTTGGGGGGGGGGTGAGTTTACGAAGTGGGGAGATTGGTTGAGGGGTGGATCTATGATTGTGATGCTACGAATTGGGGAAAATGGTTGGGGTTTGTGGCTACGAAATGGGGAAAATGGTTGGGGGTTGAGGCTACGAATTGGGGAAAATGGTTGGGGGTTGAAGCTACGAATTGGGGAAAATGGTTGGGGGTTGAAGCTACGAATTGGGGAAAACGGTTGGGGGTTGAAGCTACGAATTGGGGAAAATGGTTAGGGGGGGGGGAGTCTACGAAGTGGGGAGATTGGTTGGTGTTGGGGGGTGAGTCTACGAAGTGGGGAGATTGGTAAAGGGGTGGATCTTAGAGTGTGATGCTACGAATTGGGGAAAATGGTTGGGGTTTGAGGCTACGAATTGGGGAAAATGGTTGGGGGTTGCAGCTACGAATTGGGGAAAATGGTTGGGGGTTGAAGCTACGAATTGGGGAAAATGGTTAGGGGGGGTGAGTCTACGAAGTGGGGAGATTGGTTGGGGTTGGGGGGTGAGTCTATGAAGTGGGGAGATTGGTTAAGGGGTGGATCTACGAGTGTGATGCTACGAATTGGGGAAAATGGTTGGGGGTTGAGGCTACGAATTGGGGAAAATGTTTGGGGGGGGGGGGTGAGTCTACGAAGTGGGGAGATTGGTTGAGGGGTGGATCTTAGAGTGTGAAGCTACGAATTGGGGAAAATGGTTGGGGGTTGAGGCTACGAATTGGGGAAAATGGTTGGGGGGGGGGTTTGAGTCTACGAAGTGGGGAGATTGGTTGAGGGGTGGATCTACGAGTGTGATGCTACGAATTGGGGAAAATGGTTGGGGGGGGGGTAAGTCTACGAATTGGGGAAAATGGTTGGGGGGTTGGTTTGAGTCTACGAAGTGGGGAGATTGGTTGAGGGGTGGATCTACGAGTGTGATGCTACGAATTGGGGGAAATGGTTGGGGGGGGGGGGTGAGTCTACGAAGTGGGGAGATTGGTTAAGGGGTGGATCTTAGAGTGTGATGCTACGAATTGGGGAAAATGGTTTGGGTTAAAGGCTACGAATTGGGGAAAATGGTTGGGGGGGGGGTAAGTCTACGAAGTGTGGAAAATGTTTGGTGGGGGGGTGATTCTACGAAGTGGGGAGATTGGTTAAGGGGTGGATCTACGAGTGTGGTGCTACGTATTGGGGAAAATGGTTGGGGGGGGGTTGAGTCTACGAAGTGGGGAGATTGGTTGAGGGGTGGATCTACGAGTGTGATGCTACGAATTGGGGAAAATGGTTGGGGGTTGAGGCTACGAATTGGGGAAAATAGTTGGGGGTAAGTTTCAGTCTACGAAGTGGGGAGATTGGTTGAGGGGTGGATCTACGAGTGTGATGCTACGAATTGGGGAAAATGGTTGGGGGTTGAGGCTACGAATTGGGGAAAATAGTTAGAGGGGGGTGATTCTACGAAGTGGGGAGATTGGTTGGGGTTGGGGGGTGAGCCTATGAAGTGGGGAGATTGGTTAAGGGGTGGATCTACGAGTGTGGTGCTACGTATTGGGGAAAATGGTTGGGGGGGGTTGAGTCTACGAAGTGGGGAGATTGGTTGAGGGGTGGATCTACGAGTGTGATGCTACGAATTGGGGAAAATGGTTGGGGGTTGAGGCTACGAATTGGGGAAAATAGTTGGGGGTAAGTTTGAGTCTACGAAGTGGGGAGATTGGTTGAGGGGTGGATCTACGAGTGTGATGCTACGAATTGGGGAAAATGGTTGGGGGTTGAAGCTATGAATTGGGGAAAATGGTTGGGGGGGGGTGAGTCTACGAAGTGTGGAAAATGTTTGGGGGGGGGGGGAGTTTACGAAGTGGGGAGATTGGTTGAGGGGTGGATCTATGATTGTGATGCTACGAATTGGGGAAAATGGTTGGGGTTTGAGGCTACGAAATGGGGAAAATGGTTGGGGGTTGAAGCTACGAATTGGGGAAAATGGTTGGGGGTTGAGGCTACGAATTGGGGAAAATGGTTGGGGGGGGGGTTTGAGTCTACGAAGTGGGGAGATTGGTTGAGGGGTGGATCTACGAGTGTGATGCTACGAATTGGGGGAAATGGTTGGGGGGGGGGGTGAGTCTACGAAGTGGGGAGATTGGTTAAGGGGTGGATTTTAGAGTGTGATGCTACGAATTGGGAAAAATGGTTGGGGGTTGAGGCTACGAATTGGGGAAAATGGTTGGGGGTTGAGGCTACGAATTGGGGAAAATGGTTGGGGGTTGAAGCAACGAATTGGGGAAAATGGTTGGCGGGGGGTTGAGTCTACGAGGTGGGAAGATTGGTTGAGGGGTGGATCTACGAGAGTGGTTCTACGAATTGGGGAAAATGGTTGGGGGTGAGTCTACGTATTGGGGAGTGGTTGGAGTGTGGTTCTACGAATCGGGGAAAATGGTTGGGGGGGATGTGAGTCTACGAAGTGGGGAGATTGGTTGAGGGGTGGATCTTAGAGTGTGATGCTACGAATTGGGGAAAACGGTTGGGGTTTGAGGCTACGAATTGGGGAAAATGGTTGGGGGGGGATTTGAGTCTAAGAAGTGGGGAGATTGGTTGAGGGGTGGATCTAAGAGTGTGATGCTACGAATTGGGGAAAATGGTTGGGGGTTGAAGCTACGAATTGGGGAAAATGGTTGGGGGGGTGGTGAGTCTACGAAGTGGGGAAAATGTTTGGGGGGGGGGTGAGTCTACGAAGTGGGGAGATTGGTTGAGGGGTGGATCTACGAGTGAGATGCTACGAATTGGGGAAAATGGTTGGGGGTTGAGGCTACGAATTGGGGAAAATAGTTGGGGGTAAGTTTGAGTCTACGAAGTGGGGAGATTGGTTGAGGGGTGGATCTACGAGTGTGATGCTACGAATTGGGGGAAATGGTTGGGGTGGGGTGAGTCTACGAAGTGGGGAGATTGGTTAAGGGGTGGATCTTAGAGTGTGATGCTACGAATTGGGGAAAATGGTTAGGGGGGGGGGAGTATACGAAGTGGGGAGATTGGTAAAGGGGTGGATCTTAGAGTGTGATGCTACGAATTGGGGAAAATGGTTGGGGTTTGAGGCTACGAATTGGGGAAAATGGTTGGGGGTTGCAGCTACGAATTGGGGAAAATGGTTGGGGGTTGAAGCTACGAATTGGGGAAAATGGTTAGGGGGGGGTGAGTCTACGAAGTGGGGAGATTGGTTGGGGTTGGGGGGTGAGTCTATGAAGTGGGGAGATTGGTTAAGGGGTGGATCTACGAGTGTGATGCTACGAATTGGGGAAAATGGTTGGGGGTTGAGGCTACGAATTGGGGAAAATGTTTCGGGGGGGGGGGGAGTCTTCGAAGTGGGGAGATTGGTTGAGGGGTGGATCTTAGAGTGTGATGCTACGAATTGGGGGAAAATGGTTGGGGTTTGAGGCTACGAATTGGGGAAAATGGTTGGGGGTTGAAGCTACGAATTAGGGAAAATGGTTGGGGGTTGAAGCTACGAATTGGGGAAAATGGTTGGGAGGGGGGTGAGTCTACGAAGTGTGGAAAATGTTTGGGGGGGGGGGGAGTCTACGAAGTGGGGAGATTGGTTGAGGGGTGGATCTATGAGTGTGATGCTCCGAATTGGGGAAAATGGTTGGGGTTTGAGGCTACGAATTGGGGAAAATGGTTTGGGGTTGAAGCTACGAATTGGGGAAAATGGTTGGGGGGGGGGGAAGTCTACGAAGTGTGGAAAATGTTTGGTGGGGGGGGTGAGTCTACGAAGTGGGGAGATTGGTTGAGGGGTGGATCTTAGAGTGTGATGCTACGAATTGGGGAAAATGGTTGGGGTTTGAGGCTACGAATTGGGGAAAATGGTTGGGGGTTGCAGCTACGAATTGGGGAATATGGTTGGGGGTTGCAGCTACGAATTGGGGAAAATGGTTGGGGGTTGCAGCTACGAATTGGGAAAAATGGTTGGGGGTTGAAGCTACGAATTGGGGAAAATGGTTAGGGGGGGGGTGAGTCTACGAAGTGGGGAGATTGGTTGGGGTTGGGGGGTGAGTCTATGAAGAGGGGAGATAGGTTAAGGGGTGGATCTACGAGTGTGATGCTACGAATTGGGGAAAATGGTTGGGGGTTGAGGCTACGAATTGGGGAAAATAGTTGGGGGTAAGTTTGAGTCTACGAAGTGGGGAGATTGGTTGAGGGGTGGATCTACGAGTGTGATGCTACGAATTGGGGAAAATGGTTGGGAGTTGAGGCTACGAAGTGGGGAAAATGTTTGGGGGGGGGTGAGTCTACGAAGTGGGGAGATTGGTAAAGGGGTGGATCTTAGAGTGTGATGCTACGAATTGGGGAAAATGGTTGGGGTTTGAGGCTACGAATTGGGGAAAATGGTTGGGGGTTGAAGCTACGAATTGGGGAAAATGGTTGGGGGTTGAAGCTACGAATTGGGGAAAATGGTTGGGGGGGGGGGTGAGTCTACGAAGTGGGGAGATTGGTTGAGGGGTGGATCTACGAGTGTGATGCTACGAATTGGGGGAAATGGTTGGGGGTGATGCTACGAATTGGGCCGATTGGTTCGGGAGTGAAGAAAATGGTTGGGGGTTGAGGCTGCTAATTGGGGAAAATTGATGGGGGGGATGAGTCTACGAAGTGGGGAGATTGGTTGGGGTTGGGGGGTGAGTCTACGAATTGGGCCGATTGGTTGGGGAGTGAGTCTACGAAGTGGGGAGATTGGTTGAGGGGTGGATCTACGAGTGGTTAGAGTTAGTATGGGAGCTAGCAACGTTTGGAAAGTAAGAATTTTAGGTCAGCTGATTTTGTGATATGCTGTCCTTCTTGCTCTTTCGGTTAGAGTCTGGGCTATCTGGCTGGCGGTAGCGGTTGCGTTCATTAGTGCGCATCCTACCTCAGGTGCAGGTAATAATCCTGTATTTTAAAAACATTTTAAGAGGCGTAATTTTTAATTTTTTGTTTTTAAATAAGTCTACCTGATATTTTTTTTTTTTGCCAGACATTTTTGACAATGCTAATTATGTGTCATACGCAATTTTTTTTTTTTTAATTTTAAAGTATTTTATAATGTCTGTAATTTTAATATTATGTTATTTAAAGATAAGAAAAACAAAATTAATTTGCCAGACATTAATTCAATTGTTAATTCTTGAATTAAAATAAAAAAGTCATGAAAAGTATTGGATTGGATGCGCACTAATGAACGCAACCGCTACCGCCAGCCAGATAGCCCAGACTCTAACCGAAAGAGCAAGAAGGACAGCATATCACAAAATCAGCTGACCTGAAATTCTTTCTCGAAAACGTTGCTAGCTCCTATACTATAATGTTGTTACTAACATAAAAATAAATAAAATTCTATAAAAGATAATGTCATGACCTATCTAATCAGTTTATCAAAACTGTCAGTTGAATTACATTTCGTAATGCTACTTTTTATGTAGTCCAAATTTTACAACAAAACAAAAACAAGACTAGTAATTTGAATAATCACGTCCACCAATTGAAACTGCCACAATATAAATTAGTTCAATTTAGAATATTTGGACAATAATATGCCAAAGCCACATTACTATAGAAAATAACACAATTCAATGAACGTAATGGACCTATCAAAACCCAATCAAATCATACCACATTTCAGCTGATTAATAAATAAATGGAATCATTCGATACATAATTTATTGGATGTTTAATCCCGACCTGTTATGACGAGTGTCATTTACAGTGGAGATCTATATACAAACTGCTCGAGCAGTTAGTAAGTGATCAACGAACACGGACTGCACGAGCTGTCAACCACTCTCGTGCCTCCCGCTCGCTTGTTTTTTGAAAACATCCGAAACTAAAGCTTTAAACACTCCGTTTGTAACTCGCCATAGAAGTCTGTAGTTCATGTAGTCGCAGTTTAAAGCAGTCGGTATCGACAGTCCGTGTGTGCGCAGCCTAACGATTAATGAGCCTGTGTCTTGTCAGCTGTTGCTGTGTACTCCTTACTTATGTATATAGTGTATATTGGAATTTCCGAGTGATAAATGATGTACGATATTGCTATGAACTGCTTTAAAGTTGAACCTTGTTTGTAAATGTTTACGAAACGAAATTATGAGTATGCTACTGTTGCTTCTTTAGATGATAAACCTATTGATATTAACGTTAGTGACAATTATGCGCTATTATTTGTACAACTTATGCTTGTCTCAATCTAACACGTTATAAAAGTTTATAACAGTTAGGTATTTGTTCATTGCATTTAATTAATTGGCACTTAGGAAGCGGTGAACTGTGGGCGAGTTTGGGTGCTGACGATTGTTATGTTTTGACGTTAGCTATGTGCTACAGTGAATAAAAAATGCAATAGAGTAAAAAAAAAAATTGAATTTAGGAAGGGTATTATCTAGTTATAACTTCCTTGTAACCTATCTTGTTCGACGAAGTTATTCCTAGTAAGTAACCTGGGGATATTGTATGACCACATTATGTGTTATAAGGCTTTTCTTCGTAAGACAAATTCAATTCCTATAATAAGGGAACTGCGGCCTGTTTCATATTCTGGGAAGGATTGAAAGTATGTAATACCGTTGTCATCTCATGGATGTAACTCAGTTGGGTACCACGAGGCTCATCAAAAGTTTTGTAATCCGTACTAATTGTATTATAGAGATAATAATGTAAATGTTTTCGTCATATATACGGCTAATCTAGTAATCCAATTATTTTGAACTTCGGCATGGTAGCAGTTCTCTAGAAAAAAAAAAAATACATGTAGCTAGCTTAATTGTTTAATAATTTAAAATAATATGTAATTTTGTTTATTTTCTGCTACATTAAAATCATATTTAATATTAATTGCATATTTAACATACTACTTTTGATCGATTTGAAACGAAAGTATCTTGTTTATTTCTAAAATAATGTAAACATAAAAGATGATTCATAAAATCCTACAACAAAGTTAACGTGTAGATAATACCTCTGCTTACGCTGTAGGGACGAAGGCGCGATGATAACGTTATTACGATGCCAGTCAGATGCTCGGCTCAAAGTAATCGTTGCCAATGTCTTCTGCCTTCAATGTCTTGGAAAATCAAATTTGGTATTTTTATTAGTATTATTGGATATTGAAGCTTCGGAGGAAATTTCTTTTTTTCTGCGTTTTTATTGAATTAATTTTTGAGTCAGATCTCAGGCAGTAATTTTGTTAAGTCGCAATCATGATGTATTTTGTCTGTCTTTTATGGACTTGTTTCTTATAAGTATATTCTACGTACTCGCGTGTCTGGTAAAAGTAAAGACGTTTTCCGTTTTCTCTATTATTTTTTTTCGGCTATAGCCATAGAAGGATAACCCTGGGTAACGTTTTAAGTCAAATAAGAAATTAACTTGGGTTGAAGAAAAATGTATTCCTATATGTAAATAGTTATAACATACATATCTCCTAAAAGAACACATAATAGTGTCATTATTACACAAAATTTCAAAATTACTGTATAATTCTATATAATGATCTTGTCATTAGAAGTTAAAACTGTTTTAATATAAGAATGACATGTTTTCTTTTTGTTTCTTTTTACCCAAAACTTTCCATCGTTTAAAAGTACTGGTAGTATGTTTATTCTTTCGCATATTTAAGTAAAGTTTTTTACTTTATGTGGGAATATAAGCAACTGTTCCAGTGACTGTGAAATACATGGTTACTTAAAAATTCTTGTTATTTTGACCAAGGAAATGTTTAAGTTTGTATTTAAACTTTTTTCGTAGAATGTTTTGGTATGTATTCCAGTTTGTCAAGTACCCGTAATTTGTGTTATTATAAAGTTTCTGGGTATTTGAATTATTTTAAGCGTTGCTTTATGTTGTGACTTTATATTTCTTTTTTTGGAAGTTGTTGGTAGATAGTATAATTAATCATTTTGAGCACACACTTTAATAACTATAGCAGAGGGCGACTCAAGGAATAATAGTATAGCCTACAATACACTAAGTCTTTTATGAGCTTTTGCGTCCATAACATGCGAAGTCTAATAATAAACTAAGTACATTAGGTACATAAGTACCAAGAACTTGCTCTTCGCGCTCTTAGCTTTAAATTTAATTGAGTTATATGAAATTGCTTGAATGCAATCTACAAGAATAAAGTAGTAAAACTCGCTAGTTCTGTGAATCTTGTCGGAAATATCTCCTGACATTTCCACACGACAGGATTCATAAGTGTGGTATAAACCTGGATTTTAAGGCTCCAAAGAAGATAGTTGTACCTTATTAAATGTGTAAAATTAAAATAGGTTCAAAAACGGATGGTGGTAGACTTTTTTATTATTCAAAATCAAAATCAAAATATTTTTATTTTAAGTAGGCCTTTTTAAGCTCTTTTAAAACGTTAAATTACTGACTCTAGTTGCAGGTTCAAAAATGTCATTCCAATGGAGAAGAACCGGCAAGAAACTCCATAGGTTACTCTTTTAAAAAAAAAGGTTAACTTCAATGTAACAAATACAAATATATATACAAATATGCGACAACAGCATAAATAGCAAAATGTTAAGTTTATTGTAAACGATAACATCCAAAATGGAAGAAAAATGAAATGGGACACGCAACAAAATTTTTGTTGTCACATTTACAAAGGTCGCGTATGCGAAAAGAATGAGAATAATAAAAAAAGACTAAACTCAACAATAAAAAAAAAACAAATATCTAATTAAATATGTAAATATGTATTATTATTAGGAGCCTGAAATGTCCCATTGCTGGGCAAAGGCCTCCTCACTCTCCTTTCATTTGTCTCTCTCAAGAGCCGCGATCGCCACATCCGCCTGGGCCTGCATCACTGACGCCTAATGTGTGGTAGCCTTCTAAGTATATTAAATTAAGTACTTGTCACTGCAGTTACTGCACACATCCGTACCTATGTTTAGTATGTCTAACTGTTTTGTAGTTGGCAGAACTTTCTGTTTATTTCTAGTTCGCGAATACAGTTGTTATTAATTAGCTGAAAGTTCAGCGGTTAATGTTTTTTGCATTGTAAAACATTGCAAGCATTTGTTTTGTAGGTACTTTTGTAATTTTTATACGCGTGGCTTGTATAAATGAAATACTATTTTATGTGAATTTAGGCATAAATTATGAGAAGAATATTAATCAGTAGAATCTTAAACAAATTATTGCTTACTTATTGAAATAATGATTGTTGTGTTTCTTTTTTGTACAAAATTCCTAAACTGTAACATGAAAGCTATGTCGTTTTGTTATTACTCATTGTTCAGACTTAAGAACGTATTTTTACTTAAATTTTATTTTAGAATCGTTTACTTCATCAGCATTTCAGCCACGCCTGCAACCCTTCTATACAAAGGGAGAGTAATAATGTAATTCTATTTCTCTATTTCTTTCCCTCGAAGTCGCTTGTGATGACGGAGGGCGCTCCATTTTATTGTATTAAAAAGGTTAGCCGCGTTAATTAAACTGAAGACAAAACGCGACGAATTTACCTAACGCTGGAACAAATATCAAATTCGCGTGCGCGACATGTATGTGCGGGCTTTGAATTTTATTTCGTATTATTTTTATATAAATATGTCACATTAAATTTGCAAGCTGCAAAAACAAATAAACTAGACTGTTCAAATGATTGGTTAATTTATTTGTTTAACAAAACTATTATTACACGTGCATTTGCTACCACTGTGGTAGGCACTTACAACTTACATATAACACTACACGAGACTAACATATAAGCCACGAATTTTTCATGTTAAAATTTTTAACTAATCGAGCTTGTTGAAGCGAGTTGCGACATACAAGTATTTTTAAAGGTTTGTCACGCAAGGAAGGTGAAGGGCTAAACATTCTTAATGTGCAAAAAATTTACATTTTGAAAATCTTTTAATATTTTGCCCTTGTTCTGCTGTGGACAAAACAGCTCAGGTAAAGAAGGACAATAATAGACTCTACAACACTTTACACATATCGTGTCGCACATACATCGGTCGTACGCACCTTACACAGTAGTCTTAATCCTCATATTTATTTGTCGGCCGCAGCCGGAGCGACCTGCTAATTATTCCAGACGGAGACAATCTATCGCTCGCGTACGTCGCGTGGATGTGGTATACATGTCAATAATGCCTTCAAGTATGAGCTGTTTATTTACTTAGATATGTGTGTTCTGAAGTGGATGTATGTCGCTTTCTTGCGAATGTATATGATGTCATGAATGATAGAACAGTGAATATGTTTTGTTTACTTTGTTGATTTAATTCTTTCAGTAGAAATATCACTCGTCTGTAAAACTAAAACTACATATTTGGTCTGAAACAATACAAATAACACGTTCATAATGTGTATTTATAGGCCGTTCGATTTATGGTTAACGTCTATCAGGGTAAATAAAAATACAACAACACACATTATCGTGGTATTAATTATTTACTTAGAAATTTGATCTAATTTATTTAATTGCCACCTTCATTCTAATCCTCATCTAATATCATCCGTGTTAGAAGAACGGATGACTATTCGAGCGCGCTTTGGTAAACACAAAGTTGGTTTATACAACTCGTAGCGAGCGCGTAGCACTGTGTAGCGGCGTAGCACCGTAGCACTTTGTAGCGGCGAAGAAACTTAGTATTGATGTTGCGTTCACTGCTTTACGTAATTTGATTAGTTTGAGATTTTGATTAGTTTAAAATACTAATATTTGGTTCAATTAGAAATATGGGGGCAGCTTTGTACTGCAGTGCAAAATCTTTTATGGTTAAGGAAAAACTGTTCTAATGTTAATGTGTCAAAATCAAAATACAATTTTATTGTTGACGGCGAGATTTGGAGCTAACAAAATGGGTAATATTTTATGCTTTGTGTCTGCCGTGGATAATATTTAGCACATTCACGAATTTCGTTAATGTGCAGCTCCATAATACACATGAATTAAAACCGTGTATATTATAGCGCTGTAGCGCTTGCCCGGAATGCTGTACATTCCGCTAAAGCATATCTGCGGCCATTGAAAGCGCTGAATGGTATTCACGGAACTTATAAAAGAAGTAATATTGGGAAATTGGAACAAAGGGAAACTCTATTTTTTGCCGCATGCTATGTAATAGCGAATTGGAGAATGTTATACAATACGTTTTGGACGAGTCATGGTTTTATTATTTTTTGAAGTCTCGTTGCTTTTCGCCGAACACTTGAATTAATTAAATTCTTTGTGTTTCACATTCGAGGTCGTTTTATTATATTTAAAACTAAGTCTTTTATGCAAACATAAAATGTTGTATTTTTATTTCTGTCTCTCTCGTCTGTAATTGGTTTTAGTTTATATGTATCTACTTTTACTGGCTACCTGTTATTTTAGGCGTTAAAGTTGATACTTGTTTATGTTATAAACAATCTTTTTTGCACACCGTAATCCTTACAAGGAGACGCACGCAAATGTGAATTTTCTTACGATAAACGAAAGGACATTGGTATGACATATTCGCTTCCAGGACGAATGTAAGCAGAGTCGGGTGGTCAGACCTAGTGAGTTCCCACAGACTGAAGATAGCCGGAGCGCACTCATCAGCCATCATTGTCGTTCCAATAGGCGCGTGCTCACTGTTACATACGACACGATAAAATAACTGATTGAAATGTTTTGTTCGATTTTGGCAGAGAGTGTTTGATGTGCTCTTTAAATCATATATTTAAATTTATTATTTCTTTTTATTACCGTAATTTAAAATACTTTATACGATAAAATATTGGTTGGCTGTTATGTAAAGTAGATAAATGTATTAAGATATGTTTATTTTGTCTCATTTTCATCATCATTCACTTAATTCAGTTCGGCCTAAATGAATAAATTATTGGATCTACTATTTCGTCGCACTTAGTTTGTCATCATTTTTTTTTCCATTTTAATACAATTCTATATCTGCAATGGAAACAATTACAGATATTATTCGCCTAGCAGTGCATCTCCGCAAGATTGGCGCGGCATGTGTCGGCGCGGGGTAGGTGCGTCATTACGACCGGACGGACACGCGACGCGACTGCAAGGCAATTGCTACTGTTTTACATTTTAATGGATCGTCTAATTTTATTTTTTATTTTTTTTTTATATTTATACAGAACTACAGAATAATAGCTTAAGGTTTTTTTTCCAAAAGGCAAATAAAATAAATAAATAAATGCGGACAACATCACATACATTGCTCTGAACCCAAAGTAAGTTGCTAAAGCACTTGTGTTATGGAATTCAGAAACAACGAAGGTACCTCAAACACCCAGACCCGGGACAATGTAGAAAAGTGGTTTTCTACATTGACCCGTCCGGGGATCGAACCTCAGAGCTGGCGACACCTTGAAAACCGGTGCGTACGCCACTCGACCACGGAGGTCGTCAAATTAATTATTTATTAATTTATTAAATTATTTATTTTATTTCCCATTTAAGTTTCTTTTTGTTATAGTAGATGTTAAGAATGAAACTATTTACTACAACTTGTCATATAACTTTAAGCAGTCATCATTTTTCTGAGGAATTATATCTGCTAAGCCACTGAAAAACAAATACAAATCAGGACGTCTTCAAGGAATTATGGGTGTGATAAGTTCCAATCCTTGCCAAATATTTGTTCGCCACCAGAATCAAATCATGTTGTATCACATAAACTGTCCGTGACGTCACGATCCAGCTCATCGTACAATAACAACGCAGAGACTTTATTTTCTGTTCATTGTTTCCTTATTGCTGTTTCCCTTTTCCATTTTGGACAGACAACGTCCGTAGTTAATCTTAATTCAGTTACTTCAGCAATAAAAAAGTTAAAAGTCTGCTGCATTTACGAGCATCTGTTTTTTTCGCGACGTCAATAATATGCCAATGTACTTAAAAATAAATCAAATGGAAATCACTCCACAAGAAACGGAATTCTATTTCTATAAAATGGAAGGTTTCAAGAGAGATTAATTTAAAGTGGCTCCTACCGACGAAGATACTGGCAGTCTTTTATTTCTATAAATATACAAGACAGCCAATTACCGGATCTTCTCGAACTACGGTGCTACGAAAACACTACGGAGCTACGAGAGGGCTACGAGAGCGCTACGAACGCGGACAGGTCTTCATCATTACATTTTAAAATATTTTTTTACGCCTCTACCTTGATCATTTGTTCTAATTTACTTACAGAGAAAATCTACTAAAATGTAGCAAAATGAAAAATTCAAGCAAAATTGAGCACAACTTTATTAATACACGTCGGAGATTTACGAAAGAAACAAATCCCCGTGGCTACGGCCGCCACATCGGTGTCCGGGTGTTAATTTAATATCAGCCTCAAGCCGGTTGAAACCAGTAATATCGGTCTGGTAATAACTGGAATCAACCGGATTAACCGACCGCAATATCTGTTATATTGGTCGCTAACGTTTCGACGCCGACTCCGTCCGGTTTATTTCATCTTAAAGTTTTAATAGCTTTCGGAATTTTAAATGTGGGATGGGGATTTTTAAATAACGTATTCTTTTGGTGCTTAATAAATTAACGGTTTCCTTAAGAGGGTTAATAATAAGGGTCTTTAAAAATAAAGTTTTTTATGACTTTATAATTATGTAAATTAAAAAAGACATTAACGCTTCTGGATTATATTTTATATTAAATTTTATTTTGACTCAACCCTTAATCTTTAATTGTCCCTGGAAGTTATATACAACTCCAGTTATAATATCAGAAAAACTATTTTTTCGCTTTATTATTTCAATCGTTATAAGTACATATTTATCTGTCACAGAACTGCGGGCATTTATTGAATTAAATCGCGTGGTCAGTGAGCAGCCGTGATCGGCGATTGTGGGCACAATGGACAATACTCTGACCCCTGGACCGTGATGCCTGATAGCCTGGTGGAGATACTATGTTGCTATAATGTTGACTCTACATGGTGTTATTAAGTGATACTTAGCGTCCAGGAGGATTTATTTGTCGGAAATAAGGAGCTTCTCAATTTTTCGATCAGTAAGACTAGAGAAATCTGACATAAAAGCAAAGCAAAAGTTGTAGCAGTAGGCCGGGGCTGCAGGTGTAGACAATGATGGTGCAGCAGTTAAAACATTCCATGTATTAACTTAAAATCCATTTACACTAATAGACTTTATGGAGTAAAGAACACCGCAAACGAAACTGCTGTTTCAGTGCTCTCTCAACTCATTTATTACACCTGATATATTTCAATGAATTGGACTTTTGTAACTCAATGGTCAGTTGGTAATAAAAACATCCTAGTCATTTATTTATTAATTTTACGATTTATGTACACAATTTACAATTTATGTTTGTTACATGATTTCGAATTTTTTTTCCGCCAAATAACATTTTTTTATCCGAAATTAATCAGGCTAAAACAACATAAAAAATTAAATTAAGTAATAATAGTAACAAATACATATTATTCTATTAATTATCCGTTATAACAGTTCAATCGCAATTCATTTCATATTCACGTCCAATTGATTTTGGATCAAATGGTATTATGTGCTGATAGGCAATTGTATTGATGACCGACTGGCGATGGTATCTTCTATATTTGGTAAAAGCAACTATAGCACACTATTATCGGATAATAGGACCCATCGGAAAAAGGCTTATCGAACAAAAACCTGGAACCAATGATAAAGTTTTGATCATTTTAATAACGCAGGAGATTATTAAAGTCAGTCTGACAATTCCAAAATTAGTAAAACTTTAATTCATTTAATTTTCTATATAAGACAGAGAAACATGACATTTATTAAAATTCTATCACGAGTAGAGGAACCATATACATTTTTGGTATTAATTTCTATTATTAGTATACTAATAGTAATTACCACTACAAAAGTAATAAGCTCTACCGACACAATAATTATAAGCAAGCAACATTAAAACCTGTGGCATTATAAATTTAAAACACCGACCATTCCACCAAATTGAGACGTCTTGATGTAAAATGTCAAATTATTGCACAACTTTGATAGGTGCTAAACAGTTTTACAGACAGACAGACGACGCCATAACATTTTATTATAATGAAAGGGAACATTTTTCGCTGTTACAGGCCGCCGCGACTTAACTACGACTTTTTAATTATGAGTTTTAATTGATTCGCGTTAAATGAGTCCCTAGCAAGGAATATTGTAACATCAGCTACTTTTTATGACATGCTGGGGTGGTGTGACTTTTGAGTTTAATTAATTATTAAAATGATTTATCACTACTGTATATTGTGGACTTTATACGTTGTCTTGTGATTTTAATTTAAGATAATGAGTAAGGTGTCATTTTAAAGATTACTGTTTTAGGTTTAATAATTTGGTCCTTAGGCTAATAAATTGAGTAATAATTTAACATTTTGAAAACATTCTCGATTGATTAAATGCATTGGTGTCGAAAATGATATTTTTGATAAAAGGACCGACTATACGTCAGTTGCTCATTCAACCCAATGATGAAAGTTATGGAGGTCAGTATTTCAAAAACAATGAACCTCGAGGGAAAGATGGCCTGTGACCCCTGAGGCTGGCTTCCACGCTAACCGCAGAGCTACGTGCGTCAGATATTACGCGGGATTTCCCCGAGGAACTAACTTCAGATTGAAAAACTTGTTTATGAGTAATTGAATACACCGTAAAATATAGACGATATTATATCTCTTTTCCTGAATTCGTTAAGGGAGCATGACGGATAGAGAGAGCGGTTAAAGTTCCATAGCTGTGTTCTTATTAGAACGTATATTATCAAAAACAGTCACTAATTAAATTACTGTATTAGGGAGATCTAAGGGACACTAATATACGAACTCTTTGAGTTTCGTGCCGGTTCTTCTTCGGTGAATCTTAGTAAATATGTCGAAACTTAGCATTTGATTTTTTTTTTGTTTATGTACAATTTTTACATATTACTATGGTATATTTCTGTGATACTACTAGAAGAAAGATAATTGAAAAAAAAAACAACTTTTCTCAATAAAGCTTTCGCTATAGCTCTGTATTTTGTAAACACATTTTACGCTTTACCAAAATATTAGCTAAAATAGGAGTTTAATATAACTTTATTTCTTTATTAAAACCGCAATATTAAAATATTAAATACAAGACGCGTTTACTAAATATAGCGTCGTATCCATTTAATAATAAACTGGGCTTGTTAAAGCTCGTTCATAATAACTTACATATTTAAAACTTAATGAATTCTGTTTAGTGTTTTACTGAAGGTTTAATAATAAATGATGATGAGTATAAATGTCTTACATTACTGTTATATTACGTTGAAAAGGATAAATATAAATAAGTAAAGTACGTTATGTTGTACGTTAGTCTGAGAAGTTAATTTAATGCATGTGTTATAAATTTCGTGCTTGCTCAGTTTATTATGAAAATCTATTTTTTATTCTTGTTGTTAATTCAGTAAGAAAAGTGGGCTGAGTATTAGTGAACGTAAACGCCTTTTAAAGACTACATTTATTTACTAAAAATTATTTGATTTTAATAACAATATTCTATTTTTATTTTTTAATAAAACGTAGTGTTCCAGGAATGATGGTGTTTTCTTCATTATTTCTTCATATATAAAGTTTTCTACCATTATACTCTACAAACCCGCTCTTTTTTGTACGGCTAGCATTATGAAGCAATCTATGTCATTATATTTCCAGTTTTGTAAACCAAAATTTAGTTTATGACCACATAAAATAGTATACATAACATTTGAAACGGTTGCCTGTAATCAAATCCAGTGATAATCCAGCTTACACCTTGGCAGCGCAAACTATTCGCTTTACACTTAAGTCACCTTTTTATACCTGCCCCGGATTGAGGCATAACCTTTGAATATTTTACTAGAGTTGTTTAGTGTTGGTTAGTTCACGTCCTGTTTTAGAAATAAACCGCCAAGTTTAGGTTAGCAATCAATTCTGTGGGTCGAAACAGTTAGAGTTAGAGGCAAATAGCGTCCATTATTTAAAAGGTACAAACCAATCAAGTATACTTGTAGTTTTTAGGGTGTTATTCTATATTTTTAGTAACATATTGACGTATTATATTATATTGTTAGTAACTATGATGTAGTACTGCGGGTTCAAGCACAGCCAAATATTAATTAAACACGTTATTTGCTAAATTATTATTTATTAAGTGTAAATGCGTTATGAATTATTAAAACTCACAGATATCGAATTAGCAATATAAATGTAAAGCAGTTATTCTTAAACCTATCGATTTGAAAAAATATGCCGATCATAAAATGTCAACAGATTCTACAAATATCAATTCAAATGGTGAATGTAGTTTGTATGATAAAATGAGTTTTACATACAAGTGCTCGATAGGAATACTAATTTGTTCTGCTGTCAGAGCTATGAAGAACGGTATCGAGTGATTGGCTTGTTGTGGGGTACACATGCTGTCTGAGAATGTTGGATAATATTTATTTTTGAGTTATACACACATAAAAAAATATATAAATGTAAATTATATAGAGGAGAGGAGTACTAAGGCTATTATGATTTTAACCTGGAAAAACTTTTTTGTCTATTAATTTGACAGTTTTTACTAGCACATACTAATTACTTGTTTTTACTGGGTTTTACTGGTTTTTTACCTAAAGCCTTTTATATCTACATGTAAATTTGTGATTTCTCAACAATTTAATTGTTTGCCTTTTTAAATGATAAAACAATGGTAAAATCCCTGTCCACTATATGCCTTATCTCATGGTCACCCTCGTAGAGAACTAATGTTTCGCTTCACTGAATCCTCTTTAGTCAGATTTCTGGCAATTGTGATCGTGCGTATTTTTATGTTCAATAACAATAACTGAGCATTGTCTCCCAGACAGTCTGATCTATGTATATTAGGCACCAGTATTCAATACTTCTGTTCGTGCGCATTTTATCAATAAAATATATTAGTAACTTATTGAAGAAATGAAAGAAGTAAATAGTTGTATCAAGTCTACGGAATACAAATAAGAATATACAAATTGAAAGACAATATATTGAAAATATTTTGTTGTCATTTGCGTACAGTGTAGGAATATTATACCCGGCATTTTGATATAGCACACTATTTAAAAAAATATGTTGTCAACGACTTTGATTTTATCAGGGGAAAATTAAATTTAATGTAATAGAATACATATACAATAGAAAATATAATAAAGGTTCTATCTAAATAATGTTAAAGGGATCTTTAAAACACCTTTTGATTTGAGCTGTGATACCAGATTTAAAATGTTCACAGCCTGTTTAACTTGTGAAGGGCCGCTTAAGCTCGTGCGTCTATCTCTAAAACCCATCTGTTTAGGTATTCGGACATTACCATGTGGGTGCCGTTTTACAATTCGGTACGGAACACTAAAAAGGTGATAAATGGCGCCGGTCGGATTAAGAAACCCGGACACGGGTATAAGCCCAACAAATAGGGGACTACGAATTTGTTGAATTTAGGATTTTCGCTGAAAACTGGATGGGATTTTTTGAATAAAATTATTACGGACGATTATTTTTGCATATACACACATACGCGGCCTAAAAACCTTTCTGCTTGTTACACAAGAATGTAAAGTATCTGTAAATAAGCTTGGGATATAATGGAAAACGGGAGTAGACTGGGGCTTGTTACAAGAATCGTTTACAATAATATTATTTTTATTTTAGCTCCTGGCTGTAATTTCGTCACTACCTAAACTAACAACCTATTGCCTAGCAACTTAAAAACAATAGGCTCTGCTGTAGTTACCTATATGCTACACTCTAGCATATAGGTAACTACTGCTGTAATGTATGCCACGTAAGGCGTATAAATCTATAAAGTGGCATAGAACGTATAGTAGACCAAATAATTCGTTAAAATTATTGACGAAATTACACTTTTGAATGTTCTGACTATATAAAATTAACTGCCAACAATAAAGGCTCTACTCGCACCCGATACGGTTCAACAAAACGAAAATAACGTTTAAAAAGCTGGCACTAGATAAAATGACATCTTTTGCTGCATTTAAGCAATCGCTGGACCCGTTCAGTTGAAATCAATTGTATGCTTCAGTTTCATTTTATTTCACATTTCGTCGAGTTTCCTGCAGGTGACCTCTTCATTAGAGTTTTTATGGCCCAGTAGGTCTTACTCCGATGTGACGGTCGGCTGGTTGTCGAGTGGCGGGAACTCGGGGATATTGTGCACCTACTTCCTTAGTAACTAACATGTAATCAGCTTGCTGTTGTTGTTAGCAGATGTTAAAAATGGAGTAATTTTTGTTCATACCTTTTTTTACGTTTCGATATTGATTTATGTGTTTGGGAAACCATAAATAAATTGCAAATAAAGACGTAGTTTTAACATGCAGTTTGAACACAAACAAATTTCCATACTTCATATTTTCACACTTGAAAAGCTTTCCAACATATTCCTCGTTTAACATAGTGATCCTTATTCCGAAGTAGTTGGTAAAGCTCGCAGGAGCCTTCGCGGAAGAGATGTAAATTAATACGAGGGAACATAACGCGAACTATACCGGGCTACTTAAGAACTTCCTTACCTTACAGGTCTGTTATAATTATATCACTTTTTGATGAGCTCAACTTTGCAGTTACACTAACTTTGGAAAACTTGATTGTGTTAACGAGTGATTGTTGAATTGTGAGTTCCGTATTTTAATTATAACCGCGGAACTTACTTCCTTGTGTTATATTTATTTGTATTTTTATTATTAACTGTGGTAACTAACGCGCTTATATTATTTATTTTAGTTTTTAATTGCGGAAACTGTCATCCTTATGCTTAATTTTTTTGTTATTTCTTCTATTGTTCTCAAAAATATGTATTTAAATTACTAACGTATAGAGAAGATTAAAGTATATTAAAAGTACTTAAAACATTGATTGACTGAGACTGCCTCGTTGGCCTAGTGGTTCTAAGCCCGACTGCTACGCTGGAGGTCTTGGGTTCGATTCCCAAGTCGACCAAGGTGTTATTGGGTTTTTCTATGAAATTCTCAGTAGCAGGTCGGAGTTTGGATTTGTGCCCGGTTAGTGGCAATAGGCTAGCCCCCTATTACATGGGACCTAAACATACCGGCGAACTGTGGGTGTACATTGGTACACCTCTGCCTAACCCTTCGGGGATACAGGCGTGATGGTATGTTATGTTATGTTTCTTAAAACATTGACGACGTGGAACTCAATGTCATGGAGAGATATAGAAAGACATTGTTCTCGCATCATAAGAAGATGTTATCTTCAGACCATAATTTCACATGACGGAATACCATAACAATATATTATTAACAACAATAAAACGTAACGGCAATACAAATCATTAGAGTGTTAATTAATGGGCGCAACGCGACTAACTAGGCGCGATTAGACACGCGATTAGTTTGGCATTATAATTTAATGATAGCAGCTAATTATATCCGAGATTGAATCGTTGTCAGACACGCCTGGTTATTGAAGACAGGTGATATATGAATAATAATAATCCAGCCTATAAACGTCGCAATGCTGGGCACAGGCCTCTTCCCATATAGAGAAGGCACGAGCATTGATCATTACTTGCAGATTATACAAGGCAGAACGAAATATATTTAACTATTTATACGGACTACTAAGAGTATTTAACAACCTATTCACAGTGCTTATAATGTAGTTTTCAAGAACTACACTCGAATGTAAAATAGGTTTGGCTTTTACCATTTTCTATTCAATTTTTAGGGTTCCGTACCCAAAGGATAAAACGGGACCCTATTACTAAGACTCCGCTGTCTGTCTGCCTGGAGACAGACGTCTCCAGGCTGTATCTCATAAACCGTGATAGCTAGAAAGCTGAAATTTTCACAAATGATGTATTTCCGTTGCCGCTATAACAACAAATACTAAAAACCACATAAAATGAATATTTAAGGGGGCCCTCATACGACGGTGGTAAGGAACCCTTCGTGCGCGAGTCCGACTCGCACTTGGCCAGTTTTTATTTGTATAGCGCAAGTGTTTAAGGTTAGGTGTAGTACAGGCAGGTAGTAGTAACAAAAAAGGTTGGTAAAATGGGTGGGCTAGTCTTTTAATATAGTGGACTAGTTTTAGGACCTATATTTTATAAAAAAGTTGAGTTACATATGCGTGTCGCGGCGCAGGCACGCCGACGCACTCACGCGTCGGCATTCAAAAAGGTTAACCTTCCCTAATTTATTGGTTCAGCATGATTGTCTGTAAAAAGGATTTGTTTTTTTACAATGTCTAAGTATACTACAATGTAGTAATTAAATAATCATTAAATACTTTAATAGCTGTATTTATATCTTTCCTTGAAGACATCTCTATAGGTACTGTGAAGACTCTTTCATTAGTGTCAGTTAGCTGTCATTGTGTATCGTTGAGATAGAAATTCATTTTAACTTTTATTTCTTAAAAGTAATTACAAAGACTTATTAGAAAACTTTGAATTAGAAGACTTTAATTAAATAATGAAAGTTGCCACAGTTTTAGATTTATTGGTAAAAACTCAAATCAAAATTTGTACCTGTGAGAAATCGAAGAATGATTGTATTATTCAGCAAAACCAATACCTAATTCCGAACATCTAAATAATCCAAGCGGGTATAAAAATATCTTTGACGCAGCTTTTTTCTTCACCAAGAACCCGTATTTAACGGCCCGAAAGGTTGGACACGGCTACAAAAGAAATTTAAGCAAGAAATTCAAATCAAATTTAAATTCGTACTGTTTTGATTCTGGTCCTTTGTGTCTTCAAGGCAATTTCAGAAAGCAGAGCTTTAAGGCGTAAACTTTACACGCAAACCAACCTATCAAGACATTATAATATTATAGTAGGAATGTCTAACACAACTACTAACTAATTCACGTACGAATTACGCGCAAAATTATTTAAGCGACGTTAGTAACTCGAAGCCACTGACACAAATTCAACCAATTACTAATTCGGTTAACGATGTGGGTATCAAATTCGAGTAGAATCGAGAAACAACGCACCGCTTTTGATTGACGCACGTTCGAACGTCTGTCTATCGCTTCGGTTAGAATTTCAACCAATTACAGATCCCAATCACGAATAACCTGTTACGGACCTCAGGTGAGGTTATTCTGGTGATCCCGAGTTAGTTCACAGCATTGGAAATAATATTCTGTGTAGCGGTGTGGTCCTAACACCTATCCGGACTAAAGGACCATTACAGTATTGTTAAGCCGACCCTCGTTTAAATCGAATCGTTAATGCTGTAATATTTTTGACAGTGAAATGATGTAAGTTAGGTTCTGTAATAATGTAGATAGGACTTGGGTTTATCCTTAGTAATATATTTTTGGATTACATTAAATTTTATTTGGGATTACATTTTACTTTTGCCACGACTTACCTAAAACATAAATTGTAGAGCTTAAAAATACCTAAACCATATTCACGAGTATTTTTTTATCTAATACATATTTTAGAACGTTATAAATTAACTGTGACAGAAGACCACACACTCATAATACCACTTCAGCCAATATCCTATATCATAACCACGCTAGCGTCGCACCTATCTCGCAGAATACGTCCGTGACGTCATCCCCGTCAACCGCGACGTATGACAGACATGTTTTAAGATTAGCCCGCGCGACGTCATCCCATCAAAACTCTGTTTCCCTTACCATTTTTTATTTTTCGCACTCGATTTATTTCGAATGACACAGTTTTTCCAGAGTATATCATATCTATGCTATACGTTTCTCGGCTTAGATGTCGCACGTGTCGTGATCTTTACTGATGATGTTAATATTTCTGTGGATTAGAGACCGTGTTTTGTTATACGATCTAATGCAAAAAGATTTCAGGGATATGAAACTTAAATAAAGGTAGGGCTTGATAAAATAATAGCTTAGATTAACTAATCTTCACTCTAGTATAAGACAGAATTATTGTTGAAACTGCTGAAATTTAATTAGAACTTACCATTTTCAAGTTATATTATAACACGAAATGAAATTCTTAAATAAACTGAAGTTAATAAATTGAAATAACACCTTTCTGTAGCTTGAACTACAGCAAATACCTCAATAATATGAGCGACATACTATTATTCAATTTACATCACCGATATTAAATATGAAGTGAAATATTTGATTTAACCGGTCCAACGCCAAGTTATTTCAATTACATCTTTGAAATCAAATTCTAGGGAAATATTGGTCCTTTGGGGACCAATACTGGGTCAGGGGAGGGTTATATTAAAATAAATCTGTCGCCATCTTCGGCTAACGTTTAAGGAACGTTTGAAGGGCAATATTTTATTTGACCTTTAAAGTAGACTTTTGTTCGATATAATATATTACTGGAAAAAATAACATTAAGCTATTACATAGAATTAGGCCCTTACAATAATTACCTGGAAAAATATTTTTAGGTTATATGAGCGTTATATGGGGGTGTTTTGTATTCAAAATAGAAAAGATAAAGCAAAAATGTATTTTAGTGAAAATTTCTTGCTTATTTGTGAGGTTTCTTTTCGGTGTTTTGGTAACAATACGAAGATACGCCAGTGTAGGTGTCGCGGTGGAGACGGTAAAATTTAAATAATGTTTAGAAATCTGAGAGCGCAAGGGTCACGCTAACATTTAAAATGTTTTAAAATACGAGAGCTAGTTCTGTGTCCTCTAACAATTTTGTTAGAGAACAGACAAACGTCGAGCGAATAGAAATCAAACAGAGAAAAAAAGAAGGTACAGAAAATAAAAAATATTTTGTAGTACGACAAAGATTTCTTTGTGTAGTCGTAAAGTCTAGGCCGAAAGTAATTTGCCCATGTCGACGGCGATTCTAGCCAGTAATGACTGATTACGTGACTCGAGTTTTCATAAGGCCTATGTCAAGATGAAATAGAAATGTCAATAGGTTCCAACTTTATAAAAATATACTTGTATAGTATTTACTGTTGTGGTTCTAAAATTTGTTTTTGTTTTTTCGAGGTTGACTGCCTCGTTGGCCTAGTCGTGCTAAGTGCGACTGCTACGCTAGAGGTCTTGGGTTCGATTCCCAAGTCGACCAAGGTGTTATTGGGTTTTTCTATGAAATTCTCAGTAGCAGGTCGGAGTTTGGATTTGTGCCCGGTTAGTGGCAATAGGCTCGCCCCCTATTACATGGGACCTAAACATACCGGCGAACTGTGGGTGTACATTGGTACACCTCTGCCTAACCCTTCGGGGATACAGGCGTGATGGTATGTAATATGTATGTTATATGTTATGGTTCTAAAATAAATTTTACAAAGATAGATTTAAAACGATGAAGATCATTTTATTTTGTTAAAAAATACAATAATACGCACGTTCTGTTTTGCCTATTAGGTGTACAAATATAAAAAGTGCACAATATTAATACAAATATAAAAAATAAATTTACTTGCTTTAAAAATACTGATAAGAGATAACGATTATTGTTAAAAGATGTAAAGTATTTTTATCCACATGAAAGGAAAAAAGAAAATTAATGATAGATTTACTTAAAATCACAATTATGTAACGTAATTTCGGAGGTTTCGTTAAAAGCCTAAAGAAAATTGTTTAAGCTAGACAAAAGAATTGTTAAGAGCAAAAGTAATTTGGTCCTTTGTCCGTCCGGAGTAATTCTGGGCCAGTGGGCTTAAACTGCTTGTAATGCATGTTCAACTGTTTTATGTTTACGTAAAAAAAGCGTTTTTGTGGCTGACTAGTGTGCCTGATGGTAAACTATGATTTAAACAGTACGGCAAGGACTGATTTGTGTGAGATAGTTTTGAATTATAATGTCAAAAAATCTAAAGATTAAAACATAATTTACGAGTTGATGAAATATTGTTCGTAAATTTTGTTAAAATGGTCTAGCATATTGTAACTTATCTATACCTACATATTAACAAGGCAATGTCTGGTCCTTTCAAGATCTTTCCATACAAACATACGACATCAACATTTAAACATTAACAACGACCGTTCTAAAATAAGAGCCTATAGCAACATGCATATGGCGCAGTAAACACATGTTAATCTAAAACGCGATGGATAAAGTTGGGCATAAACCATTTGCATATTGTAAACATACCGCTGTTAGACAGTTCGCACGAAACAACTGCCGGGAATTTTGTAATATTTGATCGCATGACGTGTTACGAGCGTAGAGTATGAATATCATATAGAGTGCGAACGGAGGACGAACTGTGAGCACGAGTATAAATAAACGTTTTTTTTTGTAAAATTTGAGATAAAACTGAGCGCGCTGTATTATGATTAATATCTCAAAACCTTATACTTTGTACTTTATCTAAATAATCTTATAATATCGTATAAATTATCGATTTTCGCAAAAGTGTTTATTATCACACGAAGAATTACTAAACGAGCGAGTACTTACAGCTAAAAAATTTCTTACTATTGACACAAAATGGTACTAGCGATGCGCGCACTCTATGCTTATTATGCATACTCTATGGTTTTGAATTTTTATTATGCTTTGTTTCGGTACCTAAAGATTAAATAATAAATAATTGAGACTCACACAACGAGATGGGTGAACTCTGAGATTTTATCTCTGTTTTTGCTTTTTATTTTCTGTAGCAAGAATTCTATATTAATAGAAATGTGTTTTGTACAGAGTTTGTTTACGTGACATGAAAGTCAATCGGGACTTTCAATTGTCAGATATAAATTGGTCCTTATGTACAGACTAACAATAAGCTTACGATCTTGAAAATCTATACTTAGTTAAAATAAAACAAATTTAAATAAGCATAGTTACTTTAGTTAATTAAGACGGAATATTAAAACGTAATAATTATTAGCTAAGCCACCTGCAAGTCTTATGCTGTGTCTGTCATGCTACGGTGTAAAGTAGCTTCAGATAAACATTTAAGAACGTATTAAATTGAATTGTTTTTCAGATTTCCAGTTATTACATATTATAAGTACACCCTGGTAGTGAATAGAGTAGACTTATAATGTCATTTGCGGCTTATTCCTCAATGAGAACGTCACAAGAACTTTATACGTTACGAAACAGTTCCGAGAAGCAACTGAGGCATGTACGGCAGAGCCCTTTCAAGCCATTGAAAGCTACCTTTTCACCACTGTACTGCTAATTAAGTAATTACTAATCACGCTCCTAGCCTAGCCAATTCACAATCAGCCGCTATTCAGCGTTCCGTTTCACGCTTTTCATATATCAATCTGATTGCTATAATCATTGATTCGTAAACGGAATCTTATGCTATTATTATCTGTTCTATTCAATAGTTCCCTTAGTTCACCATTATGATAATCGAATCATTATGATAATGGGCTATCGAGACGATTATATTTTTATGAATTATTTATGTAGCTACGTTCATTTAGTAACTATTTATAAATAAATAATATTTATGATCCGGCTGCTAAGAGAATGCGTTCCTGACATGCCGTGGTCGATAGGAAGATATAAATTTATTTATTTATTTATTTTATTTTAATACTTTCTGTACACTATTGCACAAAGGCGGACTTAATGCCATAAGGCATTCTCTGCCAGTCAACCTTAGGGTGATGCAGAAACAAATCGTGGCAGATGCACAAGTACAAAATAAATTTTGTATACTTAAGACAAAAAAATACATACAAATAAATAACATACAAGAAATATATATAAATGTATATATAAATATATATATAAAGACTTCTAATAAATAGTAAAAACGGCTAAGTAGCCAGGTTAATTGATGAAAGCAGAAGGGATTTTTTAAATAAAACCGCTAAGTTGATTCTGCCAGAGTTTGTTCGAGAAAATAGTCACGAATCCTCTTCTTAAATAAATAGCGGCTCGATGCCATCCTGATCTCCGTAGGAAGCGAATTCCAAAGAAGTATAGATTGGACAAAGAAGGTAGAGTGGAGAAAGTCAGAGCGGTGGGAAGGGCATAGTAGCAGTCGATTGTTAGAAGAACGAAGACATTTAGAGTGGTTAGAAGACAAGAATTTGAAGTGAGAAGTTAAGTAAGAAGGACAGTTAGGAGAGTAAAGCAAAGTAAACAAATACGTCAGGGCCCGCACACAACGGCGCTGCCTTATAGGTAACCATTGTAACAGTGACCTGTGGGCGGAAACGTGGTCATATTTGCGAGTGTTGAAAACGAATCGAATGCAGTTATTCAGAAGCCGGTCGAGTTTGTTAAGGAGATCTGCATTCAGGTCATAGTAACACACATCACCATAGTCAATTATGGGAAATATTAAGGATTGCACCAGCATTGCCTTCGTTGTGGATGGTAAGAAATTTTTAAGGCGATACAGTACCCGCAACGTTCCTGTTACTTTCTGGTTGACATTTGCAACCTGTGTCTGCCAGCCCAGCGTAGAATCGATGAGTAAACCGAGGTCCTTAACACTAGAGCTTAGTGGAATGACTGTACCGTCGAAAATAACTGGCGGAATGATGACACCACTTAACTTGTTAATACCGCGATGACTGCCCAATATCAATGCTTGGCATTTACATGGGTTTACAGCCACACCAAAAGCCTTCGACCAGCTGTTAATAGCGTCAAGGTCACGATTCACTCTGCCGACAGCATCGGAGATATCATCCACGCTGGACTGGGAGTACAGTTGCAAATCGTCAGCGTAAAGATGATACGAACACTGAAGATTGTAAGTAATGAGATTAATAAAAATAGAAAAAAGAAGAGGAGAAAGAATACCGCCTTGTGGGACGCCACATTCCAGTTTGCTCCATGCTGAAGAGGAATCCCCAACACGGACCGACTGCTGGCGGTCCCGAAGATAAGAAGAAAACCAATCCAACGCTTGTTGAGAGATCATAAGATAGGACAGGATAGAAGAAAGGATATTGTGATTGACGGCGTTGAAGGCATTTGAAAAGTCAATTAAGACTAAAACAGAAAGCTTGGAGTCCTCCATACCCGACCTAACATCGCCAATCACTTTGAGGAGGGTGGAAACTGTGCTGTGTCCAGGTCTAAATCCAGATTGGAAACGGCTAAGGAGATTGTTTTTGTAAATGAAGGCCGACAACTGCTTATGGACACAGGCCTCAAGGGTTTTGGATAGAAAAGGAAGGATAGAAATTGGACGGAAGTGGTTGGGGAGAGAGGGATTAGGGATCTTAGGTAAAGGCCGAACAAGGGCTTTCTTCCATAAACACGGAAAAGCCCCGATGTCCAGTGAGGAGTTAATTATGTGGGTAATGGCTGGGAGAAGTTGATCGAGGATGAGGACGATCATCCGGCGACTGATGCCATCGCAGCCCACTGCCTTAGATTTAATAGACAGGATAATCTTTTTAATGTCTCCACAAGCGATTGGAGAAAAGGAAAAATTACCTATATCAGGACGCGTTAGACCAGCAATATATTTACTGGTGTCACACTGAGTTAGATGATCAAGAGTAGAAGAGGTGGAGAAATGTATGTTCAGGTCATCTAACCCAATAGTACTTGGAAGGTCTAAATGTCGCGCTCTGCCGATACCAAGAGTTCCAAGGAACTTCCAGATATCGGCAGCCGAAGTTGAAGAGATATTATTGTGAATATAACGGCGTTTAGCGTTGCGTATCATCTGGTTACACCGATTTCTGGCAATTTTGAAAGATGCCCAGTTTTCATCTGTACGGTCCCTCTTGAAGATACAAAAAGCGCGGTTTCTGCGCCTCATAGCCATTGTTATACCCCTTGTCATCCACGGTGCTGGTAAACGCTTTAATTTAATTTTCTTTACAGGAGCGTGTGTGTCAAACAGCTTTGTTACCACCTGGTTGAAAAAAGACACCTTATCATCCAGCGTATTAGCCTTAATCAATGGCTCCCAGCAAACATTTTCCGCATCCTTTTGCAGTTTCTCCACATCCAAACGGGCAAAGCTGCGCATGGAGAGGATTTTAGGTTTGGGTTTAGGGGGTTTCACGGTGTATGACAAATAAATTAGGTCATGATGGGAGAAACCGGAGGCATCAAATTGACCGTGGGAAGATACGAGAGGAAGTTTGGAGACAAGGATAAGGTCAAGCCATGTGTCCTCACCAGCTACATTGTGGTGTGTGGCTTGCAGTGGCAAAACGTGTAGGCTGGCTGACTCCACAAGGTATTTTAGTTTGTGGGACCGATGGGAATCAAGGACAAGGAGATTTGTGTTGAAATCGCCCATGATGATGTGGTGTGCATACTCCGACCCTAAAGATTCTAGAACTGATTCGAATTCAGTGAAATAGTCAGATCCTGGAGGGCAATAAACCACACCAAGTGCAATCTTAGCCCCACTGACACAAACCTCAAGAAAAAGAAATTCAGCAGAAGCATTGAGATTGGGAGAAGAAGTAGCAACTATTTTGTACGGAAAATCACTGCGTAAATACACAGCAACCCCACCACCTCGCCTATTCACACGATCATTGCGAATGAGAACAAAACCAGGAAGGGGGTAGGTTGTTGAAGGTAGATGAGGTTTGAGCCAGGTTTCGGAAATCAGAATGGCATGAACATTGCTATTAGCAAAAACTTCGTGAAGCTCACTATAGTGGCTTGGAACACTTTGTGCATTTATATGGCAGACATTAAGCTGCTTATTAAGAGAATGACAAAATTTGTCACGCAAAGTGTCACCAAGTGTATCACCAAGAGAACAAAAACTTGTGTCTGATGAATAACTGGAGTTAATGGCAGAACAAAAAGATTCATTATCAGAAGTCATATATAAATAAATAAATCAAATAATAACAAAGAAACAAACTAAAAATAAATATTAAAGTTAATGATACTGCAAATTTATCAATCTGCACCACCCGCCAGCTTAACAGTACCACAACAAACATTAAACAAAAGAAAAGAAAATTCATCCAACACAATAAACAAAATCAAAGCAAAACACCTTACAGAGAGACACTATAAACACACTCAAATTTTATAAAATAGTGAGTAAGTACCTTGTAGTAACCTATAACAATTAAATAAAAAATTAAAAAAATATATATATTACAAACTCAAGAACTGAACTGAACTGAACTGAACATAACATAAAACAAAGCACTTAAATGTTTGTGTAACGGAACGCAACTGACACTATTAGACGTTCTGACAGCTGTCACTGCTAAGTGGACAGCAATTGACAGCAGATGGATGACAGTGACACAAGCAACAAGCGTAATGATTTTCCAAAATAATAGGGTAAACACCTTTGATTATATAATGTCTAGATGGAGCGTCGCCCTACAATCATAAAAAAAAAACGAGGCAACAATTTCAAGTGTGTGTTACCAGCTATTACAAATTCTCCCATAAATCACATTAAATAAAGACTAATTTATAATAATAATAAAAAATTTAGTTTTATGTACTTATGTGGTATTATTCAGTTTAAATGTATTTTTATTAAGTAGTAACTTTTTTAAATAATTAAAAAAAAACTAGATTTGTGTGTTTGAATGGAGTATTAAATCAACTAAGTTAATACAATATTTTGAGCAGTTAGGCTTTTGAAATTTGAAATGAAAGATCACATCTCGTTAATTAGGAATGAGTTTTAATTACAGGCGATCGTTCGAAGTACATCAACGAAATTTTATAAACGTAATGATAAACCAAAAAAATTACCCAAAAAAATGGGAGAATAAGAAACAGAAACTGGCAACACTGATAAAATATGGCGCAATTTGGTAATCATAAAAAAAACTAAAATAAATATGAAGTTTCTTGGTGTCTTGTCTACGGTGATAGGTGATGTGTTTGGTATTTTTTAGCCTTCCTTTATAATTCCGGCACACTTTAAAAGCACATACTGTCATCTTATCGCTGTTATGTGGTTATTCCTTAGAGCGCGTAAAACGTAGTGACACGAACGCGGCACGATCTGTACTGGTTGGCGGGAATTGCGGGAAATTACATAACAACCAAATTTGGTTGTAATTTTTTGACGGGTCTGCGCGCACTTGACAGTCCATCTAGACATTATATAATCAAAGGGTAAACACATAATTTAAATATAAAGTTATAATTACAATGCAAAGCGAGGGTAAATTTGTGAGACTGATTACAAAATTTAGTTAGGCGAATAAATTACTAAACGCAAATTAATATCAGTTATTTGTCCTATAGATAAAAAATGACATTAAAAGTCATATTATAATGCCAGAATAAAATTAATAATACAGGGTGTTACAAAAACCCTGTCCGAACTGAAAGGGTCATATAGGTTTCACAATCACATGCCCAAATAAAATATCATATTTGGAATATTCTTGATAATAAAATTATAGTATAGTAGTTGTATAGTAAATTCGGTTTAATAAACAAAAAATAGAAAAACATTTATTTGCGTCCAATCTTGACCTGTCTGATGGAAAATCATTGCCCTCATAAGAGATGTTTGGTTACAGTTGGTTGGGTTGTCAGATTTACAGCCGCTGGACCAAAACGACACCCATGAGTTGCAAGAACGACCATTGCTGTCAGCTTAAGTGCTCTTCGAGGTTTGAGAGGCTGTGTTTACAAATTATTATGTGTAAATTTAGACTTATACTTTACTGGAATATATAGATTTAAAATAAGGTGCCTGAACATAACTTGAAGGTGTTAAAATATAGGTTCCAAAACCAGTAACCAAAGTTGTTACGTCTATAAAGTTGCCACAGTTTATACTCAATATTAATAATAAAGGTGAATGGTACAGGACGGAAAATACGCTAGTCATTGCTTATTATCTCCCACCGAACCATGTATAAACAAAACACATGCGTACATAGTCACGAGAACATTACATAAGCGTTATATAGGTTCAGCGACACGTAGAAGGCTGTTTCACTTTGCCGAGCCGCCATGAAAGCGGTTTTATCGAATTTTACACTTTACACAGCCCGACAGTAGCGCTTAATGGAATTTCCGACGACAAATCTAACACCGATGCAAACTGTCGCGAAAGAGAATTGCTACTTTGATTCTGGCCAAAAGAGATAAAGTTTCGGCGTAAAACACGTGTTTAGTGCAAGCTTGATTAAATTTTGTGTCGGATTTTCGTGTTTTTGGCGCGTCTAACAGATTGGACTCAAAATTTATCTGTTTAGGTTAACGAACAAAACGTTTATTGTTATAAATATAGGCCTGTAAAGTGCCTACCTATTATTAAACGTGGCTTCAAATTTAATCAGTAAAAAAAAAAATGATACGTGAGAAGCAACACATTTTAATTCTGCTTATCCATAAAGTATAAACATATAGTGTGGCAACACTTACAAGATAAAATAAATTAAGTGATGTTTATCCTCCAATCGGTGACGATTTACGATACGAGACCTCTCCGTAAACGATGTCGTATTATCTTGACTTTGTACCGGAAGGACATTACTCAATAGAAATAAGGGTAGTGACGGTCGCAAAGACATTTAAATTAATCATTGGCTCGTAAAGAAAGCTCTATTACTGTTCGGTAAGACTTACTTTAATGATTTATAATAAAAAGTTCATTTCGTATTGTTAATAGACTGGATAAATATCACATAGTTACAAAACTGCAACACTTTTATTTAAACGGCTTTTAATTTATAGCAAATTACAATGTGGTTTTGATATGATTAAACAAATAGTTTATATTGTCAAATATTATTGGGTGTTTTTTAAATAAATAAATGCGGACAACATCACATACATTGCTCTGAACCCAAAGTAAGTAGCTAAAGCACTTGTGTTATGGAATTCAGAAACAACGAAGGTACCACAAACACCCAGACCCGAGACAATGTAGAAAATTGATTTCTACATTGACCCGACCGGGGATCGAACCCGGGACCTCAGAGCTAGCGACACCTTGAAACCGGTGCGTACGCCACTCGACCACGGAGGTCGTCATAAATGGCTTAAGATATTGCCTATTGGCCTTGAAGCGATGTATCTTAACACAACGTAAGACGTTCTAATATTTGATGTGAAAAATTGGATAGGTATCAATCATCTTAATTTAAAGCGGCAATTTTGTAAGCTGACTCTATACCTGATGTACTCTCCACCCCTTTTGAATAGATATGACCTTTGGATAACACCTTGTATAAACTTGATTGTGCATACCTCTTTACTGGCGACTTCCATTGTTTGAGTAACGACGTACCGTGTCTCGAGGTTCAAACAACATTCGGTGCATGTTCCTATTAGCTGGACGTTATACTCACTAGTCCGGGTGAAATTTTAATTGAGAACTATGATCTTTGAAGTTTACGATCTTATTAGTAGTTGATAAGTTAGCATTTACTGAATAGTAAATAATGATTACTATTTTTCTTATTTGGTGAAATATTTATTAGCAACAGCAGAATGTTAATTTTACTGGATTAGTTTCAGAAAACATTGTTTTTTCTCCCCAAATTACAGTTTTTTATCGTTTAAAATATTTTATTTTTTCGTTTAAAACGAATTAAAGCACTACTTTACGTAAATAACATAGCGCTACTATGTGAAGATCGCTGATGTTGCATCCGCGCCCTACTTATTATTAGTTTATTTAATCGATGGTGCACCTATGATGTCAATCGATTTAGCAAATTGTTGTTTTTTCAATAAATTGTAAGAATAATCATTTTATTATCCTACTTCGATCTAGAATCATCATGCATAGAATTAATTTTGTAATATTAATTCAGTAATTTTTATTTTAAAACATTTCGGTTTTTTTTTTCGATCCTCCGATCGATCGCAGCATACGTAATTCGTACTACCACAAGTGAATTTTATTCAGTTACATCCAAAATCGATCACAGTCAAATAACGCAAAAAATACAAATTAACACTAGCACCGCCTGTATGATTACTTTTTTACTATATGGAACAGTCCTGTCTGAATCCATTTTTGGAAGCCGATAGTTTCCAATACCTACCTTAACCTATAGGGACCTGCAGGGTATAACCTGTAGGGATATACCTATGAGTAGGTTTCGATGCAAATGTAGTATACACAGTGGCCTCCTGAACCTAGCCTTGTTTCTCTATTAGAGACTTGACGTTCGTCAGTCTGTTTGTTTGATATCATCTCTACACATCCATCATTTCCATCTGATACCACTGACTTCCGCCATATTGGATTTTGAACATTTACTACACACGTGACATTTTTGACGCGACGGATTTGATTTGAACATATTTCAAACTCACATAGTTTTTCTATATTTTATTTGGTATGGAATTGGAATGAAATGGCTACAATTCAAATTTCATTTTTATTGCTGTCTGTTTTTAGTGTAACGTTAGATTTTTGGTGATTTTTTCATATCGTTGCATCCAGATTATCCAGAGTATCCAGATGATACACTTTTGTATGTTTGATGTTGTTTTATTTTCTTCCTAGTAAAATGTGAATCAAGTAAAATATAACAGTGTTCGTAAAATGTAGAGCATTTTAAATATTAAAAATATACACATTAATTTCATTTGCTTGGGGATTACACGTAAATGCAAATCGTGTCGGTTTCCTCATGGGACATAGTTAATTACTAATACTATTATGTACCGCCGATGCCCTACATATTATACATACCTACATAAAACATATAACATTATGATACATGAATATTTATTTTAACGACGACAGTGATAATGGAGTTCTAAAATCAATTAACCTAATTTGTCCATCCATAGTGGTTGGAACTAATTGCTTCAGTGGCCGAACACATTACAGGATAAATACCTTTATGTGCACTTACATACTTACAATCTACATACATATTCATGTAATCAAATGGATAAAAGAAACAAATCATTTCTTATCGTTTTAGTACGATTCATAAAAAGAAGAACGAATTTCTAACCGTCGAATTTCGTCGTATCGATGAGCTGGAATACCACCGCCCACCTCACCAAACCTTAGAAAAGCAATGACGGCTTATCATAAAAAAAGTTGCCAACAGTATTTAATTAATTGATACATGCTGACACATGTTCTCAACACATACATTGTATACTTTCACAAATGCTGTCAAATCAGGTTGTAAGAATACTCCATTCCAAAAATCAATTTTCCCCCAAAAAGACCAACATCGTCCTTGAAGCACAATTCCATTGCTCAGCTCGGGCTTGGAGTCGCCTCCTAAGTGATCGTTCCACAAATCTTTCATCTCCAAGAGTGTCGCATCGACAAGATTTACGCTTCCCAAAAAATCGTTTACAGGCACAAAAACAATTTGAATATGGAAATCTTGCTGTGTTTAGAAAAAGTTTTGCCTTTTTACAATGAGAAAAATATGCTAATGCAAAATCTAAGGTCACCTCATAATTGAAACTTGTATTTGAATGTATAATATCATGTTCGAAAGGACCCACAAAGTTAGCTTTGATATTAAATAATGCATGGAATCAGTCTAGTTTGGATCCAATTCATTGGGAAAACATTGTCAGCTTTGAATGAATTAATCGGTTCATTTCATTTAGTTATGAGAGAAAAGCCAGTGTAGTTAGAATTTCGTTTAATTTGTCATACTTACGAATATTTTAGTGAAGGTTTTTTTTTCATTCCTCAATAATAAATTATCACCATGAGGATCAAAAATCATGGTGATGATGATGAAATGTCTTACTGCAGAGCAGAAAATTTCAGCAGCACAACAAGAAATAATGTTATAACCATATTAGAGGACGGTGAACATCATAATTATAATTTACAAGTTATAATGTCTGTACGTAGAGTACGCAGCTCAATTAAGTAGAGCCTCGTCCATGAGGCAGCGTTTAGCAATTAGCGAGGGTAGTATCAGATGGAAATTCCCATTTCGACGTGTTTATGCAATGTTTGTTTACTGCTCTGCGGTACAATTAATTTTACGATATATCGATATTTATAATGTAGTTGCTAATTAACCAGACTTCGCTGTATGCTACTTGGTCAGTATCGCTAATAGTGTTGCTATTTTGGAATTTATTTGAGTTTGTAGAATGTTATTATTTTAGGAATGATTTATAGGACTGAGAAAATAACCTAGGGGTATAATTTCAAAAGAATACATAAAAAATACAAGAACACAACAAAATCTTCTATATCGCTTCTGAGTTTACCTTCTTTAAGCAAAATTAACGAATTCGTGAATGTTTTTTATTATTCTGTTACTTTATGTTATTGGATTCTTAGACAAGCGTTCTCATCATAATAGAAAAAATCAGCACTGAAAGATATTAGAAAAAAATCTGTCTCACATACACAAAACTTATAAAAGATACTGATTGTTGTATCCGACTATACCGGAAGCCTTAATTTATAGTTATAATACGATCCTTCCATTCCCGGAAATAGGCAGGGGTGTTGTAAACTGTGCTCGCGTGTACTCGATGACAGAACTAAGCTCGGTGATAGAGGGTGCTCCTACTACACGCACTATACCGTACAAGTGCCACGACGGACTACAGAATATAGAACACACTGTGTAATTATAAACTAAAAAATAAGGTTAATTGAAGAAATTCCATGTTTTGGTGTTCTTTCTGCCGGCTTTGTGTAGTTTAACTAAACTAAAATACATAATATTTTGCTAATTGTAATATTAAAGTTTCGCTGAACAGAGATCTGTATTGAGATCACGGGAGTATATTTACCAGTTATGGGATGATACAACTGGATTTATGTCGATAAAATAATTGAATAAAACCCGCACTTCTAACATCGGTTAGTTAGTTTATATAATGCAATCAGTAATTTAAACAGCTTAGTTGTGTGCAGTATGTTATTGTTATCAAAAGTATTCTAAATTCCGACAACAGAAGGCTACCCTTTAAGACAACGCATGAAATATGTCTTCATAAGTAATATTACATTAATCCTAAACACGTGCAAAGTTTTAGTCCGGGCACATAACTTTGAACCGCAAATATTTATCGTAATAATAATAACTCACGAACATACACACAACTTTATGTTTTAACTCTAAGGTCTACACTGACAGACTACAACCCTATAATAAAATCTTAAATAACAAAATGTATTTATAAAATAAGGACATTTATTTAAGGAGTTCTTCGAATTACTGTGTACTGATAGTTCAAATAATATTGTCTAGACTAGAATCTATTTACATTACTTCCATTATTTATTTATACCTTGATGAATGTCAACATGAAGAAGCTTGTCACCTCGTACCATCAGACACAGTCAGCAGACGCAAAGACTTACGTGGTTATACATTGCTTGCTAAAAACCTATAAAATTAAGAGCTTGTGGTAGTGGCTACGCAATGGTTAACTACAAATCAGGGTAGGTAATTATTAGATGGTCTGATTATATTACGGTATGATGGATAGTAATGAAATTATTATTCAGCCAATGATATTGATATTCGGTTTAAATTAAACTTATGAATATGTATGTCTCATAAATACCAAGAAGGTTCGGTTGAGGTCGTTGTACCTACACGTGATTATATTTAATAATAATAATAATAATAGATTTTTATTTCAGATAATACACACACGGGTTTGTACATGTAAATCCATATAATTGTTAGTAAAAAACTTAAGACTATGTTAGTATATTGGTACTATCTTATATTAAACAGAACCGGTCTGGAGCCCATATGTATGGTGTTCCAGTACCGCACCACAGGACAGTCTACCCTACTTACAATTGTATTTAGAATGCTGCTGGTGCTGTCCCGAATGCGACGCATCAGAGAGGCTACTCTTTTGCGCAAAATAGCTTTAAAGCAATCTGTTTTTGCCTCAGCAAACATGCCTGATGCGCTACAAAAACGGGGCAAACCCAACAGCATCCTAAAGCCATTATTATACTGGATACGTAGGGCATCAAATGATCTGCGCATATATCTGACCCATAGGCTGCAGGTATAAAAAGTCTGACAGTAAGCCTTAAATAATGTAATTTTTACGTTATTTGTACATTTAGCAAACCTACGGGCCAGCATATTACATCTCACTGCTAGCACCCTACGCTCCCTCTCTATATCAAGGTCATCCGAGAGATCCTCGGTGATCCAGTGCCCCAGGTACTTAAACTTACTGACTCTTCTCAAGGGTTCACCTCGAAGTTTGACCGGAGGGATGGAGCTCGGTAATTTACTTACTGACTTAAAAACTAGTAACTCACTTTTGTCAGTATTGTACCTGAGGCCATGGGACTCCGCATACCTCTCACAGATCTCTAAAAGTGCCTGCAGCCCCCTGATCGACGGACTCAGCAGAACCATGTCATCTGCATAGCTGATATTATTCACAAATTGACCGTCAATTGAACATCCGACTCCGGCTCTGCTGAGTCCCTCGATCAGTCCGTTAACGTATAGATTAAAGAGTCGAGGTGAGGACAGGCCTCCCTGTCTCACACCGCACTCCAACCTATAATCCTTTGAGCATGAGCCCGCCCATCTTACGGAATTGTCTTGGTTGTCATACCAATATCGTAAAGTTTTGACTATTTCTCTAGGTGTGTCCGTATCTGTCAGAAGCTTATGCCATAAAATGTTGTACGAGACCAGGTCGAATGCCTTCGACAAGTCCAAAAAACACGCATATACTGGCGTTTTTCTAGTGACATAGTACTGGATAGTATGCTTGAGTCTCAAAATAGCAGTCTCCGTAGAAAGTCCAGGCCTGAAGCCAAATTGAGCTTCATGTAAATGTATGTGTTTGCTAAGTTGAGTATCAAGCAAACCATCCAGCACCTTCGCTACGACTGTAGCCAGTGAAATTGGTCTGTAGTTAGACTTGTCGGAGACATCACCCGTCTTGTTTTTGACAATCGGTACAACAATGGTCCTCATAAGCTCCTGAGGTAGATACTCATGACTAATACATAAGTTAAAAAGCATAGCCAATACTCGGGGCAGATGTACACCCGCATGCTGCAGATGCTCGATACTCAGGTCATCATGGCCAGGTGATTTACCACGCGTCATATTTTTTATAACCATTGCCACTTCTTTTGTTGAGAATCTGTGCATCTTGTGACCAATGAAGTTCCCAGTATCAAGCACCTGCAGAGATGAGTCAAGAGAGGATTGGACCTTAAAGTGTTTTCTGAACAATTCTGCAATCTGAGCGGGCTCACACTGCCCATTTACAGAAGACGGCATACATGATCTAGGCTCTAACTTTTTGGTGTGTTTCCAGAAACGCTTAAAGTCCTTTTCCTTATGATGTGTTGCTAGTATGTCCATTTTTATTCTAGTTTCATTGTCCTGACACCATTTAAGCTGAGACTTAAAGCGCTTCCTTGTTTCACGCATCATGTCAAAAGCCTCTCCAGCCATGGGTCTACCTTGAAGGGTCCACAATTGGAACCTAAGTCGCGCCTCTTGATGGTATATTTTAACATGTTTGTTCCAACCAATTATTTGTTTTCTCTTCATACTGACCCTATGACTAGAAGAAACTTCTGCTGCTTCCCTCATAGCACTTACAATTTTATTATATAAATTATCAATTATTATCTTATGTTTAACATTGTGACATATATAATCCGCACATTGCGTAAATTCTATAGGAAAGTCTATATTTCTAAGCCTTATCCTACATTCCTCACTATACGTAAGTATCTGTCCATTGTCTCTTTCACCCCACCTCACTTTATTATAACTAATATTTTTCATTTGTACTTTACATGGTAAATTGCCAATTTTATAATTAATTTCTAATGGAAAATGATCCGACCAAAAAATATCAAAACGTACCTTCACATCCGTGATACACTGCCTCGCTACCTCTGTTGATAAACAGTGATCCAACCACCTCTTGCAACAATCATGACTATCACTTATGTATGTGTAGGTATCCGATGAGATGTTTAAGTGGATCACATCCGTACAGAGCCACTTCCGCTCCTCACAAAAATTGTTTAGTTCCGTGAAGAATAATTCCCCCGGATGCGCATTAAAGTCACCTAAGATTATTGTCGATTCTACGCCACAACTATCCATCACCGCGTTTATTTCACTGAGCACTTCTGTAAATTCAGTTAAATTATCTGCACAGTCCGTAGGCATGTACACCGAAAATAAAAGAGAATTTCTATTATCCACGCTCAGCTTAATAGCTGTCAACCGTACACTATTACACGGAACACTCGTCACACAGGAGAATATGCCTTTGCGCCACATTATTGCGACCCCACCATAGGGCCTCCCACGAAGAAGTCCCGCCGATGTATCAACCGCTGACTTGCTGGTAAACTCAAAATTCCTATCAATTGTTCCAATGTAATCGGTATTATGAGGTAAAAGCCAAGTTTCTTGAAGAGCTATGACGTCAGCTGTTGAACATAGCTCTCTTATCCCCTCCACAGATCTTGTTACCGATTTGCAATTAAAACTTACAAGTTTAATAGTCTGTTTATTAGTCTGATTGGGTTTGTCATCCATAGTTAATTTATTTATTTACATGGTCACACTTATTCATCCCCATTGTTGAAGTATCTTGAATATTTCTAGCTTTAAATTCAACAAAACGCCTGAAAGAGACACCTTCGGGCCATAAGTTTTCATCTAAAAAGATATTTAACTTCTGCTTAGGTACAAACACTTTGTATGCTTTGTAGTCTTTTTGTCGCTTCATTTTAATTTCGACTAAATGCACAATTACATTTGTTTTACTCATTATGTAATCCGTGATATCGCTCACCGAGGTCTCTTTATTTACATAATTAATAAACAATGGAATGCGTAAATCAGCCGCTTTAAATTTGCCAATTGAATCTTTACACTGCCCTTGTATTCCCGTAAATCTATTCCTAAGACGTCTCTTTTGTACCAGTGTCCAATTTTCATCCTCATTTCTAATAAATTCACCTCCCTGCGCGGTTTGTGCAAAACTGTATTTTAACTTGTTTTTATGACTCACTATCTCGGGTTGCGGCACGTCATTAGCTGTTACACGCGCCGGTGAGGCGACCGACGAACAACCATCGAGGACAGTCAGTGCAATCGGTGTCGAAACCACGGTAGTGGCCTCCACGCATTGAGCCCCACCTACTGTAGCGGTTGAATGCGCGACAGGGATAGAACGACCAGCCTGTTGGTGCAACAGAGACAGCTTTTGCACTTGTCCTTGAGGCAATTTATGCGTAAGCGCAGGTAAACCGTGATCAGCTGTCTTTGTTGATACCCTATTTGACTCAATTGTTTCACATTGAGAAAAAATCATTTTTTCTAACGGTTCACAATCTAAGTAATCTTCATCCTCGTTTCTCAAGTTACGTGCTCCTCTGTTGGAGTTCACAAAATTTATTGATTGTGATTTCTCCTCTGATAATTTATGTTTCAATTGAGATAACTCAGATCCTATTTCTTTAACTTGCGTAACCGTTGCATATTGCTCCTTTATGATTTGCATCTGATCCTGTAGAGTAATGATGTCTTTAAGGAGCCTGGTTACATCTACATGGTCAAAAGTAACCGGCGGTAATTTCTGCAGGTTTCGTGCGACAAAAATCGGGAGCTCGCCGGGAGTACTCTTTATTAATGCAACTATATCAACAAGATCACGCTGTACCTTTCCATCTCCTTTTCCTTTCCTCGTTATCTTCTTTTCTGTTGTTTGTATAGATTGATAAAGTAGATCCTTAGCAGACACCACCTCATCAGCAGAAAAAGCAGTTGCACACAATCGAACTATGCTTTCTTCATTCATTACATCAGCTTTGTTCTGAATAAATGCAAGAACTTCACTAATTACAATATTACAATTAATGCATTTCACTACGTTTGCCGTCATTTTACTGCGTTAGCGCACAGCAATTAACGAGCGCGTGCGTCACGGGTCGTTGACCGCGCGAGACTGAAAAAGCTTTTATATTTTTTTTATAAGCAGGGAGAAGTATGTAATGAGATTGATTAAAAAAATATTCTTGTCTTTCACGTAGGAGTTCTTAATCAGTAAAAAAACATTTTTTAGTTATCCTTTGTACTTATTTAGATTGACGTTGTGAATTATCAATTTTTAGGGTTCCGTACCCAAAGGGTAAAACGGGACCCTATTACTAAGACTCCGCTGTCTGTCTGTCCGTCTGTCTGTCTCCAGGCTGTATCTCATAAACCGTGGTAGCTAGAAAGCTGAAATTTTCACAAATGATGTATTTCCGTTGCCGCTATAACAACAAATACTAAAAACCACATAAAATGAATATTTAAGGGGGGCTCTCATACGACGGTGGTACGGAACCCTTCGTGCGCGAGTCCGACTCGCACTTGGCCAGTTTTTTTTGTATTTTGACTCGAAACATGAAATCCCGCACGATCTGCAGTGGTGTCTGTAAATAACACGTTTTTCACATGTTTTTACAGGGTATGTGGTTGAGATAATGGGTAAAACACAGTAAACGTAGCTCGCGCGGTGTAAGATACAACACTATCGAAGCTGGGGTTTGTCAATAAGCGCTCGCTGGAGCATTAGGTTTGTATTGTACAGATAGCTAGGATATTGAGCAAGACAAATATCTGCGATGGTGTTCTTTACCTACTAGTCTCGCTCAGCATAATAATATCTTAGTTGGATTTCAAGTAGATATTGCCTTAGTTTATCATCATCATCAGCCTATAGCAGTCCACTGCTGGACATAGGCCTCTCCAATTGCACGCCACGTAGTTCTATCTCCGGCTTCTCGAATCCAGCGTTTTTGCCCGCGTTAAAAAACCACAATCTTTAATTTTACACAGAGCGTAAAATGAAATGTCATTGTACCCGATTTTCTACCTACAGAAGTGTCACTTAACAATGTTGCTCCAGTATCTATGTTTTTAATATCATATGATTTTTTAAAGAGGACTTGTTAGGTTCAAGTTTCTTTCTTACCTATTTAACAAGATGAATAGGCGTTTTGCTTTGAAATATTCTTAAATGATATGATTAATAACAAGAAAATGTCACACACACACAGTATTAAGTAACTTGCAATATGTGTTTAAAAATAACAATCAATTTTATCTGCTACGTGCAAATATAACAAACCTCTTAATTGGAATTAAATTTAAATTAAGTTGAATAATAGCAAACGAGGTAATCTTTTGTGCGGATATTAATTTAACTTGATCGAAGGGAAATTAATTATCGTGTGTATAATCTACTTTATGAACACGAGAAGGAGTTGATGAAATTGTGTGTGTTATATAATTCATTGCGAGTTCCCATTGTGAATCAGACGTGGTAACACTTCCTATATTTTGTAATTTGCCGGGACAATGTACAGGAAAATCTAAGTACGTCTTCTTGAACCGATGGCAATTGGATTGTGTTATAGAATTTTACTACAAAGGTTGTTGACCGAAAAGTTTTGAATACAAGGGTTACCATTACATGCTAAGCTATTGAAAATATCTTGCTTAATTAGACTACCTAGTCTTACGGCAATATGGGAGTATTTAAATAAAAATGTAGCGTACAATTTTAAATGTTGTGGTGGCCTAGCGGGTCAATGAACGGATTTGTATGCACAAGGTTGCAGGTTCGAACCCAGGCAAGTACCAATGTGGCTTTTTCAAAGTTATATGTACTTTATTAATTATTCTAAGATACTTCTGACAAACGGTGAAGGAAAACATCGTGAGGAAACCTGGATTCCCAAATATGGGATCTGAAATCGCCAATCCGCAGAGAGCAAGCGTGGTGATCAATGCTCACGCCTTCTCTATATGGGAAGAGGCCTGTGCCCCGCAGTAGGACGTTTATAGGCTGGATTATTATTATTATTTCAAATAATTTTATTTTTCTCAGTCGTTTCTGTCCTATTGCAGGCCTCTCTATCCTCCTTCCAATTTTGTCTGGTTTGGCGTGTGGTGAACCACTACTTTCAATATTTTTAATATATCCTTAATTATAACTACATAATCTCTTTGGTCTCGCTTCCAGTCTGATACATGCCTAGCTAACGGCAAGCGCAGATTGATTGGAGTGCGCCAGAATGTAATCTGTTGGAGCGAGAGTTGTGTTGCAATCATACGTTCATTATTTAATGAATCGCGCCATATCGCTTTGTCCCCACAGATGGGGACTTCATTATTGTGTGAGAAAAAGTTCATAACTTAAAGGCAATGGTATGCGGATTTTATTTTTAATCCATTTACTAGGTCTACTTTCATATGCAACCGAACAAAACAAATAAAGATAATATATGTTAAACCCCTAATGACCCCACCATTTTCCCGTTCAAACACGCGAAATGACAATAAAAATTACCGCACAACTAACCCAAATTAACCTCGGAACGTTTCGTCGCATCAACGAACTCTACAAAGACAATTCCGTCTTCAAAGCGCTCACTCTTTTGCGAGCTTCACAGAAAAAACAAAAATAATCAGATGTATTTCGCCTCGAACAATTAACATAATGAGAGAGAAGAAAAAAAAACGAAGCAACCCGCCATCTGAAGGCGACTCATCAGAATTTCATTGCAAACGTTTACAATTTCCATTTGGACCTCCCCCTCCTCCTAAATAGGATTTGTAAGCGTAGTAAACTCATTAGGGCCAAGCTTTGTCTTCTATCTGCCGGAAATATTGGACTCCGCTTAGGAATTTAACTCCACAATCCTCCTGATATTTTTGCCCACCGCACTTATATCGGGCGGATTTTAAAGCAAAAACGTAATTAGCATGCTTATGAAGGAAAGAAGGCGTTTGGGACAGTTTGCCAGTTTTTAATTTACTTTTTGAGCTAATTTTTGATGTGGGAGGAACTTGAACTTTTTGGGTTTCGGGATTGATGAAGCTATAATTGTGGAAGTTTGAGGGGTTTTTGTAATGAATGAGGGTGGCATTTGGTGATTAAAATGGTATAATTATTCGTTATCATTTTTTTACCATCTGGATACATTAATTTAAAGCTGGTATTTATATACGATGGGCTGTCAGTCTCCTTAGCAGATCAAAATCAAAATCAAAATGTTTTTATTTCTCATAAACCAAAAAGGCGCTTAAGAAAAGTTACGTTAAAATCTACTGACTCTAGTTGCTCGGTTCCAAAGTGTCATTCCTATGGAGAAGAGCCGGCAAGAAACTCCATAGGTTACTCTTTTAAAAAAAGGTTAACATCGATGTTAAGATTACACTGATTTTAAAATATGCGACAACAACGTAAACAGCAGAATGTTTAGATTAATGGTTTTGGCCACGATGAGAGAAAGAGGTTTGTTTTTAAACCATTGTGCATTGCTCTATATTATTATCATACTCCTTGTTACTTAGCAGATATGCTTAAGATAAACTATTCATCACTTATTAACCAAGTCAGCTAAGTTTGTAAGCTGAACTTAGAACTTGTATTAATATCCAATCTGAAGTTTTAATTAAATGATTTTGGAGCGTGCATGTTATGCTTTTTATAGCTGTTGTCGATATTGGGGAAACTAAGCACTGTAGTCTGTTGAGAAGTTTTGCATCACGCTTGCTCTCGGAACTTAATGGAAATTTAGGTTTTTAGTTAGAACCCAAGATTACTTAATGACATTTATTATGTTAAACATTAATTATAAAATAAATTAATGTTTAACATATGTAAGTTTTACATTTTTTTATACAATTTATTCTGAGTTGGCGTCTTTAAGGCCACATTGAAAAATATAAGTTTTTATCGGAATAACCTATGTTAGTTTTAGTATGCAGATTCTGCAACACAGAAATTGACTGGTGACAGACAGCCCGACTAGTTTACCTAGGCCAAATATAATCGACGACCAGTTATGTACGTTATTAGTTCCTGGCCCAGTGACGTCACGCTGACGTAATGAATGAAGTAATCTATCTCCGAAGCAAGTCGCCCGTACATCAGGCCGCCTGTCACACCGACGCGTAATAAAAGTGCGAGAAAATTGCCACAAATTAATCTTGTCGACGTCAATTGTATGGCATGCGGAAGTGAGAGGAGGTATGGGCTGTTTGCGGTCTAAGGGTGAATAGATCACACGATCACAGTACGGTGTGTAGGTGGTGATTGGATAGCTCTGTAATATAACCCAATAAGGTTTGGTATGTATGTCATCACTTGTGTATCCCTAAAGTGGTTATACATGTGAGACTGGGGACAAAAAAATCTTTGTTTTGTTTTTAGTACATTGATGTTTTTTTTAAATAGTAATAAAATCAACCCTATAGAAAAGCGACGTTGCCAGCCCTCGCAAGATGAACGCACCATCCAGAGTAGCTCTTTCTCTACTGTCGTCCTGTTAGTATGCAAATGTCATCTATTTTAAATAGTTGGAGTGATGAAGGTCTTACCTTAGATGATATATCACTCAATTTTAGATCATATCACACCCATAGTTTAGTAATACATGCATATTATGCAAGCTGCAATCACTTATCTTGCTAAGTTCTACATGCATTACTCAAGCACTAATATATTCCAATTTAATACGGTGTAATCGCAGCCGCTTAGATCAGGTGTGGTGTGCGAGGCCTTGAGGTTTAATCCTCATTATAATAATGCCAAGTGTTTGGTATAATGAACCCCACTTGTCGAGCCTTTTACTACACCGATACTGTATTGCAGTAATGACAATATGATTAGTCACGATTAGAACGTAATTAATAATGGTTATGGACTAATTAAATTTACAAAGAAAAAAACATTTCTAACCGTCAAACCGATCCTTTAAAAAAAAACAGCACAAAGTTAATAATCCGTTTACCATCTAAATCACTTAAAAAATCAACTTTCAAACAGGCTCAGATAAAGAACAATTTATGAGAACAACCCTTTTAATGCTTTTTAAATTATTGAAGGACGCATTAATAAATTATTTGGTTATTTACGTAACACACTGTTACGGTAACATATGTATAAAGGAAACAACCCGACTTCCTCACTGTAATTAATAATTAAGCCTTTTATTAACATTGTGATTCATTCTCACTTATGAATAACCATACGTACAAGGGCGACCGAATACATTAAACTGCTTTTAGTATGAAAATAAAAGAGTTAATCTATACTTATAATAAATCTGTAAAAGTGAAAATTCTGTACATTGAAAATATAAAAAAAATCAATGGCAGGGGGTGTTACTAGACCGACACCGAATCCAAAAGCGTGAAAAAAATAATTTTTGTCTGTCTGTTTGTTCAGGTATCACGCAAAAACTACCGGTTCGATTACGATGAAACTTGGTATAATTATTCTTTATTATCCTGGGCACCACACTGGGTAGTTTTTATCCCGGAAAAGTATAAACAATAAAAAAAAACTTAATTTTGCGGTTAAAAAACTCATCGGTAAGTTTTGTCATCCACGCGAACGAAGTCGCAGGCACAGCTAGTATTGAATAGAACTTTGTAATGATGTCGCGTGTTTCGTGCCCCTGTTTATGTATACCGCGGAAATTAAATGACTGTTTTCCTGAAACGCATGTTCTTTTGTGCATGAAATATTCATTTTGTAGGTAAAATCCGATAAAATTTAGCTTGTAGGTAGAAATTTAGTTATTTGTCTTAGTATTTTAGGTAACGGTAGCTATTAGTTCAATCGTTTACTTTGATATCCTTATTTTTTTGTCATGTTATGGGATGGTCTGCTCAACGGGTCTCAGAGTCAACATTTTCTTAACCCAAATGGACTACATGGATTTACGAGACAAATAATTGAATCTTGAACGAACAAACTTATTTTTTAATGGCTTCTAAAAATCACAGGCATCTCTTTATGTTACAATATCCAATACACTTATTAACATGCTATTGAAATCTGTCAATCTAATCTTATATTACATGGTCTGTCCTTCTTCCTCACCTTTTCCTAAAATGTGACATCATAAGGACTTCGGTGTGAAGACATCCAGTGGGTTCGCCAAGAGGTTGGTGTATGCATTAGGGATGAGGCGTATTTATCGTCACAGATAAAAATCACAGGTATCCATATAATAACAGATAACAATTGCTCCTGTGATATTATATATCTGTTATAAAATATCGTTCTGAATTCACAATACCCAACTGTTCAGCGTACTATCAATAACAACCATAAATAACAGACACTATGTTAGCATCGTATTTATCTGTTATCGTTTTTATTTTTATCTCGCTTACACCCATTTCGTTGACTCTTGCTAAAACGAGAAGCATCTAGTATTATAATTCCAAAATTATTGTACGTCGTTTCACAAGAAGAAATCGTCTTGTAAAGGTGACTCTCAAATCAGATCGTATTATCTGTTATTTCTTCGTTCTCGCTTACACCCGCTACATTGACTCTTGCTAAAACGAGAAGCACCTAGTATTATTATCCGCAAAATACAAATTGTAGTTTATATTAAGGAAAACATCCTTAAAAAGTGACAACTATTTCTAGTCGTATTATTTGTTACCTGTTTAAATATCTATTCGGAAACGCTGTAAGAATAATGCTAACATTACTATATCGATAATTTTAGAATAGTAAGATATTAATTTATTTGGATATCTAATAGATTTTTGTTAATATTTATAATATTCATACAAATATCAAAAAGTAAAATCTAAATGATTGTTTCTAAAATTACAACAGATTATAGTTAATGCTCGACTTAATTACTTGAAACGAAACTTTTAAATAGTAGCGCGTATCCGAATGTGTTTGTTACTACACTTACGGGATTGGTCACAAAACGTTCAATGTAATCATACATTTACATTTATTATTCTGAATTAACTAATGTAACTACGACTTTATGGCATACAGGCAAAGGTGATAATCAACTGACATGGGTTGCATCGTATATTTTGTTTGTTGTCATTATTTACGGTTACCTAATTTTCTTTTCGAACTTAGAGCGAAAATTCGAAAACTTTTCTGCTTTTTGTTCATTTGTGAAAAAAAAAATACTGTGTTCTAATCCTTTGTGTGTACATAATTAAGAAGATAGTTCTGATAGGGTGTATAGTAAAGATTGATAGGTTTATGTTATTTTGGTTTATTTGTGTAGAACCTAACCTAGAACTATGGTCTATTTTTATCGTTTTCTATTCTAATTATTTCCAATGATATTACAATAGCGGTTATGTCAGTTTTGACATTTACACTTGTCAATTTAGTCTTCGGGATTAAAAATCTAACTCTACGCATAGTAATGTTGAAAATCTTACAAACATCCTCAAAATGGGTAGCTAGGCCGTCTAGGTACCCATTTTTTGATGTTATGTTAACCTACAGTAATCTACTACTCATAGAACTCACATTTGTACGTTCTTTACTTTCTGGCAAACCAGGGTAGGAAAAATAACAGGCTGTTATTTAATAACAGATAATGACATCTGTTATTATTGAGTAACAATAACAGGAATAACAGATATCACGTTTGACCTGTTATAACCCATCTCTAGTATGCATTTAAAATTAGCTCAATCTAGCGACGGCCGCGCTGATTAATGCCTGCGTTGTGCCGACCGGCCGCACTACCCGGCCCGCGCTACCCGGCCGCACTACCCGGGTAGTGGCTACCTGATGAGCTTCGAGTAGGCCATGATTTATAGCCTGTTTGTCTAACAAGATGGTGATAGTTGTCGGCGTGGACTGGTGATTAATTTTGGATTCAGGAGAATGTGTCTGTAACCTTCTTTTGTTCAAAAAACAGAGGGCTGACGTCTGGGATATGCTAGGATGATGTTGAATATCACCAACAGTCTAAAATTAATACAGTCCGAATATGAAGAGCCTGTCCCTGTTCGCATATAAATCCTGTCACAACATACAATACTTGGTTCATATTCTCTAGTCACATAAAACCAGACCACTTAACTCTAACAACACTATAAAACGGAAATATAATAGCGGAAGCCAGAGCCTTATCTCAGCATATTACAGAAACAAATCTCGCATGCATACAACAAATCTCTGCGCAAGACAAATAAATAACTCGTGCAGATTAAACTCGCCGCCATAACGTAACCGACTGCGTTAAGCCGCAGCGACTCTCATACAGTAAACGTTTTATGTTAGTCTCTATGTATATGTCATTTTTAGAAAGAAGTATATTTTAGGCGAAAAGACAATGATAGAAGAAAACCTCATATTTTTTTTGTATTTGCAATTAATATCAACCAGAAATAGGGTCAGTTAGTATTTGTTTGATTTAAAAAACTTTTTTTTATTAAATTAAACCAATATACAACTTGAAAAGTGCCCTTTCGAAAAAAGACGGTATTTTTTAATTCTGTCGAAACATCTTTGAATAATCGGGGAAGACACATAAAAAATTAAAACTACATCGTTTAATAAAATGCAAAATAATAAAGGTATGAAATCTGTCTGTCACAGTTAACGTAATAGAATATTAATCGCGTAGATTTGCCGTGTGATCACATTTCTGAAAGACGCCACAATAATCTGGTATCGGAATTCTGTCTATGTAGTCAATAACTTTGGACCTCCTTACTGAGGTCCCGAGTTCCAATCTGACCTCCGAAACTATTTCGATGAGCTATTCCTTATAAACGAGGTGAGGAACTTCATCTCAATTTAACTAAGTGTTGGTATTTTGATACTTAACTGTCTTTAAAATATTAAAATGGCATTGTTAAGTGTTGAATTGTGACTTCTGTTCTTCTGTGTGTGATCTTTATTGTTTTTTGTTTTTTAGATTATGTATATATATTGAGAAAAAACTCGAAGAGACTCGAAGTAAAGGTAAGTAAGGTAGAGTTTTTTAGACGTAATTTTTTCTACACATAAAATGACGCATCTAAACCAATTTTACGCAAACAAAGTCATGAGTAAAAACTAGTTTTCTAATACAGAGAAATGATGATTGTGAAAATAATTCCCGGTACTTAATAAATTTGAATTAAATGCTAATTCCTATTAATTAAATACACACGGTATTACATCTAACTAATCTGATCAATTATTCTGTTTTCAATAGTAATCCTGTTTTAATAAACATTGGTTTTGCATAAACTTATGTAGATTTTTCTATGCGGCACTCTTTGGTAATAGAAACTATTTGTTAAAGACGACCCAAATGCTTTGTAATAAAGGCGATTTTACAGTGATTATACAAAATTTCCTTCAACTGTACAATAGTATAACTTATACAAGACACTAACTTAACTGTGGTTTTGTTTTAGGTATCCTTAAGTACTCGAACTTTGACTCGTCGTTGACTCACAATTATTTAAAGTGGAAAGTTCGTACTTCAATTGTTTTTACAGCTGTTGTAGTAGGAGCCAAATAAATATTTAAACGGTCACTTTTTAATCGTAACTTTGTTAAATATGCGTGAGTAAACGTTTTATCGAAATTGAGTGTCAATATAAAAATCAACATAATTAGGAAGCAAAAATTACTTTATGTAATTTCTTAGGTTACATTTGGGCTGGCCTTTATGCCTGTTTATTGGATACAAGCCCAAACAACACAAATGAACTCGTCATACATACACTACAGTTACTTAACAGAACACTAGCAGGTTCTAATTCAGGCTACATTCCCAATCAATCTGCGTCGTTTGGTCATTGGATATGCAGGGTCCCGTGATCGATGCTCGTACCCCTCTCAATAACCCGTGCCTGTGTAATAGAATCCATTGAAGCTCTGAATAGGTGGAACTACTGAGATGGGTGTGACAAATTTTTGTGAATCTCTTGACTTGTGGGGGTCGGTTGGGCTTTGTTTAGCTTTTATGTAACGTTTGATACTTGCAAAATATGTTTTGTATAAATGATTTATAATTTTACTACTTATTTGTTGGTCCTGTCGGATAATCAAAAGTAAATGCTGTGATTTGATTAAAAAATTGTATTTCATTGTTGCAAAAAATAATTTAAAGATTGGAGTGGTGTTAGTGTTACTTAGGCGTTTACAAGTTTGGTACACATAAACTTATTTTATTGTTTTTGGTAACTTTCACCGCAAGCTTGTAAGTGATTGGCTGATTTATTTTGTTATGTTTTCAAAGTTGTGCTACTGTTTACGTTTTCTTAAAAATAATATTGAGCTCCATAAATCTTCTTCGTCATTTTGCACATAAAATTTAATATTGTGTTAAAGTTTCGAATTTCATACAGATACCTGATTCGGGACAAATTCCTTTGGACTATACAAATTCGTGTGAAGTGAGAATTTCCTACTAGGAGCGAATAATTCTACACAGTATAATCTAAACCTGTTATCGTGTTGGGCTTGAGATTACAGACACTTCGGTAGGTACTCGTAATTTGTGTCCATAGCACGTGTTTATTTGGAGCTCAAGAATGTGTTTAACTAGGATGCAAAATAGAACCCCTTGCTAAAAAAAAACATGAGTTTCGCTTGTGCTTGCATCCTGGCGCGTAAGTATTTATTTGGTAAAATTTTATTGGTATCGAAAGTAGTAGAAAACAAAATGTTATCACAACTAATAAGCAAACTAACTACACAAGAAATAATCTGCCATAAGTCACATCAATAAATAAAATATGAACGGAGTTAATGAATTCAAAATGGCGTCTAACGAAGAGATTAAATTAGAAACTGTTCCTAACAGGGTTTGGTTCATGTCGCCCTGTCGAGAGCGCCGTCGAATTGTGAACATGGTCTATTAATTATAAATTATATTATATAGTATTGACATGATTGAAATGTGTTACTTTTTTCTTTAAATATGAAGAAATGAATATAAATCTTCTTTAGCTTCGTCTCGTCTTCGTCTAGCTTTTCCCTTGCTATCTAGGAGCCGGCTTCGTATTATATATGGAAAGACTGCCTTACTGGCCTCTTCAGCACGTTTACAGGTTTCATTGAAATGGTAAAAACCTTGTGTGTTTGTTTGCATCAAAAAGTGCTGTATAGAAAATGAAATGTATGTGAAAAGGCGGGAAATGTTTTAACGAATATATCTGTTGCGGTATAGGGATAAAAACCGGATATTGATTTATGATGCACGTGCTCGTTAAATATTGCGAGTTAACATGAAATTATTCTGTGTTATCCAAAAACAAAACTTAATATTTTGGTTATACGCTATAGTCTTGTTTACTTAAGACTGGAGACTTTAATCACTAGTTTGTAGAGCACAAAATCAGTCGATGAAAAATAAACTTTCTTATCTGGTTTTTTGTATACACCTTTTTCTATACCATAATCTATTATCAGGTTTATTTTATGTAGTTCCAGTGTGAAGGACTAGGTCAAGATAAGAGGTCGATGGCGTCCGCTGTGTAAACTTCACTCGCCGACATGTTTACGAACGATCGAAAGCAACCGCCGTCGGCCGGAGGTTTAGGTACAATCAACACTGAAATAGCCTTTCCTTGTTACAGTTTTTATTCACAGATTTGTTGTAAATTACATACTAAGAGACGTAAACTGGATAGAAATCTGTTATTTTTACACGACTGCCCAAAAAGGAGTGTTATGTTTTCAGGGTTCATGTATGTATGTATGTATGTATGTATGTTTGTGAGTTTCTTTATTCCACCATAACTTCTAAAAGGCTTGACCGATTTCAATGTTTGTGGTATCATTAGAAGCTTTGAGTTATCCCGAGTGACATAGGCTATGTGGAATTGTGGACATTAAAAAAATGGTCAAGTGTGAGTCGAAGTCGCCTGCAAAGGGTTCCGAACGATATTTTTTATGAGTTGTCATGTTTTTTTGTTGTTCACTAAAAGGTATTAAATAAAAAAAATATAATAAAAGTAAGTAGTAAAATATAAAAAAAGAAGTCAAAAAACATTTTTTTTTAGGTCCTTTTTGTAACTGTAGCCAAACTTTGATCAACCAATTTTGCCTGCTGATTGTGCTTGTTTAATTATGATGCTAACGTTAATACCCCATAGCACATAAGAATGTCTTAGAGTGCCACTGCGCCAGCCAAGACGTTACCATTCTTAAAGATTATGAGACGCAGAGAGAAAGGCTTAATGATAGTCTAATTACGTTGTTTATACCACTTACAACCCCACACGTTACGAAACAAAGCTCTTTACTAACAAAGTTGTGTTGTTAATTGATAATAATAACAGCGGGCGAGAAAATTCGCGACTCGTCGGCGCCATAATATCCTTTAAGTAAAGGTATTTAAATAAAACATCAGATAAGTCGGAGTTGGGAACATGTGCGTAGCTGACAGTCATACATTATCGTACATCCGAGCTTAAGATTACGTGCTCCGCGTAAAACACGTCCCTACCTACAGTAACGACGTCAAGGAAAAATGATGCGTTAAGCGAGATACATGTGTCTATGAATAATTTAACACTCGTCTTGCTGAGTGTAAGTGGGACTTTCACCTCATAACGGTGCAACCTCTTCGAGTAATTCACATCCATTGCTTGGTTATTTAAATCACCGAATTTTTGACGCGAAAGTATGCTTCAATGTATGTGAAGCACAAACAAGCAGTACATAAGGTAAGTGCCCTAAATATTGACCATCGAACTGTGTCGCGACCCAAAAAGCGTTTTTACGATTAGACTTAGTTTGCTTGAGTTATATTTGAGGCTTGAAAGCAAATCGTCTAAATAAAAACGCGCCTTTAATATTTTTGTGTGGAATGAGGCGAATAATGCTCTTTATGAGGCTGTGAAAAGTTTTTATGATGTTCTTAAGGCAATACACAGGTGAACTAGAAAGTTCTGGGCATAAACAAGGTAGGTATGTATGGGCAGTTTTTAGTGTTGTTACAAAATAAGTCGCAGAAGTAACTAAGTAAAGAATTATAATTATATGCATCACAAATTATTTTGATGCTAATGTCATGCTTTAACATGTACTATGTCTATTGACAATACGCAATAAAAAATGTATACTTTTTGGCTTTAATCCGTAGCCACAAAAGTTCGTTTAACTTTTGTACATCATGAATGCGTTGTCAGATTACTTACGCCATTTATAATTATATCCGCTACTTATTAAAATGTGATAATTAATGCAATTTGGATTCAATCCCCACCGTATTTAATGTATTTGTAAATAAACTCATTTTCAATATGGCGTATTAATGTCGTTCAGTTGTATTACTATTGGAATCATGTAACAACAAATTATTTATTTATTTAGGACAAGGATATACGATATTAGTTCGCTTTATTAATGTAATTTAATGATAATGTAATTCAGCTATTACGGATAACGTATGGTTGTTTGGTTACTCCAAATAAAACAAATGAATGGAAATCGAATGTGAAACAAAATATAGTTAGGAATCCTTATTACCATATTATTTTAATCGTGGATTTCTTTGAATATTTCCACTTGTACTTGTACTTGTTATCTATTTATTTATTAGTATTCTTAAATGACACGGTTCAATCACGATTGCCCCATGTTATAATTGACAAACATTTGATGATTTTGACGTTTACCTCAGAAATCCGTTGTATTTTGTACCCGTAACATCTTATACAACTAGGTTTAAATAAGTATTTTGCTGTCGGAGATTTTGTTGTTTTCACCTAGTGGCTAGTTAGATGCTAAAATATTAATAAATATGCTATTTTTTACAGTAAAACTCTGCTTTACCAGATTTTAACCGTAAAAGTCTTTTCGTAAACATTTTAGCTACAACTTATATTTTTCTTAACTAAGTACTAATATTAGACTCGCGGGCGCACTCGCCGTAGGATCTAGTAAAGTAAATAAGGATATTAAAAGGACTTCCTTGTTTTATGTTTCCCTAGTCCATCGTACATCAAAATTAGTGCTCCTTCTTCGTGGGATCCTGGTACTAACATCATAAGTGCTGCATATATTTCACTAAGAGCTTCCTAAGGGGTGTAATATAAAAATCTTTGATACTTTTTGTTTGCAGATTTAAACTTGATGTTCGTCTTTTTATATGACAGTTACAAGTTGCTGTTGAATATGTAAGATTTATTTCCAGACACGTTTTTCTTCTCGAGAGAAAATAAATTTTGGGTCTTAGGTACTTAAACGCAATGCAAAATAGGATGTGAATAATGAATTTGGTGTATAAGTCGTTTTGGTGTGATTTTTGAAAAGGTACACTTTACAAGTATAACATTTTCTTAATTTAACGAATGACAAAATTTTTAACACATTTTTGTCTGTATGTGGGTACTACACACAAGTATTGTCTTTGCTATCAATTAGCATGAACATTGAAGCCTTACTGACATCTGTGACACACGTTATTAATTGAGCAATTAATAACAATAATTACATGCTTAATTATGTAATGTGTCTTCCAACATAAGGTATATCTATAATGAACAAAATACTTCTAGTTGACTGTCAACTTAATAAAATGGATCCCAAATAAAACAATGTCAAAAAGCTTAAATAGGACATAGTTTGTGATTGAATCAAGCTAAGTTGTATCACTTAGTAACTAGTGAAAATCCGTCTACGGTCAGTAAATTGGATAAATTAAACCCATGCAATTTTGGTGAAGTTAATAAATTGATCCCATTTTAAAATTGGGCAACCCAGTAATAGTTTAGTTCGGTTTAGCAATTCAGCTGGTAAGTCCTGCCCTTGTGTAGTAATCTATATTTAATTAGGAGTAGGTACTCGATAATTTGAATTACCTTTATTTTTTCATTTCTTGTCACTGTAGCAGATGATTATATATCCCTTAAAACAAATTTACAAAAAATTGGTCTTGATTTAAACACAAGTAAGTGTGAAATATATATTCCAGATACACATTTAGATAAAAAATTAGCTTTACAAAAAATCCAAACAATAGCCCCTGAAATTAACATAGTCAATAACTCCTCTCTTCGCCTTCTAGGGTCCCCAATTTTAGAAGAATCATATGAAAATTTTATAGATGATAAAATTGAAAATTTTCAATCAATTTCGAACAGACTTTTCAAAATCTCTTTACATTCTGCTATTACTTTAATTCGTTTTTGTTGTTTTGGTCCAAAATTTACATATTTTCTTCGTTCTTCACGATTGTGGAAACATTTGCCGCTTTTGGAAAAAGTCGATAAAATTATTCGGTCCACGTTAACGTCCATTTTTAACGTAACGTTGGATGACCGAGCTTGGACCCAAGCCACGCTGCCGATCCGATTTGGTGGGCTTGGTGTACGTAAAGTTTCCAGTCTAGGCTTACCAGCATTTTTGTCTTCGGTCCACAGCACTGAAAAATTAACCAGGCAAATCTTAGGGTCTTCTCTGGTTGATTTTCAGATTCTGTGCATGACTGAGGCAGTAAATAGTTGGGAATTGTCCTGCCCGGGCACAGATCTACCCGAGCAACGTTCTTCTCAGAGGCAGTGGGACGAGCCGCTTTGCAGTTTGATACGGAAAGAATTAATTAATACGTCAATCAACACTGCAGAGCGCGCGCGTCTCCTGGCTGTGGGAGAATGGGAATCGGGCCTCTGGTTACAGGCACTTCCGTCAACCACTCTTGGTACGATTTTGGATGACAGTACTTTCCGGCTCGCCATCAGTTTACGTTTAGGTATACCTTGTGTCGCATGTCATCGGTGTCAATGCGGTGAAACAGTCGATTGCCTCGGTCACCATGGCTTGTCCTGCAGCAGGAGCGCAGAACGTATATCCCGTCACGCAAATATTAATGACATTATCCGACGTGCTCTTGTCATTGCCGGTGTACCAGCTGTTTTGGAACCCAATGGTTTGGTGCGCAGCGATGGTAAGAGACCTGACGGTATGTCATTGTTGCCTTGGAAATTGGGTCGGCCTTTGGTGTGGGACGCAACGTGCGTCGACACCCTTGCGCCATCCCACGTTCTAAGTTCGGCGGCCTCTCCTGGCGCTGCTGCTGGAGCAGCGGAGACCCTTAAACGGCGAAAGTATAATAACCTAATGGGTAATTATATTTTCGAGCCGTTTGGGGTTGAAACGCTCGGGTCATGGGGTCCGAGTGCACGAAATCTTTTTAAAGAACTGTCAAAACGTTTGGTAGACTCTACTCGTGATCAGAGAGCTGGTTTGTTCCTTGCACAGAGAATCGGCATAGCCATTCAACGTGGCAATGCTGCCAGCCTTCTGGGCACCTTTCCCGCCATTGACAAGGATGACGATGAGTATTTTGACGCGTGTTAGTTTTATTTATCTATATAAGATTTAATTTTAGTCTTTGTTTGTTCTTGTATTAGATTTAAGTATTGATTTGTAAATAAAAAAAATATAATATATAATGTCATAAAATGATATAATTAAATATGGATTAGGTACCCATAAATTAAAAAAGGTAGAGATTACCTCAATAGGATTTATATCCTTGGACCCATATAAATTCTATATTCAGAGGTAATCATTTTAGAAATCTATTTACAATGACTGTTGATATCGTACAAAAAAACATATCTTCGAATTGAGAACATCCTTTTTTAAAATCGGTTAAACAGCCTTCCCCTTTTATGAAATACTATTTTCTTGATCATTCATTTGCACAGAAAATCAATATATTTTTATTTTATCTTAGCAAGGATTGATGCCACATTTCCTCTCAATAAACTCTTCAGGTCTAAGGACCCATAAAGTAACAAGAGGACCTTTATTTCCCATAAATCGAATGTGAATCGCCATCAAAATTTCTCATGACTTTACCTTTTAAGTCTGTCGTCATCGTAATCCAGCCTTCCCTTAACTGCCCTTGACCATGACCTTTGTCCTTGTATCCCGGATTTTCTTATATTCCACATCTTTTAAACAACTCGGTTATAAACTTGACTAACAGTGTGTACAGGCATGAGCATAAACAGTTAGCTCAACAGGGCTTATGGGTTCTTTTGTAGCTAAAGATTTTTACGACTATTTTGGGACTGCCAAAGAACTATGTATGACAGCCGGGACCTACTGTTTAACGTGGTTTCCAAAACACGGAGGGGTCTCGGTATGTTATAAATTATCACCCATCCACGGACCAACCGCGGCGAGCGCGGCTTAACCTGTATTATCGGTCAAACCGTACGGCTAACACTTAGCCACGAGCCCCTCAGTAGTTCTAAAAACCAAAAAAAAATAATGACTTATTTTACTTTGAAAAAAGTTACGTGTTAGTAACGAGGGTTGCATTAGACAATTAATTGGCTCATTAACAATAAGTTAATTAATATATCTTTGTCTCCAAGTTATATTTTATTGTGAAACGATGTATTTATTTCAAGCTTTATTACGTATACATACTGTATCAAGCTGTTTTCTTTTTAATAAACTGATGATGAAAACTAAATTCAACAAACAATAATCCGTAATCATTTCTACACGCATAGCGTAGCAATGGTCGATATGCTAATTTCCATATATTTACGATTACGACTGTACCTAAGTTTAGCGCGTAAATTATAATTTGGTCAGAATTTATAGGTCCCAAGATCCCGGGCCGTGTTCACAGCTTATTTATATTTTACAAGCTAACAAACTCAACTCAAATACTAACTTGTTTCAGCTAGTTTCGCACTGTTTATTCTTTGAGGGTCAAATTGTGATTGGTGTTGGTCAGGTCCTGTTTTAATATTACCCTATAAAATTATAAGGGTTATAGTGTAGGTAGTTACTGGAAAGTTTTTTTAATTATTTCTTCTTAAGACGACGTTTGGGAATATCTCTGCTTTGGAAAATATTGTGCGAATGTATAATTATTTTAATTATTCCACAAAAATCAATATTTATACAAATGCAATAACTATATATCAAAAAGAGTTTATTTATTAACAACACTGATGTAATGTTGGCTGGCTATATTATTGACTTATGATTAAAATTGATAAACTACACCACTATGGTGGCAAGAATCGATTGATAATTCAATTTGAATACACCATCGTATCTACCAGCTGTTAATTGGTGAGTTTAAGTGGCTCCTCACAATAGCTCCCGACGCCAGTATTTAGTTTGTGCAGGTAATTGAGCGCGCCACTTAAGAGCCCCTTGATAAGTTAGCCAAAGTTTGCGGTCAACAGCCCATTAAACGACCAACGCATTGCTTGCTGAGTGAAGCAGTCACATCCCTAGTTTATATATTAATTGTAACTATTGGCAGGGAAAGGTTACGATGTAAGGACTTAGACACATGCTAAGCACTTTTGTTGCAAATAAATTCTGAAGCAATTCAAGTCTTATACTATGAGTAATATATTGGGTTTAGTTGTGCGAATTTTTAACAACCAAATTAAAACAATACATATTATTAATATTAGTTATAGTTATTATTATATTACATTACATAACAATAAATATTAGTCATAGTTATTATTATTATTATCAAATCAAATTGTATATATAGTCAGTCAGTTTGTTTTAGTTTTGATAAATCTTTTAGTTACTGAAACAAAGTACCCAGTTAATTGGAAAATGGAATATAGTTGAACATTGCATATTCTTATTAAAAAAACAAATATTATGTCTAGTTATTTATATAGCTTAACAAGAGAATCGCTTTGCAATCGTATCGTTATGGTTCACCAGTGAGACAAACACCTTAGTGTAATGGTATACCTTAGAAATTTTATACAAGCTAACCTAGGCGGAAACTAATTTGGTAAACTAGTGCTTGTAATTAATTATGTGTTTTAATGGTGCCTAAAGGTAATTATCCTTTCTTGTTTTTATGTATGTACTCATTACCTTAAAATTGTTAGTGGACAGAATAAAGAAAAGGATTTGAGTGCGTTTGGTTTGCTGTTATTTTAGGTTCGATTTTCACACCAAATATTTGTACGAAATATTGTTGGCTCGAGTCTGTGTGTTTGCGATTGTGATTGGTGTTTGTTTGTTTGTGCTTGACCGATAAGCTTGCTTCGACAAAAAAAAGATACACGTTTTTCACATACAAAATTCTACGGTGCAAGTTAAAAGTCTTGTAAAGATGAAATGGGTGATATTAAACAGCACGTAACAACGAGACACAAATGTCTGGTATTGTGTCGTTACAAATTATATAATGTTAACAATGAAACGTTTTATTGTCCGCTTGGCTCAGTGGCTGTAAACTCGGCGTTTACTCTGTAATGTTTGATGCTCAGCGCTTGCTATAACCTATATTTTGACGATTCTCTCTCTTATGTACATATATTACAATTCTAGTTCTTGATGCGACGTCGTTTGAGAATTTATAGCGTGTAAAATAAATGGGTGTTTTTTTACGAATTGTTTTAAAACCTTTTAAGTCTGACTACCTCCGTGGTCGAGTGGCGTACGCACCGGTTTTCAAGGTGTCGCTAGCTCTGAGGTCCCGGGTTCGATCCCCGGACGTGTCAATGTAGAAACTCACTTTTCTACATTGCCTCGGGTCTGGGTGTTTGTGGTACCTTCGTTGTTTCTGAATTCCATAACACAAGTGCTAAATAGCAACTTTGGGTTCAGAGCAATGTATGTGATGTTGTCCGCATTTATTATTATTATTTATTTTAAGTATAGTTTTTTATGAGAAAAATGCCATTGACAGGTTGCTTCCGTATTAATGAAAATATGTGACACTTGTTTGTAGTAAGTTATGTTCTGTCTTTTGAGACAGGTACCTAGGAGAAAAAGATAACATGAATATAATAATATATTATGTGTACCTCTTTCAATGAAATAGGTATCTTCTAATTGAATTATACCTTTAGGGCACAAGTTCGATAGGGTACCAGGTCCCAAACAAATTTCTAGAAAGATACATTATGAAAACTTAACATATTTTATATAGGAGCAGTGTGCAGCGCTAGTGCATCTAGCTTTAAAATCCGAATAAGTTAGGTTCATAGCACACTGACGCAGCTTATCATAAGTCTATTTGGTCAGAGTCTTCAGAAGTTCACAGTAAGTCGAGTGGAAGTTTGAGGGACTTGCAGAGTGAAATTACTGTGTTGATATAAGCCAAGTTGAACCCGGCTAAGTCTCAGTGAAATATTGAATGAATGCGCGAACCTGACTGCCTGAGCCAAACGTCGAGCATTTTATATCCGATGTTTTTCTAAACTGTTTTAATCGAATCGTCATGAGTTTAGCGATTGACTTTGAGATGAAGACCCTTGCTTGGTGTTTTTAATGCTACCGTGTTTACAGTTTTTAATTAGATTATTTTAATAAAAACTGGTTTTATCATTATTTTAGTTAAATAGAACCTAAGTACTTTTCTAGGACTTAATTATTTTTTTCTAATAATGTACCTGTACTTATATAACTTATGTAGTTTATAGAACAGTCTTATTTATACATCATTGTGTGCTAAGTATTTTTAGAAACATTTTTGAACAACAACGTTGTTTGCTACAATGATGTAGCAAACAACAATAATATCTTTATTGGTTCATTAAATGCTGAAAATTAACAGCTTTAAATATCAGTTTATTCTCCATCGGGTTTGTCGTTTCCCTTCGTAATCAATCATGTCGCTTCATTGCCCTCCTTCAATGTAATGCTCTTTGGTTCGTATGCCGATGTACGCAAAAATGTGATTTGGGATTTGGGTTATGTTCTCACAAAGATCGGGTTGGTATTCGCCTGATGAATGTCAATTGACTGACACGTAATTAGATTCGATTCCTGCGTGAGGTCTGAGGGCCTGCCCTTTTATACAAATAAGGTTATTTTATTCCTTTTTTTGCGTTATTTGGTTTTTTGCATTTTCTTCTTCTTGATTTATTGACGGTGTGTATCCCTTCCGGGTAATTTTAAAACCAATCCTTAAATATTAATTGGAATAGTACCCTACATATTCTTATATCTGTATTGCATTGTAGGTGAATACATCATTTGCTATATTTATTTCCAATAGCAATTTTTATTAGAAACAAAACTACACACTGGTCAGGATATTATAACAACAAGGTCAATACTTTTTGGTAAACCCCACAAGTTGCTCGACCCCTGGTATAAATCATGCATGCGCTTTGCAGCCGTCAATACAATGGCTCGATACGTAAATAAATCTCCAAGATTAGGGCTTATTCCTGTACATGACCCGCTTGTTGTGACAGTAGGGGGGCCATGGCTTGCTGACTAACTCACAACGCATAAGTTACCAAAATGTATTGCACTAGTGTATGATGCTAAAGTTACAAATAACTGACACAATTTAGTAACTTTTTAAATTTTGTTACGCAGTGTTCTGCAGTGCAGTGTATAAATATTTCTTAAAATAATACCTAAAATATATTAACGTGATTGTAATTAGCTACCTTATTTATTTTCCTACTTGGTTAGTTGCAACTTTCAGAACAAATACATGTAAATTTTTGCATATGTTTTTTAACATTTCTAATTATTCGACTTATAAACACATAACACATCAATTCTCCGACACATACTTTCAATCTAAATTCAACGATAAGCTTAGATTATCCACAATCCCAAGCAACATGGTCACCCTACAAGGGTACACACGTAGTAACGGATTGGTCGTAGGGCACGGCGATAGTCGGCCGCCGCCGCGCCGGACCGTTCCGGCGAACATCGTCCGGCGATAAAACCGTTATTCTGTTTACGCACCAGACTACTACAGAGCCACTCATATTTTTACGCGAGATAGATCGTCATTACAATAAAACTGTCCGGATGCGGCCCTCATGCGATACTGTTATTTTTATGTTTATTTTATATTATATTATGTTTGATTTTCGTTTTACACGTTTGGGTTGTGGTGGTTTGTTATTGGTGTGTTATTTAAAAGCCGTAGTTTTGTATCCATTTAAATGGGGACTTTCCTTGCCTGTTATAGTACTAATTAATTTTATCAAAATACTTGTTTAATTTAATTATTACAAGCAGTTTTTCTGAGGGATATTGTGTTACCCAGTAAAATGAGTTTAGAGGTCGTTGTGGTCCATGTAAAATACGATATTCAGATTTTAAACATACTGTTTTAAGCGACTCTACTATTACAAAGGCGCTTATGTTTAAAATGATATCAACCTTTTCAATCCTCTGTTTGTAACTGTATCAGCTTAAATCAATTATTAAACCCTAATATGATACCTTTCTCTATCTAACGTCCCACTTCGAAGCTAAGGTATATACCTAAATACTAAAGTGAATAGAAACATACAATCCCGTATAGAACCTTCCCAAGCTTCGGTAATGGCGTCATTAGATAGCTTGTTGTACAACCTTCTCGCAGTTATTGTTACTTCTAACTTTCATCCCGACTTCACTTACTTCTGAAACATAGTAGGTTATTGCGTTTTCTTATTTCAACCTGCCCTGGAAGATTTGGAAATTTATGTCTATATTTTAGTTCAAATTGATGGAATGTACTGAATTTTACAAAGTAGCTTCTGCCTTCTTCATGCTTTTATACGAAAACTTTAGTAAACGATCATTTTCTTATAACATTTTGTGCACTTTTCTTGATTTATTTCAATTCTGTTATTTTATACTTGTTGTTTGAATTTGAGTTTATCTGAGTAATAAGCAATCTTCATGCCTACTAAACTAAAATATATTATAATACACCAACAAAGTCTTAAGTGCATGTACACGATACAAGAACAAAATAAAAGAATCTCTATACTCGCAGGTACAGAAACGTGCAACTTCTTAAAGTTTCCTAGACAGAGAATACCTTTGTAAGTACCTGACAATTTTATTACGATGTTCTTTCAGTAATGGCTTTAAATGGCTCTGAATGGCTTTAAATGGCTTTCCCTGCGATGCCCCGTCTGATAATACTCGTACTGCTACCACCATATGTTAGGGAGTAATTAATTTATCGGAGCCAGTGATTTATCTTTATAATATAGTAGGTACGGCCATTTATTTGGTACCGTGGTCTTGTAAATGGGTTAGACTTAAAGATTGTGTTTCTCGACATACAATAGAGGTAAATAAATTGATGTAAGGTACAAAGATTATTTTAAAAGTTTATTATTATAAAATAATGGAAAGTGAGTGATTACAGAGAAGTGATAGACGTAAGTTAATAACAGGCTGTTATTATGTGAAATATTTATTATAATAATTTCTTTACTAGATGCACTTATCTTTAGCTTTACTGACACCTATACAAATCTAAAATTATTAAATCTGATCTAATGTTTTCACAGGAGATAAACTCATGTTCCTCATAATACATAAAAGTGTTCGTTACACATGTTAATAGCAACGATATTAGTTGGTAAATAACCTATAATTCTACGCTTTCAAACATCTATTATACACAGAACAAACAAAGGATCTTAATTATCTGTGACCACAGACAACATACGGGTCTTAATCATAGTTGATATTATATTTACGCAGAGGTTTAATATGTATATACATCGTGTATTCGTGTAACAAAATAAACGCAATTCCTGTAAGTAGTTACTTCAGAATCGGCTTCTGAATCGATTCCTGGCATTAAAAGTAGGTGTTAATTTTTGATGCTCGCCCAAACGTTTTACGTTTAGTAAGGATAACTATTCGTATAAAATCACTATAACCTAGTGATTTTAAATTAATTTAATTACGGATGTTGTTTCGGACGTATAATTTAATATACTAATTGGGGTGTCTAAGGTATTGCTTTTATTCTGTTACACCCTGTATATTCCTATTATTACGTACTCAAGAATGTATTATTATTTGTCTTAGAATAACATTTTTCTAGAAGCTTTATTGGACCTATCTTGATGAAAACCTGAAGTAACACCCACTACTCTATTTAACGTCAATCAATAGTAATATGTAAGAAAATAGTAGTACCACAATAAACATGAAAACAAAACTAAATAAAAGTACCTATTTATACTTAAGGATCCTATATACCTAACCGAGGGACTCGCTAAGTGTAAGCCGTACGGTTTGACCGATATTACAGGTTAAGCCGCGCTTGCCGCGGTTGCTCCGTGGATGGGTGACCGTTTTCTAAACATACCAAGACCCCTCCGTGCCTCGGATAGCACGTTAAGCCGTAGGTTCCCGACTGTCATACGTTGGTCTTTGACAGTCGTTAAGTCAATTCTGACAACCAGTCTTACTATGGGATACTCTTAGGGGATACTGAATTACCCAGTAAAATGGGTTGTGGAAATCAGATAGGCAGTCGCTCCATGTAAAATACGGTATTCAGCTGAATTCGGTAAGACTGGTAGCCGACCCCAACATAGTTGGGAAAAGGCTCGGGAGATGATAATCCTATATACCTAAACTTAAGCGCGTTAGTTACCTACACAATTAATTTATAACTCAACAACATAAGATCTATTTTTATAATATTTGATTAGTTAGATTTGTCTCCGTCCCGAAAAAGAGAATAAATTTTAAAACATTGCAAAAAATAACAATAAACGCAAAATCGCTTTGCACACCCAGTAAAAAGGCATAAACGTTTCTATTTATAAATTTATGATTTTCCCTTCACATAATTAGATTAAAATAAAAAACAATAAAACATTGTCTAAATTTGACACTAAAAATGTTTTATAAATATTTCTTTAAGAAATAATTCCCAAAGGCTTGTTAAAAGTCGGATCTGTCTCTGGAGAGTGTAAGAAAGAAAGGCGGAGATAAAATCAGTATACATCATAAAACGTGACACTCCTTGTTTATGTTTCCCTGAAGACGCGATACTTCAGTCTCGGGATATCCTACTATATTTACTGGGTTTTTAAACGACAGTTTTTTTTTAATGTGGACTATTTTATGGGTTGAGCTTTATTCAGACTAAGTTCGGACTAAACTACGGTGTTTAGTAGAGTATAGAGGGGCCTTTGCTAAGAAATGTTTAGTATTTTTGATTCCCAACGAATATGTTTTACATACTGAGTGTACAACATAGTATGGTACGCAGCGTATTGATTTTTATACCTAGGTCCTAGGTATACATATACGTGCTTGATTAATAGCATTAAGATATATGAAACTTTCACCAGACTAAATACTGACCTTCTTTCAAGAAAAGTTACCGTTTGACAGTGAATTTTCAGAACAGCCAGGAGGTTTAAACTAACTGATTCCAAAACATGGCTTTTAATGAAAATAATACTACAATAATACCTTATTACAGCATTATAAACATTTCATTGCAAAAATAAATATATTTGTAAACAAAATTTTCTTAAAAGCTTTTAATATGTCCTAAATGTTAATGAAAATATTTAATTATCATAATCTTTTATCAGTTTAACCGTTAACCCTTGACCTTGGCAATAGGATGTTGTGACCATGATTAAGCACTTGAGGCGTGTACCCTTCTGTTTGTATAATTTTGTCTCTAAATGCGACCATAAAAAATATATGGAGAAAATTTGTAAACATGAAATTATTTGTTGTATTTGTACGTTTAGTTGTTTTGTTGTTATCTAGTTTATTACTCTTCTTTTTAATTAGTACTTATTTTTTAGGTCAAAGGAAAATCTAATATCGCAAGTAGCCAACTATAGTAACTGCCTCGTTGGCCTAGTGTTTCTAAGCGCGACTGCTACGCTAGTGGTCTTGGGTTCGATTCCCAAGTCGACCAAGGTGTTATTGGGTTTTTCTATGAAATTCTCAGTAGCAGGTCGGAGTTCGGATTTGTGCCCGGTTAGTGGCAATAGGCTCGCCCCCTATTACATGGGACCTAAACATACCGGCGAACTGTGGGTGTACATTGGTACACCTCTGCCTAACCCTTCGGGGATACAGGCGTGATGGTATGTTATGTTAAGTAGACAAGGGTCAGACTGAATCAATAGCAAATAGGTATTAATGGCTGTGATTGTTGTCATAATTTATTTTAATATCTCTCGTTAATCGAAACAATCAATATTAAATTAGTAGTCAATAAATATAATTATGATGTAATTACAAATCTATTTAGTCAATTACACGGGTTTATCATACATCTCTGGCTATGTTAATTAATTATCAAAACAGTACAGCCCTAGCCAGCGATCATCCGCAAACATAGAGATACCGCGGCGTCGGTCGTTATATTTTAATTATACGGTGCAGCGTTGTCGCGCCATAATCGTTACGAACATCGGCCGTATGGCTTACAAGCGGCATTATTACATATTTCACAAAAGCAAAGCAACAGCAAAAATTGCGCAATTATTGCTATCACATAACTTATTCTAACCTTGCTTATTAGCAATTCAACAGCAATCATTTTGCAAATTTTGTTGTCGATTTATGTCAGGTTGTTTCAAGATACGTAATAAGGTTTCGTTTTATGTCCCGGGATGGATCTGTATAAGGCGAATTGTATGTAAAGTTGCTCTAGTACGACATAAAGGTGTGCCTAATGGGGATAAAACTAATTAAGTAGCCCGCTGTTGCGGTTGTACGGATCTAATTGTGTTGTTACTAATATGAAACTAGCCCTTATTTTCTAAAGGCCTGTGCTATTAATGTTTTTGTCAAATCGAGATGTAATGACTAAAAAGCTTCTCCTTCTTATCGTGTCAATGACAATCCATTTATATCGTGTCGGCCCAACATTTCTGCTACGAGAAGTACATTGTCAGTAGCTTGCATATGACTAAAAATATAAATAATAATCTCAATTACTGCACTTGACTTTATGTTTGACAGATAATAAATAATAAATAAATAAATGCGGATAACATCACATACATTGTTCTGAACCCAAAGTAAGTTGCTAAAGCACTTGTGTTATGGAATTCAGATACAACGAAGGTACCACAAACACCCAGACCCGAGACAATGTAGAAATGTGATTTTCTACATTGAACCGTCCGGGGATCGAACCCGGGACCTCAGAGCTAGTGACACCTTGAAACCGGTGCGTACGCCACTCGACCACGGAGGTCGTCAAATTGATGATAGATGTTTTTCTATTTTTTATATTAATCGGCCTTTATACTAAAAATAGGCATACATTCATCTTGATTTGATATTAATAAAAATATTCAAGAAAAACTTATTAACTTTGTTTGAGTCCGACGGGGTCTATGATTAATACCTATAATAAACCATGTAATTTCCTTTGTAAACACATTATGAAGTCAATAAACAATTGAATATTAAGTAAATTATAGAAAAAACTATGGAAGAAAATAAGAAAACAAGTATTATCGAGTAATAAATGAAATATTGTGAATAGTTGCTAAAATAAAGCGATACCTTGAATGAAATATTAAGCATGATCGTGTTTCGAAGGAATAGTACAATTATTGCAAAAGTTTTATCATAACGGTGTTATATAATCTGTTTTGCGTTCACAAGTACAGTCACGCAATCAAGTGGAAGTCTATTTAACTTAAAGCAAAATGCTTTAAGATAAAAACTTTGTGTAATGTTTAATTGTAAAATGTAAAATGTCGTGGTGGCCTAGCGGTTCAATGAACGGATTTGTATGCACAAGGTTGCAGGTTCGAACCCAGAAAAGTACCAATGTGGCTTTTTCAAAGTTATATGTACTTTCTTAATTATTCTAAGACACTTCTGACAAACGGTGAAGGAAAACATCGTGAGGAAACCTGGATTTCAAAATTTGGGATCTGAAATCGCCAATCCGCAGAGAGCAAGCGTGGTGATCAATGCTCGTGCCTTCTCTATATGGGAAGAGGCCTGTGCTCAGCTGTGGGACGTTTATAGGCTGGATTATTATGTTTAATTCGGTATAGCGTGGTTTATTTTATATTTTAGGTCCCGAAGTTTCAACACCTTTGCAGGTATCATGGTCACGGGCAGACTGATTCGATATAACACGTAAAAAGCAGTTTTATCTCAATGTCTAACATTAGCGTAAACCTAAGAAAGCAATTTATTAGTTTATTATTATGTTTTCAGTAAACTTTAATTTTCTTATTGGTTTCTTAGATTTACGCGAATGTTAGACATTGAAATGCAACTACTTTTTTACGGATTTTGTCGCGACCATGATACCTGCAAAGGTGTCGAAACGTCGGGACCTAAAATCAAATTAAAACCGCGACAAAATCCGTAAAAAAGTAGTTTTATTTTGATTTTCTTTTTAAAAAAGTAATTTTCAAAAAAAAAATAAAAATGGGCTAATAATAAATGTATGAATACTCCATGCATGAGATAATCATGATTGAATCATCTCAATGGACGTTATATGGGATTAATTAATGAGTCGTGTTAATCATCTCATTATACAGTCATACTTGTATGTGTAGAGACGCAGCCGTACCACTCACAGAGCCTGCAAAAACTTTAATTAGCTGACTGATTAGAAACAACAATGCAAAACTGAGCTTTTTTATTAGATGAGTTTTTTCCTTTTATATGTTAAGAGGTAAAGTATTCACATACCTATCCGATAGTGTATCTGTTAATAAGAAGCCAAATAATAATGTAATGATTTTTGTTTGCGACACTACATACTTATTTCTTCGTGCGTACATTAAAAGTTCGTCGATATACAAAACATGAAGAACAATATTTCGTTTCGTTAATAAGTGTTGACTAAGATCAATATACAGTATTGTCTGTTCAGTCTTAAATCGTTTGAGATATTTAATCAATACTAGCTGTGCCCCGTGGTTTCACCCGCGTGAATACCTAGGTCCCGTTCCGCGTGAATTTATATTATTGGGGGCGGAGATGAATCCAACAAATCACTATCGTAACAAAAGTCAGGATTACTAAATATGGTGGTTAAGTATTCTTAAATTTTCTAATTTTCCAATTTTTTCTTTCATAAGAACCTTCTACTGACAATAACAAACACAACAAAAAAAGAATTAGCAAAATCGGTCCAGCCGTTCACGCGTGATGCCGTGACCAAGGGAAATAGGGATTCATTAATATATATATATATAGATAGATGGTGTTAAAATTGCGGGTTTGTCTTAAAAAAGCTTTAAAAATATAAAACTTTAAAAAATTGTGTAGGTATATTTTATATTTTAGATTAGTACTAAAAACAACAAAACTAAAGTAGGTAATTTATTAACAATTCAATACTTAAATCTAATATAACAACAAACACTTACAACTATACTAAAATTAAAGATTTTTTTTGTAAAAATTCTAGAATTTATAAAGCCAGGAATTTCATTTCAAAGGCGCAAACAGATCTGTATTGTTTCTATTTTATCCGTTAGTGTGAAAAACAAGTACACACATTACATTTTTATTAAAAATAAAAATGATATATTATCCGCGTCTTGTCATTAAAAGCTTTTGTTGTATCATAACTTTTTTGTTCTTACAAATACGAAATCTTAATGTTACAATACACGTATGTATGTACGTGTATGGTAGACAAAAGGCTCAATATCCCTTCATAGAAGCCTATAAATTACTTTCCTTTCGTCTAGCAAGCGCTAGGCTTTTGTGGTAAAGTCGTTTCTTTTGTAAGCCGGTCCTGTACGCCCTTTGTCCTGCGACATATATCATAATTCCTTCTATATTTCTTTTCTTCGTTAGGATAAGCAACTATTGAAAATCGTGTGGTTTTTTGTTTGTTACAACGTGATCAAGTTCGAGGTTTTTTGATCATTTTCTAAAAATACGTTTGACAAAGGTCGTTCCTAAAGACGTTGAATTTTATGTTTACATCGTCGATTCATTTATTCATTTGTTTATTTATGTACACAAATAAGAGTATAACAAATATACGTATAACTTCAATTCTGCCTACATTGCGAGTCATCAAGCACCATCCTACCCTGTTACATAGGCATCACAATTCTTTATTTTCGAAATGCGTCGCGTTTCTACTTAAGTACCCCTCCGGTGTATGCAAAAGTTTCTTGTCGCAGAGAAAGGTAGAAAAGTTAGTACGCCCTGCTCCACTAAAGAAACAGACAATACTAAAAACGGGCTCGTTTTATTAGCCTTAAACAACAAACACATTTAGGAGGCCAATATAAAATCAACGCGGGCATAAAACGCAGGTACTCTATCTAGGTGTAGGTCCATTTGTAAGAACTTAAGAGTCTAATATCCGTTGCGTGTAACTATAAAATGCCTACTTCGAAGGCTTCACGTTATGCCTACCTTCAAGGCTCCAGTTTATGGCTGGAGTAATACCACCCACTGACCACCGCCCACTTGCCGTTATGCTCCCAGAGACTTAGTCTGGACCTCATATAAGTTAGGGCCTATAAATCGTCAGTCTGAGTGTGTTTGTCGTTAAGGCAGGACGTTACTCTAAATAAGAAATGTCCGAGTTTCAGCATTATTCAAGAATTTAATTAATGGTTTGTTAGTTACAGAGTAGGCTGTTAAAATTATCAAACTTTATGTGTTTTAGACGCAAGCGACTAATTACAAAATCGCTCGATTTTAAAGAATTTAATGGACACTCAGGTTGTGTAAATTAAGCGTTGAATTAGTACTCTACCAATAAGTTGTGATGCAATAAAATTACGAGAACATCAAGAGGGATCGTCTAAAATATTATGTGTAACTAGCTGTGCCTGCGACTTCGTTCGCGTGGATGACGAAACTTATCAATGAGTTTTTAACCGCAAAATTTAGTTTGTTTTTTATTGTTTATACTTTTCCGGGATAAAAACTACCCAGTGTGGTGCCCAGGATAATAAAAAATAATTATACCAAGTTTCATCGTAATCGAACCGGTAGTTTTTGCGTGATACCTGAACAAACAGACAGACAGACAGACAAAATTTTTTTTTCATACTTTTCGTTTCGGTGTCTGTCTAGTAATACCCCCCGCCATTTATTTTTTCGATATTTTCAATATACAGAATTTTCACTTCTACAGATTTATTATAAGTATAGATAATGACATGTAAAATGACTGCTAGAACAAAATGCAATACTATTTTCAACTGTATTCTTCAGTCTTTCAATCAATCATAAACCAGATTGCATCACTTACCAACGCAAGGGCGTCTGACGATACAGCTTATAAGGATCCTCTCTCGAATTAATAGAAACTCGAAGATTCTGCCAACAGACCGAAGCGTTTCGAGCAGCTCTGGTTTCCGATCCAAGTAATTTAATTAACTTAAGACTTCATTCAGCTATTTTTCTGTTTGAAGATTGCTTCTTAATTAGTTCTGCCTTTGTTAATGTTCTTCTTAAGTTTGTGGGAACGTTTGAGTTGGTTGTCGAGTTTTTCAAACAACCTCTTTATTAGAGTTATTAGTTACAGTCTTGTCTTTAGGTTGTTGATTAGAACATTATAAATTAATGTTTCTGTCAAGAATTAAAAAATATTAATAATTATAAATATGTTTTGTAACCTTTTTTTTCTTTTCTTTTTCCTAAATAGGTATGTTTTAACGTGGAATTGCCTTTTGTTATTACTGATACAACGAAGAACTGCGCTATTTTCTCAGAATCAGTGTATGCTCCCTACTTAAGCTAAGTGAGTTCAAATTATAAACGGTATGTATAATTTCTTAGGATTCTACGTATTCACAAGTTCTCCGTATGCATAAACTTTCTGTGAAATACTTTATTCTTTTAAAGTCATTTTACATTCTGCATACGTAGGCCCTTTATAGGCAATCGCAAAACTGCATTTTTGCATATTCAAATTTTACGCGGTCAATTGGTCGTCATTTCAGCCGGAAATAATCCACAGACATAATATGGGTTTTTTCATCATCAGTTCAATTTTCTATTTTGTCGGCTATTAAGTATTTTAAATGCCCATTTGATTTTTGTACCACAAATTTGGACATAACGAGATCCTCTCAAAACTACTACAATATATCCATCATAATCGGCACAATAACATCAATATACTAACGACACATTCAGAACCTAGTTCCTAATTGATGGATGAGCGACATTTCACCACCCGGGCTCCATAAGTACGAACAGTAGGTGCCAATTAGAGGCAATTAAATCGTCACCGTCTGTGGCGCGCGAATGCGATTTCCATGAATAGAGGTGACGAATTTCCTTCAAAAGAATAATTTCCCGCTGCAAGCGCTGCACTGTGATGGTGGCGCTTTTTGAGTTACGCTTTTGCTCGTTTGCTTTGAAATTTCGTGGTGTTTATGCAACGTTGCTGGAGCAATTTGTTCTGGGAATTGTACGGATATATTGTTCGTTTTGGTCGCTTTAAGTTGGATGAGGGCGAGGTGGCTTGAGATTACAATAACTTATTTTCTGTTTTTTTTTTGTTGAACTAGAATAAAGAATTGTCTTTCAATTTCACGGTTTCCACCTAAATACCACACTTGATTTTTTTCTATGTCCTAAAAGTTTTAGTCATGAGATATCACACTAAAACGATAACTAACAAACTTTACCTATTACAGCGCACTTTAACAGCCAGAAACAGCTGTTACATCAGTCTAACCGTCACATATCAACACCTGCAACTCATTAAAAATAATTTGAGTAGCAATAAACTGCGGTAAAATGACGTCAACATTTCCCACACTAATCACTAAATTTTTTAGCCGTAATTACCCGCTCAGTTTCCGTAATTGAGTCAAAGTTGAGTGGTGTCTGTGGGCAGGTTTACTGCGGCCGTCATTACGTTAAGAGCTCGGACGAGTTACACCGCGACACCCTTCCCTGTATGTGTTGGTTGGTTAATTTGTTGATGTCTGTATGTGTGTAGGCTTGGAAATGAAATTAAACATGGCTTGGTAAATGTTGAATGGTGAAATTTTATTGAGTCGTTGCTTAGACTTATGTTGAAGGGATAATATCAAATCAAACGTAATATCCCTCTAAATACATAATTGCATCGAAAAAAAGGAGGCCTTTGCCTTATAGTAAGAACATAATAATATATAGGCCTGTTAGTTGAGATTAGATTAAATGCCTCAGAACTCCTAATACTCCTGGAGTTGTGATACAGTCATCGCTAATTTTTCTGTCAGGGAAAGTGTCAAAATGTTATTTATTTACCAAAATAATAAACAAACTTTTTAGGTAATTTAAAACCAGTTGTTAGCAATTTAAATAGCTCCCAATTTTTTCTGAATTGAAATAAATATCGTACCCCTGTAGTTAGAAAACAGCACACGTAAAAAAGTTAGGAAACCCATTAACAGGAAGTAAATCATTGTTCGTACTTCAGTTAGTGAAACAAATACGGTTCAGGCTTCCGCGTTCATTGGAAAAGTTCCTGTTCAGATTGCCCGGTAAAACTGTCCTTACTAGGTTTGTGTTGCTTTTTTTGAATTCTGTGTATGTTCTTCCTAGTGCTCTAGTAACACATTCGTAGGATGTAATTAGAGTTGCTGTGTGACGTCACTGTTTAGGCTGTCTCTGTGTATGCCTTGTTTTATGTATTTTTTTTAATGGGGAAAGAATAGATCTTTATTTTGGTCTGATTTGGAGAAATGTGCTCGAGAGCTCGTGTAAAAAAGTACTAAAATTAAGGAGTGATCAATGTTTCTGCTGATCAATAGTAAAAGTTAAATTAAAGAGAAGTGAAAAATATTTGTTTATCTCGGCATAAAGACTTTGTGAAGTCTGTACTTTGATGTAGATTTCACTCAATGAAAATATCTCAGACGTACAAAAATAAATAAACATCGCGAAATTATACATCTGTTAGTAGATACTGAATCTTATAGCGACAGTTTTACAGTTTAAAATGGCTTGTTGTATTTTCGGGTGATATATTTACCGCTTCACGAAATTCTGTGTATGTGACAAAGTTCGATAGTCAAATGTTTTATACGAATAAATGTTTTTGACAAGTTAAGGCAAGTTCCAAAATACTGAAGTTTGGACGGTCCTTGGAAACTTCATTCTATTTAGAATATTAAGAGGTTATTTCTTTATGAATATACATTTATATCTACAAAATGTCCTACAGTTTGACATTGATAGAGAGATAGAGATGTAGAAGACGTTTCAAAGTTTTAACAAACATTTTTTTTTTACTTTGGATATTTTCGATGTAATCCATTATTTGCTATTTTAGGATTATATTGCTTAAAAGAGGTCTATAGACGAATGAATTTTCAAATTACTATAAATACTAGGTCGTCTAAATAATAAAGTCATGTCAGTCTCATTAGAGTTATACCATTACTTATTCATAACTTTTTCATATAAAACTAGTAACACCTTTCTTGGAAAAAGACGTAACAGGCGCCGCGCCAGTAAATATCATGTCGTATAGTATTCACATATAGTGCGTTCTATTTATAACTATAGAGTGGCACTAACTTGTTTTATGGCCACTCGGAGGAAATTGAATTGCTCGAGTTAAAAGCTGGAAGGAAATATGACTTAACCACAGACATGATAATTTCAAATACATAAGTTTCAAGAAAGTGTCTGTTCGTATTGTTGAAGACGGTTGTGTAATGTACTGCTAATAGATTTTGACTTTGGCGAAGCGTTCATCTTCATATATTTCCTGACAATTCGGAAATGTTTTGCGAGCTTAGTTAACAGGCGTGGTTAAGTTGGTTAGGTTATAATAAGGTCAAGATATTTAATTTAATAATGTATCGTAAATATGTATACTTTAATCAAAAGTAAAATTATCTTACTCAGGAATTTCCGATCTAATTACTTTGTGTCATATAACAGTCACTTTTTCATACGACATTGTATTTATGTCTCGCGAAGAAATCAAGTTAAAGTTAAAAATGTATTCCTCATAAAACCTAATTTCCTTGCTCTAGAGAACAAAAGGCGTCCACGTCTTAGCGTCGCGCTATCACGCCGGACATTTCTAAGCATTCACAATGAGTTTAGCGCATACCCGATGTGATCCGTTCTCTTGACACCGACACACCGCCGAACATCCTCTGCTCGCCTGGTACTCTGAATACGATATTATATTGTTTTCGCTCCCCTCCCTGAATTTATTATTGTTTGAAACAGTATTGTTCTGTAACACTCGATGGGGTGTGATGTTCTGAATTTTCTTGTTTAACCTATTTTGTTTAGGCTTTGTTTTAAATTTTAGGTCTTATGTGTTACTGTTTAAAATGTATTGTGACTTTATATAATAGGTACTGTCAGAAAAAATGTCTAATATTGTTCTAGATTTTTATGCTTTTAACACGAAATATATGAAGACTCTATTGTTACGTCACGTACACAGTTTTTACGCGTTTTGTATTGTTCAGAGATGAAATATCACGTATTTAATATCCAGACACATACATCAGACTCATACAGCAGAAAATAAAATCCTCCTAAGAGGTACACTAACGTTTTCTTTCTCACACATTTTAAATATTACATTTCGATTAGTTATATAGTTCTGTGCACCATAGCGTTAACTCATCAATGTAAACATAATTTAGATGTTTCGTAATTTTCGTCCCAAAAATTCGGTCATACAAAATTGGTCATAAAAAAATATGCAGAAAGTTTTTACACAAACCCCAAGTTTTAAATAACATGAACATGCTTGTACTTTATGGATGTAAATTCGGAAATAAAGATGATTTATTAATACGTTGCCGACACAATTGGAGCAGGGATGGTCTCCGGGTTATTGTAGCGATTTATGTTTTTACTGCACTAACGACGCGAGTGAAATTGCTCGGATAGAATATTTAAAAGGGAAAGTACCTATATACCATCAGATATTAAAACTTGTCCTCTATTTGTATATTATCGTAGTTAGTACCTATACACTGACTAATAGTAAATTGATGCGGTAATTTTCATATGGAGAAAGCCTACGTCGTGTCGTAGATTAGTTTCGACAGTCAGATTAAAAAATCAAGATGCACTGAACTTAGATTCACCTTTTATGTTTTATGTTTTTACCAAGCAGTTATTGCCGGGAAGTTCGAAATTAATTGGAGTTAATTTGCTTATTGTTTAAGTTGCGCAAAATATATAAAAATACAATTAATTTGCCTTTGTCTATCCACATGTAATTTACCCTTCATTTAATTTCCTATATTACAATTATGTTTCCGTGATTGCCAGCATAGCCCTGCAAACGGCGCAGTAGCCCGGTAGCCCGCCGGCGTTGGCCGCTCTAACCCGTACATCATCCCACAATGCCAAGATCTTCGGTCCCACAGACCCCTGCTATTTTTGTGATTAATCTCTTGACATTCATTGTACTTTTTGACCATTTGAATGTCAGCGTTTTGGTTTGCTTAGGGTTGATCGATGTAGGGTTGTGTGCTGAAAACTGATTTGATAGGCTGATTTGATAGGCTTTGATAAAGTAGGTGCGATTAAAATATTGTGATATTTTATGTCATTTCGTAAGTTTTGCTACGCGGAAATATTGGTAAGTTTAATCTCTTTCCATACTATCCATTAATAACCTAAGCCAAAACAAATTGTCTATTAACAACTTACATACTCTTCATAAATACACTTCATCTGAATCTATTTATGTATTCCACAAAGCCGTAAATAAGAAAACCGATATTTATTTAAAGGTATTTCAGAACCTTTTGTTATTTTTAAACGTGTCACGTAAAAATGTAAGGTAACAATAGAAATATCGGCAACAGTAAGCATTAAGCAGTAAGCCTTTGGAACAACATGACACAATGGAGAGCTTATTCTAATACTTGTGTCACCCTGTAGTGACCGCTGTAATGTCAGGCTTACTTTGTTGCTGTGCAGTTGCAGGTTTGAACCTGGGGAATACAGATAAAGCGACCTCTATACTTATATGTTGAAGCTAACGGTTATGTCAACATGCTTACTATTACTAAGCAGTATAAAACTCGCGGGGGCGAAAAGTGGTCCACGGAGAGCCGTTTCGCTACGTTGAATGTAAGAGGAGGAATGGATGGTAAGGTGGATGAAGTATGTCAGATGATGGATGTTGAGACAAAAATAAAGAAAGGTATGCTAAGATGGTTTGGCTATGTCGAGAGAATGAATGAAGAACGATTGACGAAAAAAGTAAATAAGGTGAGTGTGAATGAAAAAAGGCCAGGTCAAGAGTACCATAAACCGAACAGCATGTATGAAGGGAGTAATGAAAGTGGACAAAGCGAAACAAGTGTGTAAGGATCGTAGTAAGTGGAAAGAAGTGGTCTCTGCCTACCCCTACAAGGGAAAGAGGCGTGATTATATGTATGTATAAAACTAAGCTTCTAAAAAAGTACAAGTTACTCTTAGCGGTAGTACCACGTTACGTGGCTTGTAATCCCTTGAGCTAGGCGGCTTTTTTAATTAAAAAATAATGCATTTGCACAGTTACATTTTAAAGGAAGAAAAAAAAAATTTCAAATTACGTTATGACCCTAATTACCCCAGTATATTATTATGAGCAGGTGATACCGGAAGCCAAAGTAAGTGAAGTTACAATTGTATATTAAAGTTGTCAAAATATAAAAGGTCCGTTTTGACATTTGTCATCGCGACGTAACTAGTAATGTAGTTTCGTTCCAAGTTACATTCTAGGGTCTTTCTCAAATGTCAAAACGGACCTTTTATATTTTGACAACTATAGGCGAAGAGATTTGAGAGATCACCAGATACTAAAATAACTAAAAACTGATTAAATAAGAATAAAAGCAGATATTACGTTTTGTATGAGATGTCATACAAAACGTAATATCTGCTTATAAGGGATCAGGATTTCAGAAGTATGTGTTAACATAATAAAACTATTTACGTTTCGACAAAATCTGACTGTCCTACATACAGATAGCAACAAAAGTAAACTGCACTGTTGACCAGATGTTGTTTTGAAGCGTAACAAATGTGCACGCTATTCTGCTCTTTATTACGTAAGTAGTTGGGGTTGTATTCTCGTGAAGGTAACAGTTGGTGTTATCATTAGGCGAGATGACACGGGCTTTAGTGCCTGATGAGAATCGTGAGTCTGGGTTATGGTTTTCTTAGTTGAATGTTAGAATGTTCGCAATTTGATAGAAGATTATAAAAGATAAATGGTGACTTTGTTCTACATAATCTGTCTACCTACCTATATATAACTTTTGTGAAACATACATACATTTGTGTATAGTATGTAAGATTGACCCACATCATTTTTTACAGACCGATGAGTGAGTTGACCTTAATTATACAATTCTTAGGTTAATAGGATTTGGTGAATTGAATCTCTATACTAAAACAAGTACATTATATCACATACTTGTTTTAGTATAGACATACAATTTAGTTAGATTTCATACATTTATAAATTTTATCGTTAAAATAATGACACAGAATATTTTTTTTAAAACCAAATTCTCGCTTCCTGCAACATTTATTAAACGTCTCAACAATTTAATAACACAACTTTCTATTACAAGACGCTCTTAAATTGAGCGTTTCAAGTCAGTCATAACCAATAAAAGGCACTTACGAATTGACTCTAGTTGCTGTCACAGACCCCTTTGGGAAAAGATCTTGTTCAAACGAAGGTAAGGAGAGACTCAACGGTAGCACTTTACTTTATGTACACTATAGATCTAAATTGATAAAATTGTTGGTCACTTTGCTTCTTGTATTATGAAGGCTGGTTGTCAATAAAGTGGAATTCAAAGCTGAATTTATTCTAGCAACTTTTAGTGGTTTACTTATTTATGTAGAGTAATCGTCAATGTTTACTTTGTTAGCATTGTGGTTAAAGCTCGTTCTGTGTTAAAAGAGAAGTTGGCTAGAGGTGTACAAAAACTGACAGCCTTTTTTAAAATTAAGGCGCTTAGCTGTTGACATATAATTTGACTGACAAAAAAACATGAACTTGACCATTCACGACCAACAGTCCAACACGGCCATTTCTATCTAGTAGACCAAATGTATGAAGACTAGTATATAATGCCAAGGTAGTTCACAAAGTCACAACTCAGCCAGTCACGTCCAGAAAGTTTATTAAACCTCCTTTAAAAGCACCAGCATATCACTCTCAATCATACCAACATTCAAAGCTCACTCCCATTATGTTGGCAACATAAATTTTTGGCACACATCGGAACAATGGTGTTGTGACGAACAAAGCTGTCCTAAGTTGAATGTACAGTCAGTTGTTTATCGCCGCGTGTCGGTGATTTACTTCTGTTATTAGTATCATCAGTTAGAAGTAAAGGTGGGTATTATCGTGGGTCGAGTATTAAGACAATGATGAGGAGAGGAGATGAGGGAACAATGAGGAGTTAAGTCATGTAAATTGGCGACCCAGTTGCAGTACCTACTTTAGATGTTTATGTGATTTGTGGGGTAAAACAGTACCTTATCATCTATGCCTTTTTCGCCTGGTTTTTACCCAAGGTCTAAAAGTGTTTGGTTGTAGTCTCACTGGATTCAAAGAAATTGCTTATCAGTCTTCCACAAGACATTTACTTTATTTTTTTGAAACGATATCTTTAACTAGAATCCTATGTGCGGTAATGTACTTTTCGTTTCACAAACAAACAGTGACAAAATATGATGCTCACTTTAAAGTTAAACGTGACAATGACCTAACAGCTGAAGACTAAAAGATTTCTTAGAAAAAAGGTTGTGTAAATAGTGTAGATAAGTAAATGTTTAAGAATGCAAATTAAATAAACACTTGTATTAAGTTTAGTTATCTGGTAGCGAGGCTGGCGCGGCGCCAGTGCTGCAAGATAAGTGAAGAGTAACAGCATAAGAAACACTCGCCGACATTATTATATCCTAGAGTTTGCGCGTTTTAACATGAAACATGTTTTCTAGATGTTGCTGGCTTGATTACGATGTAATGTCTTAAGGCTGTGTTTCAACGGGGTCATCAGAAAGAAGAGTGGACACCGTGTTGTGTTTGTCAAAAGAAGTCAAAGATTGTGTAACTTTATTTGTGGGCCAAAGTGCCTTACACACTGATCAACTCTAGGAAAAGCTTAACGACAGAATCAGATATAGACAAAATTCGTGTCTAAGCTATGTCTAAGCCTTAATACCTGCACGTCACAAACTAATTCAGTGAGTAGGTTTTAATTAACACTTCACCGCTGCACCGATAAGATCGTCAAAACTTGAGAGCTCATCAAAACTCTGTGTACTCGTGACGTCACAGCTACACACACTTGCCATACAGTAGTCGTACCCGCAGTATAGCACAATGGCCGTGTGTAATTGTTTTGCTAAAACGCAAAACGTGTTAATTTCCCGGCAGCACAAAAGAGCGAGATAGCATTCATCTGGCGTCGCGATAACGCCGACAAAGTGGTTCACGAGGGGCCAACCGTGTAGTCAGTGAGTGAGGAGAGATACAAGTCTGGTTGGTGTTTAAAATATTAACTAGAACAAATATATAGAGGGATTGTAGCACCTAAGTAGAGACCATAATTTTGTATTTTCATTGATATCGCTTGATCAATAATTTGCTTGTAAATATTTGTTGTAGGTTATAGTAGTACTAAGTAGGTAGTATTTTCACAGTTTATATAAATAAATACTTGGCAGTAATAATAATCCATTATGGTAATCCATAGGTAATAATCTAAACTATTATTGTAAAGCTGAAGGGATAATTGCAACACGGACAGAAAGTAAATATTTTTTATTAAATAAAGAAAGATATTTAAATTAGAATGTTGTCTATATACTATAGCTAAACAGACATGTTTTTATAACGACATAATACACCCTCAGTTGTCACGACACAAACACCCATTGCGCTACTGCTGATGTTTGCACTATGGCAGCATCCAGGGGTAAATAACGTTGGACATCGCTTGCTCACAGTTCACAACACTTGGAGGCATTTCTCGACATTACACATTTAGGTAGGCCGCAGACGAACGACTTTCAGACATATTTCTTTCAGATGATATTTGTCAAAATAACTTTTCTGGTTTTATTTTTCCAGAAAGGCTACTATTTTTTAAGAACATTTGTAAAAGCAAAGGGCATGGTATTCGAATTCATTTTCATTTAAAATAAGAAAAGTTTGGCACAGTAAATACTCAAAGTTTCTGTAAAAGTTGCACATAAACGAAGACAAGGTTTGCTATGAATGTTACTATTAAGTTTTTTCTTAAGAAACAATAGATTGTTTTACGGCTTTTATAAAATATAAATCTTTTAACACATTCATAAATAAACTGAAAGCTTACTTCTTTTTGTTCAATATACTTATTCAATAATCTTAACTTAAATTCAAAACTGCGACAAGTCGGTTGTCTGCGCCCGGTCTTAATGTTTTACATGGACAATGTTTACCTTGCTAAAGACTTTTGGCGCAATCACTACACTTACTGATAAGGCCAGCAATTGTCGCGACTGTTTCTATGTCACCTTCATTTTACCTGGGTGCAAACATTTGGGAGTCCTTTTGGTGTTAAATATTATTAAAGACATAATAACAGGGTGTTCACTCCCCTAGATCGACATCTCGGTAATGAATTAAGATATTTTACCTTTAAAATTTACTTTTTAAGATGTAAATAAAAAATGTTATCTTAGGAATAATAAATAATAAATCGGCTTATATACGTCCCACTGCTGGGCGCAGGCCTCTTCCCATGGAGAGAAGGCACGAGCATTGATCATCACGCTTGCTATCTTAGGAAGGATCAGATGTTATTTCTCCACTATCTCTTAAATCAAGAAATAGTGGAGAAATAACATCTGATAAAGATTATAAGAACAAAATTCTGCCGTGAAATGTACTTTCGCATAGTATCACGAAACTAAAGTTTTAACGAACTTTCCGCGCGACACTAACATCCAGTGAATATTTTGACAAATTGTTTTCAAAGTTGATTTGGCGATGAGGGAATAGAGAGTACAGCTGTGTAGACACGTTTCCTAACATCTAAACATCCAATGAAAAATAGCCTCAACAAAAGAAGAGAATCAAATTATAAAAATCTTATCATATAATTAATATACTTATTATCATTATTAAAAGTAGGTATAAAATAGAAAACTATTTTTCTCCCAATTAACCCACATAACAGATTTATTTCTACTTAACAGAAACTAAGTCTAGTCCTTAATTAACATCGTGTAAATAACAATAATTATCCGATAAGGCTGGAGGCTTGAACTAGGCCATCAATTATTTCAGTCTAGGTTTATTTCGCAGGCAATAAGACAGACTCCACCTGAATGATCAGATTAATTACAAGATAACTTTCTGACCTAATTATGTTAGTAGTGCGACGGTTGCTTATTTACTGAAATGTAGAGTCTAAAAGGTTTTAACTGGGCATATAAGAAGGTACTTAAGGATCATCATTCACAAAAATATTATAAAATCAAATCGGACTTTCGACTTTCATTTGTCAATCGTTGGCGTGTTTGCAAACTTGGTCCAAATGTTGGTTCCAATGTGACAACAATGGTGTTACTTACACTGCGTGTCAAAATACGAAGCAGTCGTGCTGAGTCGGAAAAATGAAAAGGGTGTTTTCGTGCTCATGATATCACCAACCTATTTTCAACTGTATTACCCAGTTATAAGGTTGAGATTAGGGTTTTGGTTTATTTATATTGGCTTAACTGTAGGCTTGCCGTACCTTCATTAGCTCCCATTAAGGGTAAAGGGAAAAAATTGAAGGAAATCCATTAGCATTATCTTAGAGGCAAATGAATTTCACCGTAATGTGTACAGTTCACAATCACCTTGTAAGACTTGTGGAATCGGGATTGTGGTAATTGTGGTTGGTATTTGATCTACATAATCTAACATAATGATCTTTTTTAACACGCTTTTATTAGCTTCACTTGTATGTATGTATGTATGTAACCGACTCCTTTGTTACCATTGAATATAGATTAAATTAATATTATAGAACGGGGATTAGCGCGTACATCTACACTAATAATATATATTATTATTATTATTTATTATTTATTATTTATAATATTATAAAGAGGAAAACTTTGTTTGTTTGTAATGAATAGGCTCAAAAACTACTGGACCGATTTTAAAAATTCTTTCACCATTCGAAAGCTACATTATCCACGAGTAACATAGGCTAAATTTTATTTTGAAAAAAAAATAGGGGACCGTGTCTTTCCTGGGTAGGCTTCTTGCAGCGGTAACCGACATCCACGCGGGCGGAGCCGCGGGCGACCGCTAGTGCTTAAATACGTTTAGGGCTTGACGTTTCGACTGGGTTTCACAGGCCGTGGTAGCAAACAGACTCTATAATATTACTATAAACATGCAGCGCGATAGTTTAAAAGTTATTATAGATTAAATTACTCTTATTAGCATCAATTCCTTGCCTTGTTCATAGGTACTTGTTGAAGGAAGCGTTTCTTTTCAATACCACCAGACTTCAAAATCAATTTTCTCATTATCTAGGCACCTATTGTAAATTCCAAAATTAAAATCATCCAGAATGCTTCAGTACAAGCATTTCAACAACAGTAGCATAAAATGTGTAAAGACATAAAAAATCCTTCACAAAATCTCCTTCCTCAAGGGTTCAAATAAACGTGCATAGCGACAGTGAAATCACTTCCCCAGCACAATGAATAATATTGGGACAGAATATCAGTTCTCTGCGGTTTAATCTGGGCACGGATCGCGCCAGATAGACGAATTCGACGAATTCGCCGAATCCGGAACGTGAACAAACTCATACGATCAAATATTTTCCAACACATGTGCAGATAGTTTCACACATGATATGTGTTTTATGTTTGTTTTACATTGTCTCTGTGTGGGTACATGAAAACAGGAAAAAAAAAATTGTTTGATATTTTTACATATTTGTATGTGTAGTACAATTGTAGACTGTTGTCATGCCAATGCTTATTTTGACTTAATAACCGTCGTGAAGTGGATTCTATCCTAATTCGGATAATTAATTGTCACTAATTAGGACTTAACCTTGTCAATTAAATAAGACATACAAATAGGACGCTGTAATTTATGTTCTGTATAAAAATAAAAAAAAAGACATCTTACTAATCACATCCCACCACTTTGTTAAAAGAAAGCCCAAACTCACTAAATAAATAAATAAATAAACGCGGACAACATCACATACTAGTAAGAGAGAAAGTAGTTATTAGAAAGTTTGTGTTTAGGTAAATAACATTATCTAAAATATTCTATTTACCTTAGTCGTAACAGAAAGTAACATAAACGTTACCTTAAAGATTAATAGCAGTCGCTCCACTACTCTTGTTTTTGGCGCACCGCCGCGCGCCGCCAAAGCAACGCCAAAAAACTGCAGTTTTCTGCATTCGACAGACAGTTTATCAAGTTCACTCGAGACTTGTTGGAAATTGCTGGAAATTTCTAACCCGCAAATAACTTCGATCAGCATATAAGTAGTCGGCAATTACACCTTTCAAAATATATTAATACTGGCTTATAATTGTAACACAATTATATATCTATACTTATAATAAATCTGTAGAAGTGAAAATTCTGTACATTTAAAATATCAAAAAAATAAATGACGGGGGGTGTTACTAAACCGACAATAAACCCAAAAGTGTAAAAAAAAATATTTTTGTCTGTCTGTCTGTCTGTTTGTTCAGGTATCACGCAAAAACTACCGGTTCGATTACGATGAAACTTGGTATAATTATTCTTTATTATCCTGGGCACCACACTGGGTCGTTTTTATCCCGAAAAACAAACTTAATTTTGCGGATAAAAACTCATTGATAAGTTTCGTCATCCACGCGAACGAAGTCGCAGGCACAGCTAGTATAAAATAAATATAATAGGTAAATACTAATCAAGTCATTTTTCATTATCATACAGTAAATTAGAGGATTTGTTTGAGGATAAGCTACTTCTTTCTACAGGTATTAATTACATTTTAGAATAAGTAGATAACATCTCAAGGAGAAGTAGAATGTGGTACAATGAATAGGTTCAAGTTAGGTGGTTAAAATAAGGCATGTTACAAAAGAGGTTGCCTAAATACATGTCCAGTGTATTCTAAGCGAGGCAGACCCCGCTCCTTACTTGCTGACTAGGCGAACTTTCTACGTTGCTGAGTGACTAATTCACTGACTTAGGTCGAATATTGTGATCAAGGTTATATCAAGTCCGTTGCTGTTATAAATCTACAATAAGCTAATATTCTTATAAATCTACAAAATAAATAATATATAAGCAACAATGTTAAATTAGTTAGCGTATAATGTCCACATTATAACACCACTTAGCAGACCGGTAAATAAGAATAAAAGCTTTGTGGTAGATGTTTTAGAATAGAATGACGTCGTGAACATATGTTAAGAAGCAAAGAAAAATTGCTAAAACCTCATTTCCCTCCAAAACACAAGTATTTATAGCCATTAATCCTCATCACCTTAAAAAGTAACATTCGCACCTCACCAAAGTGTATGACCTAAATAACGCAGGCAGTGACATTAGCTCCGTCTGACAGTTCGAAGATTACCCCAGGCCTCTGGGCGTTATCTATCTTGATAAGGCCGCGGCCACACCGACGTGAAATAACAAATATCTGCGAAGCGCGGGTAAATAACAAATGAAGGTAGAAGTTATTGTTGTTGAAACGATTCTTATTTCAATTTAGCTATATTGGATTCGTTTATGATGAAGTTGGGGAGGTCTGTTAGTGGTTATGAAAATGTCTTGAAGAAAACTGTTGTTTGTTTTGGTTTGAAGTATTTTTTTCACTTTATTAACAGTTATTCTTGTTAAATGTAATAAGATGCACACAAGAAGAGACTTGAATAGCATGTTATTTTTTTTAATGAAATAAATAATTATTTCTCTTTGCAACTATTATATACCTAAAATAAATGTTATTTTTTTGCGGATTCCAGGCCTTATAATAGTCATTCAGTTTATCTAATGAGGCATTCAGCTTAAAACGTTTTTGACTAAAGGGCTGTAGATAATATTACCCAACAGATTTGAGTAATAATAGACGCAAACTCAAGTAATTTCAGTACAGCCTTATTTATTCTGTTGAATATTAGGCTTTAGTGCAAAAAGCTGAATGCTAATTGGGGCATCAAATATTCTACAGACAAAAGATTTATTATAAAGGTCATGATATTCTATTTTACGATCACTAATTCATTCGCTGACGAAGAAACTTCAGCTCAAGAGAGCTGAAAATACAAGGTAATTTCGGTTTAAGTTCTTAAAATGCTTTTGTTTTTAGTATAACGCAATACTATTTGAACTATTCAAGTAGCAATTAAAAGAAAAAAGGAAACAGCGTTTATTTTAAAACATTTTTGATCTTAAAAAGGACTTTTTGCTCATAATTTATCGACTAGATTTGTATATTTTGAAACAACTGCTGCATTAATTCTAAATAGAAGCGAAAGAAACAACACTATATTAAACAAAACATAGTAATATACATTATTGACACCCGAAACGTAAATCACCACGCAAGAACACTAGAAGCTCTTCACGCATACAAAGCCACATCCTAAATAATAAGGAAAACTAAGTCCTAGTCCTCGAAAAAACATAAGTGTTTCCCTCCATCGCAGCTTCCGTGTCCGCGCACAGATTTGTCACGTCATGTCACTTCACGCACAGTCACGCTCAACTTATTTTCCATCTGTTTTTAGGATTCCGTTCGTGTACGATGGTTTCCTTGAAGGAATCGCTTTGTTTATATGTGTTGAAGGTTATTTAGGAATGAGCATGGAGTTGGTAGTAAAATTAATATAGTGTGCATTTTTGGGCCTTTCTTTTTGTTATCTTCATAGTGTTAAGTGGGTAATAATAATGTGTTTAATTCTCAGTCATGGCAAAACGATGGCTAGACAACTCTATATTTATATTCTTAAGCTTCTTATCATATGAGAATATTTTGATACCAGCGTCGTAACTCGTAATTAGGTTAATTCTATTTTTCAGACTTTTATGTAATGTTCCTAAATTTACTTGCGTTTTCTATTCGCACTTGACCGTTATTTTTCAAGGGACCCCGCTGGTAGGATACAGGCTTAAAGCTGATATCGCAGCGGCACGTCACGTGACGTCACGCGACGTCACCCGAGCACCGTGACCTGTAAGTCAATGTCTGTTTTGGAGGACAAAGGTCTTTGAAGTGGAGGTATTGGTGTTTTATTGTACAGCATACAGCTTTTACTTTTTATAAGTAAATTATCTAATTATCTAATTTTTAGATATATGTACTATATCTAAAAACTTTCAATTACGCTTTGATTGGAATATTTCATCTCAGACTAAAAACTTAACTGGATAGAAAATACTAAAATGGTATGTCGATTGCTGCTGCATACTTAAATTTATTTAAAAAAGCAGGTTCATTGCTATAACTAACTAAATTGAGTATTTTACACAACAAGACACATTGGTACTGATGCATTCGTAACTGAATCTGCAACGATTCTGGTCAGTAAACGTAATTACGAGCACCTGACTTTTTAAAACGTTGGTTAAATAATAGCTGAAACTTGTTAGGTTAAGGTTAAGTCACTCTTTTTGCACTAAAACTAAAGTACTTTGAAATAAACCATTCTGTTCAAATTCATGTTTTCAGTAATAGTTTGTAGAATTTTTCAAACTGAATTTAATGGAGAGATGGAAATTTTTCTACAAAAATATTTGCTCTAGGAATCTGTTTAACATGCATAAGTTGAACCTTTTAATGAGTTTCCACACTTCATACTAATATTAAAATGCGAAAGTAATCTGTCTGTTTGCTTAATACGCTTTGACCGCTAAACCACTTAACTAATTCTTCTGATAAGGTTAAGGAGCTTAACTTAAAATAAATAAATTCCTGAGGCTTTTTTGCAAACATAACTGTCATCTATAATCTACTATTACAAAGTCACGCAATATCTCTTTCAAATTCTCATAAATATACATATAAATTATGAAATAAATACCAGGTCTTATCAAAAAGACAATCACCCACTCACAAGTCACAAGTCTTGAATAAAGCAGATACGCTTCACCGTCCACAATACATCTCAAGTACGAACAAAGAAATCTCGAACCAATTCCCTTTTTATAAGAAAGATCAGCGGCAAGGGACAGTCCCGTTTATATTTGTACAAGATATGATAATACTCACCTCGGGACGAGTCTTTTGTCAAACATTCATGGTAAGCTCTTTGTTAAAATAAATGTTTTTGAATGTTTCATGATCCGTCTCGATGCCAATGTGTTGTTAGAAAACATTTTGTTTGACGCGATACCGTTTTGTTATTTGAATTTGTTTGTAAAAGGTAGTCATGTTTAAGGAAAATGTGTGTTTATTAATAAATAGGATAAGTTTGAACAATAATGCAGTTTCATGAGAGCAAGAAAATTTATACTGACTATACTAGTGAAATGGAAATTAAGTATATTTGTATTCAATGCTTCTAATATTTTAATAATTGATTTTTGGTTTCATTAATAGATGCCGCGAATCACATAGGCCTTATGATAAAAGAGTAATAAGGACATACTAGCTGTATAATAAAAGATTCCACCCGGCTAGCAGAAATTTCTTCCGAAAGCAGTGTTTTGTACTGTTCTTATACTTGTACGTCGCCGTCTGATATATTGTAGCAGACAAGGTGATCAAATACTCCAGAATAATTTAAAATGTTCATTATTTCCTACATGCTTCATGCTACGAATGTACCATATTGAGGCATCTTCTTGCTAAGAATGTCAAACTTCATCGCTTCTTCGTTCTACGAATGTCCCAACCGTGGTATCTTCTTGATACGAATATTCCACATTGTACCATCTCCCTGGTACGAATGTCCTAAGTCGTTGCAAATCCCGCAGATCGTGTTCAGATTTAATGTTACGAAATGATTGACAAGCATTGGATCTAATATTAATTAATAATAAGCATTGCCATACAACGTGGCGATGCTGCCAGCCTTTTGGGCACACTCTCAGATAAGTTTTTTGATGCCTTTTTTTAGTTTTTAGGATTTATTTAGTTTATCGTGTTATAGTTTGACGGGCCTGTTGGTCTAGTGGTTAGTGACCCTGACTGCTATACCGGAGGTCGTGGGTTCGATTCCCGCCCAGGACAAATGTTGTGTGATGAGCATGATCATTTGTTCTGGTGTCTGGGTGTTATTTATCTATAATATGTATGTATTTAGAAATATATAAGTATGTTTATCAGTTGTCTGGTTACCATAACACAAGCTCTGCTTAGCTTGGGATCAGATAACCGTGTGTGAGTTGTCCCGGAATATTGTCCCGGAATATTATTATCTTTTATTTTGTTTTTCTTATTTCTAGTGTACTTATAGTTAAGTTTTATATAATTAGAATATGTTGTTAATATCTTAAATTATTTTATTACTATTTGTATCAGCGTTTGATATTGTATATCTGATGGTACCGTAATTAAATGATGATGATGACTTGCCTTGCTTACCTGCGGACAAACGAAAATATCATATAAATAAATGTATTTAAGGTTTTATATAAAAAAATGTCATTGATTAATAAAAGTTCAGTTTTAATAAATAAATAATAACTTAAAGTTTACGGAAATGAATTTTCTGCTGTATTATATACCGAAAATACAGCAGAATATATAAACAAATTAATTCAAGATTTACATTAACTTACTGACAAATAATACAGGGTGCATTCTCATTAATTAGTGCTATTCGCGTTTCACCATGAAGTACAACAGCACACCGTTTAGCGTTCATTGCATTTTAGTTTGTGTTCTACGCGTAATATATTTTCAGTGCGACTGCACGGTAATACCAGTATTTAGGGTTACGGATAGAAACATTCAGTGGCGGATTATTTCCGTGTGTGCCTTGTATATGCGGATAATAAACGTACATTTGTAGCTCCCTTGGATTTCATGTTGCGAATAGCTGCGGAATTAACTTGTACTATTTTTGTTCTGCTTTATTTTAAACGGATTTGAATTTTAAATGTTTGTCGATTTTAAAGTTATGCAGTCAATTCGTATTGGCATCGTTTAATAAATTAGTTTTTTGTCTGTGTTTTGTTCCAATGCTGGAAATGGAGATTACATTACATTTTATAAATCAATACCTTCAATGAACTATCGAGAGTTCATTAAAAGGATTTTGTTTATACAGTGAAAGGCGTTTTTTTTTGTCTATAAAAACTTGGTGTTAATTATGGTAAATTGTAATGTTTACGGTTACATGCCATACAACGAAATCTCACTATCTGATGCATTTCTGAAAGGCGATTTGTAGTCATATGGAGTTCAAAGTTCCAAAAGACTGCATAGATATATCCCACACATCTATACTTATAATAATAATAATAAATCTGTAGAAGTGAAAATTCTGTACATTGAAAATATCAAAAAAATAAATGGCGAGGGGTGTTACTAGACCGACACCGAACCCAAAAATGTGAAAAAAATAATTTATGTCTGTCTGTCTGTTTGTTCAGGTATCACGCAAAAACTACCGGTTCGATTACGATGAAACTTGGTATAATTATTCTTTATTATCCTGGGCACCACACTGAGTAGTTTTTATCCCGGAAAAGCATAAACAATAAAAAACCAACTTAATTTTGCGGTTAAAAACTCATTGATAAGTTTCGTCATCCACGCGAACGAAGTCGCAGGCACAGCTAGTGCATAATATTATTGTAGATTTTGATTATGATTGCACTGAGCTCGTTACCTTATTCCTGATTGCGCAGAGACTATAGCTACCTATTGTACACTGCTATTGTACCATCTCTATGTATTCAGTCAAACGACTAGGAGCGCAGATGCCAATAGTGTACGCCTCGCTTCGTTGACTTTTGTAATATACCGTCTCAAATTGACTCCCCGAATGGCAGTCGATACTATTTCTAGTATTCGATAAGCCGCGGTTTGTAAGCAAGTTTTGAGAACACAAATATTTTGGTGTCGGTATGATTGGTTTTTGGAGTTATTGAGTGATAGACTGATGTGCGTTGATATATGTTTACTTTTTTGCGGGCGAAGTTGTGACATTCGCGTTCGTCAATGCAATTCGCGGAACTGACGCAAATCGTTAGCTACAAAATAAAGTATGATATTTTACTGTATATGTATTTTGAACAGATTGTTTATATAAAGGTATTTTTTGTATTAAGTGGCACTTATTCTTGTTATATTCGTTCTATAACAAACACTGCCGAACTCTCAAAAAGTACAACGCAATAACCTACATTTTCCCTTCATTTTTATATTCGTTTAAAAAGGACAATACCCAATCGAACTCAACAAAAATAAAACCGTTAATAATTCTAAATCTCACTTCGCGTCTCAGGTTAAGCCGCGCTAAAACCGTAAAGTCCTTGTGTCCTCGATTCTTTTATTAAAGTGGATTCGAGAATATTCGAGATGCAAGTCGTCGGCTTTGGCTGGCGTTTCCGTCGGCTTCCATTAGTTGAAGCCGGATATTGGGGCCGATACGTGACCCGCCCAGGAGACTCCTCACGATTGCAGCCTCAAGTAAAAGCTTTTCAAAATATATCGGATTCGTATGTTTCATTTGTTCAGGACTTGATAAGATTGTCCTCGTAATGTTGTTTAGTCTCTTTTTTTAGGGGAATTTTTTTTTTTTTTTATGTTTTGCTTTTTTATTTTCCAGATTATATGAACACATAATCCTTTATTTATTGTGAAAATAAATCATTAAACAAATGAGAAAAATACTTTTTATATTTCCCATTATTTCCACTAGTTAATGTTGTTTCTTCATCGCACATTTTTCCATACTGACCTACACCTCTTTGGCTTTTATAAAAGGATTACACATTTAACATTTTATTCTCAAAAATTCTTCGATCAGATTTCAATATACTATCAGCATTTTTATAAAATACGTGCAATAAATTTGAGCCACTGTGGAATTTGGCTTTATATAACGTTTAAAGTTTTATGGCTGACTTTACAGCCTTTGAGGAAATAAGCACCTGCTGTGTTTTCCTACTGATCTATATTTTATTATGGTTAGCGTAAAAATCTGAGGAAACTAAATTCAGATTTTGATCCGGGGTTTGACGTTCACATGTGCTACGTTTACTACCTTTATAGTATGGAAGTATGACAGCTTCTGGTTTCCTATAATGCGATATTATTCATTTAAAAGGAGATTAGAAAATGAATCACCAGTTTTTATGAACAATCTTGGTTTTCGATCTCAGCTCTGTGCTTGTCAATCCACTGTAACTGTTTTCCTTAAACTCAACATTGTTTACGACAAAAGTAGCAGATGGGATAAGGGTGGATAGTGGTTCTTATGTAGACTTGACTTCATAATAAAAATTCTGGGAACAGCCTGTTGGTCTAGTGGTTAGAGGCACTGACTGCTAAAGCGGAGATCGTGGGTTCGATTCCCACCCATGATAAATCCATGTATGTAAAATTTACAAGTATGTTTACTAGTAGATTGCCATAATATAGACTCTTTTTAGTTTAGGATCAAATAATGACGTATGTGAGTTTTACGAAAAATAAATATTTTTCCAGTGACCATCCTTTAGTCGTGGTTATATTTCAGATGCACAGTCAAACCATACATTAACACGTCTAGTTCATTTACCCTCTAATCCAATCCTCGCACCTCAAAACGTTTGGAAAATGGAGTTGTTCTCTGTTCGCCTTTTGACGTTCTTGCGCCGCTGATACAAAGCCGGTCGCGGGAGCACTCACTCTGATTGTATCTGGAACGTCTCTTTGTTAGTGTCCTGTGCCCACTAGCCAGGGAAATGCAGAAGAATCATTGAACTACTCCCGAGTCCATAACATAAACTCTACTCGTTAAGCAGTAAACATGTATTATTTTCCGTCGTTCAGGCAAAAAATTCGACGACATCTCGTAATGACAGATTTGCATCTTTTTTTGTTTTCTTGTTCCCGATACGAAAGGGTGACCCAAAAACTCACCGAAAAATTTATCTTATTTAGTTTCATCAGGCTGCGTTGAGAAAATTTGGTTTTCATTTTCTTATAGTGTCTTAGTAGATACTTAATGCAGTGGTTTTACTGATTTGTGATATTTTACGGCAACGTTAGTGTTCCTTTAGTGCCTTATGCCAGTGCTGTGTTTGGTCATACAATTCACTTAGTTCGCTCAAATAACGTTTGTTTGCGGCACCCGATCCGGAGTGTGCTTTTCTTTCTGGTTTCACGTCAAATGGCGCGAAAGACACATTTCTTGGATTGAATTTGCATGGAGCAAATGTGCTTGTAATAGTTAAAGCCGAATAAAATCATGTGCGAAGGAGAATTTGATATTTGCGCCGCGGAAAATAATCAGCTTACCAGGAAATCCGTGTATTTACGTTGCGTATAGGAATGAAATTTGCGGAGGATATTTATAACTTCTTCCTTATCAGGTTTTCTCTTCAATCAATATAGTTACCACCTGCAGTAACTAAGAACTTGTGTTGAAGTTCGCACATTGTTAAAATACGTTTTGAAACTGCATCGATAGTTTGTAATAGACAAAAAGACTAGTTCTGTTATCAACATTGGACACATTAAGCTATCACTTGATATATGACAAAAATAATTGTAATTTTTTTCATAAATCTGTACTTTTTTGTAGGCAAAAAACCTTGGCTCATTTTATGTAACCCCATTTTATGTAAGCCTTTCTTTAACGCAAAAATCATGACCTAGCTCCTAGATTTGTAGCAAAAGCGTTTACACTATTCTGACGAGTGCCTGCAGGACACATGTCATGTCAACATGTGTAATTCAGTGGAGAGCGGAGCTAGGACGCTTCATTTCACTATTTGTGCCAGTGATGAGGGTTGACTGAGCTTAGCCTATTGTGGTCAGAAGTCTAGGCATATGTGAGTTAAGTTTTGAGCTAAGTTTTCACAACAAAAATAATTTTGTGTTGTGTTTTTATTTAAATAAATGAGTTTGGCCGCGAGTTAGGGTTCAGCTATAGTTATGTGTGAGAGAAAGTTAGAAAAAATGCCGATTCAAGTAAGATAAGGACTAATTTTTCAGATTTGGCTTGAACTAGGAAAGAAGGTTTTTCATTAGGTGCTGTGCTTCTACATGTAATTCAAAGTTTAAGCTGGTTTTATTGTATACTTGTAAACCGTCTCGTCTATATACCAACCACTGAATAAACACGTATTACTAATATCCTACAAATTTAGGGGCTTTAATATGAACGAACATCTATGCCCCAAATGTTTGAGGTTCCGTATTTGCAATAGATTAACTAGAATTTCGCTGATGACGACATTACGTCGCTCGCTCTATTTGCGACGTGCGCTTTGACCGCCACTGTGGTATCGTATGAGGACAATCGTTTGGCAATGTGTGTGTATGAGCATTTTAGAGCGCTGTTTCCGTTAGGATTATCAAATGGAGGCCTAATATTATGGATATATTGTATAATCTTTTGCTCAAACTAGAATATCTACTGTGAACCGAACTTATAGCCTTTGACAGGTGGAAAAAGGCCTCTCACAAATTGCGCCCTAATATTTAGTATTTTTTTTTGTTTCACACCGACTCTTAACTATTTATTAGTCTTTTATTGCTCAATAAAATAAATAAAACATTATTCAAATTATTAGGGAACGACCCCCAGCGGGAAACTAATACACAACCTTAAAAAGTGGGACTGTTTTACAATAGGAACGAAATTATTTTTTATTTGATTAACAAGAAAAGTTGCAAATAAAATAATATCACAAGGTCTTATTACGTCATAGTACACTCGCGTAACTTACTACCCGATACGTCATGTTCGGCTATCATCGGAATTACGAACATTACCGATCATTTCCGAACTTCGAACTTGGAATTTATTTTTGAAATATATTATTTGGAATGGGAGACCGTTTGGATTTAATGGCGGATACTTTTGTTTGTATTTTTGTTATTTATGATGATGAAGAAAGTGAAGTTATAATTTGTTGTATGAGATATACACTTATTATTACGATTTCTGCCATAGAGTTTTTAAACGACTGCAAAAATGAAGGTCCTCAAATAGACGATATTCTTTAGTTTCTAACACGATATTTCCGGCAATTGCGGATATTATATTACATAAATGTTTTTGTCATCGATATTGTTGGTTACTCTTGTACATTAATATAGTAATTAGTTATATCGGTCCAATATATAAAGTGCAAGAACATTTAAATGAATTTTGTAATATCACCTTTCATTAAGATAAAAATAAGCTGTTGTCCTCCAACTGTACCTATTTTTTTTTGTCTGACGATTCTTTAAGAAAAAAATAAGAAACAAATTGATGATCAAGAGCTATAATATAGCAATAGCCTAACAGCATAGACGTCGATTGATTGCTCCGAGGTTTGAGTTTAAAGCCAGCCCTCAGTGTGAGCGTATTCACTCCGTCTGAAGGTTTACTGTAATATACGACCTTCTTTGTTACCCCCTATTTAGCATGTATAGATCTGTGAGCTAGGATTCTGTATTCAATACCCGCTTTTGTATTTCGTCTTGATCTAGACTGGATTTGTGTTTTCTATGAATAATACTGGCAAGTAATGCATCGGAATGACGGAATGCAATGCATTGAAGACATATCTAACTGTTAAAATATAACCTAAAATAATGAGGGCTCTATCTAGTTCGATTCTAGCTCTGGAGTAGTGTATGGTAAATTCATTGAGTTGGACTAACTTATTGTTTTTTTTATTAGGTTGTTCAGTGCAAAGATTAGAATTTTAACAAGTAGGTAAGTACTTTTATGTACAGGACTATCTAGGATACAAAAATAACTTTTGCCATTCGAGGAAACCCATCACCTAATTATTTTTATGTACGAGATTCCGAAAAGTCAGTAAATTTTCCTCAAACTTTTATCATAGTGCCTAGATTCGTAACGCACAATATTATATAATCTCGTTTATAAGTAGCGCTCCATCTTCCTTGAACATTTCAATATAGTACTCAGAAGGGTTGGAGAAATTGGTTAAAAGCCTTTAGTGCGGCACAGCCTCCAGTAAAAGTGTAGCTATGTTCAATAGCGTATGACAACAGAAATGTTTCGGAGAAAGTATAGAAAGAAAAGTAGGTAAAGTTGAGTATTCAATGGAAATATGGAGACTAAAATATTTTGTTACATGACCTTGAGTGACTGAAAGACAAAAGTTCTTAGACGTATCCTTTCATAATATCTGATTCCTGCTAAAATTGGTAGAAAAATACACTTTTGTTTGTAAAAATTAAATGTTTAAGGATTAAGTATTAATGAAAATACAAAAACATTTGAAAGAAATAAAAATATTTTGATGTATGCTATTGTTCACAATCTTTGGTTAGATTCTTTTTTTTTTTTAAATAAATAAAGAAATGCGGACAACATCACATATATTGTTCTGAACCCAAAGTAAGTTGCTAAAGCACTTGTGTTATGGAATTCAGATACAACGAAGGTACCACAAACACCCAGACCCGAGACAATGTAGAAAAGTGATTTTCTACATTGACCCGTCCGGGGATCGAACCCGGGACCTCAGAGCTAGCGACACCTTGAAACCGGTGCGTACGCCACTCGACCACATGAGTAGATAAACGGAACAGAGGCAAAGCTTCTTAAGAACGTGCAAAATTGTTACCTATTTTGTTAGGGTTGTCACAATAGGTGAAGACAAATCAAACAAAACGTTTTTTAAATAGTTTTAATAGTCAGTATAATAGAATATATAATAGTATGATAGAATAGTTTACAAATTACTTACTCTAAGAATTTTCTTTTTATAATTTTTGTTTTTTTTTTAATAAAAAATACCTACCGTGTTGTACAAATTACTCTCTTCTTATTATAAAAAGGATCATACAATAAAATAAAGGTACTTGCTTGAAAAAGTAATAACCAAATATTTACTTACCTATTGGGATAGTTAAAGTATGATATATTTTTGTTTTCTCTATTATTATTTATACACACGGTACAATAAACAACCATTATTATTAATATAATACCACGTTTTTACAACTAAACTTATTAAAACTTAAACTTGCAACTAACAAAACAAACAGCGTGCGTCGGACTGACCCTTAGATTGTACACTGGCTGTGCCAGCGTAAACTGGTTTTTTCCAGTCTCGCCGCGTATGCGACAAGCGGCCAGTGGTCACGCACACATGCCCCGCGCGCTTGTAGTAGTGCAACCGATTTGCGCGGTTGTTCGAAGCTTTGCCTCTGTTCCGTTTATCTACTCATGTGACTCGACCACGGAGGTCGTCAAGATTCTATTGTATGTAAATGATTTCTTTATAGGTAGGTATAATGGACTCTTAGGTTGATAATTTTCCAAAATGCCAACGAATTTTTAAACAAATATCTAAACTAAGTAATTAAAACAAAATTCAACAGAGGAACATAATTCAAGATATTTTTTCTTTAAAAACGAATCAATCTAATAAACATCTGTATGTTTATCTGATTTCTTGTAACAAAATATGATGTAACATAGCTCCTGTTAACTTCATAATACTAATTCAGGATGCTTTAAAACATTGTACAGAAGTATTGTTCATCTTCCATTGCAGATAAACGATCACTATATAACCTGGCACTCGATACTGGCTCGGTAATGGACATAATGAAAAATGTGCAAGCGATACGTCCGCGGATCATGTAACTGTCGGTTTGGTTTCACATTACTGTTGCACTATTGAATCATTACCCTCATTAACTAGGTTTACTGTTTCAAACTATAGCAGTACACGTTATACGGAACCCAATCAGGGTTTTGTTGATAGTACATTATGTAATATATGTAGAAACTTGGTTATCATCATCGTTTATTGCGATTGCCGAGCTATCGTGGGTAGGCGGGCGAGGAGAATTAAGAACAGCGACACTCCACCGAACACGTTTTGCTTCAATGCGGAGCCACCAGATTCCTCTTCATCCGACGGCCGCGAGCAGAAAAAGCCCGGAGTTGCGTCAGTGTCAAGAAACGTCAACCCGCTTGTCATGTTTCAGCAGTTCCTTTTCACGTTTCTTAACACTAGAAATAGCGAAACGCCTACATATACTTTGTTAATAGGTGATTTTCTATTGTTTAGGGTTGTGTTTATTATGTATCACGGTTACTAATCTGAGACGATTTTTGGATCCAAGAAGTGAAAATAAATAGCGGTGTTTTTGCATAAACTCAGGTCAGAAATTATAAGGTGCAGGGCTGCAGTTATACTTTAGATACTCCGTCAAGTAGGGGACGTAGTCTACACAGGATCCTTTTGCAATTAGTATTCGAATATTTTTCGTTTTAAATAATATTCAGTTATTTTTGTGTTTTTTTTCCCGTTTTATCAACAAACATAACATAACATACCATCACGCCTGTATCCCCGAAGGGTTAGGCAGAGGTGTACCAATGTATACCCACAGTTCGCCGGTATTTTTTAGGTCCCATGTAATAGGGGGCGAGCCTATTGCCACTAACCGGGCACAAATCCAAACTCCGACCTGCTACTGAGAATTTCAAAGAAAAACACAATAACACCTTGGTCGACTTGGGAATCGAACCCAAGACCTCTAGCGTAGCAGTCGCGCTTAGAACCACTAGGCCAACGAGGCAGTTTATAATCAACAAAAAGGTGTTGTTATCTCTCACCTTAGAAATAAACAATAAGCACCAATTTATCGAGAATGTTTAACTTTACGGCTCTCCTCGATCGGAAGATAAAAGGGAAAGAAAAGCCTTTGTCAGTCATTACACCTTTTATTAGGCCTCCTTCGCATCCCTTGTATATTGACTTGTCGTACGGCTGACGGCCAAACTTCCTAATTGCTACTCGAGTGTTCGGACCAGGGGCCGTACCATGAGCTTTTAAAGCAGGACTGTAGCGGTTGTGGAAGCGAGACCGCGCTATGCGCAGTGTAGAGCGCCGTCTCGCTTCCACAACCGCTACAGTCCTGCTTTAAAAGCTCATGGTACGGCCTCAGTTCGATGGTAGCGTATTTAGTTAATTTGAACTTCGTACCTAAACTCATACTGAATTAATAACAAAAATTCGCCCGAATGACTCCCAATTTCCCAATTGAGTAAGCTTAGTGTGTTTTATTTTGATATTTTTAATCCATTATTGTGAGTTATGAAATAGCTGTTTGTTGTTTCTTTTGGATTATGTTTTATTTTGTAGTTGATGTATGTACATACTGTAATAAAATTATATGCTCTTTGGGAATTGGCATGCCGTGTTTGGCTATCTCTTAATTCTTATTGTGGAAATATGTTTATGGAAGGTTGTGGTTCAACTTCACTATCAGTGACTTTGATACAGTTCTCGTGATCCCATGATGATATACCTTACTCTCCTATGACAGAAGTATATAACGTGTGAAATAATCCCTTATTTTTGCTATGCACTCATCTCACAATAGACTATTTAGATATAAGAGGAAAGTGCGGTTGCTGTGGACTAGAGCATAATTATATATGTTACTAGTTTATGACTAAGAGAACGAAGAAGGAACGAGAAGAGACTCTTAATTAGTGCACTCTTAGTAAGAGGGCACAAAGTCATTAACAGATACTATTAGAGTTATACATGTACACGTGCGTACTTTATTATAATAAATGTAGTATTACAATTGTAGGTGGAATTTCGCAACCCCGTAACCTCAAATTGTACTCCAACTTAACAAACAAATGTTATATCGTTCTGATTTTCTCTACAGAAATACAGAGAATAACATTAAATATCCCGTTTCTTGACATAAACTCGATTTTCTCTTAACTTGTATTTCCATTTTCTCCAACAAAAACCCATATTTCTTCCTATTTTATGTTTGAGAATATTTTAAAACCTAAACATTTTACATCAAAATGTTTATGCCGAAAATCTACATGGTAAGTTACTTTAAGCATTTTACGGTGATATCACGGCGAAAAAGCTTGTGCTCTACTCCCGACACGGCTTCTGCATTTGCCCCGCACTTTATGGCGCCTCTGAACTTTGTAATACGGTATCTAACGAGGTGCGCGCAATGGGACGCCTAATTTGGCTAACTGTCAGCTTGTCAGATAGTTGATGAAGAAAAATATGACTTAAAAACTTTGGTACATAATGTCGTTGTATTTGGTACAGTGTTAAGAACTCTACTTCCAACTAAACGTGTTTTGTTTAAGAAGCTTCTTTTTTTGTTGCAAATGATGTTAACACGTTTCAGTCTGTCTTTTCGTTTTACGGCTAAACAACTGAACCGGTTGTGATAAAATACCACACCATATTTAAAATTAAAGTGAGCTTGAATCTCAAAAAAGGACAAAGACTACATTGATATCAAAAGCTAGTCCTATAAGTATGTATAATCAAAATAATACACATTTATTTATTCAATGTAATAAGAACAACTATTGAACTGGCATAATTCCAAATAAGACGGTTTTATTAACTACGAAAGTACAGTTACAAGGATCTCCACCCTTGTTCGTATACATCCGCCAATTACAAAGCTGCCAACGAGATATTATGACATAAAGGATTATTATGTTACATCAACTAAACCCGTGTTAATGTAGACCATGATATAAGCATCAAGGAGCTCGGACGACCACACATGAGTAATCAAAACGGTTCCAAGAAAGCATTATTACTGTCTTGAAATTGAAGCTGTATGAATGAGGCTATGGAAATCTCTTCATATAGGGTAAAATATAGCTTCTGTATATACAAATGAACATTCTCCATGAAACTAAAATAAATTTCATAGTATCCTTCTTCTTTTTCCGTCTGAGTCGATAGTGTTTATTAAAATTTTAAGACAGTTATACATCTTCATTGTAAGAAAGATTGAAGTACATCTTCATTGGCGAGATATATATAGATCCTCTAAAGAGCAGGTGTCGGTCACTATATTATCTTGAAGAAACAAAAATATTTTGATCTCCCATTATTTTTAAAATAGCTTGATATTTTGAACTTTTGAGATTGTACTTTTTCGAATTTCTATGGTTACCTTACTTCTCAAAAGCACTTACCACGCATTCTACGAGAGCACCCTGTATCTGTATACAGTAAGTTATTGAAACAGATGTAAACTCTACAAAGAAAATTCCAGAGAGATTAGAATTGGCTTCTCCTAAGGTTTAGATTGAATGGTCAAAGGCCGAATTCTAGTCAATAGTTTCAAGGATCTTAGTCTGAATTGTGCTGAACTTATTGAGAATCGATTTTAGTTGGCTATTGTTATAGAATTGTTTTGGATAACTGTTGAATAACGATTGTTTAGATCTTATGTAATTAGAAGTTGTATAATTAAAATGTGTCGATGTTCATTTCATTCAACATTGAACATTTGTGAACATGTTTAATGTATATAAATAATTAACATTAACTCAGGTCACAAAATTAGGTTGACGTTAACATTTATCAGTAGTATAGATTGAATCTGCAACAACATCTAAGAGTAATCTCTTTATTTACTTTCAACAAACAACACAAGAAAATAAGGGTTTTATATTTATCGCCGCTGTACCATCAGTGTCCAGCCTTCGAGATTGATTGTGATCTGCGAATACAGATCGCAGCTCCCTGATTAGAGGACGGATGCTGATCGAGTGCGGATCTATCCCAAATTACTATGGATTTAAGCCCAACTACCCTTTCCTGTAACGGTTTATTTACGGTACGATAAATGCCGATTGCGGTGTGTGCGTGTCACGGCGGCCGTTGTAAATCAAACGGGTGTTAGTGTTGTGATACATTGCGCGGTTCGCTTGGGCACGGCCCGGTAGAGCAGTGCGCCGGACGCAATGGATACGCCGCATCGTATCGATACTGCGGCTATGTTAGAATGGCATCCTATTAACGTGAGATGGATAATAGAAGTTGACGTAAGTTTTTTAGATTTTTGGCGGTCTATCAAGTAACTGTAATCTACATAGACTTTACACTATACAATGATGACACCAAATGGCCAAAAATGATGTGTAGCTAGTATAATTTGCCCATTGTTAATAAAATTCTATCGCATAATCAAAACGTAGGTACGGTTTTTGCAAATTTACTACTACTGAGACTCATGTACCATCACAATATGTGTTTTTATTCTGAAATGATTTTTCTCTTTTATCCCGTTCCCCAATCTCCAGACTCTATCCTTAAATTTCTACTCATCCTCTTCACATCCAAATCCAAAACCATGATCAACACCCAGTAACTCTACATTCCCAGTGAAGTCATCAGCATAATATAACTTGTTCGCCACAGAATTGAATAGCTTTACCCAGCATTAGGCAACAGCAAGCTACAAGGCTCGTGTGCTCGAGTGCTCGAGTCCTCTCCAATCCCGGATCGAGCAGATTAACTCTGCCGATTAGTGAAACACATTGTTTAGATCACTTGTTTAACCAGTCAGCGATTCATTAGTTCAATAGTACGGTCTGAGCGAGTGGCTATTTGTTTTGGAGTTTGCTGGGTTTGATACTGATAATATGTATTTATGGTCGTTTAGATACGTTTTATGGTCACTGTATACAGTATACGTCATTGATTCTTAAAAGACTTTTAAAAGACGAATTCCTGCATTTTCGAATGTTAAATCTATACTAATATTATAAAGCTGAAGAGTTTGTTTGTTTGTTTGTTTGTTTGTTTGGTTGAACGCGCTAATCTCAGGAACTACTGGTTAGAATTGAAAAAATCTTTTTGTGTTAGATAGTCCATTTATCGAGGAAGGCTTTAGGATATATAACATTACGCTGCGACCAATAGGAGCTAAGCAGCAGTGAAAAATGTCACAAAAACGGGGAAAAATATTCATACTTGAAAGCTTCCGTTGCGTGCGCTGCGTAAACGGTTCGAGCTACCCAAAATATATGTATGAAAGAATTGTTCCTCTTTAAATGATCTAAAAAAATGTCTGCGACAGTATATGTCTATCTTTTAAGATTGACTCACTATAACCTTTTTTAAGGTAGTCATTTGGTCGAAATTAATGCATTATTGCCAATTATTTGCTACAGAGTTTTATCAACATAATATTAACTAAAATTATCATTTACGCAGAAATACTTTTTTTTTAAACTTCTTAATCGCGGTCATAATAACAGAAATTGACGCGGACGAAGTCGCGGGGATCAGCTAGTGATTAATAAAAGTGAAACTTAGACAGTTTTCTTATAAATAAATAAATTTTTAATTATTATACTACCTAGTACATATTCTTTATAAGAAAAAATAATGCGCGCTTATACTAAGTTTATTTTTACTTGGTTCTGTCTGCCACATCATCGCAACAACTTTGTCAAAACAACAACCAAATTATGAAAATTATATGCGACTTCTTTGTTACATAAACTCTTATAGAACTCTTCCTAACACATAATAACTAAACACATTAATCTCAAAGTAATACTAAACAATAGTTCCTCTATTACTGCAACTGCAATAGTAAACCTCATTGCAGTCTAGTGTTGAACTCCACTCAACTGTGCAGATTAACGCTACGGTTCGGGTTTGGCTCAGCCTCCCTCATTAATTGGCTTTCACTATTAATTACATTATGCATGGATCTGATTGGATATAAATTACTTTCCAAAGTTCATGGAAAAGGATTAATTAGGTTCATGCACTTATAGACACTCTGTTTAGCAGTGTTTAGCTGGATACACTTAATATAGGATTAACGTGTAATTTGCATGTAAAGTGATGAAGAATAGAGCTATTGCAGAAAATGTGTTTCTGTTTGCATCTATCCCCAACTTAAGTTAATAAAGTTTGTACAAATTGTACTCCTTTGATAAAAATATTTAAGTATCAAATATTATAGAACTGAATATCAGATAAAACTGTTTTAAATAAGAAATGTCTCGTAAAACTTAAAAGCGAAACTTGAAATCTGTATCTAATAAAACTTGGGTAGACTTAAGACTTGAAATATCAAAACCTAAATAAATATTGTAAGACTCGACAGAAATGTTAGGGCAAAGAGCTCATTTCGTAAAGAAAATTTCTGTACAAATAATTCATAATTAATCAGGTTTGTTTCATAAAGGTTGTCTCGTTTGTAATACAATATTCTTTGAAATTTAAAATAAACGCTATTAATAAACTTATTTACCAGAAAATGAACTTGGCTTTGAAATTGTTTGCTACGATCGCGTAGCAAGAGAGCTACGTATATGCTACGACGTAGCAATCAAGAAATACAATTATCAAGGCTACGATTATTAACAATTTAAAACAAGGGTGTACCTTCACAACTTATATTAAACAAATAAGTATTATATAGTGTTGGATAGTCATGTAATCACATAGGATTAAAATATTCGGAGGTATTGTCTAGAAAACAAAAAATCTTCACTTTAATTCAGTCTCAGGCAGATAGTACTTATATGAGCTTACACAGTATGATGGATCAGCCTCCCACGCCTAATGGCTGAAATGAGTCGGAAATGATCGAGCAGTAAAAGGCTGAAGGTCTTATAATTTGCTACGTCGCCGGAAAAGCCTTAAAATTAAAGATTGGACGGTAACTCTCGACTGGAAATGGGATTTAACTGGATTGCATGAGGCAGCACAATTCTGAACAAGATTAGTTGCTTCGCCTCAGAACTTAGAAAAATCAGAACTTGCTGTTTTTATAGAAACTAATCGTCCACTTGTATTGTTCTCCGAAATATACTTAGCTTTTTGAGTTGACGATCACAATAATTGTAATCCCTATTTATTTCTATATGAATGAATAAAATACATTTACACGCATCATTGTTTTATTTTAAAACTAGCTGTGCCTGCAACTTCGTTCGCGTGGATGACGAAGCTTATCGATGAGTCTTTAACCATTAAGGTAGCACACGCGACGGAAGCTTAAAAAATTGAGTAACTTCTCCCGTTTTCCCAACATTTCCCTTCACTGCTCTGCTCCTATTGATTGTAGCGTTATGAAAAATATACTATAACCTGCCCAGGAGTATGAAGAATAATTGTACCAAGTTTCGTTAAAATCCGTCGAGTAGTTTTTGTTTCTATAAGGAACATACAGACAGACAGACAGACAAAAATTTTACTGATTGCATTTTTGGCATCAGTATCGATCACTAATCACCCCCTGATAGTTATTTTGAAAATATATTTAATGTACAGAATTGACCTTTCTACAGATTTATTATAAGTATAGATATAGATAGATTAAACATTCAAATTTTCTATTTCGCTACGTCGTAGTCGCTACGTAGCGCAACTGCTACATTTGCTACAAAAACAAATTCATGCTTTCCTTAGTTTCTGCTATCAAACGACTGCGAATGGTTGAGTTGCTTCGTTTTATAGCATTTAATCTTCTATAAGTTAAAATGTAAATGAAGTATAAATAAATACACTTTGAACCACAAATTAAGTGAAGACAAAGACACCGTTATTTCAAATGTAAAACGAAACAGCAGCACACGAGAAATATAGTCACGGACTACTGACAAAACTACATGACATTGTGAAGTTAATGACAGAAGATTGAATACGAAAAATGTACTAAAAGTTATAAAAGAAAATCAGACTGAAGTGAATAGCTTACGTATCTGAGAAACGTCTAGATTATAATCACAATTCTTTGGTGTAGAAATAATCGGTTTAAAGCGAATGAAAAATGTGCACGCTATTAAATTAAATTAGTGTTTTTTTTTTAATAAATATCTATACGTTTATAATATAGCTTAGGTATTTTTATATTAGTTAAAGGAATGAAAATTTCACCTCTTTTTATTTTTGTAATGATATACCTAGTAAACATATACTTATTTTCTTTTGAAATAAATAAGTTTTTACTTAAATTATGTTACACAAGTTATACCAATATTCATAAATTTAATTACATACCATCAGCTTATCATCCATTAAATCTTCTGTATTACCCTCCACAGTGGTCCCAGTTAATTAAAGTGCACATTATATCAACTTAATTATCAAGTGGTATTTTTTGGTGTCTTGCCAAGTACCACCGCATTTCCTGGCCGCATTTGTTATTGAGTGAGAGATGTACTCGCGAAGGCTTCGAGCTTTACTAGAGCATATCTTTTATTGTTCGCGCTGATGTGAAGGGTTTTCAATGTTTTTTCCACTTTTTAGTAAATATTTTTTACACTGTGTCGGAGAAGTTTAGTTTAGTCCGTTTTGTTTGGAGCAGTTTTTGTTTGTATGATGTAAAATTAATTCTATTTTTTTTTTATAAAAAGTTTCAACGAGCGGACTAGATAAGGGATCGTTTTCAAGCTGTTTTATTACATTAATTATGTTACTATAAGAGCAACACAGAACAACAATAGAGCTCGCTTTCTCTACATCTATTTTTACAGACATGCGAAAACCCTAACTAACTTTGTTACTATACACACACTAAAATCCCGTTTAATACAATTTTAATTTAATTTTAATCATAGTGCACACTCGACTTATTGTTACAAACCAATTAATTTCCATATCTATTAATATTTTTATTTCCTTATAATGTTCTCAGAACCACATTATTCCCACATAAGGAAGTAGAGCTATCACATATCCACACAATGCGGTCGCATATCGGTCTCTGATGCGATAATTGCGGCTCTACATTGCAGCGGTCAGAACTGTAATGGATATATTATTCTGATTGATGGCTGCTTCAAGGAACAAGTTAGCTTCTTGTGAGCATAATTGTATGTTGTTTAAGTGTATGTGCTGTGATATTCTAGAGGGTTATGTTTCACTTCAATAACTTGTAGTTTCGAGTTAAGCCGCGTAGTTTTATATCGGAAAAATATTTTTCCCCAATAAATAAATAAGTTTAAGAGCTTCGCATCCAGTTTGTTAAAAAAAATATTTAAAATAATTTTGTGTTAAACTCTTATTGTTATCTTCCAGTTCCAAATAATGAATATAATTAAATATAGAAGAAGTAAAATTAATATTGTCGTAAGAATCTAGTCTGACTTTTGTTTAGTTAAAGCTTGGCTCTTACAAAATTTATACAATTACTATTATATATATCTTCGTATAAACTTCAGTAAACTATCAAGTGGTGATACTAAATTTAAATTTATTTGTACATTCGACTACAGAGGTATTTACATTTTTGTTTAGAGGTTTATATAGCGAAGTTCAAATGAAATATAAATATAGAAAATAAAAAACTAAAAACGGAATGTTCATTGTTGACGTAATGTTATTCATAAGGAACACATGGTTCCTCAAAATTATTAATGTTGTTCCGAGAAATATTCACCAACCTTTGTTGTTGACTGTAACTATCTACTTTATAATGTACGAGAATTTACCCTTACCCTGAAACTACCAAACTTTGAGGTACCTCCACCCGAAAATATGAGCAAGATGACAAGCGCTACAGTAATCTGTTGGATCTAGTTTAGTACAAATGTGGCCATTTCGTCACGAGTTAGATGCTATTTACGTCTCTCATACATCTCGGCTCAAATCCCACACGGTTTACCAAATGTTGTTTTCTTTGCTATTAAGAAATAAATAAGACGGCATTATGTCGACGATCGCTGCCTAGTTATGGCCATTTTTTCCTTTGGCACGCTCTCCCGGCCTCTACTTATATGACAACAAGCTCCCAACTTAGATAACCACTACTGTTCACGCTTAGATGTTTTCGGCACAATGTTCTGATAACACGCAATGTATTTCGAAGGTTACGATGTGATTTCGTTTAACATATTGGATGGCGTATCGGGGTCGGATTCGTGGTCAAGATAAGGCCCAATGAGTTGTGACAAAATTGGTTGTCGTGTTTATTGTGGCCGTTGCCAGATATAAAATGCTTTTGGGCGAGTATTCAGTCGTTTGATCGCGGCTATTGTGGGGGCGGGCCATTGTCGGCCCTGTATTGTCCCAGCGAGGGTCGCCCGATACTTACGTGACTGCGGTCGAAACTGCATTTTTGGGAGCTTCAACAAGTAGGTTCTGTTCTTTATGACACGTTTTATTGTCCTTTCTATATTTGTGTGAATGCACGTGATATTCCTGCATCATTTGCAACAATAGAGGCTAGTAGTAAATTTTATAGTTCATGTAAATCACTGCGATTTTGAGTAGTAAAACTTTTTATTGTTCGTTAAATTTGAATTCTACTATGAACTACAATATCAAAACCTAATAACGACGGCAACTACCAACTTAAGGTAGGAGTAATTTCCTGTTATTACCATACAATATAAAGTTATATATTATGCAGCCTTCATACACATAATAAGGAAGTACAAAATAGAAAGTCTCCGTCTCGTGATTGAAAGTGAAGTGAAAAGGCACACAGCGCCGTAGGGAGCGGATTTCATTCCTTTCAGAACGTACTCACTGACTCCTTATCGGTACTGCACTCCTGGTATTTGTTCGAGCTGAACTAGGTTTTGGATGTGGAAAATTGAGTATGGCGCTGTTTAATAAATGGTTTAATTTTACAATACATTAAATTGTAGATACTTATTTTTATTAATTTGTCCCAAAAAGGGATAGACAGAAGATATTTAACGATTACATCTCTTTCCCAATAGGGCAGATAATTACGTATGAAAATAAAAATCTGTTTAGTCAAATCAGTTAGAAAAAGTAAACTTTAAAACACCTTCTTTTTCGTTTTACAAAGAAGAAAAAACCGAATATTTGAAACAAATTAAACTTAAGCTAACGTGACGATATTTAACAAACAAGTGAAAACAAAACAAACTTTTCACAATGTAGACAGCCATTTCATATATAAACGATAGTAAAATATACTATGTTTTTCATAATTGTTATTGTCACACTACATGTCAATAAACAATGTGATATAGACATAAAATTATGGTGACGGTAATTTATATGAAATAATTTACACTTCCTCTTCTACTATTGAAGTTTAGCCTTACAGTACAGTAATCCCTTGACAGTTATCTAGAGGACCTTACAAGGTCACGTATACCTGCCTAAGTAACGCATGATCTCAGGTCGATGCCCTTTCCCAGTCGACCTGTTTATTAATCTGGGGGCACGGCAGTGCCCCAGCCAAGTCTCGAGCAAACGGGCACGGCCGTACCATTCTTTTCTCGAAGCGTTTCGCGGCTATTTCACCCCCCCTGTATCATCGATACGGATAAAGCTAGGGGTTTCGGTTTTCGATGACCTAGAGTAAGTATTAAAACAAGCTCAGCCTCAAAATTACATGACATTTGCACCAATAGTTTACGAGTTATGAGCGATCAAAGTTACACCATTTTGTCACTCACTGACTCACTCACTGACCGATCATCAAAAATCTAAGGTACTTCTAGCAAACTTAGAACCTTCAAATTTGGCACCAAGATAGGTTTTTAGCTACATGTAAAGGGAAAATTATAAAAACGGTAATAAATTATATACCATAGTAAATAATATGAAACAAATTTATATTTGCGGTTTTACAAGAACATGGTATATGAATTTCGACTGCATTGTTAACTTTGTTCTTTGTTTATGTACAAAAAGCAAATATTCAAGTCAAGTCATCAAGTCACTGTTATTGTAATGTTAACAAAACTATTGATATAGTCACATAATATTGATTTATTATTACAAATTAAGTTGAACAGGACTTGGCTCCTATGCGATCTCAAAACTTTTTACGATGGAAGAATTGCATAGAGAGACTTGGCTTTTTTTTACATTGAATGTTTTTGGTGGGATATTTTATACGTCATGAGGAATCACCGCGGCAAGGGTTACTTATTATTATTCCTCCATCTATCAAGCTATGAAAAAGAAAAGAAGATAAATACAATCTAATAAATTATTTATATTTCGGGAGGGTAAATATTAAAGAGTATAAATGTAGCTGAAACACAAAACAGCAATTAATAAAAATGAAAAATGTTTTTTGCAATAACTAAAAATACGTGGTTAATTAAAAAGTAGCCATATGAACTCATATATCCGTGCATATATCACTTTCGACATATTGATAACACCTAAAATATTAATTTGTGAATAATTTTAGGGATTATATTGAGGACTAGCTGTGCCTGCGACTTCGTTCGCGTGGATGACGAAACTTATCAATGAGTTTTTAACCGCAAAATTAAGTTTGTTTTTATTGTTTATACTTTTCCGGGATAAAAACTACCCATTGTGGTGCCCAGTATAATAAAGAATAATTATACCAAGGTTCATCGTAATCGAACCGGTAGTTTTTGCGTGATACCTGAACAAACAGACAGACAAAAATTTTTTTCTTCACTCTTTTGTGTTCGGTGTCGGTCTAGTAACACCCCCCGCCATTTATTTTCAATGTACAGAATTTTCACTTTTACAGATTTATTATAAGTATAGATTATACATTTATATTTCAAAACAAATGAAGTATGAAAGCAAATGGCAGGAAATATAGTGGCTTTTGCATTTAGCGGTGAATGTTTGGACACTTTTTTTTGTGAATGTTGTCTTTTTATAAATATGTAATCTTAGTATCTTCTTATATCTAGTTGAGAGGCAAACAATTAACGTAATTATTAAATAGTAGGCAGTTAAAATTCGCGACTTCTTATTCAGGCTCTCTTGTAACGAAAAGATACGACGATTGATAAACAAAAAACACAATAATGCGCAGCTAATAGCTATTAAAGTCATAATCTTACCTTTATTCATGCCACGAATTGCTTTCCCAATGAGCTACGTATCCATTACCCGCTAGGAAATCGTTACTTCCATAAATCCCAATCGAGCTCCAAAGCCGTCAAAGGTACTGAGATAGTCTTTCATACCTGCATACGACAACTGTCAAAGAACTCGTCCATTTAATTACGGAAGCTCACGAGATCAAGCGGCCGTGATCGCGATCAAGCCTTTGACTCGTTCCCGATCGGGGATTACTTGACAAGGAAATGAGGCGAGTTCGCTAGATTGGGCTCGAGGTGTGTTGAGTGAAGCGCTCAAGCATTTGAGGGTTGAGTGTTAATTATGGAGTATTGCGGTTTTGTTTTGTTGGTGTGGTACGGTTGGAAAACATTTTTGTAGTAGTAGCGAGGTGTTAACTTAACTTTAATAACTATAATGTTTTTGGTAAATGTCTAGTGGTTTAGATAGCAATAGCGCATCAGAGGTTATAATTGTTAATAATTTCTTTTGATCTGTTTTGTTTGTATTCATTTAAATTTAAAAACGGTTCGACGTCTATTACATGCATATATTCCAATAAATAATTTAATTACAATATTACAAAACTCTCTTTCGGAAAAAGCAAGAGAACCCAAGTCTCGCTTAAATACTTAAAGGATTGTTTAATAGATATAAGCTCTTAGATACAATTCAAACAACTTCCGAGTTAAGATGACATTAAACACATATTGTTGGTAACGTAACCCGTTCGTGCCCGCGGCGAGAGCGCAGACTGCTCGCTTTGATTTGTTAATGTGGAGTAAAAGTGGGTGTGGGGACTTGGGCTCGTGTAACAAGACGAGAGGAGAATCAGGATATGAGTATCGAAAGCAGGAAATCGCAAAATGAGTAAGATGAGCATGTTTTTTTTATCATCTAGAAAAATCAAACTAAAAATTAGAAAAACAATGGTGAAAAAATTTTAGCGATATCTCAAAAACTCTATTTTTTACGAATTTTTAAAGTCGGGCATTCTTAAATTTAGTTTTGGTTCGCCCGATCAACGCGTGACGTCACAACGCCCGTCCTCCGCTCCCGTACATACGATCTCGTGCAGTATTTTTATGTTACTCGCATATTTTTCTAGATTTTGCTAAATATGGAAAAAAGAGTAGCGTAAAGTTACTGAATAGTCTTCTTTGTACTAATACAACAGTTAGCACGCCAAAAAATATATCTTTACAAGCTTTTATTTAACATTCAATGTATACGTTTGTACCTACAGCTACGAGTGGAATCTTGCAACTTAATTTTGAAACAGATATCTTTAACTGATTGAGCTGAAATTTTGTATATCTGTTAAGTTTGGATGACAATATAATTTTATAGTACTTTCGAGCTGATCTGATGATGGCGCCAGAAGGTGGCCCGAGGAACTCTCTAACTAAATGACGTAATCGCATCGCGTTTGGGCTTGTTTGATAAGTCTACACTATTGCTGTGAGCTTAGTTAAATTTGAAGCTTGTGTTTAAAATTAATTTATATTAGAAACTGAAAACTGATTTGTGCCCGAAATGACAAAAAAAAGTATGCGCTCGTGTATTATATTGTCGTAAATTAATGAAAAGGAAGAACAAGTCGTCATTCTTGAAAAGATCGTTTCAATGTGAAAAATAATGCTAAAACTTTATTTCTATCCATAGCGGCCCGTCCCGGCTTCGCACGAGTATTTAACAAACATTTTAAAATATATTAATTTTAATAAACACTCACACAAACACGTTTTTGAATGGGGTACAAAAAAAGAGTAGGTACATTAAATTTCATTATAAAGAAAATTGGATTGTTATTTCTTTTTTTTATTATTGTTTATGAATCTTTCTATTACATTTTATATTTTATTTTAGTTTACTCCCCTCCCGTACTCCAGTGACGTCTACATCGCATAGTTAGCCGAGCGGAGAGAGCGGCCTCCATTAACCAAGCGACTTTTTCTAATATTTACACTTTTGAACTCGTGTTATCTTTCGAATGTAATGTCCAAATTGAAAAATTCAAGTTATATAATGGTATTATATAACTTGAATTAATATAATGTATTAATATAATAATAATATATAATATAATGTATTATATTACGAGCAGGACAGATAACAATAGCAGAAAAAAGGGGAGGCCTATACCCAGCAGTAGGTGATTCCGGGCTGATATGATGATGATGATATAATGGTATTAAAGCAGTCTTAAATATAAAGCAAATTATTTTGATAAGGATTACTACCAAGGTCAAACACAAGGTCGCCATTTCCAGCGACGCCATTGTATTTTTTTTTTAATGAAAGAACACTTGTTGCATAATGCATTATTGGAGTTTTAGTAAGGATCCCTATTATTATTTTAATATAATATAGGCTACTTCACGCAACGATAGTGTAGCTAATCAACAATGAAAGATTTTTTTAAATAGGTATAATAATTTCGTAGCCTATTCAAAATGCAACCAAAGAAACAATCAATCAAATCTTGCCTCTTTCTTATATTATCATAGATATCTTAATATGAAATTACAAACACACTTTAGGTTAACAGCATTACACTAACTACAAATACGGTACATACGTAAAAAAACATGTTTTAATTTTTTTGTTTGGCTCTGAAACGAAAACTCTGAAACGGCTGGATCGATTTTGACAGAACTTTCAGTCACAGATAGATAATGCAATAGGAAGTTTAAATTTTATTTATTTTAAAAGGGGATTTTGTGAAACATTGGGGCACATATACTACTGAATATTTAGCATTCCGCTGCTTTTCATGTTCTCGAACATGAGTAAAATGTTCAACATGAGAAATCTACCTATCTATACTGATATTATAAAGCTAAAGAGTATGTTTGTTTGCTTGAACTTGCTAATCTTAGGAACTACTGATTCAGACTTTATAACACTACGCTGCACCCAATAGGGCGAAGCATCAATGGAAAATGTAACAAAAACGGAAAAATATCCCTATTTGTGAACTTCCGTTGCGTGCGCAGCGTAAACGGTTGAAGTTAGGCAAAAATCATGTATGACGAAATTGTTCCTCTTTAAAAGTTCTAAAAAAAAGTCAGCGATAACATATGGCTATCTTTCAAGATTTAATACTATAACCGCATTTTTTTGGAAATCAACTTTGTTTTAAATTATGAATTATTTGCGAAGGCGTTTTGTCAAAATTATACTAATCCTTATCTAAATAAATGTGATATTAATCACAAGTATTTAATTGTGAACAAAATTGTCTTTGACATTACTTGATTTCCATCAACATCTTAGGAGGTATCATAATTTTAAAATAACCACCGGCCGGCCCGAGCGCCCGTCGCCTGCGGTACGGCGGCGTGACGTCACGACAGGTTCTCGGCCGGCTCAAAAAGTTATCGGGAGATACGAAATTGAAAAATTTATAAAAAATTAACTACTGGAGATATCGACATAATTTTTTCGCAGTTATTTTTTTATTCACCTAAATTTTTCGATAAGCCAATAAAAATGCGTTTTTTTTTATTTACATCTTCCTCATTAAATGAGTTTACTGAGTCCATAGATAAACTGTTCAAACGTTTTGTAGAAAAGTGTACCTAAAATAAATACATACAGTCTAACATAGAACGTGCTTTTCGGAAGTTTATTAAATAAATAATAAATAAATAAATGCGGACAACATCACATAGTATTACATTGCTCTGAACTCAAAGTAAGTAGCTAAAGCACTTGTGTTATGGAATTCAGAAACAACGGTACCAATAAAGGTACCACAAACACCCAGACCCGAGGCAATGTAGAAAAGTTGGTTTCTACATTGACCCGTCCGGGGATCGAACCCGGGACCTCAGAGCTAGCGACACCTTGAAACCGGTGCGTACGCCACTCGACCACGGAGGTCGTCAAATAAGGTAGTGTTATGTCTCTGTCTTCAAGTAACGGTTTCTCTGCGCTGATTTTTAATCGAGTTTGATAATATGTCTATTCAGATTTTGTAAAAGAGTATGTTAATTAGACCTGTTATGAGTGCGTGAGTTTACTAAAATCTGGCTGACATTGACCCTAAAACAAAAACGAAAAATTACAAATAATAAATAAATTCTCTATAATTAAAACATAATTAACCAGTATACATTCCTCGCCACATAAAAACAAGGCTTTTAATTACATTCGCATTAAGTTCAGTTACAAAGAATTAGCACTCTTTCGGCCGCCATCGCATAAATAACTCACCGAACAAATTTTATTACAAGTCCAACTTTAAATTCGTTGCTCGTACTCTATGACTTATGGCATTTCCACTACTGCTTCAACTTTGCAAAATTACTTTACACTTCACATAACTCTTAGTGGTAACGAAATAGGTGTGATTTTCGCTTGTTTCTGTCTCGTTAAGTTTGTCTCCAGTGTGTCACACGCAGGGCTACCCTTTAATTTTCATTTGAGACCACGCCCCGTAAGTTGTGTAATGTAATTAACAAACAGTAGGATTTATTTCTCTCCTGTTTCCGTCTAACTTGTGTTTAGAACCTATTTCCACGGTACACGCAAGGGCTATTGGTTATTTAAAACTCCATTGTTTTTAGGTGTTAAAAGGTTTGTAAATTTTTACATTTACTGTGTTAGTTATATGAGTCGGCCTCGCGATTGTATTCTCTACAGATTTGGTAGAGCCTATTGTTATAAACAGATTTATAATATATCATAATTGGCATACGTATGAAAGATCTTGTTGCCAGAGGATTAGGTTCATCAACCATCGAAACAAGTCTTTACATACTCGAAACTGCATGAACTTGCCTGTAATACACTTTAAGATAAATTTTTCACTTATTAAATTATGACTTTTACTGATAAGGAAAGAAGGAAGAGCTCGTGGCTAAGTAGAACTTTACGCCGTGCCTCGGATAGCACGTTAAGTCGTAGGTCCCGACTGTCATACGTTGATCTTTGACAATATTTAAGTCAATTCTGACAACCAGTCTTACTAAGGGATACTGGATTACCCAGTAAAATGGGTTGTGGAGGTCAGATAATCAGTCGCTCCATGTAATATACGGTTGGGATAAAAAAAATATAATTTAAAATTAAAAAACACGCCTGCCATGTAAAAAAAATTAAAAACAAGTCAAATATTTGCACTCGGGGTCGGTTACTTGGAACAATTCATTACAGGTCCCCCGACTGCAAATATTTGACTTGTTTTTAATTTTTTTTACATGGCAGGCGTGTTTTTTAATTTTAAATTATATTTTTTTTATTTAATACCTTTTAGTGAACAACAAAAAAGCATGACACAACACAAAAAAAAATTTCGTTCGGAACCCTTTGCAGGCGATTTCGACTCACACTTGACCATTTTTTAATGTCCACATAGCCTATGTCACTCGGGATAACTCAAAGCTTCTAATGATATCACAAACATTGAAATCGGTCAAGCCTTTTAGAAGTTATGGTGGAATAAAGAAACTCACAAACATACATACATACATACATACCTACATACATACATACATGAACCCTGAAAACATAACACTCCTTTTTGGGCAGTCGTGTAAAAAGGCAGATGATGACTGATAATGAAAGAAGGATGTTAGCTTAACACCGTCCAATGAGCCATTTACTAAAACAAAATGGTTTGAAATAAAACTTAAAAATCATACATATAAAGTGGTGACTTATATATATGTAGGAAGCCTATACATTTACATAAGTCACCACAATAAATCCGTTCAAAATATGCCCGCTATTAAAACAAGCGGGACAGAACAAATATATAAATTGAACACAGCTATCGGTATTGGTTGCCGTTGTACATTGACACCCGAACGAATTGTGGTGCCGCGCCGCTGAATAACTGTTTGGCATCACACACAAACGTCTTTTACTAAAACTTTTATTGGATGACAATCTTTGTTTATTGGATGTTCTAATATATTTCGTTGATTACTTATTTTATTTACTTAGATCTTTTAAATAGATATTTTATTTCATGGTTAAGGCAGCTAATTTCGATTTCATTGTGATGCCAACATTTGCCAAATGTTACTTAAATATTTATTTTACGGGATCATGACATTAAATGTAGCTAAAACATAGTTACGGTTATATTATTAGATAAACTAAAATAAGATATAAGCTCTCTATTATATGGTTTTAAAATTTAAAGTTACAACGTCCACGATTTTAAATAGTTTCCGAATGCTTTCTCTATTAGCAATTTTTGAAATTCGCAAATTATATGTAAAATTTCCTTCCTTCCTCATTCTACCTATTCTAGGAATAAGTCTTAAGGAAACATCCACCTTAGCCGTAGTTGTTTAACTATTCAGTACAGTATGAACAAGGCGGTTGTAACAAAGCCTTCATTATATAAGCCGGCCTTATATAACAGTACATAACCTTTGAGTTCGTTTCAATCTATAACGTTTAATTACTATTACTCTTTATATACTAGGACTTCATCAAGTTTTTTTTTTGTATTTGCGAGGGTGTAATAAATTATTAAAAGTACTTGTATGTCGCCATATAAAATCTTTTTTATTTTCATGACAGTATATAGAGTGAACAAAGTGGTCTGTGTTTGCTGACCCCTTTTAAAACGTTGCCTAAATTTATTTTTTAATCCATGTAGTAACAGTGTATGTACATTCTACTTACATGTTTAATTTCATATAAAAAAACTGTTTAATTTTATTTCGACCTTCTTAGTCATCGTAAAATCTCCTTTATTTTTAAAGGTAAACAACAATATTACCTTTATCGCATACTGCAGAAAAGATTCAATATTAGGGCCGAAACAAAAATCAGGAAGCTCTTTCAAATAACACTATGAAATAACAGTGACTCTGCGGACCGAAAATATGACCCAATTAAGTTCGGTAGCAACGAAATTGTTATGTGAGTGGCACTTATTATGAATATGTTTGAGTAAACTTTCTGCCTGAATCATCATGATCGTTAAAACACTGTAAAAGGCCTCGAAGGGTCAAGTGTATAAGACTATAGAAAAATGTGGATGCGGTACTTATTATCTGAATATTATATTATATCCGCAACTGACCGTAATTGTGTGGCAAGAAAGGGAATAGATCCAAAAATATTTGACACCAGACCTTATTAAAAAATAAACCTTGGCAAACCGATTAATTTTTACGTCTTCTAGTTAACTATTCACACCACAAAAACAACACCTTCTCGTATGATAGGATTAGCAGGTAACTTTTTGGTAGTTGCTTGCAAAAAAAAAACTAAAATTACTACTCAAGATGCCACCGACTCGAACCACGAGACAGAGCAATTTGTCTGAAACAACAACTAGATAGAAAACACACCTCAAAAAAGATTTTCCAATCTTAAAAACGACGTTGGTCCCTTGACGTGTCTCTAGATTATATAATCTATGGTACTAACTAATTCAGACGACGTTAGTCGAAGGGAATTGTTCGCCGACCTTTTGATCACCGTTTTATTATTGAAGCGGTTCTGCAGGGCTAGTCGCCGTGGCTATCAAGCTTCACTGTTAATAGCCCTGAATTATACATAAGCCTAACCTGAAAGTGCCTGAAACCAACTTTGTTTATGAAAAGACTTTTATTTATTTACGCGTCGGATTGAAAAAGGAACTGTGTATGTTGAGGGTTTGTTTTTCATTTGTTTTAGCGTATCGGTTCGTGTGAAGTATTGTAGACTTTCGAGATGAGAATATCTCTGTGTGAATTGGGACGCATGGGGGCTAAAAATATCTCGCTCGATATTGGGATTGGATGACAAAGGAGAAAACCACTTAAATGCATTCTGTTATTGGTTTTAAAAACATAGATAGCTACAAATGTGTATAGAATTGAAAAAGTCGTAAATACACAGTTATCTAGTTAGGAAATTTACAAGGAAATTTCTAAATATTTTTAGAATAATAAGGCTCAACTAGATTTTGTTGTAAATTGCAATAAATCTACTTGAAAATATATTAACACACATAGATTACAACAGTAATATGAGCAGACAGATATATATCATAATACATAAAATAATTAGCATATTCCTCCTCTCTCCTACTTTTGCTGTGCCCGACAGGGTCCATAATGAGTTGTGAACTTACTGAATAATTGACCTCCTATGTAACATTATGGTATGCTATAAAGCATTGAGAATTGAATACTTTTTTTAATAACCATTTTATACAAATAAGTAAATATTAAAGGTACACAACATACTCGTACGTCTGAGAATCATACAGATAGAACTTTTACAGTAATGAAACAAACATGCTGGAAGTATTTGTGTATACTTTTAATTAATTATTTATTGTACAAAAATGGTAATAATACATACCATTTTTGTTTTCTTAATTGATATAGAGTTAAGAGTATGTTTTTTTTTGAAAATTAACAAACTTTCATATATAAGAACCGTGATATCAGAAAAAAGTGTTACCTAAAACAACCTGAATTAAAATAATACTTTTTATTTTCTTTTATAGTACACGCTTCATATACCAAACAAAGTAACCGTCGAGAACAAAAAATATTAAAATAATACTATTCTTTACGATGCAATAAAATTATACTGTGTTTATATAACATAACATAAGGGAAACCAGCGAACAGCGTCAGATTTCAACCCTAACTCAGCCGCGTCATAATAAATTCTAAAGTGCGAACTTTATATATTGTTATAAATTAAGTTAACCCTTAACGAACGGAATACATTATTTTATTACGAACACGCAATGGGTTCGTGAGGCAACGCAAATGTCGGAACAAACGTTGGGCCAACATTCTTTTATTTGTTTCATCTGTAGGTATAGGTACGATGTTGTTATTTGTTGATCGTGTTTTGTTTGAGGGTTTTATAAATAGAATTTAATGTATGACAGATTTGAACAGAGCGCAAAATAATTGGGTGAATTTGGAGACATACAGTTATGTTAAAAAAAAATGTTTTTGATCTTTGAGTATTTTTTAAATTGAAAAGATACTCAATATTTTTTTGTATTGTTATGATTATGTGTTACTAATAAGAATTTATTGACAAAAGGGCGACGAAAATATGCCTCTGAATACTACACCATATTTAATATACGGAACCAACGTTTTCCTCGTACCTTTTATTCAAATAAAATCCAAAAAATAACGCAACGATAATAAATTTCAACGTTTTCTACATAATATGCAAAGTATTTTGCACAAACAGAAACAAGTTTTGGTTTTTATTCAATCGAAAGAAACTAATGTTTCTAACACGTGACTCCATTCACTGAAATTCTTTTGAAGAAATGAAATCTAGAAATTTCGAGAATACACAAACGTGTTGAGTTGAATTTCGAATAGTTTTGAAACTGGATCATTCTTCAATACTGTTTGATTAATAGAACGTCAAAATATTATTTGTTTTTTTTTCCCGCTTTCAAAAAAGGTTTTTATAATTATTAAACTCCCAGCCCTCTTACGCACTAGCGGTTAACTGCAGGGGCGGCTAACCGCGCGGTTAGCCACATTTCCAGTTTAATATGCAACCGCTAGTGATTGTACGCACTTAACCGCCACAAAATTTTAACCGCGGCGGTTGAATGATAAGCTGCGGCCCGCTTCGCGGCTGGCCGCCATTTTGTTTATACGCACCTGGCGGTTCAGTTCGCGGCGAGCCGCCCATAGAGAAAAGTAAAAAAAATAAATAAATTTAAAAAATAAAAAAACCCGACTGTCTAGAAGTGTAGATAGCAATGTTACTGTCACAGTCGGGACCCATAATGAATGATTTTAGTCTAGCTTATTTAATCGGTCCCGACTGTTACAGTAAAATTGCTATTACACTTCTAGACTTATTGAACTTGTTTTTTACTTTTCAGTTTTTATTTAAAGTGTTTTTTATGCAGTCGGGTTTTTTTATTTTTTAAATTTAGTTATTTTTTATTTAACACTTTTAAGTTAATATCATAATCCACCTAGCGTACGGCATTCGAGTTTGTATTTAGTTTGGATAAAGAACAATTTTTCATATATAATTTTTTTTTATACGTATATGATATACCATTTTGGAATCCTCGTTACAAGCCCTTTAATTTGATACCCATATTGTAGCAAACATATTTTTTTATTTTTTTTTACCTAAATCTATGGCACCTCGTGGCCGCCATGTTGGTTTTTGTTTGACCTGACATATCTAAGAACACTTGGGTAATCGATACGAATCCAACGATACCCTAATTATCGAAATCCATTCGGCCGTTTCGAAGATATGAGGTAATAAAGAATATTACACACGTACATACATACATACATACATACATACAAGATACGCGCGAAAAACATAACCCTTCTTGGCAGTCGGGTAAAAAGGGTGGCCAAATTCGTTGCGTTTTTCTAGTAAAGGGTGAATCTAGTATCTGTTTTTATTTTTCTTTCGTTGTTTTAGGTAGTAAAATAGATAACACAAGCTACCTTGACGGCGTCCATTTCTTTACTAGACAAAATACGCCTTCAAGCGGTCCAACCGCTTTACGTGGTTTCATAGCGGTTGGCCGCCGTGGGGTTGGCGTAGCGGTCAACCGCTATGGCAACCGCATCATGCGGCTGGCCGCTCAAACGAACCGCCTAGGTGGATAACCGCTAGTGCGTAAGAGGGCTTATGCCTAATTCAAATTTTCTTTTTATTAGGTATAAGGCCTCTGTTTGCAGTAGGCACTAAATATTGTTAAAGGCCAGTTTTAGTAATAACCTGTTTTAAGTATTTTTCTTACGAGAAATTTTAATGTGTTTTATATACATAATATATATATACCTACTACATATTTTATTGTTTTGGTCTAGCTAATACTTATTTGAATTGAAGTGAATTATTTGTTAAAATTGTGTAAATACATGTGTTTATAAAAACTTTGATGTTATTTGTTATTATTTGTAGATTTATCCAGAATTCCCCAACGCTTTATAAAAAAATAGTTGTTAAATATTTCGTTTAAACACAGTGCTGTACCAGACACATTATATTAAATATTCGTTTAGTGTAGTCACTGGAAACTGCTATTTCAAAACTTGTTGAAAATATGACAGTTTCTGTGATATCCCAAGGTCTCGTTAATTTCTTTTGACTGTATAATGGTTATTATCTTTGAAAACTTGATTAAGCAGAACCATTTAAGTTTGTTGACTGAAGTTTACATTATTTTTAAGATGAGTTCAAGCAACTCTGAAATAACCATTACATAGTAAATAGCACAATATGTATTCATAAAACTATTTACTTATGTTAGGTACGTATATTATTAAACACTCATCAATTTAATACGAACTTATCAATTTTATGCCTCGGCAAGCGAGCAGAAATTTTAATGTGATACTTGATGTATATGAAGAAATAGTTCTGTCAATATTTAAAAAATAGTAAATAATAAAATTGCATTAATGAAAATAATGCAATTTAAATAATTAGCTTGTATATTACACAATACTTGTCTTTAATGTTGATTAAAATACAGGCACTGTGGATTTATCACGGAACGCATGCACTTTGCAAATATCAGCCGACGAAATTCCTGAAATTCCTTATTAAACAACAATGTTGCTTACCTTCATATAAAATTAAATCATGTGGAAGCTATAAAATCAATAACCCAGTTATTTAAAAAGCAATAACAGGAGTAAAAAATCTAGCTACTTTAATTTCTGAGAACCTAGTCTAGCACCATAAACAACATACGTGTGACGTCACGCTAACAGTCCCACCCACTTAATATTAATTGAAGTGTTTTTGTCGGTAACTACACAACGTTACAAACAGTTATTGAATATTTAACGTTACCGGAGCTGTGCTAACACGCCGCAGGTGTTCGGGACGGGCCCTTGTTTTTTTTTACCAGTCTACGGACTATGGAGTATGGACATTGTTTAATGCTCGCCAGTAATTTTGTTAGCCTTCAGTGTTGAAACTCTTCTTGTTTTCTGTTTGCCTGGTACATTGACGGGAATTGATGAAAGATATAATATGTGAAACTAAATTAATTTAAACTGCGGTGATATTTAAAATAAAGATTGACGTTTGTTTATACTATACGTAAAGAAAATATGTCACGTACCAAAAAGCCTGAAAAATGAGGTTTTATACTTTTATAATTACTTTACGTGAGTGTTTCCGGGATATCAAGCACTGGATACTTATATTTTATTCCCAGAAATCAACTTCATTTCACCGAATGAATACGTGGAAGTTCGTAAAAATACTCCGAAAAATACCAACTGACCGGTATAGTCTAGTTAAAATAAACCTTCTAATGAAAATAACAGAAAGTTGGGAGATGATGCAAGTAAAATATTCTAGTCGTTGGGTGCGGGGAGCGGGGGGAAGGATAAATAAAATTTATTGGCGCTCCGAACAAATTCACTAGTTTTATTACTGAATTTCGATTCGGACCGTGAAATAAGTGTCGTTTCATTAAGACGAAGCTCTACAGGGATTTGTTGGAATCTGCTTTTATCTATCTTTCTTCATTTTTCAATAGATGAATTAAGTGTTTTGATGATGCATCTTTGTTGTGATCATTTTTAGCGGTTGAACTTTGAGCCGTCAAACCCAGATAACAATTCTCATTGATTGCCCATTTTCAACGCTAGTATTACTTTGGTAAATCAAACTCACACTATCCATCTTGTGTGCACAAGACGTATAGTGTTGGATTTGATTTGAGCAACCGTCAAACTCCACAACACAACACGAGGTGTTTTTTTGTGGAATCATGTAGTTGAAAAGTCAAGTTGAATGTAATGAATAATTATTAGCCTCTTGTTAAAGACCACGTCGATAATTTTGAATAATAATATAAATTAAAATAAAGCGAAGCAGACGTATATAAAGTGAACTACCAGTCACTTTTAATGAACCTAGCTATGGTATACTCACCCTTAAAAAGCTTGTTATCAGTGGAAGTTGGCGTTCATTGGGAATCGAGCGCAACTTCCCGCCCTTACTTCTCTCTTATCTACTTTATGTCAGTTTAAAGATACGTGCTCTCTTATAATTGCACAGTTCTTATTAAACTTTAATTAAAGTTTATCAGAAAAGCATGTGCGTATAAACTAATAACACGTGTGTATTAAAATGGCAGGGGCTGTAAATAATAATACACGAAAACGCGACACTAAAACCCGGTCATATTTATATGAAAACTTTTCAAAATGCATTTAACACGTGCTCGAGTTTTGGCACGCACATTAGGACTGCATTTACATGTCCATATAAATCACTATACCGATGTCTGATGGTAACGCATAGTTAAAACCGGCGCCAAACCACTGTTAGAGACCAATATTTGGCATGTTTATGCAGTGTGGAAATAAAAACTGCCGATAAAATAGAAAATTATGTGATAATTTGACTGCAACGATCGCCAACTGGTATGCGACACGCCAACTCCCATGGCGCGACATGCTGTGCTTTCGATCCTCGCATGGGACAAACATTGTAAGTGATTCATAAAACTTTGTTCTATGTCTGATTAGTCTTTGTATCTGTGATTTAATTGACGTTTTCGAGACACTGGAAAGAACTTATTAGCAAAGGACTCGTTTTAAAGTTAGAGCTATACATTGATGAAAAGTTGGTGAGGAAAATACTGTTAATTTGTTTTACCTTTATATATAGTTTAGTTATCTTTTCGAGAACATTATACTACACTCCTGCACGTGAATTTGATCGCTGTACCCTACAACGCCTCTTACATGCCCCCAAAACACAAGTAATGTAGATCCAGTGTGCCTTAGCATACCCGTAAAGGATAATAAACAGCCAATATACGATAGTTTACAGTAACGGTATATTGAGACGATTCATCAAATATATAGGAGTATGTGGCCAAGGCCGCCCACGCACCGATTACGGCGCACCGTAATAATTTCGTAGAAATGAACTGTGTATGACGAAAACTGGGTTTTGCCCCTTGTCTTTGTCTTGAGTAGATTTTGGCTATGACATGAAGTAGTAGCCCATGTAGTTTCAAGATCAAGATAAAACTTATTTTTTTTATCAAAATAAGTTCAATCAGCGTCCTAGCAGCGGAAGTGATAGAGCGTTTTCACGTTATCCTATACGATATCGGATTCGAGTCGATATTGTATCGGATAAAGAGAGAACGCTCTTACAGACGTATACTACCTTCGTGTATAATATGATATGTATGTATATGTACGGGTTTGGTCAGCTTCAAAGGTGGACAAAGGTGAGGCAGAACATTAAGAAATTGGCACCATTTCTGGGAAGCAGAAAAACGAATTATTACAATTTCCTGGTTATTGATTGATACTAGTGTATTGATTCTTCCTGTTCTGGGTAACTATTTGTTCTTGGTAATTGCTATTTTATGAAACGATGTTACGCTTGACATACACATCAATGTCCAAAGTGTAATTGAAAAGTAAGAAAACACCTACATAGCATATTGATATTGGGATTTACAAAATGTATGTAGAATACATGAAAGTAAGATTGAAAAACTAAGTGTGGGCGATATCCAATTATTCAAAAACAAGAATCAAGCAAATGAGATCTATCTAGAGCACGAACAAGCTTTTTTTTAAACTAAAATCAGTTATGTGCCAGTATTATTTGTTTGTGAATTCAGTTTTTCTTTTTCATCTGCCTAGGTACAGTCAAGCTCACTTCAATGAAGCTATGACTTATTGTTTTAACTCCTAACTGTGAATGGTGCTATCAAGGTCAAAATGGTTGCATAGATTTTGAGTTCGATGATACCTAACACACGTTAATGATTTTATAATAGTCCTGCACGCATGTTCAGACGAACCTGATACATTTAACTGAGCGCTATATTAATTATTTATTTGTAAATTCAGGTCACATTCCTCATCCATTTGGTATTCTGGAGATTCTCGACTGAATATTAGATGATAGAGATAGGTTCGGATTAATCTGGTGTTATACGTGATAAATACGAATGTATTAGGTGATTACTAAGCAATTGATGGTAGTGCCTATCACAAAAACGTTAGATATACTTTTTATATTCAACAGAGCGTTGTTTTATGAATTTTGCGTGATTGAAATACTCTCTTATTGTATATTATTATTATAATAAAATTAGTTATATAACAATGTAAAATGAAAAGTAGAATCAGAGATAAAACCCTGACCCTATACGTATGTTTCAGTATTTTTCATGTAGGTAATAAAAAAACTGATTCGTCCAATTCTTAGAAACGTTATAACCGTAATTATTAAGCCTCTTTATTTTCATGCACTACTGGTATATAGATCGAAAAAAAAAGGTTTAAAACCATACTGATTTTCACTTTTGATAAATAAAATATTAAAAATGTGTTCAGTTATTAATATCGTAAATGGGACCTACGTACTGAATTGGATAATCCTCAAAAATCCAACGTGAAAGGGAAACAGAGATTACTCAATAAATCATTGAACATTATTTATGTTTCCTTAAACACTTGGGAAAAGTTGGGAAGGGAACGAAAATGTTTGGTACCGGCCATCGTATTATACCCTCTTTATACCTTTACTGTATAACATTATGTTATGGCTGTTTTATGGGATTTATGGTTGACAAAAAGTTATATGAAGCATCGAATCTTTGACTGTTTAGTAAACGCTAATTAATTTAATGATCTACCTAAGTTCCTTATGAAATGTAAAATAAATAACACATATTTTATTTAATACTAGCTGTGCCAGCGACTTCGTTCGCGTGGATGACGAAACTTATCAATGAATGACGAACTTATTACTATTGATTGTAGCGTGATGAAAAGTATACTATAACCTGCCCAGGAGTATGAAGAATAATTGTTTCGTTAAAATCCGTCGAGTAGTTTTTGTTTCTATAAGGAACATACAGACAGACAGACAGACAGACAAATATTTTACTGATTGCATTTTTGGCATCAGTATCGATCACTAATCACCCCCTGATAGTTATTTTCCAAATATATTTCATGTACAGAATTGACCTCTCTACAGATTTATTATAAGTATAGATAGAATCAGAAATAAAACCAATATTTTTGAAGTGAGATTGTTTTGATTTGATTTCAGTTTTTATCAAGTTGTGTTCAATATTTCTTAGAATACTCAATGTTTAATTGTTAACATTGTCACGATGTGAATAATATTTATTCTAGTCTGGAGATTTTAGTGTATCTAGAACAGCAGACAATATTATATCTAAAACTAAGCAGGTTTTGAAACCAAACCTAAAAACACGAATTATAAAACTTATAATGACAAGGTACCTGTAAAAACCTTTTAAAACCATCCCATTAATTAACGTTATGTTTAACGCTCATTAACTAGCAAAAACATGAGTACCAGGGGTGCATAGCACGAAAGAGGCTGTTCATTTGCGACAAGATAATTAAAATTTTGTAAACGGTCTGCGAGCGGCCGCGTCGCCTTCTAGGTTATTATTATATTGTTAACATTTCTGTTAACATTCCATTTATGTTAGCCTGGTGCATTATAAGAAATAAGTTTGATTTTGAAATAGAGGATTAGATTTATTAGTTTTGTTTAATTTGAATATCTATTAAATGGTTTTTTTTCTGGAACTATCTAAATAAACTGTTAGCTTATTTTTTAATCTCAATAATTTACTTTGTCAGTGTGTTCCTTCAATATTTTTAGTAAATTTAAATCAAAACAACAATTTACATGCCGCATTTCCATAACATATTCACAAAGACAAGGTAAAGCGTGCATGATGACGTCACTGTCCAAAATGTCATTTTAAAAGGACTCAGACAAAATGGAGTCCCTTTGTGGACTTCTATAAAAGGCAGCTTGAGTTAGGGAATCATGCGTCTATTTTACGGTGAAATATTTTAAACCCGCTATAAAATGTACGCCTGGGGCAGACATGACAGAACCGTTCAAGCTAAAAAGGACTTTATGTTATCGTAGATAGAGTCTGAAAGTCTTGTTGTGATGTTTGTATAAACGAATTATTGTATGTGGGATGTAAAACGCATTCGATGTGTATTGTGGACAGTATACGATATTTCTTTGTGGCGTTCTCGAAGGATTTAAAGGTAAGCTAGATCTTTTGATGATAATGTGTATTGTGCTGGGCTTGGCATGTTCTTTGAGTAAGGCTATGAAAGGAAGATGGCTTTTTCACTTATGTGGTTTTATGATAAACTATTCTATTTCTATAGTATTACACGCTTCAGGTATTTTCATTTAGGGGCAGATTTTTGTCTAAAGACTGTCAATGCTTTGTGATCCTTCAGGGATTCTGTCTTGTACCCTGATTCTGTCTTTTTGTGATCACATGGTAACAATTTGGGGGAAAAAAGAAAACGACATCCTATCGTTTATTTTTCATTTCGAAAACTACTATTTTTAAAACTGGTTTTGTAATCGTGAATGCGTTGAATATTATATTAAAGATAATGTAATCAATTACTTTGCTCAATCTCTTAATATGATAAATACGCGTTAAAACCCTATTATAAACCATTCCTTCATAATTTTCTAATCAAACCTGTATTATACATAAAGCAATTAGTGCAGGATACTCTGCAAGTAAACCACGAATGTAAACACAAATAACATTACGCTTATTATCATTAGCGAGGTAAACAGTCACCTCGGAAACGAACCTGTTTGGAATAAAGCGGCTCGATATCAACTATACTGAGTGATTCGTTGGTCATTAAAACATAGCTATGCGTAATTGTGACGCTATGAGCATAATTCTTATAATTAGGTATTAGGTAAACACAGCTTAAAAAAACTTAAGATAGAAGAACAAAACTATGTCATCATGTAGTAAATGGAATAGGACGAAGGATGACAAGACATTATTTGGAAAATATTACCTATTGGTAAAAGCCGAAAATACGTTCTTTAATTTATTCTATAAATGCATCTCCTGCAGCTGACCATACAAGTTGAAGATGACAGAGCATCAGATGAATCAATTTACTTTGCACCCAAAACAATCGAAAATAAGACTTTCTAATCACCATTAGTTACCACTACCCAACTTTCCACGGAAAACATTCACCAAAATATTTTAATCTTTCCACCTTCATACTACACACAAACCGCCACATAATTCTAAAGTCTACCTATGTACGCAACCCTCGGATAGTCTGGCAATAACAATAAAAACAAAAGCAATCGCGCGACCCGGGTCCTACGATCCTTAAGACCTACATCACGGCACTAGAAATAAACTTTATACCTACCTTATATGTGTACTATATTTATATACTTGACGTTTATTCTGATTGACTATTTTATTTGTGCTTTCGGCAGATTTATTTTTGCTAGAGTATTGTATTGAGTATTAAAGGAAGAGGTTTTTTTAGTGGCAATATGTTTCATTTGTACGCGGTTTTAGTATGTCAATTTGAAAGGTGAAAGGATGGGGCATGATAGAATGTTCGCATACACAATGTGAATGCGGTACCCCAACTCAAGACATGGCGCATCTTCTGTCCTGCCCGTCCTGCACCACCACCGCCACCCTCCAGGACTTAATGGAAGCCAGCGACAAAGTCATTCAAGTGGCAATTTTCTGGTCAAACGGAGTTTAGCGATCATTGACTCGAGAAGAAGAAGAAGGTGAAAGGACACATTTTTTTATTATTCATGCTATGCATAAGCCGGGGGTCAAAAAACGATTTGTATAAATATAACTTAGCCCGAATACACGTTTGATTTGGATAAAATATATTATTATGCTTATAAATACCTAGAAAAAAAGCTTGTTACCTAGAAAAAACAAATGTGGAGACTGGAGGTCAGTTAGGCAGTTGCTCCATGTAAAATTCGGTATTCAGCTGTATTCAGTAAGACTGGTTGCCGACCTCAACATAGCTTGGAAAAAGAATTCTACCTGGAATCATATGTGAGTAATTTTGGGTAAAAAAAAATATTCATATTTCATATGTTATTTTTAGCTTAAAAACGTTATTTTTACTTCCCGCATTTTAAAAGGGAAGGTTTTACACCATGAATTGTTTAGCAGTACACTTGAGTGGCGAATTATTATTATCTCGCGAGTGGGAGGAATATATTCAAAGCCTTGTTTATTTTTGTACAAAAAGGTTTTAACCTTATTTAACAAGTTTCGTAGAGCATTTCATAAAAATAAATTATTAAGAGGTCGTACTAGGCCGACCGTTTAACTCGCGTATCGCCTGCGCGGTAAGAAGGGAGCGGGGGCGGGTAACGCTACACACGGAGTCAATAATCTGGTAATTAAATAATTGGTAAAGAATAAAATAATAAGTATCTTTTTTTAAGTATTTTTTTTAAGTTTTACTCCTTTCTTACCGCGCAGGCGATACGCGAGTTAAACGGTCGGCATGTCACAAGGTTTTTTTTTTCAAAGTTCATTCACCTATCCCTTAACGATTTCATAATAAAAGCGATCAATTCGATGGTTTTCTGTAGTACACAAACAGTAAGCAAATAAAACCAGACCACATTAATTTTGTGAGTTGCAAACTAACCAACAAAATTAATGAAATCTTAGTTGATTTTCAGAAACTATGTGTAGATGGATCTTGATAAGTCGAATTAATGTTAAAACTACTTCGAAAACAATGGCCATTACTAAACTTCAGTGTTCCTTCATAAAACTATCTAAATACATGATATAAAATTATCATTCATACTCTTGATAAATACTACTACTACATACCTACTAGATAAATAAATAAGCTTAAAATAATGTTTATGATAAAAAAAAATTGCCGACACAACCAGGAACAAATACCAATTCAAAATAAGCTAAAACAACTATTAAAAACATCTAAATATAACACTAAAACAATAAAAAATAATGTTTCCACATAAGTTGGTACAAACAATGGTACCGAAACAAAATTGTGTAATTAACCGGCCACAGTAATTGGGAAACAAGGGATAGACGGGAAGCGACCCGTTAATATTTACGTGTTACTGTTATAGACACTTCTGCTAATCAAATGTATGGAAAATCATGTTTTTTCTATGTTTCCTGCAACATGATTTGGGTTCTTTATGCCTGAACTATAGTTGTACTTTTCTAATATTATATTTTTATTTTATTTAATTGATTTATTTGGAATAACAAAATTTACACATTAAATTAATTTAATTTATTTATTAATTAAATTAAATCTTACAATTATACAAAACCAATACATGATACAAACGTGCAACTCACAACTATCCACAATACATATTTTTAATTTTACATCATGCCAAGAAATTTTACGTGTTCAGTCAATTACATGCGCTTAACAACAGATCAAAGGACAGCCTGTGTATAATTTTTTTCCTTAAAATGAACAACAACAAAACTCTTGAGTGAAGTCAACAACCTCTTCGTATTAAGAGGTTGTTGTCTGCCTCAATAATTTCACATAACAGACATGTTACTTCATAATTTACCTATACACAGAGAAAAAAAACCTCCTCTTTTTACAAGAAAAGTGTATGACATTGACATCAAATCTCTGACCAAAGCATTAGCGGTCATGACCCCAACAATAAAACGCCGAGAAACATGACATAAATGGGGTTTCTTAGCGAAAATTCCACGTCATGTGGAGCTAATTACTGAGAAAATTGCGAGAACATTACCGCTATTGATGTAGTAAATATTTGTCCGATTCCATGAGATCTTTGTTGGAATACAATAGCCTCCAAATTGGGATAATTGCTAGGGTTTTGCTTTATTTAATTGTATTGTTGGAGCTCGGCTTATTGTATTTTTCGGAAGCCAGACAAGAATGGACATTGGTATAAAAAAAAAAATGATGTTAGAAAATGTTTATTTATTTTTAGACGCCAGACGAAGGAAATAAGATGGTCATAATACAATGCTTCTTTTTATAAAGTTTTTAATTATCTACCTATTCAGTCATACCAGAATTTTTCATTTCAGTTTCAGCACAACGCTACTGCATAGTCAAAATGATCGACAAAAGAGTATGAAAATATAATTCTATAAAATCCGTTAGTTAATAAGTTAGTATATTTTTGCTTTGTAATGATGTAAGAAAATACTAAGCTTTCTACGTCACGGTTATATCATTATGATATCTAAATGACGGACATAAACGTTGCTTGCAAAAAATCTTATTACTATAGTCCAGGAGTCCGAGGTATAGCTATATCAGTCAAATTAAAAAGAAGGTGAAGGTTGTGACGTATAAAGAAGTTCAGGAATTGGCACTCGATAGGAGGAAATGGAAGGAGCTGCACCGACAAGAGCTAGGCTCTTAAATTAAAGAAGAAGAAGTCCAGGAGTAAGTGTACAAGTGTCTGAGGCAATATAGGTTAAAAATTTGTGATTAGAAAGACCAAAGTCCACGTACCTTCCTAAATTACTGGCCCATATCCAATTATTTGTGAAAACCTTTCCGAGTAATATCGATGGTAGCTGTTTTCACACGGAATTAAATTTATAAACTTTCTGACGAAGGTTTGTCCGTGCGGTGCGCCATGTTCGTGTGAATGGGAGATATTTAACGTCTGATAGGATGTAACTAACATAGATTCCAAGATCTTTTATTCTAGTTTTAATCCTGGTGACTGTTATAAACAAATTAAAAGAACTTGTAATAATTAAGTGTAGAAATTGTGATTGAATATAATATAGTTGTATAAATGAATGATATAATTTAATGTAATGAAAATTTTGATTATAAATAATTGTATATTACATTTGCACGCCTTAACAAAGCCAGACATGTCGTGAGCACACTTTCATTTTAAGATCTTACATGCATGTATATTTTTTTTGTTCCTGTATGTGTACACATGTTTATGCAAATAAAATTTATATTCTATTCTATTCTATTTTATCTTTGTATGTTCGTGTATATACGTGCATATATTTTCGACAGGAATAAGGTCTTTGATAAACTGTAGGACGCTTATTCTGTTTGTATTATGTATATAGTTTATAATTGTATATTTTTACATAAATAACAATGCGACAATCATAATTATATCTCTTCTGAACTATGTCGATTAGTCGTCATATATTGGTTTAATATAATATAAACTGTTGAAAGAATACAGTTCAATCATACTCTCCAATGAATATGTCTTGGCAAAGTACCTCTTGGGACACGTCTTAAACATTCTTGAAACTTATTTTTCGATGCACTCAATAACGTATAAAAATAGGTTTAATTATAACATAAAACGAAACACAACAATCCCTCTGGGAGTGCAGAAACACTAAGACATCGAACCTATCGTAGTTATTATAGTGATAATCTTAGAACGAAACGAGAAGGGTCTTCAGAACTATGTAAATATTGGCGGGTCATATCTAGTGTTTTGTCAACCATCCGCGAGCCTTGTCCCGGATCCCTAACTCCCACGGATCATAATTCACGGTCATCTCGCCTCGTTGTTTTGGTGTAAAGTCACTTGTACATAAGCTTAATCTGTATGAAATAAACTATAACTTTGATCCATATTTTGATGGCTAACCAAATGTGTTTTGTTTTATGTAGGAAAGGAAATTTTAGAAAATAAATAAAATGGCGATTTTTTTTTTGACAATCTAATTATTTATTAATGAAATTAAACTTAAAATATTTACAATAACATAAAAACTGGCGATTGATTCAATATTAAATTTAAATTTATTGGCCATATCCTAGACTCCTCTATATTTTATTACATTAATCCGTTGCTTCCGACTATCGGAATAAACCGTTAACAACATCAAACTATGCTTCCACTGCGATCAAAGGAACGCAGCTGCAAGCGCTCACAACAATATTGTTTTGAGTCTTACTTAGAATATTCGAAGCCATTCATGAAAGCGGAACCAATTTCATCCAATTCCGTACAAGGTATAGGGTTCCATTGAGTGTGAAACATTCAAGGCAGAAACATTTGAGCGCATAGGATACAAGTTCAGATGCAACCAGCTTGAGTTCGGTGAGAGTCAGATTTTCATAGCTATAGTAGAACTAGAAATAGTTAGGTCAAATACAATCATTTGGTTATACAAGTTTATAAATGACGTCAAAAGAGAAGGTTCTCAATTCGAAGGTTTTTATTGACTGTTTGTTACGCAAGGTACCCGAAAATAATGGGCTATACAAAGTATTTTTGCCATCGATAGAGTATCCCTCAAAGGTGGTTCCGTATAAACATTGGAGTCGGTTCTTTTCACTTCTATGTCACGTCTTTATATCTGTCGTCTTCATAATAATCAGTGATACTCAGTGCTGAACATCATATAATTATTAATGTTTTTCGTTCTATGTTTTCTTAGCATCAAGTTACATATTTTATCAATTCGCAATAGAAATAGTAGTAATGAGTAAGAATTAATTAAGAAGAAAAATATAAGTAAGAAATTCTTTCGTGGTTGTTTGCAATAAACTTCACTAAAATTAACTGGAAATTACTTTTATTTCAGTACATTTTCCAGATTTTCAGTGAATTATGTTAAACGAGCTGAGTTAATGTACTGCAAACTTTTTGATAAAAACATGACTTAGTATCATTTAGTATTATTAATGTGACTGATTACAAAATGTGTCAAAAATAAAAAGACTTTACGCACGAGGTTTAAAAATAAATCAACCCAAAATTCAAAATACATTACGTTTTTTAGAGTCTCTTTAAATAATTCATGACGTTTTAAAAATAAATTATCTTCCACAGATTTCTATTCGTAGTTTATAAGCCATGAAATCCGCCAATCCGCAAAATAGGTTAAACTCGGCTAAAGAGCTTACAACTTGATAAAACTAACCCAGGTATGAAACAGAGCATAAATTATGGCACGTCAGAGGGAACTCATAAAACTCGCGTTCCAATGTTCACTTTTGCTGACTTACACAAAGTAACTGGTATAGGAAAAACTGCATTACATTGTTGCATAATGTTCTTCTTTTGTGTACGTAAAGATCCCGTCTTTAAAGGAGAGAAGTACCTAATTTCTATTATGCCCGCTTTATGATATTAAACGAGCGCTTACTTACAGGGACTATTTGAAGCTAATATTGATTGGGGTCGATACTTCTTTGTGATTTTTGTATTTATTCGTTATTATAATACTAATCTATAGAAAATATCCTGAATCCTTCAGAATAATTAAATTATTGTACCAAACCTATGATGCTTAAAATAGACTTTTTTCGTTCGTTGGTCTTCCAAGATTTGGGTCAGTCATTTAATAGATTTTTTAATCAAAAGGAAGTTAGTTACAAATAAATACAATAAATCAATATGTACTTAAATCTAATACAAGAACAAACAAAGACTAAAATTAAATCTTATATAGATAAATAAAACTAACACGCGTCAAAATACTCATCGTCATCCCTGTCAATGGCGGGAAACGTGCCCAGAAGGCTGGCAGCATTGCCACGTTGAATGGCTATGCCGATTCTCTGTGCAAGGAACAAACCAGCTCTCTGATCACGAGTAGAGTCCACCAAACGTTTTGACAGTTCTTTAAAAAGATTTCGTGCACTCGGACCCCATGACCCGAGCGTTTCAACCCCAAACGGCTCGAAAATATAATTACCCATTAGGTTATTATACTTCCGCCGTTTAAGGGTCTCCGCTGCTCCAGCAGCAGCTCCAGGAGAGATAGATTTTTTCATTCTTTTACAGCTAAATGTTTGTACTCTTAAGTATCCATATAATTCAAGAAGGCCACAATTTCTATCAAAAACAAAAAGATGTCTTTTATTACAGCCATCACTCGGAAATCAAAGTCCTCCATTGAACAAGCTCCTTAAAGAAAGGGTCGAAATCACAATTGCGGCTGTTAATAATTGTACATCGCTTGCCAACAGAGGGATCTTATCGGCGCAAGACATTTGAATGATGAATTGCGAACCAGTACCAGGATATTATGAAGACGTGGGCTCTTCAAATAACTTGCCATTGTTTTGGTATTAAAGCAGATTGCTAGCTTGTATTGTTGTTTTCGTTTAAGAACCGCTATTGCAATGTTGTGCCCGTGGCCCACGGGAGTTCTATAAGGATCAAAAATCAATAGGGGTAGGTCTAAAGTTCGTGCAAATATGATTAGAATTTGATAAAAAGATGTTGGGTAATGTTTCCCAAAATATCGAAATCAGTATTGAGGTATAATATGGTGATCGACAATGATGTTTAAATTGCCAAATTAATACATTCATCATCCATTTATTTTATTCTATGTGTTACAGAACAATAAATTCCCATACACTAATTAGGTAAAGGGTTTTAATACCTACTTTCTTTACTTACAATATGTGTAAAAAATGGTTCCATGTTTCTTACAAGAATTTCCCACGAAAAGTTAGCTCAAGATTGAAATTCCATAATAAATAAAAACTCCGGCGAAAAACTTTTTAACTTTTCCAAAGAAGGTAAAAGTTTTACAACTTTCCAGTTTTGTGTAAACTGTTCTTGAATTAACTTGTTCTTAATGGGTTAAGCGATTCAAACTAAAATTAGAACGCTTTTCGTTTTTGTACTTTGAAGTTTTAAAAACATCTAGTTTGGGGTCAAATAGCTTGGAGATGTGTAGTTAAAGTTAAGACGAAGTTCGGCTCTATTCATACGTTTATCTTAAGGTGTAAAGAAAAGAATACTGGAGACAACGATTGTTAAAGCTAACTAAATCTGGGTTCTATGTTCTAACTATATTCTGTAGCCTCATTTTTCATTTACTGATCATGATGAAATATTTTAAATACTTAAGCAAAATAACATATTGCTTAAATATGCCTTTTTAAAAGATGAAACAGATACGCTAATATATTTTTCTTTGTTCTTTAAGTTATTGTAACACATAAACAGGCTTTTACCCGCTCACTTTCAATGTAACTACCGAAATTAAGTTATCAGTTGTTTATAAGGTAGAGTGGTTAGTTGGTGGGCTCGCTGTGTGGAACTTTAAATTGTATAGTATGTTGGTAGTTGTTTGGTAATAGTTTATTTAAAGACGAATTGAGTAATATAAATACGGGTTAATTACGACTTGGAATTGCACACGAAGGGTACCGTACCATCGCACAAGATGTTTTAATTATTACTTTGTTTTTTAATCAGTAATAAAATACTCAGTCTAAGTATCGACTCTCTGCCTATTTCAGAAAGACAGATCCCCTTGGCTATTCAGGTACGTAACATATATAAATATTAAATGTATATAGTATATGTTAAACTAGTTACTAGTAAAATAACGTCTGGAAGTCATCTTTAATAATATTTTACATAAATATGACACGACACATTTAGTAGGTCACGACCTTGCCTTATTTATTAAGTCAAAATAAATGTTTAACAGAAAGTTTTCAGTCAGCCAAATACGCTTTCATAACGAAAAGATTTTTGTTTTCATAAGAACTTATTAAGTACTTACGTAATTAGTAACTCAAAGGACAAGATCGAACGTCTCAAGAACATGGATTCCTATTCTTTTTATAAAGAAAACTTATCAAATAAAATGCTAAGATAGTTCGAAGTTAAAAGAATTTCTTTCAAAGTTGCACGAGCAATTAAGTAGGTTTTCCATCTCGGAAATTGAGTCTTCTAGCGACTTCTTAGTGTTTGCCGAGTGCTTCGAAACTCCCGTTAAAAAGTAGTAAAAAGTGGTAAAAATAGAAGTTTGCGGGTCGGGATAAGCACGAAGTATTAATTATGTATGTCTGTCGTTGATGGCTGACAAGCTATCTCATACACCCTTTCACTTTTACCAATTACGTTAAAAGTACCAAAGTTTCAAGTGTTAGCACTTTTATAACTAGAAGTTTAGGTCCAGTTTTCTTGTTATAACTTGGTATTACTAGATAAAAACGGCCACGTCTCGCAGAGGCAGTCAAAAAAGAAAGAAAAACGCTTATTGAAATGGAATGTTGCGTACCAATTTCACCAAATAGACCTAATGCTTTTTCGCCTTTTGTAATGAGAAAAATGGGAAGAATGAATTTTAATACACAAAGGTACATAGTAAGTACTGTGTATAGACAAAAAACATAGTTAAAATAAACAAAGAACACTGTTTTCCTTTAGTGTCTTTACTAACAAAAACATCTAATTTGGTCAAACTCCTTTTTAACTTCACAAGTTTCGATCCTCAAGTAAAGTTCCAACACAACAGGATGAATAGAATATCTAATCCATTAACGAAGCACACACATATCTAAACATTAACGTTTTATTCAAACTTGTTTGTTATTCCTCTCACATTTAGTTTAGTTATTATAATGTTGATATTAAGGTTTAATGTGAACCCGTGAACTAGGCCTGATCTCGCCTCCCCAGGGTTTTACAACAGGTCATAATTAAATAATTACTGTACACAGTTGGATAACAAACATAATTAACATTTATTACCGCCAACAGATTCTAGGGTATTGTTATGATTCAGATAGTGGAAACTGAATCTAAATACGTCCTTAATTAAATAGTTGACATAAACATAACATACCATCACGCCTGTATCCCCGAAGGGTTAGGCAGAGGTGTACCAATGTACACCCACAGTTCGCCGGTATGTTTAGGTCCCATGTAATAGGGGGCGAGCCTATTGCCACTAACCGGGCACAAATGAAAACTCCGACCTGCTACTGAGAATTTCATAGAAAAAACCCAATAACGTCGACTTGGGAATTGAACCCAAGACCTCTAGCGTAGCAGTCGCGCTTAGTACCACTAGGCCAACAAGGCAGCAAATAGTTGACGATTTTATAAAATAGATAAGTTTAGTACTTACACTACAGGTGTTGAAAGCAATGATGTATTATTTAAGTATCTACATACTTTTATTATAATTATTTGTCTAAAAAGAATTAAGGAAATCTTTGAGCATACATATAATTAAATAAAAAATCTTAAAACATCTCTTTTTTTTACAATGATCAATATAACCATCCATTTAAATCATAAATTTCGAATGTATCTCTGTTTGACCATCTGTTTCTCTTTCTAAACTGCTAAACCAATTGTGAGGGGCCTGTTGGTCTAGTGGTTAGACCCTGACTGATATACCGAAGGTCGTGGGTTCGATTACCCACCCAGGACAAATCTTTGTGTGATGAGCACGACCATATAATAATAATAATAATTAATTGGGTGTAATTTATCTATAATATGAATGTATTTAGAATTATATAGTTTATAAGTTGTCTGGTTACCATAACACAAGCTATGCTTAGTTTGGGATCAGATAACCGTGTGCGACTTGTAACGGAATATTATTATTATTAATTTGGATGCGCATTTTAGCTTGGATTCTATGAAATTACATAGACTACATTGTGCTGCAATAAACGACGCTCACGCGGGTGGAACCACGGGCAACAGCTAGTAATCGTATAAATTCAATACCAATAAATTTATGATTCAGTACATATTGTTAAACCTAATATTGTTTGGCAATATTGCTTAATAGAAACTAAATATCAAACAGAATGGAAACTGTTCAAAACGTCTCAAATATTGATACTAAGTTGTTTATCGAAGCTCTTAATTGTGTTTAAACTGTAAATATACACTTAAAGCCTCCTACGTACAGCCTGTAGGAGAAATACGATATAATTGTCACACTATGATGTTAGATAATACCTATTTTAGTTTTTTTTTTTCTTATTATAATCAATTTATTTGAGCTAGTGAAACAAGTTTCTGTAACACACGCTCTGCTTACACCTTTCTACTGTGATTTTACTACTAAATAGATGAAAAACCCGTAAGTATTATATAGTCATATTTTGCACAACTTAACAGCTTTTGCTAATCATTTAATGTGTATTACTTCCATAAAGTCATTGTTTGTCGCATCTATTTAAATTATTAGTTACAAATTTAAGCGTTAAAATTAATCAAACTATTTTTTTTTTTTTTTTTAAATCATTTATTTGATGAGGCTTTTTGCGCTGGTGCGCCAAGACAGCCTCGTAAGGTACCACAATAAATAAAATAATAAATTAACAAAAGTAAAAATAATCTAATCCTAAGATAATTTAAAACTAGACACCCCGTTGGAATGTAGCGCCTTCTACAGGTCACAGGCTAACTACAGACCCTACGTCCAAATAAAAACTAAAAAAAAATTACGTATCCCTCCTTGAAAACCCTCCCCTTACAAATTTATAAATTTCAATACTCTGTTCCGAAAAAGGCCTCCCAAGCAAAATATTAATCCCACCACTATACACATCGCCACGGAGCATCCCCCCCAAGAATGGCCTCGAATCATTGAAAGCGCTACACTCCAACAAAATGTGATACAAATCATCCAATTTATTTACACAAAAATGACAAAGAGGGGATGGACTCACACCCATCAAATGTAAAAAACTGTTAGTAGGCACATGTCCAGACCGTATTCTAAATGCTAAAACTAAAAGTTCTCTTGAACAGCTAACTACGTCGAACCAAGGAATTCGAGGCAGCTTCTGTTGGATAGTTCTATACCACAAACCCTTTCCCGCAGTTATAATATTGAAGTGGTTCTTCCACATCTCAAAACAAAACTCTCTCATGCTAGGTATAAGCTCCGTAAAATAAGGATTACTAGGAATAATTATGCCGTCCGTGATAGCTTCTACAGCTAACTTATCCGCCACTTCATTTCCAATAATACCTACATGCGAAGTAATCCACTGAAGCTTTATATTTACTTTATCGTTCTGCAAAATGTGAATAATCTTAAGCGCATCATAAGCTACAGGCATACCTCGAACTCCCGATACACAGCGCATCAAGTGTTGAAGAGCACTTTTTGAGTCTGACAATATCACTACATCTTTGCACGGCAAAGATTGAATGTAAGACAAAGCTTCAACAATAGCTGTCAATTCAGCTCTCATAATACAAGCATCATTGCACAGTTTAAATTTAACACCAGTATTTGTCTGAACATCAAAAAAAGCTGCTCCAACACCGTGAGCATCTTTCGACCCATCGGTAAAAACATAATAATAATTATTGTACCTAGAAACTAACATATTGGACATTAACATTCTTAAATTGGTTAAGGTTGTTGAACGCTTTGGTACATTTAATTCATCAACATTACAACATATACAATCTTTAATATTAATATTTGTCACCCATGTATCCATATTATACATGTCTAACATATGGGACTTGTGAACAATATTGTTCCCAAACTTATTGCAAATATCAATTAAAATCGGCTTTTTCTTGTTACGCCAGTAAGTATTCGTACACAAAGCAGACAATCTTTTTAATAAAGCTACGGTAACATTATGAGAAAATGAATTCACCCTTAACCAGTACCTACAAGCCAACCAATGTCTTCTCACATATAATGGTGGTAAACAAAGTTCACTTTCCATAACACAAATTGGTGTGGTACGAATAAAACCACCACAAATTCGTAGTGCTCGATTTTGGAGAACATCAAGTTTGTTCAAGTGCGTCTTAGCACTATTCCCATACAAGAAACTAGCATAATCGATACTAATCAAACTATTATAAGTCACAGCTATTTAATAAAAATAGCTTTATTTTCCTTTATTGTAGTTTGTTTTCTTTGATAAGTACGGTAGTTAGCAGTTATTCTTCCCATTCTCAGTGGTCAGATCTATCTTGCAGTGAGCGTTGTGGCTTCAATTGACTTACATAATAGAATACCGGTGGTGTGCATTCTCAAAATGAAAAATTCTTTGTTTACCGAGGCGAAGTAAAGGTGCGTCCTCAAATGATATCAACTCCATATAATTTTATCTACTTGTATATTTTAAGAGATTTGTCTAAAATATATTATTCATGTATTAGACTTCTCGCATGTTTTCATAAACTTAATTAATTATGGTGTATGCATCTTTGAAATGACCAAGTTTTCCTTGTTGTGAGATTTTTCGACTAATATAGTAAAATAAATAAATGGATATTCATTTACCAACCTAATAGAAAAATATTGAACTTTCTCCCGTTTAATAAAGCCGCGATAATGAACGTTATCAAAATCCGCGCGCCCAACCGACCGTAGCCGACATAAAAGCTGAAAATTTTGTCCGTGTTAACAATTTAAAATATTCCAATATGTCCAATGTTGCAGGAAAACAATAAATATTTTTATTCATATATCAATAAACATTTCAATTGGCGCTCCAGTGTGCAGCCGGTCTAGCGAGCCATTCAATTTGAACATTGTTTTTCTTCCATTAATATTATTTTTCGGAAAACATTTTCCCTTTGTGTTTGTAACTAGATGGCGTTTAATTAAGTTTTGAAACATTGTACCTTTGTCGGGCTGCGGTTACCGGCCGGTTAGTGACGTCAAGTTTGTTGTTCAAGACTGAAAATAGAAGTTGGAAAGAGTGGAGAGGAGTACGATTCGGTTTTGGTCAAAGGGACTTATTTGTTAGGTTGGTATCGAGTTACTGTTGTCAAAACGTTATTTATTTAAAAGCTGCTCGATGGTCCGATAACTGTTCAAAATTGTTTTTCGTTATAGCTGTTTAAGCTTATCATACAACAATATACAAAACTCAGAATATTTAGTTGTTGCATATGTCGTGTCATTAATTAATTATTTCATAACTAATTGGACCGGAATGAGTTCCAATGCGTTAAATAAAAACGTTTTTATTGAAGACAATTTTTTTTTTCTCAATTGAATATGTAATGATACAAATTGTCAAAAAATGAAGATCTTTCTACAAAATATTAAACCGCTATAAAAGATTTTGATAAAGGTCAAGGTCAACAATTCGTCATCACATAAAGAAAATCTTTTCGATTTCGTTTCGCAAGGAAAGGCTTTTGAATTATGATCGCGGTATCCGCACGGCCGCCGTCCGGGACCGTCCGGCACGTGTCCGGTGGGCGTCCGGCAAACGGTATCGCCGGCACCGGACAGCGACCGTCGCAATTTATTGCTTTATCTTCCCTAGTTTTAATATTCGCAGAGGTGGAATTTATCGCGGTTCTTAATGGGTGCTTTATCGTCGATTTGGGCGTGTTCTCATTAGTTCTTAAGCGTACTGTCCAGTTGTACACTTAGTTGGGGTTTTCCTTGTAAACAAATATCTTATAAAAAAAAAACTTTTTTTTATAGTTGCTTCTTTGCTTTGAAAGATATATAGCAAGTAAAAACAATGATTACAAAAAGTCACACAATGTTAATTGCTGTTTGCTGTTTTTTTGCTGTTTTTTATATTACAAAATAGAGTTAACGACGGTGTCTGTGCTGTGTGTATTTGCATGTGTGTGCGCGTGTGTTCGTTTGTGTGCGTTTGTGTATGTGCGTGCGTGCGCGCGTGTGTGTGTTTGTGTTTGTTTCTGAATGGGTGTATATCTGTTTGTGTTTCGATTTCACCTTGTTATACATAGTTATGAAATTATTCATACTAAACCAATTTGAGAAGTTTATAATAATTCATTTTTCGAGAGTTTGTAATATCTCACGTCGATGTCAACTTCCGCACATTCTTCCGCAAAATACTGAATAATTTCAAAATATTTTTAACGTGATGTAATACAAAGACATTGTCATGTACCCCTACACTATTCTCTACGTTTCCATGCGCTACGAGCGCAGGCGGCATTTTCTCGGTTACAGCTACGTGGTTACAATGCTACGCCGTACATTTATATGCTGTGAGCTACGACGCGACGCTACGAAGCTACGCGTGCTACAAAGTAATGTTATGAAATTATGCTGTCATATGGAAAATCGAATTTTGTTTTTCGTTTTAATTTAGAGACAGTTGAAAGGACAGGGATCGTTATTTGACAAGAAAAGGGAAAACAAAAGCTTGGTAAAATGTAGCCTTAGTTAAGTAGCTTCATTAGTTTGCCTTTATTTCTTGCGCTATTTAGAGGCCTAATTAGTAGAGTTTGAAAAGTATCTTCTTAGGAAGTGTTCTTGGCTGTAAATCTAGCGAACCCATCTCAACGTTTAAGGCTTTTATTTCAGTCAATGTGCGATTTTGCCATCATTTGACATAATTTTCTACATCATGTTACTGCCTCATCGAGGTAGCTACAACATCATTGCACATCTCTTTTCAGTTATCAAACCTTTATCATTTCGCTTTTCTAGTTACTATCTAATCTTTTCATAGTGTCTTCCGACATAATCAGAATTAATCAGTTTATTATACAAAAATGCTAAAAGGCAATACTAAAACCTTTACAAGGTCGATAACAGCTGACCAGTACATATAATATCAATATAGATCTCGATGGCCATATTATGAAGTAAATCCATAATACTTTCCGTCGGGACTCTCCCCTTCGATGTACCTCTTGTGATTTATTGTCTCGGACTATCTATCAGGGGTTGTCACACTTTTTTGTGGCGTCTGCGTTTGGTGGGTTATAACTATACACTGTAGCGTAGGTTGTTTGCATAAGTATCACAAGTCGAGTAAAACAGTCACTTTTCTTGCCAGATTAATAGGGATGAAAATCTAGAGTCAGAATATTTTTTGGTCACAAGTCCCAGGGTTTCAACCTAGTTGCCAGGATCTAGGAACATTTGTGCATTATTGTGAATTTCATATTACTGTGCTTATAGTCTCAGTATAAAGAAAAGACAGACCTTTTTCAGTGCGACATTTCTTCTTCCTATATAGATCAAAGTACTCTAATTGTTTAACATCACTTACATAAAAGTAAAATAAATTAAACAGACTATGTTAAACGTTTTATAATTTTCCGCAGATTTTAACCGACAGATTTGATCGAAATAACACAAAATTGCATACTAAACTTTATAAAAGTTTCATTGATATATCACGAATCCATTTAATAAATGTTCCTACGACAGCTATGAAACTGCAATCTGCTGTTCGATAGAGTTTTTGTCTATTCTGCATTGAAACAGATATTCATAAACCGTTTTTGATATTCCAATATTCGCATGTAGGATGAAACAACGTGTCTCGTGCTATCTGCACGATTAAAATCCGATTTGTTGTAAACTGTATTAAAACTAGTTTTACGTAACTCTAGGTGTAGGTGTTGTATTTAAAGTTTCCATGTATCGTTCGGTATAGGTTTTGTTGCAGTTAAAATGTTTTACAACAGTTTAGTCGTTTTGCAATCTAAAAATGTAACTGGATGTCAGACTGTTTGAAATGATATATTTTAAAATAACTACTATGATTGGATTAACTGCCTCGATAGCCTTGTGGTGCTAAGCGCGACTGCTACGCTAGAGGTCTTGGGTTCGATTCCCAAGGCGACCAAGGTGTTATTGGGTTTTTCTATGAAATTCTCAGTAGCAGGTCGGAGTTTGGATTTGTGCCCGGTTAGTGGCAATAGGCTCGCCCCCTCTTACATGGGACCTAAACCTACCGGCGAACTGTGGGTGTACATTGGTACACCTCTGCCTAACCCTTCGGGGATACAGGCGTGATGGTATGTTATGTTATGTTACTATGATTGGAAAATTTCAGGTAGCAATTATGTTCATGGTTTTATTAAAAACATAATTCGAACATTCGTTTATAAAAAATAATCAAATCATTGTTAGGACACATATAGGTTTCTCTTTCTCTGTAAAACAACTGCGTTCATCTTTGTTTTTAGCTTAAAACCACAAAAGCAGGAACATACTGTAACTTTCATAATTTAAGCGCTCCAGTTTTTGCAGGTACCAGGCGCTTTTGACTTTAATGTTTCACTAAATAAAACCCGTATTGTCTACATACAAGCGTAAAAGTAAGGCCCGTTGGAAATTAAAATACAAACGAACAAACAGTATAATCACATAACAATTTCTGTGTAGTGAACATTTTGCAAGCAAAGCGCACATTACACCGTAAACACACACAAAAGACTTGATATCAGCTTATATTGTTTTATAAAATCGCCAAAAGAAAGCGCAGAGTGCACTGTAAAAGATAAAAGTAAAATGTCGCTGTAATTACGGCGGATAAAGGAGAAGTTAGGCGCATTGCACGCCGCGGTCATAAAACTGAACGGAGCTTATTGTCTGTTCTGGACAGGATAGGAGTAAGCGATTGTTTGCATACAAAGTTATACAAGCTTATGCAATAAACATTTTTATTATTTTATTAAACACGTTATAACGCTTGTTTGCCCGGAAAATATAGAGTCGATTTTTTCGTTGCTGATAGTCAATATACCTATTTTTTGTATCTTTTCACGAGTATCGTGAAAATGACGTTTTTGTTACCATTTACCAGGTGCGGTAATAACTTTTGGTAAAATATAATATTTCTATAAAAAGTAACTGAATAATGATAACATTTCGCCTTACATTTAAAATACTTATTTAACTACATAAATTAAACTGCATGCCCTCAAAACAGATCTAGACTTCAAACAAACAAAACGTTGAAACTCCAACTATCAGAAGAGCGAACATTTTTGCTTGGCCAGCTTCTCCCAACATCTTAGTACGCCCCGCAGCTGTTAAAGATATATTTGCCTTCAAGTTATCTGATGCCTATATTTCATCGCCAGCCTCACAAATAGGTCACGTTAATATATTCGAAGGGAAATTTATACAGAATTTGATCGGTATGTAATATTTTCTGATATTTGAGCACTCGTTTTAAATGTACGTTTTATTTAAATTTCTTTGTAACGATCGAATATGCAAAGATTTTCATTAATGCATATTTGATTGGTTTTATTCGTCGATGATTTTACTGAGCTGAATTTCATAGTTCTTTTTTATCGTTAACAGTATAATATAAGCTAGTTATTGTTAATTTTTGTTAAATTGAAGATTGGCGCTTATCATGCGGTGTATAGAGAGATTAACCCATAAAAAGGTTTAAAATGTGCTTCAGCGTACTAAAGGTAATTCAAGGAAATTCCATAGGCTATACAAAAAAGCTCTTTCCAACGAGTCAGTCAAGTAATATTTCTTAGTCAGAATTCTTATCCCAGACATAAGTTTTGAAATAGAAAAACTTGATAAAAAGAAACAATAAAATCTAATAGATGTTAAGAAATAAAAAGTAAAACTTAACCAGACTTCAAAATTCTGCAAAAACAATGTCGAAATAAAATTGTTACTAGATGTGGCTTCTGCAAAAAGGGTTGGTTTTTTATTTCATTGAAAAGTTTTGGGATATCTGCGAGCGTCCTATCGGCGATAACGCTGGCGTTTTTCTGCTTCCAATATATTATATCTAGAATACTATACCTACATAGTATACATACATGGTGTATCAGAAGTCCCTAGAAATAGTTCAAGGGTTGACTCTACTTATCGATAAAAGTAAAACCTACTAAAGGATACATAACTAAAAGCCAAATATTTATTGAATTTTACATGCATAAGTGATTAACTGATTGTAAAATTTGTACGAGGAAGTCAATAATTTTGTGACACAATATTGGTTCCATAGTAAAGGTTTTTACACTGTCGAGTAAAATCAGCCAGTAAATTATTTTTAGGGATTTCGAAGACACCCTGTATATGAAATATTTTTCAGTTAGGTCAAGTCCCTTCGCCTTTCCTTTGTAACGCGCAAAATAAGCGGAAGCGGTCGGCACGAATGGATTTGATGGAACAGATTAAATGTGTATATTCAATTTGTGCCCCAATTTGTGCCTTATTCAATTTGCTGCTGTCACTTACATGGCGACACCGAAACAATATTATAGTTGTAGAGTATAGTGATGTTGTGAGATTGTTTGTATTCCGTATTCAAAACTTATAAATAGATACTATTTGTTTTTGATAAATAGAGGTATCCATCAATGTATAAAGTCATTGTTGGATGTCTAAAATCAATATTTGAGTTTGGACTACTAGTCACTTAGCTGTATTTTTGTAAAAGTAGATTCCATTGATAATATGATCGTAAAGTACTAAAGTTAATTTAGTTTTAATTTTGGACATCTATTTGTTTTGAAATAAAGGTTAAAGGCTATGTAATTAGGATATTATTTAAAGTACTTATAACTATTGAGAGAAAACAAGAACACCTTCTTTTTTTACCCTGGCAGCTGAAACAATGCGTTCCAGACAGTTCGCGTTACACAAATAACTTTGATGTGGCAAAGACCTCACGACAAAATATTTAGTTTTACTTATTTGATCTAATATTATTTTGTAAATTAGAGTTAATGCCCTAATTTCGTGCTTATTTAGTCAAGACTAACTGACATGTGTCAGGAACGCATTGTTTCAAGACTAAGGTATAACAGTAATGCGAACAAAAATATTAAATAAGACCGTCAGTAACTACTCTTCCAGAGTACATGTGGCTAAATGCCAATTCTATAGCGCTGTTAGAGCTAAGCCGGAGCTAATTCAGTTTGTGGACCACACTATTTTCCCGTTTGACTTTTATCTGTTACCAAATGCCCCAATTAAAGCTTCAGGCTTGAATTTGTGGCCAATATCGTCGCCTCGAATAAGATCGATTGGGACGATATGCCGGCTAGTTCCTCAATAGTAGTGTAAGTAACTGTTTTATAAAAGTACCTACTTGTTATACGGAATTCTTGTGATATATGGTCTTGCCGTAATGCAGATTTTTACCTGTACCTGATTGGTGTGACGGTTACGAAGGCAGGATTTGCCGGTCTGTCTGTATGTCTGTCAGTGGCATATTAGCATTCGTAGCTCTTGAAGGAATGGACCGAATATGACGCGTTTTTTTTTATAATTGTCTTGATCGAGATAGCTCTTAGCCATCATCTATGAAGACCTGTTCATTTTAAATGTTAGCAAAAAATTTTTTTTTTAAATCGGTGGTTTCTATTTTTTGTTACTTTAATTTAATTGGTACCGTTCAAACATGACTTTAGGACACCTGCTTTAGTTTTAAATTGACTAGTGTAAAAAGAATAAGGGAAAACAAGAGACGATATCTTTTTAACACTTCTTCCTAAGCCGGATATTACAAATATCAGAAGTAAAGTTTTCTCAACATTGTTAGTGATGTCCCAATGACTTTGAACGAGGCGTTTAGATGAGAAAACTTTTTTAATTCTTTCATCTGTTTCCAAAGTTAGTTCTAAATTATTAGTCTGTTAGTTGAAGGCTATCGTGTCATTGGTTAAAGTTAGTTGGAAAAAGTTCGCGATCTGGATTAGTAGGCAGAAGAGCGATCCAATTGAGATAACTATGAGATTTTTCCCGGGTATTATAATTATATCTGACTCATCATCATCATCTCCCGAGCCTTTTCCCAACTATGTTGGGGTCGGCTACCAGTCTTACCGACTTCAGCTGAATACCGTATTTTACATGGAGCGACTGCCTTTCTGACCTCCACAACTTTTTTTACTGGGGAACACAGTAACCCATGGTAAGACTGGTTGTCAGAATTGACTTAACGACTGCCAAAGATCAACGTATGACAGTCGGGGCCTACGGCTTAACGTGCTATCCGAGGCACCGAGGGGTCTCGGTATGTTTAGAAATGGTCACCTATCCACGGACCAACCGTGGCGAGCGCGGCTTAACCTGTAATATCGGTCAAACCGTACGGCTTAGACTTAGCCACGAGCCCCTCACTATTATATATCTGACTACTGATTCTAAAAGGTCTGTCTTTTTTTTTTAAATATGTAATGGATCTACGTCATAATCCTTTCAACTAATACAATGAGTCTGTAGTATAATTTTTAATATTTACGTATTAGTCCTAACAAGTTCAGTTTAAATAAATTTGCTAAATCACTCCCTTTGTCCTTTCAAATATTTGTATAGGTACTTGATATTCATCACATTGTTTAATATCTATTTAATTATTAGTATTACAAATAATGTCTATTATTAACTAAGTCTAGAATACAAAATTGAATTATGTTCAGTTTGCAAATGTTTTCTCTTTAATTAAAGCTATGATTCAACAACAAAACAAATGAATTACGAAATGAATGTTTTAATACAATTTTATTAATAAAGTTCAGTCTGTCTGACTTTGGAATGGTGTTTCATAACAAATATTAAAGAACTTTAAAGTAACATACCCTTTTGTGAGACGTGGTAAAGCGCGAGTTGGTCTAGCTGCAGTCGTTCTGTATTCTATGAGTATGTGTACGTGCTGCATATTTATAGTACGTACGGAAACTATGTCTCATTTTAAAAATTAAAATTTTATCTTGAAATTTTAAAGCAAATGTTGAAAAAGGAAGTAAAAGAATGAAATAATTACATAATATATAATTATACAATTTCTAATTATTAACCAAATATAAAAACTAATTACAAGCTAGGTAGGTAGGGTTTTTACAACGAATGAATACTGATCCCTAAAACATCGGACAAGTGATTTTCAGAACTTGATTAATTTTAACAGTTTCTTGGAAAAAAAACATTTGGTATTTGGCATTAATTCAAAGGTAACATAACAAGGTTTTACGGGTCATATTTCTAGAGAAATTATGGCCATTTAATCATACAATTCAATATTAATATAATAGTATAATGAATTCACGTGCAACTAAAAACGTGAATATTAAAAAAAATTGAGAAAAGACGTCTTAGAAATTTAATACAAGTTCAAGATATTGAATTTTAATTGTTAAAAGAAACATAAGACGCATTACATGAATACTTGGAATTTAATAAATGTACAATAATCTACATGAAAGAAAAAAATATTTTGTGGTTACTTGGAAGCCTTATAATAACAGCGGGCATGAACCATAGCATTCTTAAATTTATGAATTAGTGATTTTGATTATAACAGGCAAATGACTGGTTTACTATGTTCCAAAGTGACAAGGACAGCATGATTGAATTTTCAGTATTCAGCACTTTAGATGATAGGTCAAGCACGGGCACAGAAAATAACAGTATTTTTTTATATTACATTTATTATAATGTTTCTGAAATATTGCCGACCGCAAACTTATAAATGTTTACACTCAAAGAGTGATGTCAGTTGCAAAGTAAAAGTATTAAATCAAGGAACTGTTGAGGTTACGGCGAAGTTAAAACGAGTTTAAAGTTGTTCGCGATAAGAACTCCCGAACTCGGGCTCATAACCACAGGAAGTTATTTACAAATTTTAAATCGTTTATTGTTAATAGTAGGTGCTACCGTACTGCCCCCAGTAAAGAAATAATCTAAAAAAAAATGCAAACTACAGTTTTTGTTTTTATAAACAAGGTAAGATTTTTTATAAAAAAAAAATCAAATTTTTCATTTGCTTTTGTCCAGTATCAGCAAAAATGTTTACCAGTTTTTAAATACAAACAAAATACATATTGTCTGCACTTACTAGGTATATAATAGTATACCATATTCAGCATCTTGAGTGTTCTGTCATATCTACCAAACACTTGAGACTCACATCTACTCTACATATAAACAGGATCCATTTCTAACAAATATTTGCGATGCTTTATAAGAAACTGTCCGCCGGGCATGGCCGGTATGTAAAGAGGTTTTAAATGTATTGGTTCAAGTAAAATACGTAGGTAATGTTTACTATGTGGAGATTCTTATGAAGGGATGGAGTGTGAGTGAACGTTGTCTATCATGGTTTTAATTCTACTACATTCGTCAATTACTTGTTGTTAAATTTATTTTATTCCCTAAAGAAAATGTATTTTCTTTTATATTAATTGTTACCTAAAAAAACCGTAAATTATATCCTCGATACGTAGATTAACGTTCACTTTGCGTAATGAAACGTGAGAAAACGTATTTAATAAAGCTTATGATGGGTTTCCCATAATATTATTTTTTGTTTTACTATTTACTCAACCAGCCATATTGCAAACATAATATTAATTCCAGCACCTACAAAACCTATAACTAAGATCCTTCAAGTATGTAAGTACCTCATACAGAAATTACAAAACGAGTTGTTCCTTGACTATTTAAAAATAAACATAACCTTAAAAAATGAAACTACAATTCCGTACATAAATATTAGTAACTCCGCGAGCGATTCGACGTACAATTCATATAAAATTCAAAGTAACGCCAACGGAGAATAACCGACAGGTGTGCGACGACGAGACGAGTATATTTTTATTGTGTTATGTCAACGTACGAGTATTTTAGTACTACGTTCTGATCGATTGGTCCCGTCTTTGTTACGTAATAGAACACTCAATCCAATCTATAAGACGTACCTTTGTGAGGTTATTTTGTTGTTATTTATATATTGTTGATAAAATATATCAGGATTCTAGGTCTTATTTAGATGTATGCATTGGTGTCTCATCTGTATGATAACTGTGAAGAGATGTTGATTGATTTTGGCATGGTAATTTTAATAACTACATGTTTATTCTAAAATTCGATAAACGTCAACTTGATTCTAACGCAAATAAAGGTATTCAAAGCAAAGACAAAGTATAACATACCTTGAGATGACCGCTGACTCACACCTTATTAGCTGCTAACCACCCGTGTGTTCACTTATTAACACAGCACAACACATAGTTTAAAACTTCCTAAGATAGATACATTATACTTTATTGTACACCTTAGTTATATTACAACTATTTTGACACATTACTACCTCACGTACAACACGTGTCTGCCGCAGATTAAGCAGACTAGTAGTACACGCGGCGCGGGCAGACGTGGTAACTACCCTCACATATTTTATTATTAACTTTTTTTTTGATAATCTCCTTTTTTTCGAGTCGATGGCAATCTTGTTTATCAAATTTTAAATACGCTGTTCCCAGTAGTTGGCTACACTAACTGCAGCGTCATTGGCGAGGTTTAAGTCCTCCAAAGTGCAGGTGTCCGGACACTGCGCACTCAAGCAGGTGTAGCATAAATTGTCGGGTCGGGAAGGTCGGTTTCTTGATAATATAATGTTGTAATTTTAAAGGTATAATATTATAGATGGGACATGAAATAAAGGAACTAGGTCAGGTAACAAATAAATCTCAACAATCATGTACTGGGATCGTTTTATTAATGCCATTCAGACATTTCAATTTGTTCTGTACAATATACAATGTTTATTTATAACGGCTGGCGCACTCCCTGCGATGTTGTTTACATTATGTATTTATTATTTTTCTACTACAAAATGTATTTAAATGTTAATTTAAAAATAAAAACAATATTCAAAACGAAATAACTAAATTAAAATCTGTTGCAAAAATGATATTGTTTTGGTTTTCATTTACACTTTTAGTCTTCTTTGTCTATTTTTCTAATATTATATTATTCAGATACTGACCCTTTGAACTTGGAGCATATCATTCTTAACCTTCATATTTCTATGTAATTTGTTTTGATATTACAGTTGTTTTATTTCGATGCAGAAATTCTATTTTGTTGAGATGACGATTTGTAGATATGAATGGAAACTGAATACGCATTGCGCCGACCCCAAATAATTAGAAACAGGGCAGGGAGATAATGATGATGTAAAAATGCTGTGTTTGGATTTACTGTGTCCATTGCAAATGAATTACAAGAGACGCAGCAATACAACAAATGTTATATTTTTTCTTACCCCTATGAGGATTACTCGCATGATCGCAGGCCTTTGATTCAATCACTTTTAAAACAACCATTTTCATTTTGCAATTCAAAATGTTCCTACATTACCCACGTACATCGTGTATCTTCGGCTATCATCGTATGCCATCGGATCAAGGCAACGAACGCGATCAGATTACCTGGAGCAGCATCCTTCATATTATAGTCTCTCTTTGGCGACTGCATCAAATTGAGTTTAGGAACGTCTTGGTTGTCTCTATGTACTGTAAAGCACTTTATTCGATGTATTTGTAATCTGGTTTGACTATAAGTCATTCCTAGAATAGTCGTTTTATTTGTGATAGTACCGTTAGGAAAATAGGAATTGAGTTTTGTTTGAATCTTTATCTTAGATTTCTTGCGTCTAGATACTTTTCTTAATCCTTGTAATGTTCAGCAGTTTGCGCATGAGTCCTAAACTGAGTAACTGACCCTTACTTATCGGTTTTTGGCATATACAATCCTTCAACTACCAATTAATTTTATATTATCAATAACATAGAAAGGTAGAAAAAAAACGACTGCAATGAAATTTATATGGTATCACCTCCGAGGTATCCTATCAATGCCAAAAAAAATGTTTAAAATCGATTAACAATTGCCGGACAAATTGAGTAACAAACTTACAAAAAAAATTATAATCGAATTGAGAACCTCATCCTTTTGAAGTCGGTTAAAAACACATCTTAAATTCTGACCAAGTTCCACATGTCATTGGCGGAGACCCTTTTAAAGCGTCGCGTTACCACGGACTTCCCGGCGACGCACGACGTCCGACTATGACATGTTTTGTTCCCGAGGGACAGATAACATTTTGTTTAGAACCAAACGTTTTGATGGGATATCCTCTATCTACTCGTACATCTTTGTATTATAAATTGCAGTTTGTTTAGGGAAACTGGGATTGTGATTTGAATAATGTGACTAGATTTTTAGGTTGACTACAATCTGTTTTTATATGAAAATAGATTATAAGATATTTTTCAATTTGCCTCGATTTTAAGCTAAATCTAATTTACCCCAACTTCATATACTGTAAAGGTTTATCAGCAATTTATATGACACTTTTTTGTGAGGCCTATTATTGATGCCTCTACAAGTCATTTACAGAAGGGTACTCATGTTTTATACAGCGATGTGGATAACTAATAAACAGTTTTTTTTTTAATTTTTGCAATGAAGTTAAAACCATTATTTTGCCAAATATATTAATATAAAAAGTTGACCATTGAAATCAGCAGTAGTGAAAAGCAATACACAACTATTTAGACAAAAAGCTGATTGAAAATAGCGTCTCAACGTATAATCCTTTTGTTTTACCTTCAACAAGCTTGTGTGTGTGCTTTTAACAGACTGAGCATGTCTTGTAGCTGCAAGTTGTTACAACGTGCCTTGAAAGCCTTCTAATACATCCTGACAAATAAACTGGTACTGTATGTACTGTAGATGTCAGCTGAATCGTGTGGAACTGTTTGTGTCGCTTGTATTAATATTTATATAGATTGACACTGAACTGGTACAAAGGTAGGTTGTACACTGGAATTGGGACTTGTGTAGTGATGATTTGTGTGATCAAATAATGTTTGTTCAAAGTCTTATAGATACGTGTTTTTTTTTATTATATTTTTTTGTTTTTATAAAAATATGTCTTTGCTGTTTAGTTTGGTTGTTAATCTATACATATCTTCTTTAGCTTAAAAGTATAAATGAAACAATCGTACCTGATTTCTTGATAAGGGATAACCAGAGCTTGCACAGATAAAGTTGATTTAAGATTGTTTTGAAGTGGAAATACACTTTAACTGTTTTTGAAAAAAAAAAAATCTTTTATTTACACACATGATATTATTATATAATTTTAGGGACAGGTTATCTAATTTACCATCTGATAATTACTGAAACGAAACGAATCAATAACATATTATAATTTAATCAAATCATTAAAACGTGTTAACAAACCCAGGGAGTACACCACCACAATTTAAAATGGACAACATTTATGCAAAATATGAAAACATCAATAAATAATTTCGAATTAAACAATATTAATGTGATTTATAGCTTATTAACAAATTGGCACGTCCACCTAATTATATTTACAAATCAATTGTACAGGTCAATTATCACACTGCGTCGTATTCTGATTAGCGTGGTAGAAAGGTCAAAGGACAAAGGTCAAAGGTTAATCAGTTTTAGAATAACAAGAGCTCAACGTAAACGTAGAATAGGCATTAGATTTCTCTTTGTAGATTAGATTTTAGTTTTATTATGTGCGATTTGTACTTACGTTTTGTGATGTCGTTATTTGTCGATCATAAAACGCTAGCTTTGAGAAACACTGGTTTGGAAATTAGAACAGCCGGATGAAAAACTCTATTAGGTACAGCCAGGTTCTAAAATGCAATAAAAATAAATAACGTGACATTTATGAATCCCTAAAACCTTATACTTCTTAGCAGTACGTTAAAAGCTTGGAAATAAAACTAAAAATACTATAACCAGTTTCAAATCCAAATCAATACACTGAATTAATTTACAGAACCATTTCTTCTTTTTATTGTAGCTAACATGAATCGAATGCATCACAAATTAAATGGGACTGCATGGTTTATGGATGGCCAATAACAGACGCATCGGATGCAATCGGAAATATAAATAATGACATAATATGCTATTCACAAGTTGCGGTAAGTCATTCAACGTTAACATTAAATCCTGTAATTAAATAAGTGTGTGTGATAAAGCATAACAGTATTTAAATAATACTTTTACTGCGGCTAATTATTTAAGTATGTGTTTCGGACGACAACTCTGCAGGCATCATGGTCACTTGTAGACTTCTTGTGACCATAATGGTAGTCACCACATAATATTTGTTTTATGTTTCATGCATGCCTAAATGTCTGAAAGCATGTTGATAACTGAATAAAATTTACTGAATATGTAGTTTTTTAAAACATAAGAGAAATGTGACACAAACCATGGATTAAGGAAAATTTTGGTTAGAATACCGTTCTCTTTCTACCACGCATTGTTCGTAACTTCTTAGTGTTCGTGGTCGCTTTATGTATCGTTGTGGTTACTTTACAAGTTCACGTGATCTTAATGCGCACAGTTTATACATAACACGACCACAAACGACACTTGCCTTCCACTTTCACCATATACTACTGTCGTATAAATAATAAAGTCGACACAGACTTTAATATCTTAATTTTACATTTATAACTTAGCTAACTTTACTTGTTTCACAAAAAAACATTTCAAAGTAACCTTCACAAAATGTTTTTTAGCGTTCAAAATTATTTGTGAGAGTTCATTGCGCGTTAAGAATACATAATAAACAGAATGCTGATAGAAAAAACGCAGTGGATTGCAACTGAAAGATTGAATCTTCGTCGTGATAAGTTTTAATATTTATTATATTATGTACAATTTTATATTTATTTATATTCTATCTAGAGGCGACTTCGAGTCTGTGGGGTTACTCAACAAAGGCCGACACTGCTTTAGTGGAGTCACGTCACGTTTGCGACACTGTGGTCTGTGTAAAAGCCACAAGCGATGCTAACCCAGAATGGCGCGATAGGTGTATTGAAACTAGTGAAATGCTGGAATTTAAAGTGCACGACTGTACTGGAAATACATTCTGGAATTTATGGGAAACCGAAACGTTTTCAATGGAGTTTTGTGGACTGGAATGTTGGTAGGATTTTTGATGTTTTAGATAAACTAGACATGTTTATGCTTTGGTGTTTGTTTGTTCAATTATTTGACTGCAAGCTTATTTATGTAGGAGACGCTTATTCCCAACATAAACATGTGAAACAACCGATGATCTCAACACTGAACAGTTTTAAATAAAACTGCGAACTGTGGCATATTCAAATTAATATTTTACGTGACCTATAAGGCGCAGGCCAGACAGAAGAGACGTAAGACGCAGACGGGGCGCGGACAATTGTCTTTACCGCGTCCCTTTCATACAAAATGTATAGAAGCGTCGCGACCGCGCCCCGTCTCTTCTGTATGTTTTGCGTCGCGACGCTTCTATACATTTTGTATGAAAGGGGCGCGGTAGAGACCAATGTCCGCGCCCCGTCTGCGTCTTACGTCTCTTCTGTCTGGCCTGCGCCTAAGACAATCATTATTCAACTGTTTATCGAATATCATGTTATGTATTGTAGTATCTTTTGCTGCGTATATATTGGCATACACATACATAACCGACTTAATAGATGTGTATGACGACACATACAAAACAGGTTTATCAGTGGAAGTTGACGTCAGGCTTCCAAGGGATTAAGGGTTGCGACACCTGACACCGCGCCCTCCGGGTTTAAAGTTGCCGTACGAAATTAATATAATATTTATAACTGGTTATATATGTTATGGACCAAGTGATAAATTGAGCAGTATACATAATGCCCGGTCATTATGAAAAATGCCCAATATGAGAGTGCAATTTGACAATAATTATACATATAATCAAATTGACCGGGCACTATACATATTGCCCATCACCTTTTGGGCAGAGTAATACAAACATATTTAATTACTATTTTTTTATTGTTATTGTCATTTAACTTAAAATAAAATAAATATTAAACCACTTAAATAATCAGACTCATTATTTGGATTAATTACGAAGGACTTCTACCTTAAAAATCCACTAGTTTTTGCATTTAAAACTTAAGGAAAGTCATATTAAAAATATAACATAAAATATAATTAAATTTAAAACAAAAATTTCACAACATTATCTTTGTTTTATATAGAAATGACTTATTATTATCACTACATAGTATAAAACAAAGTCGCTTCCCGCTGTCTGTCCCTATGTATGCTTAGATCTTTAAAACTAGGCAACGGATTTTGATGCGGTTTTCTTTAATAGATAGAGTGATTCAAGAGGAAGGTTTATATGTATAATACATGCATAATATAGTAGAGAAACACTGATATATCTTAGAGTTTTTTATGTAAGGTCGTGTATAAGCACACTTTTTTGCGCTTACATTGCAAACGCTGGCTGAATCCTACGAGATAGATCAAAGTAATGTACTACAGTATTGTACACCTTAAAAAGGTCTAAAAAAAAGTCCGTGATGGTATATGTCTATCTCTTGAGGATAACCCACAATAACCATTTTTATCCTTTATTTATTACTTATTAACGAAAAAGCTATTAAAGCAATACAGCATTAATCCTTATCCAATTAAGTACCTTAAATACATTGTGCATGTAATAAAGATTAATATGGCCCTTTACAGCATGTAATTTAAATGAATATTTTCGAAGATATTACAGATTTAAAATGCAGGGACATAGCGGTTGCGGCGGTACCGGCCGGGGGGGCGGGGAGCGCGTGCCTATCTATACCAAATAGTGCGTCGAAGGCCGCGCTTCGCCCTACAACACTTTATGATTATGTAGTATATTTAGTATCAGCAATGCACCCGTGCAAAGCCGGGGCGGGTCGCTAGTAAAACATAAAATAAACTAAAGTTTAAGCAATCAGACTCATTATTTGGCATAATTGGCATCTTCTGTTAATAAAAGTCAAATGAAAATATAAGTAAAATAGAACATCAAAATTGAAAACAATAATCATACAATATGTAGCAAGTAACAGGTTTATTTATTAGAACAACTGCCACTGTGATGGCATTTTGAGGTACACAACTTTTTGGCTTTGCGACAACTACATTTATCAGACTTGCAACCACCTTTACAACCTCCTTGACAATCACCTTTACAACACCTTTAAACCGGTCTCTGATTGGTCAAAGCGTGTCACACCATGCGTACTTCCCTCCCCACCCTCGCTTCGCGTTAAATATAGCTTTATTATCAAATTGCCCAACTATCATGTAGCAATATAATAATGACCATGCAATGTGATAAATAATGAAGTTAAGATAGTAATTAATCACTTAGCCCGATAAAGCTAGACATTATTCATAATGCTCGTGCATTATAAATAATGCCCGCATTAATCACCTGGTCCATAACATATACAAAGTTTGATGATGATACTTAGACATATCATTATTGTTCTTGTATGTGTGAATGAATATTGTGTTCCTACGTAAGTATTTACTTTGGATCATTTCTCTGCGAGACGAGACGCTCCTGATAAGTTATTTATTTTTTATTGACTGATAGAGTTGTGGGTTTTCACAGTTGATCAGTTAACAGTGTCACATACGCTGAAGTGTGAATAGAGGAAGATGGAAAATCAACAAAATGCGCTCTACTTACTTGCCCAATGCGCATGATATTTACATGAGTTTGAAAAGAAAGCAGTGTCAGCCTTAAAAACCATAGGATTATACAACGATTGAGCAAAGGACTTCACATAATATATCTTTGTAATTTATCTAATTTAGAATGTAAGAGATCGCGTGCTCGTTATAAACAGATTTTGTGAAGTGTTTCTTTAGCCTCATGAAAATATATTATTTCTATACATGTCAACGGGTTTCACAGCGGAATATATATAACTTTCATTTACATAACACTCGTGTTGTCTGCGTTGATTGAATATTTATTATATACAATTTTATATGATATACTAGCGATATTATTATGTCTCATTAGATAGCTTCTGGATATACTTAATTGTAATTAAGGGTTTGAAAGAAAACGCAAAGAAAAAGTTAATTCGTTTGACCTTGATTACCAGTGCACTAAGACTTGCTTTAGGACTGTAGTGACTGTAGTGCTATCTCGCTTCTACAACCGCGATAGTACTGTTTTATGAGTTCCTGGTACAGGTTCAAGAAACGTAGTAGTTGCATTATATTTTTTTGTCTGTGTAAAAAACTACATAATACATCATGTTTTTTTTTTTAACATAAACAAAAAATAATAATTAATCCAAAAGATAAATCCAGCTTAACTGAAAACAACACAGGAATTAAGTCCATAGTTAAGTAACATAACTTGAAATAAGTTAACGTTATAATTTATTCACAAAAGGACTTCACGCGGTTGACTGGCGTATGAATAACTTAGCACTAAGCTGAATAATGTGAAGTGTATTCACCGCATTGTTTCATTACGAGGGATTTTAACTTACTATCGTCAAGTAACACTATTGTTGATGGATTAAATTATGATTCTCATTTGTTTTGGCAGTCTTTATCAGTTTATATAAGTTTACAAGCAATGGTGCTGTAGCTAAATGATCATTGCATTATTAGAGTAGCTTATTTCCCTACGGGGCAAAATATAATAGTGTTTTTCTGGGTTCAGTATTCATGTTAAAAAAAAATCTCGCCATATTCACAAGATTTTTTTATGTTGTGTTTTATATTTTCTAGCACAGGCGTGCTATTCTGTAACATTATTTTCATGTCTCGACAGCGGAATCCGCGGTGAGATGTCAAATACGTATTCTCGAATTTGAATTCTAAATCAAGGCCAATTGGGTTCACTTTTGAAGTGAGCTTTATTGTCACTTCACTTTCACCTGTCACCGAAATTATTAACAGAATAGACATACAGTTCTTTTTACATGATTTGAATTTTTGTCTACTTAGGATTTAGTTTAAATATATTTTTCATTTATTTAGGTAAAAAAACCTCTTCGCTTTTCTTCAATCTAACAAATAATGAAGTAAATAAGCAAATTTTTAAAACAAAACATATTGCTAGTATTCACATCTATTTAAGTTCCTCTCAACGCAGACACTCATTACCCCGTAACTTAACCAACACTCACAGCATTGATAATTCGTTCGTCGGTTCGTCTGTCACGATACACTAGCACTTTACTTAACTAGTGAAGGCACTTGTCTTCTCACCAAGAATAGCAACGTCCACACAGTAGTCTCTAAGCGAAACCGGGTACTACTGCTCGCCACAGCATCTGGGGGGAAACAAGAATTTTTTTTTATTAAAATGAAATGTATTATACAGTAGGTAGGATACATACAGGTATGTATTCGACCACCACAAAACTTTTTATACCATGGTTATTATACTCGAAAGACTTGTAACAATAATGCTGAGCGTAAGATATTATAAAACACAGGTTAGTTCTGATGGTTGCACCTTCTTTTATATATGAAAGGAGAATGACCAAGTGACTATGGCACTTAGTATCATTATCAAATATATTGTGCCACAATGTAATATATCTTATTATAAAGTATGATTAAGGTACTTTTAAATACAGTAATTTTTTTTTAAATAATTCTCCGCATTTTGTCGTAGTTTTGAATTGAATTAGTTGTAAAAAGCGATTCTTTTGACGAAACATTTCCACAGATTTCATCTTGTTATCTTGTTATTTTTTTTTATTACAATCAAACTAGCTATTTTTATTGAGTTTTGACAGAGGCCAGGTAATCTATAAGTTGTGCTAGCAGTAGGGAGAGTTGTTTACACCTACTTTATGCTGATAGAACAGTGACTACTTTTTAGTACCTCATCATCAACATATTAGATGGTAAAGATTAAATTCTAATGGTATTCGAAATGTCCATAGACGACGGTGACCACTTAGGTACTTCTTTCTTAGCTAGATCTTTCTGTTTGTCAGTCTACTTATATAAAAATAATAATAACTAGAAATGCGAATCACACCGGCATTTTAAATAACTACTGCAGATACTTAAAACATACGTTTATTGGTCAGTGGGTCGTCTTAGGGGCGGAAAGTGTGGTAGGTACATAGCTACACATCAAGTTCTACATTTTCATACACATATTCGTCAAAAATATCATCTAAAAATAGAGCTTGGACTTGAAATTCATTATGTCGTATTATTATGAAGAATGTTGTAGTAACTTGTAGGTACTCCAGTAATCTAGTTCGGTGGTACAAGCGTGCCCCAATCTTAATAACGTAATGATTATTAACCCTTTTTAAAGTACTCTGTGATGATTCTCTCGGTGACAAACGCATTCCACGTGGCCCATGATATGACATTATTTAACACGGGTAATATAATTATTACTTCTTAAAAGTATATCGTAATAAAACACAAAAACACTCGCTTCGCGTGACTATTTATGGTATCGTTTTGAATTAGTGTAGAGTGTAGGTAGGAATGTACGAAGTTTTTGTTTTGTATGTAGGTACTTAACCTGCATACACAAGAAAAACTTTTAATTTTATCAGTTTTTGTCCGGGGAAGTTATGATTATCTACTATTAGATATAGGCTTATAAATTAAAAAAATGAATTATTGTTATCACCAACTTATGGCACAATTTAGATTGAAGCGATACTGGAAATGGTCATTCTCCTTTTAAACATCTATTTTGAATCACCTAATTTGTAGGTAAATAACAAGCTGAAAATATTAAAATGGGACTATAAAACATAAAGCTGTTATAATTACAGATTTTCAAAGAACACAAAACAGTATAAACGTGTCTAATATCTGTCCAAAAACAAAACATTATAACGATACATCGTACACGTCACTCTCAGTTAGACAGCTCACGATCGTGAAACAAACTTCAACCCATTTACATAACACATTTTGGGAAACCACTAAATAAGTGTAAACAAAAGGTTTACTTGCTCGGTGATAGTAGCGACATCTATTGATAGGAACATATAAACAAAAAAAACACATGCCCAGATTTTTTAAAGTTCGGTGATAGAACTAAAAGCATCAAATGATCGTTTGTGATCTACTTTCATTTTTTATTTTTATCTATAAAGGAAAGCGTTGATAATAGACCTGGTAAAAGGTTTATCTAAAATTATTTTCTTCAGTTATCTTTAATTGATTTATATTTATATTAGGAAATTACAGTTATGAGTCTAAAATAATGCCTTGAAAATAGTCCTTCACGGACAACAAAAAGTTTGTAAAGTAGAAATTCAGTAGGTAGACAAAATTATATATCTTGACTAATATGATAATATTTAATGTTGTCATTATAATTAGACTTCTAAGCTTCTCTATTTCATGTGGGTTAGTAAATACCGTGACATGTAGGTAAAATGTGATTTTTATAACTTGATAATTACTTCGCTAAACTTTTCCGTTTGGAGTCATGGTCTTTAGGGAGTGTAGTTTTATGGCTTATAATGTAAATGTTCGTGTTTGCGAGAATATTATTAAAATAGTTATTTATTAGTATTCTAGCATACACGTGTAGCACGAATATTTTAGAATTTTTAAGGGAAATTATGATTTTTCAACATATATACGTTGCTGTTGAAAGTTTGACTTGAATAATGTTGATTACTTGCGGGGTCTAGCAATCGCTGTGGATGTTGTTTTAAATTCACGAACTAATTTAAATAGGTGTTATTTAGTGTAGGGACAAAACATACCCATATTATAAGCTAATGTTAAATTGTTGGGTATTTTTGGTTCATTCATAGTATTTTTTCAATTTCTCCAAAATAGGCTTTACGTCTTTTGTCGTTCTTTAAAAATAGCCAAATAAAAGCACATCCGACGTGCTGTATTTCATCACGTTTTTTTTTTCAAACTTTTTATTCATGCTTGTTTTGTCAAACTGTTTTCGGGCATTGAAAAACACCTGAGAAAGTTTTTAATCAAACGTGCACTGGATTAGTACAGCGTTTGTTGATGAAACGTATATTTTTGGCGTCGTCGCTAGAATGTGAAATCATGCATACCACATAAAATTAGGAAGGCAGTCGAATGTAACCCTATATATCCTATGGAAACATACTTATGACATCTATTAGTACCTATTTCTATAGCAAAATGTAGACGCGTGAGTAGGTTCTTATTGGATTGTATGTGTACCTAGGTATATCATACAATTCCACACCTTATTTATACACCTTTTCCAATAGTACACCTCCAAAGTCAATACCCCTATTCGTTTTACACGTACGCGCAGACGAGTACATACCAGGTCCTTTGAAATTCGACCAATTTCACTTTTTTGCTGTAACATGAGTAAATTCGCAGTTGTTTAGCGAGGCAAGCGCGGTGTCAATCGACTCGTGACACACTGCTTGTTTGCCAACAAAAAGGGTTCAAACAGTTTTCTGTTATTTTCGACGCCGAGTTCGTCGGTTTTAAAAGAGTGCTAAATGGTTATTCTGAATTTCACTGCAGATGACACCTTTGATTTTGCTCTAGTGCTTTTCATGGAACTTTTGGTTTTAGGACAATATGCACGATGTATTTAGAAAGGATATTTTTATGTTGTAGAAACGGGCATCATTTGGAAATATGAAAAAGGAATTTAATTTCACGTTTGTTTCCAGAAGATTCAAATTAAAAGCTCCTATTTACCTATAGGTAAGAATCGTATAATATTGAATTCAATGAATTCCTGTGACAACACATTATTATTTCAATTATTTAGATATTTCTTTTTCACGCTCAAATAATGCTCTGGGGAGAGTTTTACGTTCAGCAGTATGACAGATATAATCAGAGTTGATTGATTACTTATATTATATTATTATTTAACTCTCGCTTTCCTTCGTGATGCTGTTTGCGTTAATATCGATTACAACGACAAAAACTGAAATGTATCCTTTTCCAAGTTTTATCGCCAATTTTCATTGTTAGAAAATAAAAAAAAAAAATTGTTAGAAACCTTACATGCTATACTTAAGAGGAAAAAATAGACTGCTAGAGGAGTAACATCTGGTACGCCTTTGGCTACAGTTTAGAGGTTGTTTAGACCTTAAGATTGGACATATTGGGTTAGTTTTTGGCGCGAACTAAAGCTTACGCTGGTGATAACTCAGTCGGCAGCTGGTGCATATAAGGGCCTATCTGCAATCTTTCATCTGCAACGACGCAGAAACGTACAACAGTCTGATGCCACGTCGTGGTCGTGTGACCAGGCCCTAAGGCGTCGGGTAGCATGATTACTTACTATTTTTGCTAAACATGTAGGAGGATATATGCGGGCGGCTGGCGACGTACAGCCGCACGGACATGCTGCGCACGTGCGGCGGCCGGGTAGCCACGGTCGCGCGGCACCGCAGCGCCAGGTAGCCGCGGTGTGTCGGGTAGTCGTCCGGGTACACGTGCAGCGTCCGCCAGGAGGCGCGCAGACCGTCGCCGTCGGCGCCAGAGACGGTCGTCTCGGCGGTTATCAGGGGATCCTGGTAGAAGAAAAGTAATGCGTATAATATTTATAAAAGAAAAATGTATAAATAAGGTGGGTGATAGGTAATAAGTTTTATAAGCCAATGAATTTCAGGCTGGTCCGTTTTCGATTAGAGTCTAAAGTCGTCTCTACGCCTACGTTTTAGTTGAAATCTAAAATCAGTAAAAGACAGTCTGTAAACTTCTACGCTACCAAGAATTCTAATCTCATTAATTAAATACCAAACTGATTGGATCCAATCGAAAACAAATCATATTTTGAAAACACTTATTTCAGAGACTTAAGAAACTTCCGTCGTTTCTGTAAATAACTGTAAGATGTTTCTTATTTAAACTTCATGATTGCTTAACTTATTGTTCTTGTGATCTTTTCCAGAGCCGGAGATTGCTTCCAATACTTTAAAGTCTTTATTCTATTTTAGACTAAGCCGCAAGTTGAGTGTTTAAAGCCGCCTGTACACGAACTGCTCGAGCAGTGTCAGTGACCAACACACACAGACTGCGTCAGCTGTCGACCAACCTCGCATCTCTTGCGTTTTGCAAACCGTCAAAACAAAACTAGTTAAACTGCAAGCAGTTGGTGTGTGAGCGGCCTTAGAAGTCACAATGCAGTCTCACTCAACTAAAACTAGTCGATACCAACTGCTTAAAGCAGCCCGTGTGCGCTCGCCTTAAAATATCATAAAAATCAACAGAAACCTACTTTCTTAGCTTCTCCGATGCTGTAGTTGGCTCATTGTTATCGAATACAGAAAGTTAGTATTTGTGTCTGTTTGTCAGCGAACTGTGCACTTACGGACAATTTCATCACTTAAAACTTAGTCTCGGCTGGAGAACAACTTACGTGGGGAATTCTTGACCCAAATTCACTATTTTCGTCGGCAAATACATTGATTGATTGAGTTATTCTATTGTGTTGTAGTTTTTCTGAGTGTTTTTTCTTGTTAGGTTATAAGTTTGTGCGTGGGGTTTACGTGAGTCTAGTTGTTATTTGCCGAGTGGGATGCTAAAACCAGTACGATTTTACACTTATATTTTTCACATTAAACTTATATATACCTGAATAAGTTTTTTTCGCAAATACATAGGTAGTCCTTAGAGTT